>CATNUY010000333.1:0-666000 GCA_951217065.1 Baccha elongata
TATTTACTGTTTATTTGTTTACTACATTGTATTTACAATTTTGCTTTTCTAGAAATGTCAATACAATGGTTTACTGTTGGAATTTTTGAGAAGTCTTATGAAAAATTAAATTTAGGCTGATTAATTGAAAATAAAATTCCAATTAACGCTTGTCTATCTGAAGAAAACAAGATACAATAATCGGAAACTACAAATTAGTGAAAATTATGAATGGGAAGAAACTATGAGAGTGGAAATAAATTAGAAATTTGGATAAATGTGAAACTGAAATTCGGATTTTTATTTTTCATAAAATTTTAAGTGTTTTGGTATTTGTACTTTCTTTTCAACTGTTTTTTGTAATATTTAGTGTATCGTTTAGTTGTTTTGTCTATAATATAGTTTCCGTCAGCTGAAAATTTGTTAAGTTTTCTATATTTTGGTTTCGACTTCATAACTGTTCTATTTTGAACCAAGTCTAGGCATTGATCAAAGTTTCTTGGTTTAGTGTTTTTGTTCCTATTTTCCATCGTCTTTTCTTTTCGATTTTTTTTAAATTTCGCAATATTTTTCAATATCTTCCCTACTTATGTTTTTGCAAAGGAAATCTATTGATTTCAGCTTTGTTGTGGAATGAATAGTGTTATTATACAAAGTTATGATCTTGAAAATTTTACCGTTTAAGTCCGAATCATCCTTAGATGCATTTAATAACCTTAAATGTTCATTAAGGGTTCCGTGAAGTCTCTCAACGTCGGCATTTCCAGGTTTTATTGATGCCGTGGTTTTGTGAAAAGTTATATTGTTTTCTTTTAAAAACTGTTCCACTGCAAAGTGGAGTATACAGGTTTCACCGTCTGATACTATTTTATTTGGTTTCCCTAAAAATTGAATACGTTGTTTAATAGCACTTAAAATAGCAATCCAGTTCCTATCTTCTAAAGGATAAGCTGTAGCATATTTAGAGAATTTGTCGATGGTAGTAAAAAACATCTTTCCTTGTTCGGGAAACCGAACCGAACAGCATGACATCGTTAATGCATTTAGGTGTTTCTGTAACCTGCATTTGTATCTGCAGTGGTTGCCTATCGTGTTTGGCTACATTGCAAATATCGCAGTTATTAATGAACTTTTGTATTTCTATTTGCATTTTCGGATAATAATATATTTCCTTTAACTCGGAGAACATTTCATTAATGCCTCTATGATTTTTGCTCAAATGTTTGTCCTTGATAATGGTAATAAGTTAATTTTTATCTGTTATGTCATTTAGTCGAACAGTTGATCGTAATACTTTTAAGTTTGTGTTCATTGCAAAATATTGAACATACAAAGTTTGAAATTCAACGAACAATTGCAAATCATTGCAATAAACGCAAATTAATCCCTTACTTATAAAAAATCGTTTCATAACATCTAAAAGAATGGTTTTATTTTTTTCGATCTGAATATTATTTTGAACTTTTTTGTGTACTCTTTTTAAAGTAATATTTTCCTTTGGACCATAGGACAAGTAAACCTGATTTTTGAAAAGAATAATGGGTTTTTCTGTTATAAATATATGTAGGGATTCATCCTCCATCGCGCTATGCATAGTTGCACCAGTAGATATAACATCATTGTTATAATTGTGTGCACTTGGACTTGTGGTTGTAACATTTTCGTTCTGATGTTCTCCGAAAGTCACTTCCTCATTGAAAATTTCTGCAAAATAAAGTTCTTCGTTAGAATTTGAAGAATTTTCAACAACACGCAATTCATTTTGAAGAATGTTATCAAAATCGCAACTTCTTCGTTGTTTTTTGAATTGCAATCCTGAATCCGTTCAATGTACCTACTAAGTCCGTCCGCAACACAATTTTCGCTTCCCTTTAAGATATTCGATCGTGAAGTCGTATTCATTTAACATGATTTTCCATCTTTGGAGCTTCATATTAGGATCTTTTATACGACTTAACCAGACAAGGGGCTTATGGTCGGTTCTAACGATAAATTGTCTTCCATATAAGTATGTTCTATAGTACTTCACGGATCAGACAATAGCAAGAAGCTCTTTCTCTATAGTAGAGTAGTTAAGCTCATGCTTATTTAAAGTTCGCGAAGCGTAGTAGATTGGATGGCTGTTTTGACTGAGGACAGCCCCTAGCGCATAATTTTAAGCGTCGGTGGTAAGAATAAATGTTTTGTTGAAGTCGGGGCTTCTGAGAAAGCTATCATCGACCGTTTGCTCGTTAAGCTTCCTATAATCAATTACAATTCGCCATTGTTTTTACCATCTAGGTCGTCTTTTTTTGGTACGACCCAAATTGGCGAATTGTAAGGGCTATTGCTTGGTGCAATTATTTTCTGTCTTAGCATCTCTTCAATCTGTGTTTCAACTTCATTTGAATGGACTTCGGGATACCTGTATAGTTTACTGTAGATTGGAATTTTGGTTTTAGTTTGAATTTTGTGCCTAATTACATTTGTGAAGCTAAGATCGTCACCTTCTCTATAAAAAATATGTTTATAGGAACAAAGCAAAGATTTGAGCTTTAGAGGTTGCTTAAATGTTTTACAAAAATTTTGCTATCAATTTCAGATTCGAAAAATTCATTACTAAAAACATTGTAAGACTCATCTTAACACTCATTAGCATACACTTCCTCTTCAATATTAAAATAAATTGGCAGATTAGCAGAATCTGTTTTAAGCAACCGGTTTTTGTAATCTATTACTGTATTCAGTTTCATAAGAATATTATTCCCTATCAACCCATTAAAATAATCATGAAACTGGAACTCTATGAAGTTTATAAAGCTATCGGGTTTATTGAATTCACTAAACAGAGGTATGCGGTATTCAGTACTTGTTTCAATTTTACGGTCAAGTACTCTGAGGGTATATTTTTTCGACGGAATTTCCCATTTTGGATCGCATAAGTTTTTGTTTATTAAACTGTATTCGGCGCCGCAATCAATTAAAAATCTTAGTGGTTTTATGGGGGTTTGACACACTATATAGGGTAGTTGTTTCTTGGGCTGAATGGAAACATTTGATGAGATTGATAACGATCATTATGTTGTCTGCGCTCATTCAATGAAATTATTAGCCTGCCGGAACCTATTTGTTTGTCGTGATTGACCACTGTAAATATTGTTGTTTGTATTACGTGTCTGACCACTGTAGGAATTAATGTTATTTGTGTGACGTAGTTGCCCACTGTTAGAATTATAACTGTTCTGCTGACGTGGTTGAGATGAATTGTAGAAAGTATAGTTTTGTTGGTTTCTTCGATTAAAATTACTAAACTGCCTACTATTTTGCCCTCTTGGGATATTTGCATTGTTTTGAGAAAAAAAATTACCTGAATTATAATTAAAATCATTTTGAGCAAAACGTGTGTTAGGTCCAAATCGGTGATGATTAATTTCAACAATTATTTGAAAAGCAGAACTAAGTGAGTCAGGATTTCGACTTAAAACAATTGATTTTGTAGGTTCTGGCAAGTTATTTTTGAATGCAACCAGTGCGATTCTATTGTTTGACTCGATCATTTGATTGAGTCCGTTCAAATTTTCATTGAGTAAATAAACACTATTAATTCGACTTAAAAAACTGTTTATCTTGTTGTAGTAGTCTTCTATTGTCGTTTGAACTCTTAATGTTCGAATATTATCAATCAACTTATCAAGAGACAGCCTTTCCCCGAAATTATTTTTCAGAAAATTTTTGATTTCCAACCAAGTATTTAATCTGCCACGTTTCTGAATTTCACACCTAGCCCTTCCAACAATTTTATACTTGATGTAGCCCGTCAAAATATTTTTTGCGGATTCCTCAACAGAATCAATTCTAGGTGCTAGAGTATCTACCCTGTCCAAAAAATCTACTAAGCTTTTATTATTTCCATCGAACTCTGGTATCTTAGTTATAAGTTCTAAAATAAGCTTAAATCTATCACTGGATGTAGGACCTCCATATTTGTTTGTTTATAACAATGATGAAACCTCGATACTTACATGGGAAGTTGAAATTTGTTGTTGGGTGATAGCTGACTAGTTGGACAGCGCACACGTTACACAGGTTTTAAAAACTGACTTTTTTTTAATGTTTATTTTTTGTTTGTATAAATCTGGGAGCGTTTTTTTTTATTGTTTTTAAATAGGTGGTGGAGTTTTGCGTTTTTTTTTTTATTTTTCACTTGAATAAATTTGTGTTCTTCGGTTTTTGGTTTGTATAAGTTTCATACAATTATTAAATGAATGCTTATGCTTTCAACATGGAAAATTCACTCTTATGTTTTGGTACAGTTTGATCTGCTTTGGTAGTTTTTTTTTGTTTTATGATTTCAAGTTACATTTATAATATTTTTGTACATTTTTACCTTGCACAGAGTTTTATTTATTATTTTATTTTCTGATTTCTTAATATTATGTACACATTTTTAAAAAATTACGTACATTTCAAGTCAAAAACTTCCACACACCACGTTTTTTCGACTGCGCCAGTTATGATATTTATTTCTTTAACTAACTTTTTTTCATCTTTAACACATTTAAACACATACTTAGTTTTATGATGCTTTATTTTATTATAATAATTTTAGTTTACAAAATGTACCTTGTGACAATCAACTTAGCATTCAATTATATAAGAGCAAGTATAGTTGTGTAAAGCAAGCCGAACTTAAAACTGAACAGAAATGCTGACTAGCAAAAAGAGAGGTAGAAGCAGCTTAGTTTGGCTTATCTTAAACATCGGTTAGTTGCTAGGTTGATAATAGTTAATGATCATTATTGGCTATTCTCAAGCTTTATCTTCGCAGAAGATGAAGTTAGAGAACAACCAATAATACTTACTTAACTAGAGTGTCACACTGGAGTATATGCCTTGCAAAAGCCAAGTGTGGTGAATAAGGTTATTTGAAGGTGCACATTGTATGTAACACTTCCCCCCCAACATTATTTTTTGTCCCCAAAAAAAGTTATTTAAATTCATAACATTAATTACAACTCAACAAACTTTAATTAGTTTTTCCATACATAAAGAATAGACTAAATATTTTATAGAAGAACAAAAAATTAACTAGAACTTAATAACATATTTGATTCTTGATTTTTTTTTTCGATCATTTACAATTAATTCTATTCTTTAATAATTGAAATTATGTCTTCTTTGCTTACAATATAACAGTTTATTTTAATGTTTCTCATATAGGAAACTTTATGGCTCATTTTGCTTACAACTTAACTTAAACTATTTTTAACTTTTTTTTTAAATAAGTTATTATTAGCTTTTAAATGACTCTTACAAAATTATTGAACATTCTTAATTTATTCAATTGTTTTTTTTTTCTAATAACTTTTGATTTTAAATTTGTTTATTAAATATTTTTTTGCTTCAAATAGAAAAAAGAAATTAACAATTGTTATTATTAGTTTTTGAAGTGATTACTTACAATACTTAACACAATCTGAAACATGTAACAAAAACCTTCTTTTTTTGTGTATAGCCACATCCAAAATATAAATAAATGCTTTAAAATGAGGCAGCGATAGCGCTCCTAATTCGTATTTTTGGATAGAAAACGAAAAAAAATGCAGCAAGATAAGTTTTAGTCGACCATGGTTACAAAGTCGAACGCTGCCTGCATTTACAAATCAACGAGCAATTGACTGAAGGGATAAGGCTGCTTTCAGAAACGTGACAGATGAAAAGAAATAAATGTTCACTGCATTGACGTACTAGATATGGACCGCCAGTCGGTTGAAATTTTCATACAAACAGCCAAGAAAAGTTGTTCCATCTTAAAACAGCCTGAAAACGCCATCATCTTTTAGTGTTAAATACGTGTTCTAATTTCGCCATTAGAATTTAAATGAAAACGATAATATATTCATCTGTAGGAAACTCATGGCATAAGGAGTGGATGTGTTTTGTAAAATAAAAGTAGTTTGATAATAACTTCCACCAAAATATTTCAATAGTAAATAATTAATTAAAAAAATCATATCACTGCTACGCAGATTCCCTGCTAGTAGTTGATGGCGCCCCTAGTTATGTTGGAACACGCGTGAAGTTGGCTACTGGCGGTCCATACCTAATACGTCAATGGTTCACTGTTTCAAGGTTTATTTACTGTTTATTTGTTTACTACATTGTATTTACAATTTTGCTTTTCTAGAAATGTCAATACAATGGTTTACTGTTGGAATTTTTGAGAAGTCTTATGAAAAATTAAATTTAGGCTGATTAATTGAAAATAAAATTCCAATTAACGCTTGTCTATCTGAAGAAAACAAGATACAATAATCGGAAACTACAAATTAGTGAAAATTATGGATGGGAAGAAACTATGAGAGTGGAAATAAATTAGAAATTTGGATAAATGTGAAACTGAAATTCGGATTTTTATTTTTCATAAAATTTTAAGTGTTTTGGTATTTGTACTTTCTTTTCAACTGTTTTTTTGTAATATTTAGTGTTTCGTTTAGTTGTTTTGTCTATAATATAGTTTCCGTCAGCTGAAAATTTGTTAAGTTTTCTATATTTTGGTTTCGACTTCATAACTGTTCTATTTTGAACCACGTCTAGGCATTGATCAAAGTTTCTTGGTTTAGTGTTTTTGTTCCTATTTTCCATCGTCTTTTCTTTTCGATTTTTTTAAAATTTCGCAATATTTTTCAATATCTTCCCTACTTATGTTTTTGCAAAGGAAATCTATTGATTTCAGCTTTGTTGTGGAATGAATAGTGTTATTATACAAAGTTATGATCTTGAAAATTTTACCGTTTAAGTCCGAATCATCCTTAGATGCATTTAATAACCTTAAATGTTCATTAAGGGTTCCGTGAAGTCTCTCAACGTCGGCATTTCCAGGTTTTATTGATGCCGTGGTTTTGTGAAAAGTTATATTGTTTTCTTTTAAAAACTGTTCCACTGCAAAGTGGAGTATACAGGTTTCACCATCTGATACTATTTTATTTGGTTTCCCTAAAAATTGAATACGTTGTTTAATAGCACTTAAAATAGCAATCCAGTTCCTATCTTCTAAAGGATAAGCTGTAGCATATTTAGAGAACTTGTCGATGGTAGTAAAAAACATCTTTCCTTGTTCGGGAAACCAAATATCTACATGCATGACATCGTTAATGCATTTAGGTGTTTCTGTAACCTGCATTGGTATCTGCAGTGGTTGCCTATCGTGTTTGGCTACATTGCAAATATCGCAGTTATTAATGAACTTTTGTATTTCTATTTGCATTTTCGGATAATAATATATTTCCTTTAACTCGGAGAACATTTCATTAATGCCTCTATGATTTTTGCTCAAATGTTTGTCCTTGATAATGGTAATAAGTTAATTTTTATCTGTTATGTCATTTAGTCGAACAGTTGATCGTAATACTTTTAAGTTTGTGTTCATTGCAAAATATTGAACATACAAAGTTTGAAATTCAACGAACAATTGCAAATCATTGCAATAAACGCAAATTAATCCCTTACTTATAAAAAATCGTTTCATAACATTTTAAAGAATGGTTTTATTTTTTTCCTATTTTTTGAACTTTTTTGTGTACTATTTTTAAAGTAATATTTTCCTTTGGACCACAGGACAAGTAAACCTGATTTTTGAAAAGATTTGTTACACATACTTACATCAAGCCATCAAAGCACAGCTTTACATAACATCCCTTATGTCATGTCAATCAATGTCACTTTGACATTCTTATTTTTCATTCTTATTCTCGAGTTGTATTAAGTTAGACGTAATAATAGTTTATTGTAGTTTCCTTTAATTAATAAATACATTCTTATTATTATTATAATAATCTGTGTTTCAACTCACAAGCAGAGACGCAACAGTGGCGACGAGGATTTTCGTTTTTAATTTTATCCACGGATTATTGAAATAATTGCAGATTAGTTACGGCAAACTTTAAACCACGATGACTACACCGGATACATCCAGCAAAACGTTCTGTGAATTGTTCCAAGCCTTAATGACGAACCAAAATTCGCTAATGGAAAGGCTAGCCGATCAAATGCGGGTGGACAGACAGGAAAAATCGACACCGGAGTACATCTTTGAGGTGCTAAATAAAAATATAAATGAATTAAGATTCGACGAAGAAAGTGGGGTTACGTTTGAGCACTGGTATAAATTTGATTTTGCCTAAAACACCAGAGGATTTTGATTTTGCTACATCCATCACAAAGTTAACCAACATTTTTGGCAAGGTAGAATCTCTGTTCAGCACTCGATTCAATTGCCTTCAAAACATCAAACGCAGTGCAGAGGATTTCACACAATATGCCAGTGCCGTCAATGTCAAATGCGAAAACTTTAAAATTGGTTCTTTGACTAGCGACCAGTTCAAGTGCCTAGTTTTCGTTATGGGACTTCAGTCACCACGTGAATCTGATGTTCGAGCTCGTCTTCTCACATTTATGGATACAGAAGATGCAAAACAAATGACACTTGAGAGTTACAAGGAAGTTACAAGAACTCACAAGCCAGTTCAAAAGAACCAAGAAAACCCTGCTGGGGATGTGGTGAAATGCATTTCAACATTGAATGCAAATACAGAAATCACATCTGCACATCTTGCCAGCAGCGGATACACAAAGAAGGGTATTGTCGTTGTTTTCAGCGGAAAGTTTCCTCAAATGTCGATGCTCCTGCCAGCGGTAAAGGAAGAGCAAATAAAAATTACCGAACCAGAAATTTTCAACGCAAAAGCCAAAGAATTTTCGTAAATCAAATTGCCAGCTCACAAAGGAAATTCGTGAATGTGCTTATTAACGACCATAAAGTGAAACTGAAACTCGATACTGGCTCAGATGTTACAATCATCTCATCAACAACATGGAGACAAATGGGGACAACCTGAGTTGACACAAAATAACAATTCAGTGAAAGATGCTCAAGGTACATAAATAAAAATAAAAGGTGAACTAGTGGCAACAGTGACATTCAAAGAGAAAACTTTAAATTTAAAGTGCTTAGTCGCCGATCTGCCACAACTTTCTCTATTTGGAATCGACTGGATGGACAACTTTGGAATGTGGAATCAGCCTCTCGACCAGGTATGTTGTGCAGTAGAATTAGAAGACTCCCGAATTCGACTCTTTCAAAACGAGTTCGCGGATGTTTTCAAAGGCACTATGGGCCACTGTACAAAATTCAAGGCCAAAATGTACCTCAAAGAGTACGCCGTTCCTGTTTTTCGAGCAAAGCGCCCAGTACCATACGCTTCATTCCCAGTTATTGACGAGTAGCTCATTAGATTGGAACAATCTGGATTCCTAACAGCTGTAGATTTCTCAGATTGGGCAGCACCCATCGTCGCAGTAAAAAAATCCGATGGTAGGATTCGAATTTGTGCAGATTACTCGACGGGTCTGAACGACGCACTACAGCCGCATCATCACCCTCTTCCACTTCCGGAAGACATCTTCATTAAACATGCAGGAAGCAAAGTCTTCAGCCATAAAGACTTATCAGATGCCTACCTTCAAGTGGAAGTGGAAGACCAATGCAAAGATTGGCTCACAATCAACACACATCGAGGGTTATTTCGCGTCAATCGCCTGCCTCCTGGAATAAAATCAGCTCCTGGAGCTTTCCAACAGCTAATGGACCTAGTACTGAAGGGAATAGAAGGTGTATCTCCATACCTAGACGACATCTTGGTATCAGCCAGTAATGAAGAAGAGCTTAGAAAAGTTTTCAACCGATTTCGTGAGTATGGTTTGCAAGTTAAATCAGAAAAATGTTTTTTCTTTAAAGGCACAGTTCGTTATCTGGGTCACATTCTGTCAGGCGCCGTCCTTCGACCAGATCCAGATAAGGCTAAGGCGCTCATATCAATGCCCGAGCCTCAGAACCTCACACAGCTTCGCTCATTTTTGGGAGCAGTAAACTTTTACGGCCGTTTCATCCCAGAAATAAGTAAGGTCAGCGCTCCACTCAATGCGCTTCTGAAAAAGGACACTATATGGAAGTGGACCACTAGCTGTCGAGATGCCTTCAACCAATTTAAAGAAATACTCTCATCAGACCTGGGTCTAATGCATTACAACCCAAAATTGCCCATCATTGTATCAGCAGATGCATCCAACGCAGGGATTGGGGCATGCATATCGCATCAACTCCCAGACGGATCTATCAAGGCAGTGCAGCATGCATCACGTTCGCTCACACAGTCGGAGCAGAACTACAGTCAAGTTGAGAAAGAAGGCTTGGCGCTAGTCTTTGCAACAAAAAAGTTTCATCGCATGCTCCTTGGAAGAAAATTTGTGTTACAAACAGACCACAAGCCGCTGCTTTCCATTTTCGGATCGAAGAAGGGGATTTCAGCTCATACAGTCAACCGACTTCAAAGTTGGGCCTTGACACTGCTGGGTTACGATTTTGTAATCGAGTATGTGAACACCAAGGACTTTGGTAACGCCGATGTACTTTCACGTCTCATCAGTCAATATGATAAGACCAAAGAAGATTTCGTCATCGCTTAAGTCTCATCAAATGACGAATTTGAAACTGATCTGAATTTCATCACAAGCTGCTTGCCAATCGCATTCACCATGATTCAAGAGGAAACTTGTAAAGATCCAACACTCATCGCAATTAAGAACTACATTAAGACGTCCTGGCCAGACAAAAAGAATTGTACACGAAATATTCTACCTTTTTATCATAGAAAGGAAAATCTTCTCATCGTCAAAGATTGTCTAATGCTGGGCGACCGACTAATAGTTCCTGAAAATTTTCACGGCAAACTACTTCAGCAACTTCATCGTGGGCATCCAGGCATTGAAAAGATGAAGTCAATTGCTCGTAGCTATGTTTATTGGCCTCAACTAGACAAGGACATAGAAACATACGTTAAAAATTGTTCAAATTGCCAATCCGTTGCAAAATCTCCTGTGAAGTGCACACTGCAGTCCTGGCCAACCCCAAAAGGACCATGGGAGAGACTTCACATAGACTACGCGGGACCTATCCAAGGCCAATGGTACCTAGTCATCATCGACGCCTTCTCAAAATGGCCAGAGATTATTGCAACGTCATCAACAACAACAGCAGCCACAATAAGCATCCTAACGGAGGTGTTTTCGCGCCATGGATACCCTCAAACACTAGTATCCGATAATGGAACTCAGTTCTGCAGCAAACAGTTTCAACAGTTCTGCAAATCAGGAGGTTTGGAACACATCCGCACGGCACCATTCCATCCACAGTCTAATGGGCAGGCTGAAAGGTTTGTGGACACCCTGAAACGTGCTTTAAAAAAAGTAAAGATGGAGGTAAACCAGCAACATGAATTACAACAATTTCTCAGCATGTATCGAACAGCCCCAAACCAAAACACGCCAAATGGTTTGTCACCAGCTGAACTTTTGTACGGTAGGAAAGTGAAAACAACACTTGATCTTCTAATAGACCTTCCTATGGTACATTCTCCGACGAAAAATGAAAGACAAGAGAGGCAGTTCAATCGACATCATGGAGCAAAATTTTGAAGTTTTCAACCTGGAGATCCAGTCTTCGTAAAAATATACAGGCATAATAAAAGCTATTGGGAACCAGGAACAGTTCTTGAACAGAAGGGTAAGGTTAATTACTTTATTCTTGTTCCTAGCAAATCAAGACTTGTTCGTGCGCACATCAACCAAATACGTGCCAGATCCAAGCAGCCGGAGCTCCAGACAAAGCAGCCAATTACTCCATCGCCAACTCCTCTACACATTCTAATGGAAGAGTTCTCGCTTCCAACGTCAGTGCAAACATCTGCCAACTCATCGCTGGACAGGAACGTCACAGAGCTTCCACTACGAGTTGACCCTCTTCAGACACCACTTCGTAGATCTACCAGGGTTCGGAAAAGGCCTGATAGATACAGTCCACCATGAGCAGCAAAGTAAAAGGGGAGGTGTTACACATACTTACATCAAGCCATCAAAGCACAGCTTTACATAACATCCCTTATGTCATGTCAATCAATGTCACTTTGACATTCTTATTTTTCATTCTTATTCTCGAGTTGTATTAAGTTAGACGTAATAATAGTTTATTGTAGTTTCCTTTAATTAATAAATATATTCTTATTATAATTATAATAATCTGTGTTTCAACTCACAAGCAGAGACGCAACAAGATTAATGGGTTTTTCTGTTATAAATACATGTAGGGATTCATCCTCCATCGCGCTATGCATAGTTGCACCAGTAGATATAACATCATTGTTATAATTGTGTGCACTTGGACTTGTGGTTGTAACATTTTCGTTCTGATGTTCTCCGAAAGTCACTTCCTCATTGAAAATTTCTGCAAAATAAACTTCTTCGTTAGAATTTGAAGAATTTTCAACAACACGCAATTTATTTTGAAGATTGTTATCAAAATCGCAACTTCTTCGTTGTTTTTTGAATTGCAATCCTGAATCCGTTCAATGTACCTACTAAGTCCGTCCGCAACACAATTTTCCTTCCCTTTAAGATATTTGATCGTGAAGTCGTATTCATTTAACATGATTTTCCATCTTTGGAGCTTCATATTAGGTTCTTTTATACGACTTAACTAGACTAGGGGCTTATGGTCGGTTCTAACGATAAATTGTCTTCCATATAAGTATGTTCTATAGTACTTCACGGATCAGACAATAGCAAGAAGCTCTTTCTCCATAGTAGAGTAGTTAAGCTCATGCTTATTTAAAGTTCGCGAAGCGTAGTAGATTGGATGGCTGTTTTGACTGAGGACAGCCCCTAGCGCATAATTTTAAGCGTCGGTGGTAAGAATAAATGTTTTGTTGAAGTCGGGGCTTCTGAGAATGGGATCAGACGTTAAAAGGGTTTTCAAAGAATTGAATGCTTTAATGTACTGCTGGTCATGAATATTTATTTTTGCCGATTTTTTCAAGTATCTAATCATTGGATAAGCTACTTTCGCATAATCTTTTATTAATTTGCGGTAATACCCCGTGATACCTAAAAATTGTTTGATGCCCTTGATGTTAGTTGGTAAAGCCATTTCGTTTATGGATTGAACCTTTTTTGGGTCTGGTTTAATACCGTTGCTTGTAACAATGTGACCCAAGTAGGACGTTGATATTTCTGCAAATTTACATTTATTTATTTGTATTTTTAAGTTAAATTCTTTTAAGGTTTTTAAAATTTTGTTAAGCGCTTGTAAATGTTCTTCGAAACTCGTTGAAAATATTAAGATATCGTCCAAATATACTACACAGATCACGTTTATAAATTGTTTGAGGACGTGATTCATCAATCTTTGAAATGTTTTGGGGGCGTTTTCAAGCCCGAAAGGCATTCTTAAAAATTCAAAATGTCCAGTTTTTGTTGAAAACGCTGTTTTGGGTCGGTCATGCAGTTCAACTTCAATTTGGTGAAATCCTTTCACAAGATCTATGACAGAAAAATAATTGCATTTGCCAAGTTTATCAAAGAGTTCTTCTGAGCCGTTCATAGGAAAGCTATCATCGACCGTTTGCTCGTTAAGCTTCCTATAATCAATTACAATTCACCATTGCTTTTTACCATCTTGGTCGTCTTTTTTTGGTACGACCCAAATTGGCGAATTGTAAGGGCTATTGCTTGGTGCAATTATTTTCTGTCTTAGCATCTCTTCAATCTGTCTTTCAACTTCATTTGAATGGACTTCGGGATACCTGTATAGTTTACTGTAGATTGGAATTTCGGTTTTAGTTCGAATTTTGTGCCTAATTACATTTGTGAAGCTAAGATCGTCACCTTCTCTATAAAAAATATGTTTATAGGAACAAAGCAAAGATTTGAGCTTAGAGGTATCTTCATTGCTTAAATGTTTTGCAAAAATTTTGCTATCAATTTCAGATTCGAAAAATTCATTACTAAAAACATTGTAAGACTCATCTTAACACTCATTAGCATACACTTCCTGTTCAATATTAAAATAAATTGGCAAACTAGCAGAATCTGTTTTAAGCAACCGGTTTTTGTAATCTATCACTGTATTCAGTTTCATAAGAATATTATTCCCTATCAACCCATTAAAATAATCATGAAACTGGAACTCTATGAAGTTTATAAAGCTATCGGGTTTATTGAATTCACTAAACAGAGGTATGCGATATTCAGTACTTGTTTCAATGTTACGGTCAAGTACTCTTAGGGTATATTTTTTCGACGGAATTTCCCATTTTGGATTCGGCGCCGCAATCAATTAAAAATCTTAGTGGTTTTATGGGGGTTTGACACACTATATAGGGTAGTTGCATTGACGTATTAGGTATGGACCGCCAGTAGCCAACTTCACGCGTGTTCCAACATAACGAGGGGCGCCACCAACTACTAGCAAGGAATCAGTGATATGATTTTTTGAAATAATTATTTCCTATTGAAAAATTTTGGTTATTATTATATTATTATCAAACTACTTTTATTTTACAAAACACATCCACTCCTTATGCCATGAGTTACTTACAGATGAATATATTATCGTTTTTATTTAAATTCTAATGGCGAAATTAGTACACGTATTTAACACTAAAAGATGATGGCGTTTTTAGACTGTTTTTAGCTGGAACAACTTTTCTTGGCTGTTTGTATGAAAATTTCAACCGACTGGCGGTCCATATCTAGTACGTCAATGGGTAGTTGTTTCTTGGGCTGAATGGAAAATTTTGATGAGATTGATAACGATCATTATGTTGTCTGCGCTCATTCAATTAAATTATTAGCCTGCCGGAACCTATTTGTTTGTCGTGATTGACCACTGTAAGTATTGTTGTTTGTATTACGTGTCTGACCACTATAGGAATTAATGTTATTTGTGTGACGTAGTTGCCCACTGTTAGAATTATAACTGTTCTGCTGACGTGGTTGAGATGAATTGGAGAAAGTGTAGTTTTGTTGGTTTCTTCGATTAAAATTACTAAACTGCCTACTATTTTGCCCTCTTGGGATATTTGTATTGTTTTGAGAAAAAAAATTACCTGAATTATAATTAAAATCATTTTGAGCAAAACGTGTGTTAGGTCTAAATCGGTGATGATTAATTTCAACAATTATTTGAAAAGCAGAACTAAGTGAGTCAGGATTTCGACTTAAAACAATTGATTTTGTAGGTTCTGGCAAGTTATTTTTGTCCGTTCAAATTTTCATCGAGTAAATAAACACTATTAATTCGACTTAAAAAACTGTTTATCTTGTTGTAGTAGTCTTCTATTGTCGTTTGAACTCTTAATGTTCGAATATTATCAATCAACTTATCAACAGAAAGCCTTTCCCCGAAATTATTTTTCAGAAAATTTTTGATTTCCAACCAAGTATTTAATCTGCCACGTTTCTGAATTTCACACCTAGCCCTTCCAACAATTTTATCCTTGATGTAGCCCGTCAAAATATTTTTTGCGGATTCCTCAACAGAATCAATACTAGGTGCTAGAGTATCTACCCTGTCCAAAAAATCTACTAAGCTTTTATTATTTCCATCGAACTCTGGTATCTTAGTCATAAGTTCTAAAATAAGCTTAAATCTATCACTGGATGTAGGACCTCCATATTTTTTTTGTTTATAACAATGATGAAACCTCGATACTCACATGGGAAGTTGAAATTTGTTGTTGGGTGATAGCTGACTAGTTGGACAGCGCACACGTTACACAGGTTTTAAAAACTGACTTTTTTTTAATGTTTTTTTTTGTTTGTATAAATCTGGGAGCGTTTTTTTTATTGTTTTTAAATAGGTGGTGGAGTTTTGCGTTTTTTTTTTTATTTTTCACTTGAATAAATTTGTGTTCTTCGGTTTTTGGTTTGTATAAGTTTCATACAATTATTAAATGAATGCTAATGCTTTCAACATGGAAAATTCACTCTTGTGTTTTGGTACAGTTTGATCTGCTTTGGTATTTTTTTTTTGTTTTATGATTTCAAGTTACATTTATAATATTTTTGTACATTTTTACCTTGCACAGAGTTTTTTTTATTATTTTATTTTCTGATTTCTTAATATTATGTACACATTTTTAAAAAATTACGTACATTTCAAGTCAAAAACTTCCACACACCACGTTTTTTCGACTGCGCCAGTTATGATAGTTATTTCTTTAACTAACTTTTTTTCATCTTTAACACATTTAAACACATACTTAGTTTTATGATGCTTTATTTTATTATAATAATTTTAGTTTACAAAATGTACCTTGTGACAATCAACTTAGCATTCAATTATATAAGAGCAAGTATAGTTGTGTAAAGCAAGCCGAACTTAAAACTGAACAGAAATGCTGACTAGCAAAAAGAGAGGTAGAAGCAGCTTAGTTTGGCTTATCTTAAACATCGGTTAGTTGCTAGGTTGATAATAGTTAATGATCATTATTGGCTATTCTCAAGCTTTACCTCCGCAGAAGATGAAGTTAGAGAACAACCAATAATACTTACTTAAGTAGAGAGCCACACTGGAGTATTTGCCTTGCAAAAGCCAAGTGTGGTGAATAAGGTTATTTGAAGGTGCACAATTGTATGTAACAATATTGAGTCCGTCAGAATGCACTGATTCGGATAGGACAAATAGTTCTCCCTCGAGGTATTTCAAGTTTTCCGGTATGCCCACCTCTTCCAGATTGCTCGGCTCATGCACATTAGTTGCACCTAAGCGTTGAATGTTCATGTTCTGCTCCTGTTTTGTTGGTAGGTATGGGCGAAATGCTGTTTCAGCCCCCATAACAACATCATTAATAATAACGCTCGGGTAAAGCGGTTCCTTGGTTTTCCTCTTAAGGGCAGCATTTGCCTTGCAAACCTTTGTTTCAAAAGCCTGAGGGGCATCAGTTGTCCCCCCGGTTCTTCAACTGTGTACATCCTTGCTTTGCAATGAACATTTTTTCTTTCGGCACAGCTCCATAAGCATTTACGATCTATTTTTCTTTCGAAATGGAAAAGATACTCATCTTTTTGCAGCTTCTGCTTGCCTTAAAAAATAGATATGCATAATAAAGGTCTTCATTTTATCCGAAATCATAAATACATCATTAACAATAATATGAGGTGTTTGCTGTTGTCTTCAGAACCATGTTTTGTTAACCCTGATAATGTTATTTTAAGTGTAGTGTGGCGTCCTCTCTTTGAGATGTGAGTTGGTAATTTAAAAAAAAATTGTTATTTTTCCGAAATTTTAAAGAATTAAAAAATTAAAATTCTGAAAGTGTTAATTGTAGTTTTTGATTGTAATTTAGTTTGATTTTTTTTTACATGTAGTGAAAATTATGAGTATTGAAAAGAACTAACTATTCACAAAACTAATATTTTCCTTTAATTAATATTCAGAATATAATAAAAAAAAAAAAAAACAAAATATTACTTTTATAAACCAAGATCCAAATAATCGCCTTTTGGTGTCTGATAAATAAACAAGTTCATGGGCTTGCATAGACGTAACGTTTGTTATTTTTTATATAAAGAGAAGAGAACGGCTTTTCAACCTAAGTGCATGCCGTTGTAACAAATAATTTCTCTTGGTAAGACTTTCGTTGATATAAAAGCTTTTGGATGAATTTAAGCCAATTTCGGAGAGTAGTAGCGGTGATTTTTTTGCCATGCGGTGTTTGGCAGCGGCTTTTAACAGATTGTTTCTTTCTCGTTTATCAGAGAATTTAACAATTATGAGGGCGTCGCGGCGTCGAAGGTTGGTTAAATCGTGACGAGCTGATGATTAAGCACGGAAAATGTTAATCAACTGTGGTTTGGTGTCAATTTGAACTGCAGAGCAAATATTATCGAACACTGTTGCGAAACATCTGGCAATGCCTTTGTAAATTTCCGAACGCACCGAGAATCGAATTATCCTACACTGACATTTCCATGCGCTAAATGAAAAAAACTGAACATAACCTGGCGAAGTTTGCATATTAATAATAATTTATAATTAATATTGATTTATATTAATAATAATAATTATATTCATTTTAGGAATTTTTTAATAAATATAATTATTGAAAGGAATTCGAGACATTTTTCTTCACAACATTTTAAAAAATTCTTTCTTGAACATGCCGCCAAAGCCCGCCAAGAATACTGGAACCAAGCCGAAGACTCAGTTGTCTAGCGTGCACTAAGGAGGATAATCTTCGAATGGTTCGTTGCGACAACTGCGATGGATGGTATCACTACTTGTGTGTCGGAGTAACATCTTCAGTAGCATATCGTGATTGGCGTTGCAAATCATGTTCTGGCCTATTATCAAGCAGATTAATTGCATCACAACGAACACCTCCAAATGCTTCAAAGAATCGCTCCAATACATCTTGTAGTGAGGGAAAATCGCATAAAGCAGCACCAGAACGACGAATGTCTCCTAATGACAGAGTCAATTCTTCACGTCCTGCTGTTGACTTTGTTTCCCACAATCCTTCGTGCTCTTTGTCTGAAGGATTTATTGCTTTAAATAACATGCCTCTTCAAGCTGACGGAGTTCTGCCTACTTCCAAAGATAAAGCAGTCAGTGCTGATGCATTAGCTCTCTCAACAAGTGGGCTAAATTTATTACACGAGAACGAAAAGGTCACAATGGAACATGCGCAAGTGTCTTTGGATAATCATGTCGGTTCCGATTCATCATTAAATGCTTCTCGACGTCGGAATGAAACCTCTGCAACTAATCAACCTACGCGCGCACGTTCCCAAAGTTCAAAAGCTTCTTCTGCTAACCTTCAACGATTGAACGCTCAAATGGAATAGTTGAAAGAGGAAAAGTTACTTTTACAGCAGAAAGAGAAATTGCTCCAACAAAAAGAAGACCTCTTCCGTAAGCAAAAAGATATAACTGCGCAACTTGAAGTGGAGGAAGATCAGGTTTCTCTTTCAGATGATGAAAGTGTAAATTCTGTTCAAATCGAAAGCTGGCTAAAAGAATCTCGTCCAGGTCCTATTTTGCAATTGCCAAAAAATATACTTGGTGCAGAAAGCACAGCCTTACGACTGCCTCAGCATACATTTTCGCTTCCAGTCGACATAGCAACCAGAACCCCACACGAAGATCCAATTTTGCAACAAATCTTGGACAAATTACTTTCTTTGGATATCAAAATTTCCACGAAGCCCGCTGAAACTTACCAGTCTGATTGGACTCCAGGTATTTTTCCCACAATTACAACCAGCACAGTGCATGACACGGAAGCTGCACTCAATAATGCACAGAGTGTAATTCAACGTGTGTCCCGTGAGCAGTTAGCGGCTCGAAATTGTACCGAAAGAGCTTCCAAGGTTTGAGGGTGACCCAGAGGAATGGCCTTTATTCATGGCAACATTCGAACAGACTACAAAACTTTGTGGTTTCTCTGATTCGGAAAATCTACTTCGGCTTCGGCAATCTTTGGAAGGCAGAGCACGTAAAGCAGTTCGAAGTTTATTACTTCACGAAACTTGCATGTCACAAATAATGTCAACTTTACGAATGAAGTTTGGAAGACCAGAGCTTATTATCGATGTTTGACTGACCCAAATCAAAGATATGCCTGCACCCAAGGAAAGTCGGCCTGAAACTATAGTTGACTTTGCGATTGAGGTGCAAAACATCTGCGCTACAATGAAAGCTTCTGGTTTAGTGGATCATTTGCGCAACCCAGAACTACAACAAGAATTGGTTAGCAAGCTCCCTGGTCTTTTGGGTCCTTTTTGGGGAATGCACAAGTTAACCTCAACCAGCTGCACATTAGAAGACTTCATTAAATGGTTGCTTCAACTAGCAGAAGGTGCAAACATAGTTATGATTCCAAGTACATCAAGTAAAGCACGTCGGCGAGGAACGCTTAACACACATGCTGAGTCAGTTGAAACTTTAAATGTTGAATCTTGCGTTATCTGTAAAAGTGATTGCCTTCGCGTGGACAAGTGTGATACTTTTTTACAATTAAAAAGAGCAGACAAGTGGAAGGTCATTCGATCGCACCAGCTTTGCAGAAGATGTCTCCAGCCTCATCTTCCTATGCGCTGCACCTCTGACGCAGTATGCGGTGTAAATGGATGTCGCTTTATTCATCACCCGAGTCTACACAAATTACATTTATTGGATTCAATACCAACTGGCTTTTCGACGAATACTCATTCTCTAGACGAAACACCATCAATTCTCTTTCGTGTTCTCCCAGTTGTTTTATATGGAAATGGTATTGAAGTCTCAACGTTTGCATTTTTTGACGATGGATCATCCTTAACACTAATTGATGAAGATTTGATGCATAAGCTAAATTTGAAAGGCATTTCGCAACCATTGTGTCTTCGATGGACTTCGGACACGCATCGATATGAAGACGATTCAATGATTGTTCAATTTGACATATCCGGAGCTAAGAGTGATGCCAAACGTTCTCGATTCCCACTCAAAGATGTTCACACTGTGAAGAAGCTAAATCTACCACATCAATCGCTAGATGTTGATTTTTTAAAAGCCAAGTACAAGCACTTAAGAGGTATTCCCATGAATTCATATACCAATGCTGAACCAAAATTGCTAATAGGGCTCAACAACTGCCGATTTGGTGTTAGCCTTAAATCTAAAGAAGGCGAAGATCATGAGCCAGTGGCGGAAAAAACTCGTTTGGGTTGGACTTTAAAAGGCAAATCAGGCAATAATTATACAGCCACTGGAGCAAATGCAACTCACCACAATCTACACATTTGCGACTGCGAGGTCTCGACAATCAGTGAACTACTCGAGATAGTAAAAAATTATATTTGTCTGCATAACTTAGATGTCGATTGCAATTTGGATTTGATGATGTCAAAATATGATCAAATTGCCTGCAGTCAAATGCAAAAGCTAACGCGAAGAGTAGGGAATTGTTTTGAGACTGGTCTCCTCTGGAAACATCAGGATTTGCCACACCCAGATAGTAATCAAATGGCATTTCGAAGAGCAAGATGCCTGCAATTAAAAATGTCAAGAGATCCAGTGCTTGCTTCTACACTACAAACTAAAATTATGGACTACGTATCTAAAGGCTATGCAAAAAAATTATTAGCAAGTGCTAAAAGATGTTGGTATTTGCCAGTTTTTCCAGTGATCAATCCAAACAAGCGCGGATTGGTGTGGGATGCAGCGGCTAAGGTTAACGGTGTTTCGTTAAACAGTATGCTTCTAAAGGGTCCAGACCAATTGACATCGATGGTATCTGCAATTCGAAAGTTCCGCCAGAGAAGAATCGCAATCGGTGGCGATATAGCTGAAATGTATCACCAGGTAAGAATCCGCAAAGATGATCAAAACTATCAAAGGTTCCTTTGGTTCGAACCAGATGCCTCAAAGCCGTCCGTCTATGTTATGTCGGTGATGACATTTGGCGCCACCTGTTCACCAAGCTGCGCTGAGTACATCAAAATTTTGAATGCCAAGGAATTTCAAGATCGTTATCCTAGAGCAGTACAGAGTATTTTGGAGAACCACTACGTAGACGACATGTTGGATAGCACACTGAAGATGAAGCGATTCGGCTGGCGCGTGACGTTCATTATGTTCACACTCAAGGTGGATTCCAAATACGTAACTGGGTATCTAACTCCAAAAGAGTTTTGACAGAGTTGGAAAGCAAATCCACTGAAGATATAAATTTGAGCGCTGAAAGAGAACTTGCCACAGAAAAGATTTTGGGGATGTGGTGGTCCACATCTGATGATTGCTTCGTCTTCAAAATTTCAAACCGATATAGTAATGAAGAGGTAATACTGGGAAGAAAAAGACCTACCAAAAGAGAGGTTATCAGTCTTTTGATGACAATTTTCGACCCACTAGGCCTCTTGGCGTTTTATGTCATGTATGCCAAAATAATATTTCAAGAAACGTGGCGCTCAGGATGTGAATGGGACGATTCAATTCATGACCAGCAATACTCAAAATGGTTAAATTGGCTTCACTTACTGCCAAAAGTTACAGCCATGAGGATACCACGGTGTTACGTCAAAAATAACTTTAACACTTTTCCGAAGTTTGAGATTCATACGTTTGTCGACGCTAGTGAATATGGATATGCAGCCGTAAGTTATATCCGATGTTCTGATGGAGACTTAATTGACTGTGTTTTGCTAGGAAGTAAAACTCGTGTTGCCCCCCTCAAATTGATGTCAATACCCAGACTTGAGCTTCAGGCCGCTGTCATTGGAGCAAGATTAAGTAAGAACCTTATATCTTCTCATTCTATTAAAATCTCCAAACAAAAATTCCGGTCAGATTCTCGCACTGTATTGTCCTGGCTACGTTCTGACCATCGACGATACAGACAATTTGTGGCATTCCGTGTTAGCGAAATACTAGAGTTAACAGCAGTCTCTGAATGGCGATGGATTCCAACAGCTGAGAATGTAGCTGACGAAGCAACGAAATGGCAGCGAATCCCTGATTTTTCTAGCAGTAGCCGATGGTTGAATGGACCAGCATTTCTAAAGCTCTCCACAAGTGAGTGGCCTGGAGGAAATGAGACAGCATCTGAGGAAACAAACGATGAACTCCGTGCCCAGTATGTGGGATTTCATGGCGACAACAGCATGCTTAACGAGTGTACTATTTAAGTAAAGGCAGAACGCTTCTCGTCCTGGACAAAATTGTTAAACGTCATATCAACCGTGGTTAACTGTTGTCTGTTTTGGAAAGAAAAGGCTGCAGCAAAATTGAAGCTGAAACAAGATCCAAAATTTAAAGTCGAAACTATGAAGCGTCAACCAGTCTCTGAAAGTGAAATGAAACGCGCTGAAATCATTCTTATTAAAAAGGTGCAGCGAATCGAGTACATGGACGAGGTTATACTGCTATCGAAAAAAGACTCCATAAAGAAATCGAGCTCCATTTATAAGCTATCCCCGTGTTTGGATTCAGATGGTTTGCTTCGACTCGAAGGAAGAGCGAAACTCCAAAACTGTGAAGACCCCATAATTTTACCGAGAACCCAGTATATTACGTTTTTAATTGTTGATCATTATCACTCAGAGTACTATCATTGCAACCATGAAACTGTCGTCAACGAGATAAGGCAAAAGTTTTGGATACCTCGTTTATGAACTGTTCTCCACAAAGTGCGAAAAAACTGTCAACACTGCAAAAATCGAAACGCTAAACCATCTCCTCCTAAGATGTCTCGTCTTCCACATGCACGTTTAGCTGCATTTTGCCGTCCATTTTCGTTTGTTGGTGTGGATTACTTTGGACCTCTTTTCGTTTCTGTGCGCCGCAGCAGTGAAAAAATGTATGGTGTATTACTAACCTGCCTAACAACTAGAGCGATACACATAGAGGTAGCATATTCACTTTCAACAGACTCATGTATCATAGCTATTAGAAATTTCATCGCAAGACGTTGAACTTTGGAGTGACAATGGCACCAACTTCAAAGGCGCCGAAAGAGAGCTGAGGGAAGCATACAATTTAGTCGACCAAAACAAAATAACCAGAGCATTCACGGACCTTTCCACAAAGTGGCGTTTTATACCACCAAGTTCACCACACATGGGAGGCGCTTGGGAGCGCTTAGTGCGTTTCGTCAAAGATGTGCTTTACAAAATAATGCCGTCACGTAATCCAACTGATGAAATTTTACGAGGTATGCTGATGGAAGTGGAGATGATCGTTAACACCAGACCACTCACGTACGTTCCGATTGATCATGAAGAGGACGAAGCATTAACACCTAACCACTTTCTGCTTGGAAGCTCTAGTGGTACAAAGCCTTTAACAGAAAATGATAATGAAGGAGTACAACTCCGGAGGAGTTGGAAAAATACTCAGCAACTTGCAAATGCCTTCTGGAAAAGATGGATTGTAGAATATCTTCCGGTAATAACCCGCCGCTGCAAATGGTTCGAGGAAGTTAAACCTATCGAAGTGGATGACATAGTCTTTATCGTTGATCCCATTAGCCCCAGGCTTTGTTGGCCGAAAGGAAGAGTCATCGCTACTAAAATCGGATCCGACAGCAGAGTAAGAAGTGCGTTAATCAAAACGATTGCTGGAGTTTACGAGAGACCGCCAGCAAAAATCGCAGTACTGGATGTTCGTCGGCCGCAAGAATACGAAGTTGTACCTCAGGAGGACATACTGGGGGGGAGTGTTGTGAAATATCTGGCAATGCCTTTGTAAATTTCCGAACGCACCGAGAATCGAATTATCCTACACTGACATTTCCATGCGCTAAATGAAAAAACTGAACATAACCTGGCGAAGTGGCGATACGAAGGAAAGAAGAAATACGAAAGTAATTTGCATATTAATAATAATTTATTATTAATATTGATTTATATTAATAATAATAATTATATTCATTTTAGGAATTTTTTAATAAATATAATTATTGAAAGGAGTTCGAGACATTTTTCTTCACAACAAATACCTTTGCAAGGTCTTCATTCTCAGTTTCTGGGACATCAGAGATAATTGCATCGCAGCTAAATTTTTCACGTTCCGCTTCGTCGATAGAGCTGTCTAAGCGATGCAGATTTTGGCTGAGAATATGAAATCTCTCCTCCAATTCACAAACCTGGTTGTTAAGCTTGGCCTCCAGCGCTGACAGCTTTGTATCCATTTGGAGGGAAAAATTATCCATCCATGTTTTGAGTTTTTTCCCTAATCGAGTCCCGAGTTTGTCGGCGATTCCCGTTGTGTCGATTCCACCATCTACAGCAGCGTCTGTGGTTTGATTTCAATTACCTCTCAAAGTTGGCATTTTGTATTTGATAAAAATATTTAAACAAAAATATATATTATTTCAAAGCCACGTTAAGAAGGCACTAAGCTGGTGTTACACACAAAAAACAGCAAACAACAAGAACTCAGACAAGATGACTTTTGGTTTTGCAGAATTTAAACGAAAATAAGTAAATTGCGGAACACTTTACTACACTACTTGCTGTTGTGAATTATCTCAAATCAAAATATTGTTCTAGATATAAAAACTTATTTAATATTAGACCTTTGGAGCGTTGCTACAATCCTTTGTCAATCGTCTGTTGTTTCGATAATTTCGATTTGGTTGTACCGCAAGGGACTACGAAAGTTATAGGCATATTTTAGATGATTATTTTGACGATTTTTATTACAATACAAACAAGACCGAGACCAATTGTTTTGGCCCAAGCGGTAGGTATTTGAAATTTTTCTTTTTTCAGTAATGTAGGTTTTTGTTAAATTTTGAGTATTTAGTCCAACTTGTTTTCTTGGGCCCACTGATATCTCTATGTTAAACAATAAATTCTTAAATAAATTAATAACTTTTTTTTGCGCAAAATTACTTTTTATTCTGAAAATTACCACACATTTTAAATTGAACGATTTGTGTTAAGTTTTACTTTATTAAAAAATATTCTGCAATCTCAAACACAAAGCAAAACGCCATTTTCAGTATTTTGACATTTGTTAAACTGTTTTAGTGGTATACTGTTATACAAAATTGGGGACTTTTTCATAATATAACACATCTTCAAATTGTTTCATCTTTTTTATATGCATCCGCATTGACGTACTAGATATGGACCGCCAGTAGGTTCAAATGTTCATACAAACGGCCAAAAAAATGTTGTTTCATTTAAAAGCGGCAAAAATACGCTATCATCTTTTAGTGTTAAATACGTGTACTAATTTCGCGTTTAAAATTTAAATAAAACGTCGACATATTCATATGCAATTGACTCAATGTTAAATAGAGTGGATTTGTTTGGTAAAATAAAACTAGTTTGATTACAATTTCCACCTAATTATATTAAACTTAAATGATTAATTAAAACAAGCGTAGCACTGCTACGCAGATTCCCTGCTAGTAGTTGATGGCGCCCCTAGTTATGTTGGAACACGAGTGAAGTTGGCTACTGGCGGTCAATATCTAATATGTCAATGTGCATCCGCTATCCAGTTATATATTGAGATCAGTGGTATACTGCTGTTTTTGACAATTCTGTGAGAACGAGAAAGACAATTCTGTGAGAACGAGAAAGAGATATATCGTTGTTACCTAAAAAGCCCTATAGGGCTTTTTAGGTAACAACGATATATCCCTTTCTCGTTCTCACAGAATTGTCAAAAACAGCAGTATGGTGAACAGCTGATTTTTTTTTTTATCATTGTTGAAAAATTGATTGAAAACAAAAGCGGGAATTTTAAAGATTTGTGCGCGAAAATTGTGAAAATTGTTGGTTTTGCTAATTAAAATAAATTTTTAAGCCACGGAAATCACAAATTTCACACAAAAAAGAATACCGCATTTAAAAATTATTTCCAAATTGTTTTCTCCAAGATCTTGAGTTTGACAGTTTGAAAAAAGCGCGATACATATTTCAATCTGTCTTCACCATAGTGTGAGCTTTGACAAGATGGTAAAACTCCCTATAGGGAGTTTTACCATCTTGTCAAAAAATATGACAGCTCACACTATGCCGAAGACAATTTGGAAATCATTTTTAAATGCGGTATTCTTTTTTGTGTGAAATTTGTGATTTCCATGGCTTAAAAATTTATTTTAATAAGCAAAACCAACAAATGAATCTGTATACATATAAAAGTGGCCGAAATAGTGACAAAAACATTATTAACATTAAAAACTATTCAACACAAAAACATTGTTAAGGTTGTTACTAAAAACTATTCTATTATTGTGTAGTGAATTTGTTTTCAAATTGTTTCGAGACCAAAACATTTGTTTGTGATTACTGGTTCTGTTGAGGTTGCACATCCTCTTTGTATGCCGTTAAGGGCGTACAAAATTATCACCACATGAGTGCATGTCTCAAACAGACCTGCTTTGCATTGTCAGTTGGCAGATTCAACATTTCCACTCTCCGTAATGATGATACAGGCCTCCAAAGGTTTTTCATTTAGGCGCTGGGAATGCAAAACCTGAATAGATACAAAAAAAACTGATAAACGCAATTTGACTATTTATTTATAGAAAACTTAAGTACCTTCCCCAACACAATGTACACATTGGCTCGTGTGACGAAAGTTCCAGCCATTTCCTTCAGTCCTTTAGCTTTGCAAACACTATTGCTGTTTTTGTTCTCCTTTCCCGTGCAGTTTGACTTATTTTAAAGTAAATACCTGTGGGTAATATAAGATGTTACATTTTTTGCAAATATCTTACTTTCTTACGAAAAAGGTATGGATCTCTTCCAATATTTTCAATTTTAGATAAATATCTTATTTTGCTACATGGATCTAAGGATCTAGCATATTGGGAGAGTTCCATACTGTTGTTTATCTTTTTCCAATTTAATACTCTCCTTGAAGTAAATACTCTCCTTGAAGTAATCGGCTCCTGTTTCCAACAATTGATGATTTAGTTTTATTCCTTAAGTTTTTTCTTCATAAGTGGAAAGACAAATTCTCTCAATGTTTATATTTATTTCATAAAATTACTACACAATTTTCACAATTTTCGCGCACAAATCTTTTAAATTCCCGCTTTTGATTTC
Organism: Baccha elongata; assembly: GCA_951217065.1. NCBI lineage: Eukaryota > Metazoa > Arthropoda > Insecta > Diptera > Syrphidae > Baccha > Baccha elongata. Next base: position 27,403 of record CATNUY010000333.1, read on the forward strand.
AATCAATTTGTCAACAATGATAAAAAAAAAACAGCTGTTCGGCATACTGCTGTTTTTGACAATTCTGTGAGAACGAGAAAGAGATATATCGTTGTTACCTAAAAAGCCCTATAGGGAATTTTACCATCTTGTCAAAAGAAAAAATGACAGCTCACACTACACGGATGACAGATTGAAATATGTATCGCGCTTTTTTCAAACTGTCAAACTCAAAATCTTGTAAAATTATTTTATAAATAATCTCTTTTTTTCCTGTGAAATTTGAGATTTCCGTGACTAAAAAGTTAAATAATAAACTATTCACAATTTTCGCGCACAACATTAAAATGTCCGCTCTTGTTTTCAATCAATTTGTCACCAATGATATAAAAAATTTTTCAGCTGTCATCCGCATACTGCTGATTTTGACACTGCTCTGCGAACGAGAAAGAGATATATCGTTGTTACCTAAAAAGCACAATGTGAACATCGTCATAAATTTGAATACCTGCGTTGCTTTGTAGACATTAAGACCAAAAGATTGAATTTTCGAGAAAAATTATTTGTATTGCTTTTACAAGTTATGCGCATACTTTTCAACAACAAATATTCATTCGTTAATATGCAATTGATCACATGCAGAAAAAATTGTGTATTCACCATTTCAACCCAGGCATTGACGTACTAGATAATACCTAATACGTCAATGAACAGGTATTTCATTTAATTTTCGACTCAACACCACTGCTCGAGTGCGATCGAGTCGAATTCTATTTCGTTCCAACTCATCCCCGTTTACAAATGGGTGAACCTAAGTTCAAGCTCGCTTCAACCATGCATATAAACTAGGTAATAATAATAAACTGTCAAAGTGCTAAACTTCGTTATTTCGGAATAAAAATCTTTTTTAATTACATAAAATAACATAATGCGCTTGTTGATCAATTCTTTTAAGAAAATTGCATCTATAAATCAACTATGGACTCCGTTGGCTTCCGTCACCAAGAATCTATCTTATGCTGAAAGGCGAACGCGTGGACCGCTGGTTCGCCGCTACGGTTACAAAGAGACAATTCTTCAAGGTGGACTCCTGCAGCATTGGGATAACAATCAGAAACTTCCTATGCCTGATTATCGCCCGAAAAACCCATGGGTGGAAAAACGAGCTCTATTCGGCCAAAACGACTACATCGACATCCTGGGAAACGACTACTTACACCCAACCCGAGTTATGTACTCAGTGCCCTCTTGGATGCGAGGCGTTTCTGGCAATGAATACCAAGTTTTACTTCGTAAGAAAAAACTAATGACCAAAACTAGTTATCCAATTGCCAAACCTACCAATTGGAAAAACTTACAAAAGCGCATCCTTTATCTCTACAAGTTCTTGAACCGCAAAACGAAAACTGGTTTTTCTAAACATTAGGTGCATTCTTGCAGTTATTGATTTTTAATAATTCAAAATAAAACAAATATTCTTGTTGGTAATGTACAGAATCTTTGTTTTTTTTTTATGTATATCCTGGCGGTTTAATTCCAAGTGACTTCCCATACAAATAAAGGCGGTATTTTTATAGACTGTATCTATAAAATATAAAATGAAAATTTTATATTTCTACACCTATATACGACAGACGGCTTATTATATGCCATGCTTCAAAATAGTTTATAAAAAAATTATGTAGGTATGTTCATAAAAAATAAAGTTATCTAATCTAATTACTACACCAAAGTTCTAACTCAATAGGTTGAGGAGATATTCACCCTCAAAGTATCTCACAAATCCACTTATGCATCACTAATAGGTACAAGGTGATTCACATAAAATGCAAAAAAAAAAAGCTGGACAACAAGTAGGTTGGGTTAACACCAGAAAAAAATTGCATGGGATTAGTAATTTTCTGAAAATTGACAAAACAAAAAAATATTAAAAAACAAGGGTAATACCTACAGTGCCTTGCTATACCTTTTTAAAAAGCCAAAAATCTCACCTTTCATTTTATTTTTAAATAAAGCTGTATTAGTGAATTAATTTTCAAACTCAAAATTTTGGAAAAAGGGGGATGATAGACCCCCCTCCCATACAATTTTTTCTTGTCTTGGCTCGCTCTAGCTGGGGCATTTTATGTGAATCACTTGGTACCTATAAGTGATGGATAAGTCGATTTGTGATATACTTTGAGGGTGAATATCTCCTCAACCAATTTAGTTAGAACTTTGGTGTAGTAAAACAAAATGTTTATTTTGATACGGTCTATCATAATACCGACGGACGGGCAGACGGCAAAGCCAAGCCTTAACGATTATATATAATATTTTTTTGTAAAACAATCTGAATTAATGATAATAAATCCAATCTATCTAACTAATACCGATTTCTTTTTGAGGCCGGCTAAAATAAGATTAGCCCAAATCGACGGATGTACTTTTCGCGATCATTTCGATCGAAATACAAAACACCTATACAAACGTCAAGTAGTTGCACACATGACGGCACGAAAAAACCTGCAAATATTTATTGTGCAAATATCAACGCGGTACTGCAAATGCACACGATTTGCAACTTTTGTCCAGTAACATCAAATGCGTTTGCATTCAACGTTCACACGGTTTACAGTGCATTTGAATATTTGCACGTTTTTAATCATTTACAAGAATGATATGTATTTCTATGTATATGTAATTGTAAGCTCATATTTTGTTCTCAGTATTTTACAGAATAGCTTACAGATACTAATAGATATTAGATAATCTTTGATATTTTCCTAAAAGTTACCTACACTAGTAAGTATTTTTTTAAAAAATGTGGTTGTTTGTTTTGATATTCACAATCTATAAATTGTGAATCACATCTGTTTCTTCTCTATTTTTCAAACATCAAATCCATGCAGTGAAGATATGTAAACATTTCTTTAAAAAATTCAGTATGAAAACACACACTTTTTATGTTTATATTTTTGTTAACATTTTTGATTTCTTGTTTTTATGTTTTTGGCTCTCCAACAGTCTCATATTTCGTTCAAAAGGGAATAATTTTTTTTTCTTTAATTATTTGTTTCATACGCTTAAAAGTACATACCCATATAAAAAAAGTAAACAAAACAACTTTTAACAAGTAAACCTGAGAGATTCAACAGAACCAGGTCTCAGAATTCACTCTTATATAGAGGTCTTTTGTTTTTAAACAGTCTTCCTGAAGAAATAAAGATCGAACATCGTATTAACACTTTTAAACGAAAACTGTATATTTTATAAACAATGTATAAAATGATTTAAAGATTTATGAATGAATGAATTAATAGTGGGGTTAGATACACTGCGACCTTAAAGTCTATTGTGCCCCCATCTAGAGCCGGATGAGAACTCTCATACTACAGCTCTTCTTCAAGTCCTATGGCCTTGATGAATTTTAGTAATTGGAGTATCTTCAGAGAGGGTTGTTCACTCTCTTCTATCTGGTAACGCCCCAGATGTGTGAGTCTTTTTTGTAGTAGTGCCCCACATTTCCCAATTAGATGGTCTGGAGTTTCCTCGTGTTCATTACAGATCGTTTGTTATACCGATGATACTCAGGTGTCTTCTGAGTTTGCAGTGGCCTGTGAGGAAGCCCGTGATTATTCTTAGGTTATTTCTACTTAAGCCAATGCAGTCTTTGAATCTTACTTGGTAGTAGTTCCCAAGTAGCATTTTGGCCTGTCTTAGCTTAGGAAGTCCGTTCCAGGTAATGTTTCTTTTGGACTCCTCTTCTGTTTTGATTATGTTTTTAATCACATTTTCACCAACCTAGCAGTAGGGTTCTGGCCCCATGAGTGCCGTTTTTGCCCCTATCTTTGCCAAAGAGTCTGCCTCTTCATTACCTTGGATACCTTCATGGCCTGGTACCCAATAAAGGGTGATTTTGTTCAGTTCGCCTAACTCGTTTAGTTGTTCTACGCAATCCCATACCTGTTTGGATTTAATGGCGTACGAGTTTATGGCTTTTAGTGCAGCTTGACTGTCTGACATAATTGCAATGTTTCGTTTAGGGTAGTTTTTTTTTTCGATATTTAGCTCTGCACACTTTCTTATGGCGTTTATTTCCGCTTGAAATATACTACAGGACTGTCCCATCGGCACAGAGAGTTTGGTTTTTGGCCCAAATATGCCTGCGCCAGTCCCTTCAGCTGTTCTCGATCCATCAGTGTACCACTTGATGGCATTTGTTTGGTAGGTATAATTTATTGATTCGTCTACCCATTCTTTCTTATTATGTAGTGAGGATAAATGAAGGATCACCTCCATTGCTGCTGTAGGACAGGTTCTCATGGTTCCAGTGATACATAAGCAAGACTTTGCACCTTTTTAAGTGCCTTTCTTGTTTTTTCCAGTTCGGTTCTTTTGTGCCATGCAACCGCACCGTAGGTGATGATGGGTCTCACCATTATGGTGTACATCCATCTCAGGATGTTCGGTTTACATCCCCATGATTTTCCTGCAAGTCTCTTGCATATCATTAGGGCTTTCGTGGCTTTCCCGACAGTTTGTTCTACATGCTTGTTCCAGAGGAGTTTACTGTCTAGTGTAATACCTAGATATTTTACCTCGCTCTTCATTTCTATTATATCTCACCAGCTAATGTGATTGCTCTCATATGTGGTAAAAGTCTTTTCTTTGTGAATGGTACGATCGTGGTTTTTGAAGGATTTATACTTAGTCCCACTGAAACACACCATTTTCTTGTGATTGTCAGCCCTTTCTGTATTATATCACAGAGGACTTCTTCGAACATTCCATAGGCTATAATAACAATGTCATCAGCAAAGCCGATGCATCGTATGCTGTGAAGTAAGACATTCTAATAGTTCATCTACAACTAGGCTCCACAGCAAGGGTGAAAGTACCCCTCCCTGTGGACATCCTCTTGTAGTTATGATACTCTGGATGTTTTGTCCAGCATATGCCTCAGCCGTTCTTGTGCTCAACATTTCACCAATCCATCTGGATATTGTGGTGGGAACGCATTTCCTTGTTAGGGCTAGGGTAACTGCTTCATGGGATGTGTTGTCAAAAGCTCTTCTATATCTAGAAAGGCACATAAAGCTGTTTCTTTTACATCCTTCGCTTTTTGCAAGGTATTTGTGAGCTCGTACAGTGCTGTCGCGGTTGATCTGCCAGCTCTTTACGCATGCTGGCGATGGATTAAAGGCATATATATTAATACTTCAAATCTTATGAAGTTATCTATTATTTTTTCCAAAGTTTTCGGTAGGAAAGATGTTAGACTTATAGGCCTGAATGACTTTGGATGAGTTGTGTCTTTCTTCCCAATTTTTGGGATAAAGATGACTTTAGCTCTTCTCCAAATACTTGGTATATACCCAATTGCAACGCTACTTCGAAAGATGCTAATGATATGTGGAAGTAATTCTTTCTTCCCTTTTTGCAGTAAAGCTGGAAAGATGCCATCCACTCCAGGTGACTTAAAAGGTTGAAAGGTACTAATAGCCCATTCAATTCTTTTTCCCGTACAGATCGATGTGGCCATTTTCCAGTCTACTCTGGTTGTCTTGAGAGGTATTCTCTCTAGATTATTATTCTGTGATAATATGCTGCCAGGGAAATGGGTTTTTAAGAGCAAGGAAATGGGGTTTTCTGTTCTTCATTCTCAGTGAAGCTACTATCTTGGTTCCTAAGCGCTACTGATGTTAAAGTTGTTGTTTTTGCTAAAGCTTTATGCAGTCTAGATGCTGCAGGTGTAGATGAGATACGCTCGCAAAAAGCTGCAAAACTGCCTCTCTTTGCTCTTCTAGTCTCTTTATTATAATTTGTTAGCTCTTCAGTGTAATGTACCCAATTTCCAGTTCTTTTGGCATCATTGAAAAGTTTTCTTACCTTGAATCTTAATTTTGAAAGAGTTTTGTTCCACCAAGAAGCATCTTTTTGTTTTTTGGTGGATTTCACAGGGCAACTAGTTTCGTACGCGTCACTAATAGCTCCGTTCAATTCACCAACAAAATGTTCTTGTTCAAGGTGACAATTTATCGTTTTAGCTGGACCTAATTGTTCTTAGTTATTCCTCAGGACATTTTTAAATAAATTCCAGTTTGTCTTCGTAGGTTTTCTTCCAGAGGTATTCTCTGTGTGAAGGCCTCTAAGAGAAAACGTTACTATTTTATGGTCAGACATTGAGGGCTCATTGGATACTCTCCAATCCTCAATTAGACTACTTAGGCTCGGAGACCCAAAAGTTATATCAAGGACTTCTTCTCTAAACCTAGTTACAAAAGTTGGGGTATTCCCTACATTGAATAAATCTAGATTTTTTTCAAGAATAAAGTCTAAAAGATACTCACCCCTTTGATTGATGTCGCTACTACCCCATGTTGGGTGGTGGGCGTTCGCGTCGCAGCAAATCATCAGCGGTGTCCTTCTTTGGCTGTAGTACTCAGCTAGTTTCCTAACTTCCACTGGAGGTATGTTGTCGTCATCTCCAGCGAAGTAGGCAGATGCTATAATTAGGGTGCGGGGGTTGCCCACGATGTTTATTTGGGCCTGGATCGGTACTAAATCCCGCGTCATAAATTCTGAAAGACATATAAAGTTAATATTTTTTCTTATTATTATGCATGCTCTGGGTGAGGCTTGCCTCGTGTCCCATATTACCTGTGAGTCTTTATTATTAGACCCCTTACTTGATCCCTGTTTATCCAGGGTTCCTGAACGAGCACCAGCCCTAGGTTGTCCTTAACAAACCTTCTTGCTATGACAGCCGAAGCCGCCTTTGCGTGATGGATGTTTATTTGGGCTATTTTGGTGCCGTTCCCGCGTCCAGTCATCTTGGTTAGTTTTTGGAGGCAACTGCCCCCTCATCCGCCAGCAGATGATCTTCTTCCTCTTCCGTGGGAAGTATTTCTTCCAGGTCTTCTGGAACGGGAGAGAGGTCCATGCCCCCTAGATCTCCCTCTATTTCCATCTTCGATGGCTCATCCTCTATGACCAGGATTTGACGGTCAGTATCTTCCTCTTGGGGTGTGGGTAGGGATAGGGATATTTGGTTTAGGATGGTAGGTAATGTGGGAGTTGTGGGGATTGTGGCGGGTAAGGTTAGGTCATGGGTAGGGATTTTGGTTGGGACGGTTGAGTTTGGGAGCTGGATATTTCAGAGGGACTTGTTTTAACGGGTACCTGGTTCTCCGTTGGCTTTTGTGTCATTTTGTTCTCATTTGGCTTTTTGAGGCCATATATTTTGCCAAATTTGTAGTGGAGTTCATGGTTCTCCCTTGTGATAGTATCTGCCGATCGGCCGTCAATCCCGATAACAAGCAGCTGCCCTTTTCCTTCCTCTTTGCTTCTCAATACTTTCCACGCTTGGACATTTAGTCCGTCGTTTTGGGCTTGAATGAGGGCTAGGGACTTTTTGTCATCTTGGCCGATGCTTCTCGGGAGGAAGAGCGTAATCGTGTGCATCTTTGGTGTCTTCTCCATAATATGAGGTTATTTTGATACCTTTCCACGATATGAGTTTTGAGGCTCTATCCCTCTACCAGTCTGCAGTTTCTTGACCTGCGCAATCGACCAGTAGACCATTTCTGAAGTGAAGGCCTTCAAACTTGAGCTTATGCTCATATCCGACGGACACTTCATCTATGATGGCTTCCTCAAGTACGGTAAGGTCATCCGAGCTCAATGTAACTTGAGGATATTCTTCAGGAAGTACAGCTATTCGCACTGTTTTTGTCGCGCTTGCGTACGTCTGCTGCTTCTGAGTACTCGATTCAAGGACGGTATGTGTTCCCGCTGCCAGTGAATCCACCATTTTAATTTTCTTTGTGTCTAGCCTTTGGGAGGAGATATATGGGTACTGTTCCTCTTACCCTGTTGGCTTGTTTGGGACCACTGTTTGCTTGGGTTTTCCTCTCATCCACTCTTTTCCTGGCATCTTGGGAGGTCATGCCCTCACCAATGAATCTAAGAAACCATCTGGTGGCTGCTCCATTTAAGCCTTTTCTATACGGGTCATCAAGCGCGCCCGGCTTGCCAAGTGGTGGTAGTGGCTGGCTATTCCGTTTTCGGCTTTTTTTGGCTTTGAAGTGGTCTTTGCCCACGCCCGATGTAGGTGGAAGTGCTTTTACTTGTGAAGCTGTTGTTTTTTTCTCTTCACTTTTCTATTTTCCATCTTTCACTGGTTTGGGAGGTATTCTCCCTGAACCTGTGGATGGTTGCTTTCGATAAGCATCGTTTCCTAGCCCGGGAAGTATTCTCCCTTGACCAGTTGACTCTGCTTCTCGACGTTCTGCCCGGTTTTGCACTTCTGTAGGAGGTTTTCTCCACGCATATTTGCTACATCCCGGTCTCGGATCGTCTCCATGGAGGTCTTTCTCCATGCGATCTGCAATTTCATTCGCGGTAGCATCCCGCGGAATGAAGAAGTTCTTAAAATTTTTGTCGTTTTTTGTTTTTTTTTACATTTAAATTTTGTTTCCACGATTAGCTAGAGAAATTGAGTCCGCCATATTAGAGCTCCGCATGATATAGTAAGGTCGTAGTTACTCTTTGATTTGACCTGGTGTCAAAGAGGTACCGTTATAATACAGCCGGTATACCCCCTGGCTGCAAACCATCCAATAGGCACAGTCCACGTAACACCCTGGATTAGGGGGGCAGTTCTTAGTTCGTAACTCCTCAAAATTCCTGAGATGAGGCTACACCTAGTGTTCAGGTCAGATGAATCTTTGAAACTTAAGCCTCCGCGCCGCGTCAAGGTGACTGCCAAGCGAAGGAAAAGATTTAAATTGAAGATTATTAATATAATATTAATTTAATTTAGCCGTCATAAATTTTAAATTTATTCTGTTTTTTTTTATAAAACAAGTATTAACTGTAAACGTTTTTAAAACTAATAAATCAGTACTACTACTACTACTACAAAGTTGAATTTTCAGTGTGATGACAAACTCATCCGCTGTTATTATTGTTGACTTGATGTCATATTCGAGTGGTTTCACTCCGAAGTGGAGGGAATTATGAATCCTATGGATCATTAAAAACGCTCCTTTTTTCTATTGTGTATATAGTAGTTGACCAAAGATTGCTTACATTCAATTTTTGTAACCTCAAACGAAGCAAAAACGAATTAAAAAGTATTTTTCTTATTTCCACTTATTATTTTAGTTCCTTAATTATTAAAAAAGAAATACAAACACTGCGCGTATCGTTCCATAATGGCTTTGACCATATGGCCGATGTAAACAATAGTTGTGTTAGTTGAGCCCTAGGGTCGCCCTGGGGTCACCCTGAAGTCGCCCCACAGCGTTTTTTGAAAAACCTCAACTTGCCCTGGGTAACAAGTTCTCTGTTTTTTTTAGACCTGGGTCGCCCTCAACTCGCCCTGAAGTAGATCTAGGTATTTTACTGGGGCGAGTTGAGGTTAACAAATTGACATGGTGTGTTGTCAAATATATGTTACAATTGAATATTTTATTTTGCTTTTGCAATGCAAAGAAAAGAAATTATAGAGAACAAATTTCAAGTTTTAATTTCGGAAACAAATATTGTTTGTTTCTTTCTTTTTGTCAACAACACAAAACCTCCTTTTGTGCCTTTTTTTAAAAACCAATAAAACCCAGTTTTTGACAGCTCTTGGGGCTGTCAAGAAAACCTGGGTCGACCCTGGGTAAAATCAAAGATTATCTAATAAAGATAAAAATCTGTAGTTACGTCCGTCCCTCCGGTTACCCAATGTTTGGATTTTTTGCATTTCGCGTCTATGAATACGTTTCCCCTTAAAATCATGAGCTGTGATGGATTTCGATCATGAATGGAGGTAGGATTCTTCCGAATAAGGGTGTGTTCATAAATTGTGTTCATAAATGTACGCTAAGCTTAGATCACACTTGTATTTTCAGCTGGTACTATTTTAGCCCGCATGTCTCGTAATAGAAGCAAAATAGCAACTTGTATTTTTATTTCGTGTTTTTTCAATTTTTATTTTTATTTTTCAATACCGGATATCCTTGTACTTTATTTACGTATCTAAGCTTTTTAAGACACGACAGAACAAGATCAGATACAGCTTTGCGCATTCCCGGATTATAGCTAGGTTATAGCATTGAGTTTATAAACATAGAGAAATCAAGATGGTTTCAAACTCACCGAAGTAGATGTGGCTTAATGATCATATCGAGTAATTATTATTGCAATAATTATATGTAACGAACATCCCTCAACCCCAACCGAACAAATTTGTTCTGTATACATTTGTATTTGTTTTTCTTTATTTCTCTTGCCTTTTAACTCAAGAATATTTGCTACTCGAGTAAAAAAACACAAGTCGATAGTAACAACGTTTGAAACTTCCACATGATTTCTCTATGTTATAAACTCAATTGCGCAAAATTATAGTCAACCTATATTAAAGGAATTAACGTCACACCACTTAACATTATTTCAATTTTAGAACAGTTTTCTAACTTTTACTCAAGAATAAACAATTTGTAACTTCCAGTTATATATTCCACTGAAAGGGGTCGTTGATGAATTTATGCAGTATTTGTGCGTAGTTACATTCCACAAAAGCGATTTCAAGAGAGTGAGCTGTCAATCTATCAGAGATTTTATTGTGCTGCATTAAAAATATAATGCTAAGGTTTGCTATTTTTAAAGTTAGACAACTTCATTAAGAAAATGTATACTTTATGCCGTTTATAATACGGAAAAACGTATTTTTAACCAAGTTTCACATTAAATTGCTTTTAGTTTCGAGTTAAATCGACTATAATTTTGCTCCAATGGTTATAGTTATAAGCAAAACCAATCTTTAAATTATGAAAACAATTAAAAATATTTTTTTTTTACATTTGCGCGTTTATAGCATCAGTAGTAAAAAGAGACTGTATACCTTTTAAACTTATTTTCTGGATTCAAATTGCTTAAGTAAAATGTTTACTGATGTGTTTGAAACAATTAAAAAACGGAAAAAATATTCTATGTTATTATTGTCATCGATTCATTTCCATATTTTGCATCAAATAATATGAAAGCGACTAATGTCGATTTGAATGGTGCCAAAAAGGAACTGTTTTTCGATTTCTTTTGCAAGTAGGTTTTGACTGATAGTTTAATTGAAGGGAATTCGTAACCTTCTTTTCTTTTTACATCGAAACAAACAAACAAACGAAAATGCAAATACAAATATAGTATTTCTTATTATAAGCCTAACTTTAACTTGTGAGTCACCACTGTAGAAACAGCCTAACCAACAAATAAACAAGTTTATGAACAGACCCAAAAAGTTTGAATCTTGTTTAAAAACTCTAGAAGTATAAATATAAAGAGCATATTGATTTAACCAGTATTTGCGGCATCAGATTTATTTTAATAAATGTTTTTGAATGTTTTTAAACGTGTTGTAAATATTACAGATTGTTTTATTAAATAAAATTTCAATATGTAACACGGCAATCAGTTCATGAATATTTTAGAATATTTTAGTTTTTTTCATATATTTTTTGGGTCGGGAGACGGATTCTTTAAAATACTTTAAAAATTAATTTGTATGTATTATGTTAATGGAAAATAAAGTTGTGTCTAAATATAATCTAAACAAAATTAATATTGGCTTTTTGTACGAATAACTGTTTGATGATTTCTTAATATTAAGGCCGTGTGCGAATTGCGTTAAAAATGCTGGTTAATTTGATCCCAGTTAAATTTGATCCGTTTTTATGGAGGTGAATACAATTTTAGCATTTTGCTGCGTGAATTGCTTTAAATGAGATTTTTTTAAGCATACATTTCCCATTGACGTTCATTGCGTTCAAGAACCTATCTGGGACGGTATCAAACTATCTAAAAATGTTCAGATACCTTAAGTTGTTGCATCAGCAGTTTTTTTACAAGGGATTACAACTGCACGAAGCTACCTAGATTGCTTTGGATACATTCGATAAAAAGGATCTAATAAAGAACGTGGGTATAGTGTATTTATAAATAATAATAATAATACGTCAAACAAAAAATCCAAAATGAACAATCGACTGCTAAAGTATTTTCAATTAATGTTAATCATTATTTTGCAATATCAAAGATATATAACAGGAAATTCAAATAATCAAAGAAGAAAAATTCAGGAGGTACAAAAATTAAAATATGTAAAACTGTCTTTCTACTTATAAGAAAACCACAAGATAATGGTGGTTTTATTGACGAAACGCACGGCAAAAGGACTGGTGAAAACAGGGTCAAACAAATAAACAAAATATTTGAAATGAGCGTCGATGTTTACAATATTCTTTATATGTTCATGTTTAATTAAAATTTCCAGTCACAAGTGATGGAATTTCATGAAAACTTCCAAGGTATTGGTTCAAAAAGCGAAAAAATTAAAAATTGCAAATGTAGTTACAAGTAGTGACAATATTATTACACACACACTACAAAAATTCACTCAATCTTTATAAAATTTAAGATTTTTTTCCCCGTACGTACGTCTCTTCAAGTTACCCCTCTCACCTTCACTAATTATAGAAAAATCATCGTTTCCTACACGTGGAAATATGGACTTTGACAAACAGCTTACAACGAACATCTATTAAGCTATCTTAGATTGCTATCTCGTGTGCAACCGAACGCACTCAGGTTTTAGTTTTTTTTCGGATGACATGTGTCTTTAAAGGGAACAAAACTATGGCGAATAGGGAGTTTTACCATCTTGTCAAAAATTATGACAGCTCACACTATGATGAAGACAGATTGAAATATGTATCGCGCTTTTTTCAAACTGTCAAACTCAAGATCTTGAAGAAAACAATTTGGAAATAATTTTTAAATGCGGTATTCTTTTTTGTGTGAAATTTGTGATTTCCGTGGCTTAAAAATTTATTTTAATTAGCAAAACCAACAAATACATCTGTATATACATATAAAAGTGGCCGAAATAGTGACAAAAACATTATTAACATTACAAACTATTCAACACAAAAACATTGTTAAGGTTGTTACTAAAAACTATTCGATTATTGTGTAGTGAATTTGTTTTCAAATTTTTTCGACACCAAAACATTTGTTTGTGATTTGTGAAGAGCATTTATTTAAACCAAAAAATGCCATATTATTGTAGTGTGCCCTTGTGCAAAAACAATTCAATAAAAAACAAGGACGTTTGTTATTACAAAATTCCAGCAATATGGACAAGAACAACGAGATTACAAAAACTATCTGAACTGCGGTTAAGGAAATGGATGAAAGCAATCAAATAATAAGAATTTGTTCAAAACATTTTGTTTCAGGTATGTTTTTAAGAAAAAATGTTGAACTGCAATAATAACATAATATTCTTTCTAGGAAAGCCTGCAAACATGATGGATTGTTTTAATAAAGACTGGGTTCCTACTCTGCATTTAGGATCAAAGGAAAAACCGCAACCCACAAGAGAAACAAAGAAGTCTTCTAGCAAAAATGACCCAGCAGCAACTATAGAAGGTAATTGCATTTGAGTTTTTTGTAGATTTGTGTTTGTTTCGAATTTAAACAAAAAAACTAACAATGCAGATAGTAGGAGGGTACTTTGTTGAGTATAGAATGGTATCAATCATTGCAATACATTGAGTAGTTCAGAAACTCTGATCCCAAAAATCATTTTCACCAATATAAAACCAACTTTTGCATTTTTTTTGAAGATTTTTTTTGTTTCGAATTTAAACAAAAAACTAACAATGCAGATAATAGGAGGGTACTTTGCTGAGTATAGAATGGTATCAATCATTGCAATACATTGAGTAGTTCAGAAACTCTGATCCCAAAAATCATTTTCACCCATATAAAACCAACTTTTGCATTTTTTTTGAAGATTTTTTTTGTTATAATAACTTTTTTTCTAATACTTACTTAAGGTGGCGCTACAGACCTTTCTAATACAGTTGAAAGGGATATGTTAGTTTCTAACATAGATGGTAGCAACGAAATTAATAATCCTACTGCCAATGGAACAGTAAACCAAAACTCAGATACAGTACTGAGAACAGAAATTGAAGCTTGCAATCCATCATGTAGCGGTTTAAGAAGCACTTTAGCCGCAAAGGTTATAGACAACCCAAGAGAAGAAAAGGAAATAGCTGAGCCACTGCCCATCACCATAGGTAAATTTATTTTATACATAATTATTTTTTGTTTAGAAAAGTTATCGAATAAACTTAAACCTATACAATTTTTTTAAAGGAACTCAAACCGATTTGACGATGAATGATGTAAAAGAACTGAGTGAAGCTGTTGAGTCTAAAAACCTTACAATATTGACCATGGAAAAGGAGTTATCCAATTTGACAAATGGCGTGTTGTACTCCAAAATGGGAATGGAATCATTTAAGGATAACGACTTTAAACGAGTCTTTAATTTAAGATTTAAAATTAAAACACGATATAAATCTTTCTAATACGAAATGATTAATGTGTAAAGTAAAAAAAGATTTCTCTTACTGGTTCTGTTGAGGTTGCACATCCTCTTTGTATGCCGTTAAGGGCGTACAAAATTATAGCCACATGAGTGCATGTCTCAAACAGACCTGCTTTGTATTGGCAGTGGGCAGATTCTACATTTCCACTCTCCGTAATTATGATCCAGGCCTCCAAAGGTTTTTCATTTAAGCGCTGGGAATGCAAAACCTGAATAGATACAAAAAAAACTGATAAACGCAATTTGATTATTTATTTATAGAAAACTTGAGTACCTTCCCCAACACAATGTACACATTGGCTCGTGTGACGAAAGTTCCAGCCATTTCCTTCAGCCATCCTGCGTCGAAGAGTCCTTCAGCTTTGCAAACACTGTTGCTGTTTTTGTTCTCCTTTCCCGCGCAGTTTGACTTATTTGAAAGTAAATACCTGTGGGTAATATAAGATGTTACATTTTTTGGAAATATCTTACTTTCATACGAAAACAGGTATGGATCTCTTCCAATATTTTCAATTTTCGATAAATATCGAATTTTGCTACATGGATCTAAGGATCTAGCATATTGGGAGAGTTCCATACTGTTGTTTATCTTTTTCCAATTTAATACTCTCCTTGAAGTAATCGGCTCCTGTTTCCAACAATTGATGATTTAGTTTTATTCCTTAAGTTTTTTCTTCATATGTGGAAAGACAAATTCTCTCAATGTTTATATTTATTTCTTAAAATTACTTCACAATTTTCACAATTTTCGCGCACAAATCTTTAAAATTCCCGCTTTTGTTTTCAATCAATTTGTCAACATGATAAAAAAAAAATCAGCTCTTCATCATACTGCTGTTTTTGACAATTCTGTGAGAACGAGAAAGAGATATATCGTTGTTACCTAAAAAGCCCTGTAGGGAGTTTTACCATCTTGTCAAAAATTATGACAGCTCACACTATGATGAAGACAGATTGAAATATGTATCGCGCTTTTTTCAAACTGTCAAACTCAAGATCTTGAAGAAAACAATTTGGAAATAATTTTTAAATGCGGTATTCTTTTTTGTGTGAAATTTGTGATTTCCGTGGCTTAAAAATTTATTTTAATTAGCAAAACCAACAAATACATCTGTATATACATATAAAAGTGGCCGAAATAGTGACAAAAACATTATTAACATTACAAACTATTCAACACAAAAACATTGTTAAGGTTGTTACTAAAAACTATTCGATTATTGTGTAGTGAATTTGTTTTCAAATTTTTTCGACACCAAAACATTTGTTTGTGATTTGTGAAGAGCATTTATTTAAACCAAAAAATGCCATATTATTGTAGTGTGCCCTTGTGCAAAAACAATTCAATAAAAAACAAGGACGTTTGTTATTACAAAATTCCAGCAATATGGACAAGAACAACGAGATTACAAAAACTATCTGAACTGCGGTTAAGGAAATGGATGAAAGCAATCAAATAATAAGAATTTGTTCAAAACATTTTGTTTCAGGTATGTTTTTAAGAAAAAATGTTGAACTGCAATAATAACATAATATTCTTTCTAGGAAAGCCTGCAAACATGATGGATTGTTTTAATAAAGACTGGGTTCCTACTCTGCATTTAGGATCAAAGGAAAAACCGCAACCCACAAGAGAAACAAAGAAGTCTTCTAGCAAAAATGACCCAGCAGCAACTATAGAAGGTAATTGCATTTGAGTTTTTTGTAGATTTGTGTTTGTTTCGAATTTAAACAAAAAAACTAACAATGCAGATAGTAGGAGGGTACTTTGTTGAGTATAGAATGGTATCAATCATTGCAATACATTGAGTAGTTCAGAAACTCTGATCCCAAAAATCATTTTCACCCATATAAAACCAACTTTTGCATTTTTTTTGAAGATTTTTTTTGTTTCGAATTTAAACAAAAAACTAACAATGCAGATAATAGGAGGGTACTTTGCTGAGTATAGAATGGTATCAATCATTGCAATACATTGAGTAGTTCAGAAACTCTGATCCCAAAAATCATTTTCACCCATATAAAACCAACTTTTGCATTTTTTTTGAAGATTTTTTTTGTTATAATAACTTTTTTTCTAATACTTACTTAAGGTGGCGCTACAGACCTTTCTAATACAGTTGAAAGGGATATGTTAGTTTCTAACATAGATGGTAGCAACGAAATTAATAATCCTACTGCCAATGGAACAGTAAACCAAAACTCAGATACAGTACTGAGAACAGAAATTGAAGCTTGCAATCCATCATGTAGCGGTTTAAGAAGCACTTTAGCCGCAAAGGTTATAGACAACCCAAGAGAAGAAAAGGAAATAGCTGAGCCACTGCCCATCACCATAGGTAAATTTATTTTATACATAATTATTTTTTGTTTAGAAAAGTTATCGAATAAACTTAAACCTATACAATTTTTTTAAAGGAACTCAAACCGATTTGACGATGAATGATGTAAAAGAACTGAGTGAAGCTGTTGAGTCTAAAAACATTACAATATTGACCATGGAAAAGGAGTTATCCAATTTGACAAATGGCGTGTTGTACTCCAAAATGGGAATGGAATCATTTAAGGATAACGACTTTAAACGAGTCTTTAATTTAAGATTTAAAATTAAAACACGATATAAATCTTTCTAATACGAAATGATTAATGTGTAAAGTAAAAAAAGATTTCTCTTACTGGTTCTGTTGAGGTTGCACATCCTCTTTGTATGCCGTTAAGGGCGTACAAAATTATAGCCACATGAGTGCATGTCTCAAACAGACCTGCTTTGCATTGGCAGTGGGCAGATTCTACATTTCCACTCTCCGTAATTATGATCCAGGCCTCCAAAGGTTTTTCATTTAAGCGCTGGGAATGCAAAACCTGAATAGATACAAAAAAAACTGATAAACGCAATTTGATTATTTATTTATAGAAAACTTGAGTACCTTCCCCAACACAATGTACACATTGGCTCGTGTGACGAAAGTTCCAGCCATTTCCTTCAGCCATCCTGCGTCGAAGAGTCCTTCAGCTTTGCAAACACTGTTGCTGTTTTTGTTCTCCTTTCCCGCGCAGTTTGACTTATTTGAAAGTAAATACCTGTGGGTAATATAAGATGTTACATTTTTTGGAAATATCTTACTTTCATACGAAAACAGGTATGGATCTCTTCCAATATTTTCAATTTTCGATAAATATCGAATTTTGCTACATGGATCTAAGGATCTAGCATATTGGGAGAGTTCCATACTGTTGTTTATCTTTTTCCAATTTAATACTCTCCTTGAAGTAATCGGCTCCTGTTTCCAACAATTGATGATTTAGTTTTATTCCTTAAGTTTTTTCTTCATATGTGGAAAGACAAATTCTCTCAATGTTTATATTTATTTCTTAAAATTACTTCACAATTTTCACAATTTTCGCGCACAAATCTTTAAAATTCCCGCTTTTGTTTTCAATCAATTTGTCAACATGATAAAAAAAAAATCAGCTCTTCATCATACTGCTGTTTTTGACAATTCTGTGAGAACGAGAAAGAGATATATCGTTGTTACCTAAAAAGCCCTATCTTTCCAAGTTGAAAACCAAACCCAAGTGGATAAGAGTGTTTTCCTTGTCCAATATGAACTAGGCACGCAGATAAGGAATAGACATCTGATACGAGGCCAGAGAATCCATCAATTAAGTAGTGACGATTTTTTAAATATAGTTGGTTTTCGCGAAATATGTACCTATGTGCCATGCCTCTGTGCAGAATAAAGTGTATATGATTTTTTTTTTACAAAATAAAGGCAAGCTTTCCGGTGTTGCTACATTTGTTTTCTCCGAGTTATTGTGCATGTACATACATAATGTTTATTTTGCGACGGTGCCGGAGTGTTTTATGATAATGCTTTTTATACGGAGTTTTCAGCGTCGCTCCTAGTACATGCAATCTGCTCTTATACTTCTTGAACATTGTTCAACATTGGGAATCGTATCTAATTTTTTAAAAAAAATTAATTTTTTTACGCATGAAACAAGAAAAAAATTTGCATTTGTTTGACAAATGTCAAAATTTAACCAATGCTAAAATTTTAACGAGCTCCTGAGCAGGTTAATTTTTGACGTCTGTATTCACCTCAGCAGTGTCAAAATTTATCCATGGGATCAAATTTAACAACCATTTTAACGCAATTAGCACACGGCCCAAGAGTTGTAATGAAATTAAAATTTTTTTCAGTTTGGAATGTTTCTTCTTGTAATTGGCACTTTAAACAAATTATTTTAATTATTTCTTGTATATTCTTGTATAATTTATATTGAACTAGAACACAACACCAAAAATAATGTTTCAAAAATGATAGCGCTTCATGAATGTTTGCATTTCGTGTACTAGAAAAACACATTTAAATGTCAAATAGTGTGCAGTAAACATTTGACTACATGCCGTATACTAGCCATACGTAAGCACCAAATATATGTGCATTCTTATGCAACCACATCGAATGCAACCCTTCTGGTTACATTTGCACATGTGTCTTATTGGGTAAACATGCGGTGTACCTACTACCAAAATATTCGTGGATATAACAACATCGCTAAATGTTGCGCTAGTAACACCAAATACACTATTGGTACGGGACGTCAGAGACACATTCGCATGTGGTTTTTTATATTCCGTGTACTACATGTTAAGTTTTGCTTTTAGTATTTTTGTTGTATATGATTCAACCTTCTAAATATTAGGTACTAATATATCAATGGAGGTAAATTTTTTACCCCAAATTTCTTTTTATACCAAAACAAACAAACGAAAACGCAACTAGTTAAGTAATGAGTTACTGGTGTAGGAACAGCCTAACCAAAAAATAAACGAGTTTGTGAACAGACCCAAAAAGCTGATGATTTTGAAAAAGGCGGGAAAATTAATCCACCACTCAGCTTAGGTGAGAGTGTGTGCAGTTTTCCTTTGTTCTCACGCACACTTTTTCACCTAAGCTGAGATCAGCTGATGTCGAAGCTTGTAGGTAACGTCAAATAAAATGACAGGATTACCCTCTCTGTTAGCTCCTCTGTGGTAAAATTCAACGAACACAACTAATATATATGTGGTAGTAACTTGTGACAGCACTATCAGCACACCCAATTCAATTCCGGAAGGCAAATTAGCACTCCCAAACATCACTCCAAACAGCCACTAGAACGGTTCAGGAAGTTTTCACTCGGAGGCCATTCCTTAGTCCAGAATATCTTCTTACCTATGATATCTGGTAGGAGAAAAGTTCTTTTTATTAAAAAAACGTAACTTTTCAACTTCGATGTGTTCACTATATCCCCACACTTGAGCACAGTACAGCATGATTGATCTCGAGCATCGTAAATTTTAAATTTTGTTGAGTGTTGCACAGATTTATTTCTTAGCAGCTTTGACCATGTGACATATATCGAATTTTTTGATGAAGCAAGTCTATTACTCATTATGTTCGTTCCAAGACATGTTAAAGTTGAAAAGAACTCCCAGATATTTGTATTGATTTGAAACTTTCACTTCGGTGTCATTGAAAAACCATTTCTCACAAGCAGCTCTAAGTCCACCGTTTCGGAAAATGACAATTTCAGACTTGCCAAGATTGACTTCGAGACCCCACTCATTGCAATATATCATAAAACTGTCAATTAGTTCTTTTAACTTGGAAGGGCTGTCAGATAGCAACGGGAACATGACAATATCCCGGCACTGAAATCCTGTGTCACGAAATCCCGTGCGAAAAATAAGCTGGTCACGTGATCAAAAAAACAGAAAAGAAAAATTATTTAACAAAAGCCCGTGTCACGAAATACCGCGGATCTGCTAGTATCATGCAGGATTTTCAATACTTTTTGAAAAAGTACTGTTTTTGAATGTTTGCACCTGACGAAAATACTGACATGCTATAAGCGTAAAAAATCGACATGACATCGACATGTACGCTTAAAAATGAGACAATGACATGCCAAAAACGATGATAGTATTATTTCGACGAGGAATTTGTACGAGAAGTTTTCGTTCTTTTCATTAAATACTAGCTTAGAAATATAATATTGTTTTTGTCATTTATCACGCAGTTTTTGTAAATATTTCTCGGAAAATAAGAAAATGGATGATTACCATGGCTTTTTTTTTATGTTAACACATAAAAAATAAAGGTGTTTTTTTTTTGTATGTATGATCGAAAAAAGGGATAAATATTTGTATTGGACGGGGAATTTGCACGAAAAATGTTGTGTATACAATTTTTTTGAAAATTATTTATTTTTAGACATTATTTTATTAGTTGGACAAAGATTTTTGTTGGTTTTTGGGTTTTTTGGTTGGTTTGTTCGTTCTCTTTGGTTCTCATGTTCTTAAGGCATTCTTTTTTTAATGGTTCTACATATTTGTTGGAAAGTTTTGTATTGGACGAGGAATTTGTTCAAAAAATTTTACACTTTTCGACTATATTCAATTGAAATATGTTCGTTCTTGTCGATTCTCACGTTTTTAGGTATGTTTTTCCATTGAATTCTAAATTTCTATAATATATTTTTTGAAAATTATTTATTGGAAGAATAATTTGTACGATATTTTTATTATTATAGATATTTATGCCACTTTTTTAAGCTTTTATGAATTAAAATCGCGGGATTTTTTTGGTTTTAATTTCTCAAATTCGAAAAAAACTTAAAAAAAAGTGCACAGGAAATATAAATAAAAATCTAGTTTTTGAGAGTTTAAGAAAAGAATGTTATAGGATTCTAGTTTTTGGCAATTTGAGAAACTAAAACCAATAATATCGCGCGATTTTTTTGGTTTTAGTTTCTCAAATTGCCAAAAACTAGAATCCTATAACATTCTCAAATTCTCAAAAACTAGACTTTTATTTACATTTCCTATGCACTTTTTTTTAAGCTTTTTTTCGAAATTCATAAAATAAAACCAAAAATATCACACGATTTTCGCATTTATTTTCTGAAATTCCCAAAGACTTAGACGAACTCATATATTATAAATTTGAGAAATCGAAAAAAATGTGACTTATTAAATCCTGTATCATTGGAAAAATAGTTTGCTGATGTTATATCTCTAAGTGATGATTTATCGTCCTGAAAAGGACGGATTTGATATCAGGCAGTGAAGTATGGCAGATCATTGTGAAGTGTTTTCGTCCTAAAAAGAACGGATTATGTTTTTTTCGTTTTAACCCAATATGGTGTTGTGGGCGATGTTCACAAGGAATTGTCTTTTGTCGGTGGTTTCCCTTCTTCGTAAGACATGTTGAAGTCGCTCGTTCTTTTTCGTTGTTTTGGTGACTGGCGGCTCTTCTCCACGTCGATTGGCAACAATTTTTTCCTTCCACAAATCCGATATAAGTTTGTAGAGGCCAGTGTGTAATTGGCCGACTACAACTTTTAATAGTCGATGCCAAGCTTCGACGCTGTTTTGTGTTCTCGGAAAATGGCGCTCACCTGCAGACGTTCCAGTGGTCCAGAACTCTGGTTTGTAGCGGGACGTTGTAGTCGCAGGCACATTTTAAGAGTTGCATCCAGAACTCCTAATATGCAGCAAAGGTCCTCGAAGACATCACACAAAATATGAGTAGAACAGTGTTGTAGACTGCTTTTAGTTCCCAACAATATATAGTTATGATAGTTGTTTCTTTAACTAACTTTTTTTCATCTTTAACACATTTAAACACATACTTTAGTTTTATGATGCTTTATTTCATTATAATAATTTTAGTTTACAAAATGTGCCTTGTGACAATCAACTAAGCATTCAATTATATAAGAGCAAGTATAGTTGTGTAAAGCAAGCCGAATTTAAAACTGAACAGAAATGCTGACTAGCAAAAAGAGAGGTAGAAGCAGCTAAGTTTGGTTTATCTTAAACATCGGTTAGTTGCTAGGTTGATAATAGTTAATTTTTTTTTTTTTTTATTTTTATTTTTTTTACACTATCAGATCTTATTCAAATGGAGCTTAAAGCAAGCATCAGCAGATGAAAGAAGATTTGCCAACACATATAATGTGTCCCACTGGCTCATCACTTAGTGCAGGTGTTAGTTGTTAGTAAGCACAATGCAACAAAAACAAAACACATGCACATAAAAACATGAAAACATATAAAGTCAAAATTAAACAAAATGACACAGAAACATTTAGGATCGTGGAGCACTGGTTCTGAAAATAGTTTTTAAATTACTTTTATTTATATTAAAATCCAACACACAATTGTTCAAGTTATATAACTTACTCATTCGCGTGAGAGGCTCATGCATGCCATAATTGGTTCTATGATGTTCGATATTAAAAAGCTCAGAACTTCGAAGGTGGTACGACCGTCCGCGATAGTTAAAACCAATTAAGGCAGGTCCGACGAATCAATTTGTCCAGAGATAAGTTGATGGAGAAAAATTAAGTCATTGTTTACTCTACGTTGATATAAAGATTGTATCTGCAAAAGCCTTATCCGATGCTCATATGGTGGCAGGTTATAAGGATCAGCCCATGGAAGGCCTTTAAGAGCAAAGCGAATAAAATTATGCTGGACTGATTCAATACGATTCTTATGGATTTCATAGAAAGGGGTCCATACTTGTGAGGCATACTCAAGATGCGGCCTAACATAACAGTTATACAAAGAGAGGGTAACGTATGGATCGTTAAATTCCTTTGCCCACCGTTTTATGAATCCAAGCATAGAGTTCGCCTTTTTTACAATAAAGTTATGGTCAGAAAATTCCAGATTAGCACTGAAATTAACTCCTAAGTCCTTAAAACTAAAAACACGACTAATTTTATTTTGTGTTATACAATATTCAAAATCACTTGGAACTTTTTTCTTTGAGAAAGTAATAGTTTGGCATTTTATAGGATTAAGAGTTAACCCATTTTTATTACACTAAATAATGAAACTATCAAGATCAGCCTGCAAAAGAGTATGATCATTGGGAGATTTAATTGATTTATAAATTTTCATATCATCTGCCAAGATGAGAATCTCACTAAAGCGTATAAAAGAAGGAACGTCATTTATAGCAAGAATAAATAAGAATGGACCCAAATGGCTTCCCTGGGGTACGCCTGAATGGGCAACGAAAGTATTAGAAAGGGAATTTCTAAATTTAACCTGGTAAGTTCTATTTTCTAGGTAGGATTTGATCCATGATATAAAAAGAGTAGGGAAACCGTATGCTTGCAGTTTAAAAACAATAATATTATGACTGAGTTGGTCAAATGCTTTAGAAAAATCTGTGTATATACAATCAACTTCAGAACCACTTTCTATTGCATTTGAACAATTATGTAAAAAGGTAAGAAGGTTTGTAACAGTAGACTTTTTCTGCACGAAACCGTGTTGCTGTTTACATATAATGCTCTTACCAAAGAATAAAAGGTTTTCACATACAACCTGTTCCAAAAGCTTAGGGATACAGGACAATTTAGAAATAGGTCTATAGTTCTTGATGTCAAATTTGTCGCCTTTTTTAAAAACAGGAGTGAGAAATGATTTCTTCCAGAATGATGGAAATTTCACAGACTTTAACGAAAGCTTAAATAATAATTGCAAGGGCTGCACTAATACACGACTACACTTTTTCAGAACAATTGGCGGTATACCGTCGGTCGGGGCCATAGGAGCAATCGTCATTTAATAATGACAAAAAGTGTAAGACCCTATCTTGTTCCACAGGAATAGTGTTAAGACTTACTTGCGGGTAGGTGTTCACGTCTTTAAAAAAATCTTTATCAACACTTACATGATTATTATTTGCGAACGCATTGCAAATATCACTGGGATTTTGTATCAAAGAGTTTTCATATATAAAACTTGCTGGGAAGCCATCCGAATTTTTCTTCGAGTTAACAAAATGCCAAAAGCTTTAAGGGTCGTGTTTTAAAGAGATTCCCATTTCGTTAACATATTTGGAGTATAACGCTTTTGAAAGATTATTAAATTCTTCAAAAAGGGTTATATACTGTTCAAAGATTATTGGAGAAAGGGTTTTTATGTAAATTTTCCATACTTTATTTCTCTTGTTTCGAAGAGATTTAAGCTCTTGTGTATACCAAGGGTGACACAAATTATTATTTTTAGATCTTTTTGTAGGTACAGAATTATTTATACAGCTACTGAGTATATTATAAAACCCAGTTACCGCATTGTCAATATTTGTAGAATCTAATATATTTTCAATATTAGATTTACTTATAACATCAGAAAGCAACTGAAAATTTGTCTTACGAAAATCAAACACATATGAACAGTCTTGTGGATAACAATTATCAAGAAGATGGCTGCTCAGGTCAAAAAATATATCCAGAGGTGGATGGTAGTTGTCTATATTAGTAATGCCAGAACTAGATTCGAGAACCACAGTACTAATAGCGTCAGAAGAAAATACTAAATCGAGTACTCGATTTTTAAAATTTTTAATACAGCTTACTTGCTGTAAGTCAGAAGAATAAATACCATCTAACGAAAAAAGCTCTGTTTGTGAAGATGTTGATGTAGCTTCTTGATAAGAACCATCTTCCGAAGGAACCCACTCTATATGGGGCAGATTAAAATCTCCGAGAAGTAAAATATTGCTGTTGGAGCAAGACAAGTCAATAATAAAATCTAAGGCCATAGCAAGTTCATTATACAATTCGATTGAACTTTTTGGTGGAATATATACATTTAAAACATATATTAGCTTAGACTGTATTGTTAATTTGATACATACTAAGTCAATAGAAAGAACAAATGGAAAAGAAATAGACGTTGATAAAAGACGATTACGAACAGCGATCAGAACACCGCCTCCTACTTCTTTAGGTTTATCAACATGATGATTTTTTCTGTAAACTAAGAACTCTAGATTGAAAAGTTCTGTGTCCAAATAGCTAGAATCCAGCCAGGTTTCTGTTAAAACAAAGATGTCATGTGAACAAGCTTGAGAGTTAGTATATACATTGGCAGTTTTGCTGCGAAGCCCTCTAACATTCTGATAAAAGAGGGTAATCCTGTTCAGTTTTTTGCTGCCGAATTTTTCGATATAACGCGCGGAGGTCTGTTTTTCTTGAAAGTTGTAAATTCTTTTACAAGAGCTTCAGTTGGCCAGTTATTATTGTTAATGATTGAATCGAAAAGTGTGGGATTGGCAACTATTTTAAAAGAAGAAACGAAACTATTTACTTTGCTAATCTTGGTGCATTTAATAGACGCTTTGTCAGGAATGCATTTGTTAGATACTAAATGGGAAACAATATCATCAACAACAATATCTGGATTCAAACGCGATACAAAAATAGACTTGGGTTTCGGGACAGCCTCGATAGGTCTAGGACAAGAATCTGTTGATACTAGATGATCCGATATGGTTTCACAGTCTATGGATTGGTTCGCTTTGGTGGAGGACTTGTATTTTTAATCACTGATTTTTCTCGTCCCCTTTTCTTACCATTTTTAACAACTGGGGCAAGAAGAATACTAGCATTGTCAACTGATGAGACAGAAGCAAGGGGAGGTCCTTGGATCAGATCATCAGTTGAAGTTGAATTGTTAACCTTATCATTTAAAGGACACAAAGTGGATACGTTTGAGACTGCAGTATTGAAATTTCTAAGCAAGTCCTCAAACCCTGCAGACAGTTTTAATATGTTTTCTTTGAAAGAATTCATCTTGAAAGCAAGCTGCGAAATGGATATTTTGCGGCAGTCGGTGCAGTACCAAAAGGCAATTTTCGAAGCTATTATTTTTTCAATGAATGCATTCGTGAAAGATTGCCACAGGTTCCAAAACATGCAAACAAGGGCTGATTGTTTGAGCTATCAGGGCAGGCTGTTGCAGAGCAAACCATTATCGCAAATTAAAAAAAAAATTAAAAAATACTATATATATAAAAAAAAAGGAAAAAAATAAAACAATAAAAAATTATTGTTTTTAGTTTAAAATTAAAATAAAAATGATAAAAATAAGGGGGAAAAAAAAAAACAAATAAAAAAAAGAGGATTGCAGACGGTGGGATGCGAACCCACGAAGCGAATTTCTGAGAGTGGAGTATCATTTTCATTTTTAATTCATTTTTTATTTTTCATTTTCTTATATCTACCTTAATGCTAGACAAAAAATCTTAAACAACTAGCTTCTATATTACCTTAATTAACTTACTGGCCCCATGCGGGCGCTCTAAATCAACATATAACGTATTGAAACGATGCCTTTCGGCGAAAAATCATTTATATTTAACTAACTTAACTTTAACACTTAAACTTACGAGAAAATTATTATTAAAAAACTCATTTTCATTATCATTTTTTTTCACTTTTTTATAAAACTTAAAGCTACCCTTTACCTAATTATAACTAATTTATACTATACTAAACTAAATAAAACTACTATAAGCTACGTTATATATAAATTATATAAAAGCTTAAATTATACCTAATTAAATTACTTAAAGTAACTTAAAAACTAGAACAGCCACCAGCAACTTTTTTTTTTTTTTTTTTGTGCCACCGTAACTGTTTAACCTACTCTATATTTACTTTAAAACTATGTAAGTCGGCCAAAGCAACAATGTGGTCAACTTTCAATATCAAGGTGGTCACCAAACCACCAGAATTTTTTCATTTGCTTAACTATGTCCTTTATGTCCCGAAGGGGCACAGCTCTACTGAACCGCAGACGTTCTGCTCCGTTTCCAGAGCCGACGTCCCGATCGTAAAGGAGTCGCCGATCCACAGTCCTACGGCCGACGTGGTAGATTAACGGAACCGCCAATCTATCCTGTATCAGCCCACGACTGTCTAAAAAGAGGAATGTCTCGGGCGAGATGAAACCGTTAAGACGCACACTTTCACTATACTCATCATTGGGGTAGTAAGCCCCAAAAATAAGTCCATTGGTCGAGGTCATCGCTCTTGCAATGTGACCCCGAATCAGCTTGATTAAAAGTTATCTATCCTGTTTATATTGTCCCTGTTGTATAGAACCTCGTTGGCATAGTAATGTGTGTACTCCGACTCTGGTGTTCTGTGCAATCCAAGACAGCGTCTAAGACACTGCCTCTCAAACACCCGAATCTTTTCCATTTGAGATGGGGCAACATTGAACCACACAGGGCACCCATAGGCAATCATTGGCCGGATAAGGGCCATGTAGCAAATCACCTTTACTCTGCTGTCGAGGCGGCTGCTATAGAACAACCGTCTTGTCAACCCAAAGGCTCCCCTAGCTCTGGTCAGAGCAGCATCTACATGTCGATTGAAATATAGATACTGATCTAGCCAGATGCCAAGGTACTTTACCACATCTTTACTTGCCAGTGGATGTCCACTTGGTCCAACGATCACTAGATTTCTCCAGTTCTTTCTTGTATCCCTAGAAGCCTTAGACAACGGGGTTCTAAACAGGATAGTTTCTGACTTCTGGAAGTTAATTTTTAACAATATCGCTGAATCTTGTCGAAGTCACGCTGCAAGAGAATTCTAATGACTTCAACTTTTGGACCGGTCCTGTACGCAACAAGGTCATCGGCATACGCAATTGCATGAGTGAGACTACCTATCAGATCGCTGGTGTAAATACTAAAAAGAATCGGCGAGTTCACAGCTCCTTGCTGTAGACCGTTTTTAATATCAAAAGTTGTGGCGGAAGTTACATTGCCACTTTTGACAACAAACTTTCTACCATTGAGCATGTCATGAAGCATATATAACAGTGGTTTACTTATGCCAAATCTAGTTAATTTCAGATAAAGACCCTCTAACCATACGGTGTCGAAAGCCTTCTCTAAATCAACAAGAACGGCACCCGTGCATTGATTTTTCGCTTTGTTCCATTGAACATCAGAAACTAACTTAGACGCGGCATGAATAGTGTCATGTCCCGCCTTGAAGCCAAACTGATTGTCTGGAATAATATTTTTGTCCTCAGCCCACTTGAACAGAGCTCTATTTAGAATCTTCTCGAATACTTTACTGATACTTGGAAGAAGACTTATCGACCGAAGATTTGCCGGATTGGAGCTGTCCTTTCCCTTTTTGGGGAGAGGATGGACCACAGCTGTCTTCCAACTTACTGGATAATATGCATTATTCAATGCGTTGTTAAACAGTGTGGTATAAATGTCTATGGCTTCATCAGGGAGAGGTCGTAAAACAATGTTGGGTATACCATCGACCCCCGCAGATTTCCTTTTCTTTAATGTTTGAAAAAAATAACTGAAGTTCTACCTTCGAAATTAACAATGAACTGGGTCCATTTTGCTCGGCGATGGTGGCGTTTGCCAAGTTTTCGTCATTGAACCCGGTGAAACCGGTATTCTCGGATCGCCATAGCGTAATGCTATTTCCAAGGTAGAAGTTGTGCAGTAAGTCTCTGTTCTCCAGGTCATGATTCGGACGAATGCTAGCATTCACCTTATACACTTGCTGGAAAGCAGCGCCTACAGCCTCTACTTTTTCCTGAGGATCTTCTATTATAAAAATAGAAGATCCTCCGGATCTATTCCCGCAATCGTTAGTACGTCTTCGTTATCTGTTGTCCTCTGGAGTTTAAGACATGGAAGTTCGTTTTGATCATTTCTTCTAAATATCTTATTTATTTGGGGAAACGTACTAGGGTCGCTAGAATTAACGGCCCGAATTCTGTTATCCCAGTATGAATTAATAGATAACCTGTAATTTTGTCTCATCAGATTATTAAGATTTTTGATTGACGATTTCAATATCCTAATCTCCATATCTCGTGTGTCCGTGAAACGTCTGTACAGAAGTTTCAACCTAGTCAGAAGTCCACTTTTTTGTCGGTGTAGTGCGTCAATCGTCGCGTTCTTGTATATACCAGTAGGGTCGTGTTCCTTATATTTTGGGATTGTTCTGTCCATTGTTCGTTTTATAGTCGTGTCCATTTGATTCAGGTACCCGTCGATCTCAACGTTCGTCAGGTTCCTGTCATTTGGTGGAGAAATGTCATCGGAACGTATTTCTCTTGCCAAGGCGTTGGAAAAGCGTGGCCAACGCATCTTACTGAAATTGTAAGAGTGCGCAGGCACATACTCATCCAACTCTAAAAATTCGCTCGGGAGCTGTACTACGGCGGCAAGTCCGCAGTGGTCACTGTCGTATTCAATCGTTCGTAAACAGTTTTTTGTATGTTGACCTACAGTGTCAGTTATTATCAGTCTTGAGTCAAGCAGGAGTAGATCCAGAAAACTACCACTTCTCAGAAAAGACGGTCTATCTGTAGCCAGAAGGTCGATCCTACACTCAACACTGTATCGACTCATCCAATTAAAAAGATGGTTCCCTCTAGGATTTTGTACTTGATTTCCCCAATCTACATGTTTGGCGTTCAAGTCCCCTGCCATGAGATAATAATTCTCATCCAAGTTCAGTCTTAAGCACTCAAAAAGCTTTTCGAGCTCTGCGATAAAATTAGCCGGCTGAGGTGCGTCAGGTGCGTACACCGCGATTGCGTACATTCTTTTCCCCTGCTGGAGAGGAATGCAAACGATGCAAGCTTCTAGCAGCCCAAATCTTCGCACTTCACTATTATATATAACTTTTTGTTTAATGCCCTTTCGTATGAAGATTGCGACCCCACCCCCTTGAGAGGAGTTGGGCCGATCCCTTCTTACGATATTGTAATTTTTATTAGTCAGTTTGTGTTTCTGGTTTAGCTTAGTTTCGCTAGCCATAAACACATCAGGACTTTGGTCTTGCAGCAAATGAAAGAGGTTTGCTCTACGTTCGGTCCTAATCAGCGAATTCACATTCACAGCTAGGATCTTAAAGGGTCGCTCAGGCAGCGCGCCTTTAACCATTTCGCAAATCATTATCGCAAATTAAAACCATTATCGCAAATTAAAAAAAAATTAAAAAATATTATATAAAAAGATAGGAAAAAAATAAAACAATAAAAAATTATTGTTTTTAGTTTAAAATTAAAATAAAAATGATAAAAATAAGGGAAAAAAAAAAAAAAAAAATAAAAAAAAGAGGATTGCAGACGGTGGGATGCGAACCCACGAAGCGAATTTCTGAGAGTGGAGTATCATTTTCATTTTTAATTCATTTTTTATTTTTCATTTTCTTATATCTACCTTAATGTTAGACAAAAAATCTTAAACAACTAGCTTCTATATTACCTTAATTAACTTACTGGCCCCATGCGGGCGCTCTAAATCAACCTATAACGTATTGAAACGATGCCTTTCGGCGAAAAATCATTTATATTTAACTAACTTAACTTTAACACTTAAACTTACGAGAAAATTATTATTAAAAAACTCATTTTCATTATCATTTTTTTCACTTTTTTATAAAACTTAAAGCTACCCTTTACCTAATTATAACTAATTTATACTATACTAAACTAAATAAAACTACTATAAGCTACGTTATATATAAATTATATAAAAGCTTAAATTATACCTAATTAAATTACTTAAAGTAACTTAAAAACTAGAACAGCCACCAGCAACTTTTTTTTTTTTTTTTTGTGCCACCGTAACTGTTTAACCTACTCTATATTTACTTTAAAACTATGTAAGTCGGCCAAAGCAACAATGTGGTCAACTTTCAATATCAAGGTGGTCACCAAACCACCAGAATTTTTTCATTTGCTTAACTATGTCCTTTATGTCCCGAAGGGGCACAGCTCTACTGAACCGCAGACGTTCTGCTCCGTTTCCAGAGCCGACGTCCCGATCGTAAAGGAGTCGCCGATCCACAGTCCTACGGCCGACGTGGTAGATTAACGGAACCGCCAATCTATCCTGTATCAGCCCACGACTGTCTAAAAAGAGGAATGTCTCGGGCGAGATGAAACCGTTAAGACGCACACTTTCACTATACTCATCATTGGGGTAGTAAGCCCCAAAAATAAGTCCATTGGTCGAGGTCATCGCTCTTGCAATGTGACCCCGAATCAGCTTGATTAAAAGTTATCTATCCTGTTTATATTGGCCCTGTTGTATAGAACCTCGTTGGCATAGTAATCTGTGTACTCCGACTCTGGTGTTCTGTGCAATCCAAGGCAGCGTCTGAGACACTGCCTCTTTAATACCCGAATCTTTTCCATTTAAGATGGGGCAACGTTGAACCACACAGGGCACCCATAGGCAATCATTGGCCGGATAAGGGCCATGTAGCAAATCACCTTTACTCTGCTGTCGAGGCGGCTGCTATAGAACAACCGTCTTGTCAACCCAAAGGCTCCCCTAGCTCTGGTCAGAGCAGCATCTACATGTCGATTGAAATATAGATACTGATCTAGCCAGATGCCAAGGTACTTTACCACATCTTTACTTGCCAGTGGATGTCCACTTGGTCCAACGATCACTAGATTTCTCCAGTTCTTTCTTGTATCCCTAGAAGCCTTAGACAACGGGGTTCTAAACAGGATAGTTTCTGACTTCTGGAAGTTAATTTTTAACAATATCGCTGAATCTTGTCGAAGTCACGCTGCAAGAGAATTCTAATGACTTCAACTTTTGGACCGGTCCTGTACGCTACAAGGTCATCGGCATACGCAATTGCATGAGTGAGACTACCTATCAGATCGCTGGTGTAAATACTAAAAAGAATCGGCGAGTTCACAGCTCCTTGCTGTAGACCGTTTATAATATCAAAAGTTGTGGCGGAAGTTACATTGCCACTTTTGACAACAAACTTTCTACCATTGAGCATGTCATGAAGCATATATAACAGTGGTTTACTTATGCCAAATCTAGTTAATTTCAGATAAAGACCCTCTAACCATACGGTGTCGAAAGCCTTCTCTAAATCAACAAGAACGGCACCCGTGCATTGATTTTTCGCTTTGTTCCATTGAGCATCAGAAACTAACTTAGACGCGGCATGAATAGTGTCATGTCCCGCCTTGAAGCCAAACTGATTGTCTGGAATAATATTTTTGTCCTCAGCCCACTTGAACAGAACTCTATTTAGAATCTTCTCGAATACTTTATTGATACTTGGAAGAAGACTTATCGACCGAAGATTTGCCGGATTGGAGCTGTCCTTTCCCTTTTTGGGGAGAGGATGGACCACAGCTGTCTTCCAACTTACTGGATAATATGCATTATTCAATGCGTTGTTAAACAGTGTGGTATAAATGTCTATGGCTTCATCAGGGAGATGTCGTAAAACAATGTTGGGTATACCATCGACCCCCGCAGATTTCCTTTTCTTTAATGTTTGAAAAAATTAACTGAAGTTCTACCTTCGAAATTAACAATGAACTGGGTCCATTTTGCTCGGCGATGGTGGCGTTTGCCAAGTTTTCGTCATTGAACCCGGTGAAACCGGTATTCTCGGATCGCCATAGCGTAATGCTATTTCCAAGGTAGAAGTTGTGCAGTAAGGCTCTGTTCTCCAGGTCATGATTCGGACGAATGCTAGCATTCACCTTATACACTTGCTGGAAAGCAGCGCCTACAGCCTCTACTTTTTCCTGAGGATCTTCTATTATAAAAATAGAAGATCCTCCGGATCTATTCCCGCAATCGTTAGTACGTCTTCGTTATCTGTTGTCCTCTGGAGTTTAAGACATGGAAGTTCGTTTTGATCATTTCTTCTAAATATCTTATATATTTGGGGAAACATACTAGGGTCGCTAGAATTAACGGCCCGAATTCTGTTATCCCAGTATGAATTAATAGATAACCTGTAATTTTGTCTCATCAGATTATTAAGATTTTTGATTGACGATTTCAATATCCTAATCTCCATATCTCGTGTGTCCGTGAAACGTCTGTACAGAAGTTTCAACCTAGTCAGAAGTCCACTTTTTTGTCGGTGTAGTGCGTCAATCGTCGCGTTCTTGTATATACCAGTAGGGTCGTGTTCCTTATATTTTGGGATTGTTCTGTCCATTGTTCGTTTTATAGTCGTGTCCATTTGATTCAGGTACCCGTCAATCTCAACGTTCGTCAGGTTCCTGTCATTTGGTGGAGAAATGTCATCGGAACGTATTTCTCTTGCCAAGGCGTTGGAAAAGCGTGGCCAACGCATCTTACTGAAATTGTAAGAGTGCGCAGGCACATACTCATCCAACTCTAAAAATTCGCTCGGGAGCTGTACTACGGCGGCAAGTCCGCAGTGGTCACTGTCGTATTCAATCGTTGGTAAACAGTTTTTTGTATGTTGACCTACAGTGTCAGTTATTATCAGTCTTGAGTCAAGCAGGAGTAGATCCAGAAAACTACCACTTCTCGGAAAAGACGGTCTATCTGTAGCCAGAAGGTCGATCCTACACTCAACACTGTATCGACTCATCCAATTAAAAAGATGGTTCCCTCTAGGATTTTGTACTTGATTTCCCCAATCTACATGTTTGGCGTTCAAGTCCCCTGCCATGAGATAATAATTCTCATCCAAGTTCAGTCTTAAGCACTCAAAAAGCTTTTCGAGCTCTGCGATAAAATTAGCCGGCTGAGGTGCGTCAGGTGCGTACACCGCGATTGCGTACATTCTTTTCCCCTGCTGGAGAGGAATGCAAACGATGCAAGCTTCTAGCAGCCCAAATCTTCGCACTTCACTATTATATATAACTTTATGTTTAATGCCCTTTCGTATGAAGATTGCGACCCCACCCCCTTGAGAGGAGTTGGGCCGATTCCTTCTTACGATATTGTAATTTTTATTAGTCAGTTTGTTTTTCTGGTTTAGCTTAGTTTCGCTAGCCATAAACACATCAGGACTTTGGTCTTGCAGCAAATGAAAAAGGTTTGTTCTACGTTCGGTCCTAATCAGCGAATTCACATTCACAGCTAGGATCTTAAAGGGTCGCTCAGGCAGCGCGCCTTTAACCATTTCGCGTTGCCGGCAGAATAGAGTAGAGGTAATCCACCCTAGCCGCCTGCTCCCTTATCTGTTTTTGCACATCGGTTAACTGACCATGAATGGTCAGCAACACCTGCATCAGATCTGCCTCTGGCGCAGGAGCCGTAGGCACTTGGACCTGTTTGGCTACCTGTGGTTGAGGCTGTTCCGTGTTTCTCTTTCCAGACGCCATTTGGGCGTAAGAAATTCCGGGATTAACGGCAGTTGTTGTCTGGTGTACTACTGGGTGTTTTACCTCCACTGTTTTCTTTTGGGCTTTGTTGTTTTTCATTTCCTGAAACTTCGGACATCCCCGATAGTTTGCGGGGTGCCCAGAGCCTCGGCAAAGTGCACATTTTAACTGGGTCCTGTCTTCGACCCTATCTTACCCGAGTTTACATTCCCCTGTCTTGTGGGAGTCTCCACACTTGACGCAAACTGGATCCATACCACAGTTAGCTGCAACATGGCCGTACCCTTGGCAGTTCATGCATTGAAGCATGTCTCTCTGCCTATTTAATTTTTCCCATCTTACAATTTGGTAGTTTAGGACGGTTATACTCCTTAAACCACTCAACTTGCTTTGGGGCGAGAGCTGAACGAGGAAGAATGGTAAATTCTGTTTCTCCCGTCTGGCCTTAACTGTGGAAAACGGTCTGCCCCCATAAAATCGAGATCATCGCTCGCCACTTGACGGAGCTCAGCTAAGAGCACCTGCGGATCCGTAGAGGATTCTATACCCTTCAGAAGAGCTGTTTGTAGCTTTTCTTCCTTCGGGGTGAAACTGTAGAATTCTGTCTTCGTTTGTGACAAAAGATCTTTAACTTTTTTATAATGCTCAACCGAAGAATAATAAAATTATTGCCTATGGCCGACTTACATAGTTCTATAGTATCTTTTAATTCTATTTTATAAGTATTAATTGGTAGCACCTTACCTTTTTTTGCTTGTGGCTGTTGCTGATGTTGCTGCTGCTGTTGTGCCTGCTGCTGTCGTATCTGCTGCGGTTGTTGTTGCTGTTGAATTTTCTGCTGCTGTTGTTGCTTCTGTATCTTTTGCTGCTGTAGTGGTTGTTGTGTTTGTTGTTGTATTTGATTTTGTTGTTGTTGTTATTGTTGTTGTTGTTGTTGTTGTTGTTGTTGTTGTTGTTGTTGTTGTTGTTGTTGTTGTTGTTGTTGTTGTTGTTGTTGTTGTTGTTGTTGTTGTTGTTGTTGTTGTTGTTGTTGTTGTTGTTGTTGTTGTTGTTGTTGTTGTTGTTGTTGTTGTTGTTGTTGTTGTTGTTGTTGTTGTTGTTGTTGTTGTTGTTGTTGTTGTTGTTGTTGTTGTTGTTGTTGTTGTTGTTGTTGTTGTTGTTGTTGTTGTTGTTGTTGTTGTTGTTGTTGTTGTTGTTGTTGTTGTTGTTGTTGTTGTTGTTGTTGTTGTTGTTGTTGTTGTTGTTGTTGTTGTTGTTGTTGTTGTTGTTGTTGTTGTTGTTGTTGTTGTTGTTGTTGTTGTTGTTGTTGTTGTTGTTGTTGTTGTTGTTGTTGTTGTTGTTGTTGTTGTTGTTGTTGTTGTTGTTGTTGTTGTTGTTGTTGTTGTTGTTGTTGTTGTTGTTGTTGTTGTTGTTGTTGTTGTTGTTGTTGTTGTTGTTGTTGTTGTTGTTGTTGTTGTTGTTGTTGTTGTTGTTGTTGTTGTTGTTGTTGTTGTTGTTGTTGTTGTTGTTGTTGTTGTTGTTGTTGTTGTTGTTGTTGTTGTTGTTGTTGTTGTTGTTGTTGTTGTTGTTGTTGTTGTTGTTGTTGTTGTTGTTGTTGTTGTTGTTGTTGTTGTTGTTGTTGTTGTTGTTGTTGTTGTTGTTGTTGTTGTTGTTGTTGTTGTTGTTGTTGTTGTTGTTGTTGTTGTTGTTGTTGTTGTTGTTGTTGTTGTTGTTGTTGTTGTTGTTGTTGTTGTTGTTGTTGTTGTTGTTGTTGTTGTTGTTGTTGTTGTTGTTGTTGTTGTTGTTGTTGTTGTTGTTGTTGTTGTTGTTGTTGTTGTTGTTGTTGTTGTTGTTGTTGTTGTTGTTGTTGTTGTTGTTGTTGTTGTTGTTGTTGTTGTTGTTGTTGTTGTTGTTGTTGTTGTTGTTGTTGTTGTTGTTGTTGTTGTTGTTGTTGTTGTTGTTGTTGTTGTTGTTGTTGTTGTTGTTGTTGTTGTTGTTGTTGTTGTTGTTGTTGTTGTTGTTGTTGTTGTTGTTGTTGTTGTTGTTGTTGTTGTTGTTGTTGTTGTTGTTGTTGTTGTTGTTGTTGTTGTTGTTGTTGTTGTTGTTGTTGTTGTTGTTGTTGTTGTTGTTGTTGTTGTTGTTGTTGTTGTTGTTGTTGTTGTTGTTGTTGTTGTTGTTGTTGTTGTTGTTGTTGTTGTTGTTGTTGTTGTTGTTGTTGTTGTTGTTGTTGTTGTTGTTGTTGTTGTTGTTGTTGTTGTTGTTGTTGTTGTTGTTGTTGTTGTTGTTGTTGTTGTTGTTGTTGTTGTTGTTGTTGTTGTTGTTGTTGTTGTTGTTGTTGTTGTTGTTGTTGTTGTTGTTGTTGTTGTTGTTGTTGTTGTTGTTGTTGTTGTTGTTGTTGTTGTTGTTGTTGTTGTTGTTGTTGTTGTTGTTGTTGTTGTTGTTGTTGTTGTTGTTGTTGTTGTTGTTGTTGTTGTTGTTGTTGTTGTTGTTGTTGTTGTTGTTGTTGTTGTTGTTGTTGTTGTTGTTGTTGTTGTTGTTGTTGTTGTTGTTGTTGTTGTTGTTGTTGTTGTTGTTGTTGTTGTTGTTGTTGTTGTTGTTGTTGTTGTTGTTGTTGTTGTTGTTGTTGTTGTTGTTGTTGTTGTTGTTGTTGTTGTTGTTGTTGTTGTTGTTGTTGTTGTTGTTGTTGTTGTTGTTGTTGTTGTTGTTGTTGTTGTTGTTGTTGTTGTTGTTGTTGTTGTTGTTGTTGTTGTTGTTGTTGTTGTTGTTGTTGTTGTTGTTGTTGTTGTTGTTGTTGTTGTTGTTGTTGTTGTTGTTGTTGTTGTTGTTGTTGTTGTTGTTGTTGTTGTTGTTGTTGTTGTTGTTGTTGTTGTTGTTGTTGTTGTTGTTGTTGTTGTTGTTGTTGTTGTTGTTGTTGTTGTTGTTGTTGTTGTTGTTGTTGTTGTTGTTGTTGTTGTTGTTGTTGTTGTTGTTGTTGTTGTTGTTGTTGTTGTTGTTGTTGTTGTTGTTGTTGTTGTTGTTGTTGTTGTTGTTGTTGTTGTTGTTGTTGTTGTTGTTGTTGTTGTTGTTGTTGTTGTTGTTGTTGTTGTTGTTGTTGTTGTTGTTGTTGTTGTTGTTGTTGTTGTTGTTGTTGTTGTTGTTGTTGTTGTTGTTGTTGTTGTTGTTGTTGTTGTTGTTGTTGTTGTTGTTGTTGTTGTTGTTGTTGTTGTTGTTGTTGTTGTTGTTGTTGTTGTTGTTGTTGTTGTTGTTGTTGTTGTTGTTGTTGTTGTTGTTGTTGTTGTTGTTGTTGTTGTTGTTGTTGTTGTTGTTGTTGTTGTTGTTGTTGTTGTTGTTGTTGTTGTTGTTGTTGTTGTTGTTGTTGTTGTTGTTGTTGTTGTTGTTGTTGTTGTTGTTGTTGTTGTTGTTGTTGTTGTTGTTGTTGTTGCTGTTGTCGCTGTTGCTTTTGCTGTTGCTGTTGTTGTTGTTGCTGTGCTTGCAGTTGCTGATGCTGTTGCTGGGGCTGCAGTTGCTGCGCCTGCTGCTTCTTTTTGGGCTGAATTTCAGGAAGTGGTTGTTGTTGTTTGAGAGGCTGCTGCATTTGTTCAGCTTTTTGTTGCTCTTGGAGCGTTTTTTGCCTTTTGCTTTCAAGAGCAACTAGGCGCTCTTTTTCCCTACGCGCTTCTTGTTTTTCTCTGAGTGCTCTTACCATTGCCATAAGTGCAGAGATTTGCTCTGTCAGCGATTCTATTTTTTTTCCTCAGTTTCTGAGTCTGGAGGTGAAAGATCTACCAACTCGGCACTCACGTAGCGCCCCTCACCTTCTACGGACATGTAAGCAATGTCTTCGGCATCTGCCGCAGTGACGTTTTGCTCACCTGTCTTCTTGTCGGTCTCGTTGACGGCCCCTTTGGCGACCTCATAGTCAGCTTCTCCTGCTATTTCGTCGTCCGCCTCTGCCTCGTCATCGCCCTCATCTTCATTTTCGTTGTCATCCTCGTAGGAGGAGCTTTCAACCTGCCTCTGCATTTTAGCTTGAGCCGATGCCTTAGCCAACTTCGCTCTTGTGCTCCTGTCAGGGCGGTTTATAAGATGGGGCTTGTATCTAATGATACGCCTCCTCTTTTTGTCTTCTTTTGTTGTTGCTGCGGCACGTGCCGGTGTTGAGGTCTTGCCTTTTGGAAGGCTTGATGTTGTTGCAATTGCTAAGCTGCTTTTATTGGCCTCGGCACGTGCCGATGACATAATCGTTGTTGTTGCTATATTTATAGCTCTTGATATTTGAGCATTGGAAGGGCCCGCTATATTAGCATTTGCCGTTGCATCACCTGATGCTCCGGCAGCTTCTCTTTTGTTGGGGGATCATCTTTCGATGTCCCCGTTGGCTTAACCATCTATGTTTGTTGTTCCTCTCTGTTTTTGTTCACCTTTTCCCAGAACTTATTTAAAAAAAAGCCCTGACCAGGGTGGGGCTCGAACCCACGACCCTCCACTTCGTCGTCGTTCACGCTACCCACTAGGCTAACTTGCCTTTTAATTTTCCTTGGCAAATTGCCACTAAATTGTGCAGTGAGTGCACTTAAACTATTAATGAAAATTTAATTCAATTGAGCACACTTGGAAATTATTTTTGTATTCAATTGAGCACACTTGGAAATTATTTTTGTATACTGAGAAAGTCGTCAACGCGTCTGTACACTTTCACAGCTGAAGATCGACTGAGAAGTCGTTCAGCAACCGTGGAAGAGTGCAGATCGTTGGCGGCTTTCACAGTGTAAATTTCAACTAGAGACGCGAGTGTGTTAAGTAGTTAATTCAACCTACCATTTTCAAGTGGCAAGTTAGCCTAGGTGGTAGAGTGGCAGACGAAGGATCTGAACGGCGTGGGTTCGAGCCCCACTGTGGTCCGGGCTTTTTTTTAAATAATTTCTGGGAGAAGGTGACCAGAAATAGAGAGGAACTAGAAAGAGAGATGGGAAAAGCAACGGGGACATCGAAAGATGGTCCCCCAACAACAAGGAAGGCAGTTGGAGCATCAGGTGATGTGTCATCCGACAGCCAAATAGCGGGGCCATCAGGCCAAGCTCAAAGAGCAACTGCAGCCGAAAGAGCAACAACAACAGCAGCAGCAGCAGCACGACCAGTAAAGCCCAAAGTGGCAACAACAACAGCAACGACAACTACAACAACATCGTCATCGGCACGTGCCGAGGTCGGAACAAGCAGCATGGCAACTGCAAAAACATCAAGCCCTATTAAAGGGAAAAGTCCAGGAGCGGCATGTGTCGAAGAACCAGACCCACTGAAGAGAAGGCGCTATATCAGATATAAGCCAAATCTGGTTGTTAAGAAGCGCACCTCAGATATAGAGGCAGCGCAGAAAATAGGAGGGCGCGGACGGTCAGCCAAGTCATCGGCTCAGGCCAAAATCCAGAGGCAGCTGGACAGCTCCTCCAACGACGAAGATGACAACAACAACGACAACAAGGGAGAAGGCGACGAGGATGAGGCTGATGTCGTAAACGTCAAAGAGGCTGAAGAAGAAGTAGCGAAGAACCCAGAGCCAGCCAACGAGATCGCCGACGTAACAGGCGAAGAAAACGTAGATGTCGTAGATGCCGAAGAAGACATAATATCCTACATGTCAGTAGAAGGAGAAGGGCACTACGTCAGTGGCGAGATAGTGGATCTGTCGGAGGAAGAAGAGGACGAACAGATTGAAACACTGACGCAGCAGATTTCCTCACTCATAGAGATGGTTGAATCTCTGAGAAAGAAGCAGGAAGCGAGAAGGGAGAAGGAGCGCCAAGTGACTCTTGAGCAGCGCACCCACCAACAAGCGCTCCAAGAGCAACTTGAAGCTACGCAACAACAGAAGCCTCCTCAGGAAAAACGACCACTCCCAGACCAGCAGCAGCCACATAAGCAGCAATCAAAGAAGCAGCCACAACAACAGCTTCACAAACAGCAACAGCCTCAGCAGCCGCAGGCAAAACAACAACAACAACCACAACCACAACAACAACGACAACAGACACAGAAGCAGCAACAGCAGCAGCAACCAACGCAACAGCAACAACCGCAGAAGTCAGAACAGCAGCAGACCCAACAGCAGCCGATGCAGCAGCAGCAGAGACAACAGCAGCAGTCACAACAACAACAGCAACAACAGCAACAGCCACAAGCAAAGAAAGGTAAGGTGCCACCTATAAATACTTACAAAATGGAGATAAAAGAAACTATTGAAATATGTAGGTCGGTCGTAGGCAACAATTTTATAATTAAGCGGCTAAACGCAGACAGGCATTCTATTCAGTGCTCTTCTTTAGAGCACTACAGAAAAGTTAAAGACCTTCTGTCTCAAACTAAAACTGAGTATTATAGTTTCACCCCAAAGGAAGACAAACTTCAAACAGTCCTCCTGAAGGGTATCGAATCCTCTACGGATCCGCAGGCGCTCTTAGCTGAGCTCCGTCAAGTGGCGAGCGACGATCTCGATTTTATCGGGGTAAGACCGTTTACCACAGTCAAAGCCAGACGGGAGAAACGGAAGTTACCATTCTTCCTAGTTCAACTCTCGCCCCAAAGCAAATTGAGTGGTCTAAGGAATATAACAGTCCTGGATTACCAAGTTGTACGATGGGAGAAATTAAATAAGCAGAAAGACATGCTGCAATGCATGAACTGCCAAGGGTTTGGACACATTGCAGTTAACTGTGGTATGGACCCAGTCTGCGTTAAATGTGGAGATACCCACAAAACAGGGGAGTGTAAACTCGGGCAAGATAGGGTCACAGATATGACCCAGTTAAAATGTGCGCTCTGCCGAGGCTCCGGGCACCCCGCAAACTATCGGGGATGTCCGAAGTTTCAGGAGATAAAGCAAAACAAAGCCCAAAAGAAAACAGTTGAGGTGAGACGCCCTG
This sequence comes from Baccha elongata, assembly GCA_951217065.1. Taxonomy (NCBI): domain Eukaryota; kingdom Metazoa; phylum Arthropoda; class Insecta; order Diptera; family Syrphidae; genus Baccha; species Baccha elongata. Next base: position 68,681 of record CATNUY010000333.1, read on the forward strand.
AAGTACGCCAGACAACAACTTCCGTCAATCCCGCAATTTCCTATGCCCAAATGGCGTCTGGAAAGGGAAAAACGGTACAGCCTCAACCACAGGTAGCCAAACAGGTCCAAGTGCCTACGGCTCCTGTGCCAGAGGCAGATCTGATGCAGGTGTTGCTGACCATTCATGGTCAGTTAACCGACGTGCAAAAACAGATCAGGGAGCAGGCGGCTAGGGTGGATTACCTCTACTCTATTCTGCCGGCAACGCGAAATGGTTAAAGGCGCGCTGCCTGAGCGACCCTTTAAGATCCTAGCTGTGAATGTAAATTCGCTGATTAGGACCGAACGTAGAGCAAACCTCTTTCATTTGCTGCAAGACCAAAGTCCTGATGTGTTTATGGCTAGCGAAACTAAGCTAAACCAGAAACACAAACTGACTAATAAAAATTACAATATCGTGCGAAGGGATCGGCCCAACTCCTCACAAGGGGGTGGGGTCGCAATCTTCATACGAAAGGGTATTAATCATAAAGTTATATATAATAGTGAAGTGCGAAGATTCGGGTTGCTAGAAGCCTGCATCGTTTGCATTCCTCTCCAGCAGGGGAAAAGAATGTACGCAATCGCGGTGTACGCACCTGACGCACCTCAGCCAGCTAATTTTATCGCAGAGCTCGAAAAACTTTTCGAATGCTTAAGACTGAACTTGGATGAGAATTATTATCTCATGGCAGGGGACTTAAACGCCAAACATGTAGATTGGGGAAACCAAATTCAAAATCCTAGAGGGAACCATCTTTAATTGGATGGGTCGATACAGTGTTGAGTGTAGGATCGACCTTCTGGCTACAGATAGACCGTCATTTCCGAGAAGTGGTAGTTTTCTGGATCTTTTACTGCTTGACACACGACTTGTTATAACTGACGCAACAAATCAACAGACAAGAAACTGTTTACGAACAATTGAATACGACAGTGATCACTGCGGACTTGCCACCGTAATACAGCTTCCGAGCGACCTTGTGGAGTTGGATGAGTATGTGCCTGTGCACTCTTACAATTTCAGTAAGACGCGCTGGCCACGCTTCTCCAACGCCTTGGCAAGAGAAATACGTTCCGATGACATTTCTCCACCAAATGACAGAAACCTGACGAACCTCGAGATCGATGGGTTTCTGACTCAAATGGATACGACTATAAAACGAACAATAGACAGAACAATCCCAAAATATAAGGAACAAGACCCTACTGGTTTATACAAGAACGCGACAATCGACGCACTACACCGACAAAAAAGTGGACTGCTGACTAGATTGAAACTTCTGTACAGACGTTTCACGGACACACGTGATCTGGAGATTAGGACATTGAAGTCGTCGATCAAAAACATTAACGTTCTGATTAGACAAAACTATAGATTATCTATTAATTTATATTGGGATAACAGAATTCGGGCTGTTAATTCTAGCGACCCTAGTATGTTTCCCCAAATAAATAAGATATTTAGAAGAAATGATCAAAACGATCTTCCATGTCTTAAACTCCAGAGGACAACAGATAACGAAGACGTACTAACGATTGCGGGAATTGATCCGGAAGGTGCCGTTTTCGATGATAATTATTATATTATAGAAGATCCTCAGGAAAAGGTAGAGGCTGTAGGGGCTGCTTTCCAGCAAGTGTATAAGGTGAATGCTAGCATTCGTCCGAATCATGACCTGGAGAACAGAGCCTTACTGCACAACTTCTACCTTGGAAATAACATAACGCAATGGCGATCTGAGAATACTGGTTTCACCGGGTTCAATGACGAAAACTTGGCAAACGCCACCATCGCCGAGCGAAATGGACCCAGTTCATTGTTAATTTCGAAGGTAGAACTTCAGTTAATTTTTCAAACATTAAAGAAAAAGAAATCTGCGGGTGTTGATGGTACACCCAACATTGTGTTACGACATCTCCCTGAGGAAGCTATAGACATTTATACCACACTGTTTAACAACGCATTGAATAATGCATATTATCCAGTGAGTTGGAAGACAGCTGTGGTCCATCCTCTCCCCAAAAAGGGAAAGGACAGCTCCAATCCGGCAAATCTTCGGTCGATAAGTCTTCTTCCAAGTATCAGTAAGGTATTCGAAAAGATTCTCAATAGAGCTCTGTTCAAGTGGGCTGAGGACAAGAATATTATTCCAGACAATCAGTTTGGCTTTAAGGCGGGACATGATACTATTCATGCCGCGTCTAAGTTAGTTTCTGATGTTCAATGGAACAAAGCGAAAAATCAATGCACAGGTGCCGTTCTTGTTGATTTAGAGAAGGCTTTCGACACCGTATGGTTAGAGGGTCTTTATCTGAAATTAACCAGATTTGGCATAAGTAAACCACTGTTATATATGCTTCATGACATGCTCAATGGTAGAAAGTTTGTTGTCAAAAGTGGCAATGTAACTTCGACCACAACTTTTGATATTAAAAACGGTCTACAGCAAGGAGCTGTGAACTCGCCGATTCTTTTTAGTATTTACACCAGCGATCTGATAGGTAGTCTCACTCATGCGATTGCGTATGCCAATGACCTTGTAGCGTACAGGACGGGTCCAAAAGTTGAAGTCATCAAAAATCTCTTGCAGCGTGACTTCGACCAGATTCAGCGATATTGTGATGACTGGAAGTTAAAAATTAACTTTCAGAAATCAGAAACTATCCTGTTTAGAACCCCGTTGTCTAGGGCTTCTAGGGATACAAGAAAGAACTGGAGAAATCTAGTGATCGTTGGACCAAGTGGACATCCACTGGCGAGTAAAGATGTGGTAAAGTACCTTGGCATCTGGCTAGATCAGTATCTATATTTCAATCGACATGTAGATGCTGCTCTGGCCAGAGCTAGGGGAGCCTTTGGGTTGACAAGACGGTTGTTTTATAGCAGCCGCTTTGACAGCAGAGTAAAGGTGATTTGCTACATGGCCCTTATCCGGCCAATGATTGCCTATGGGTGCCCTGTGTGGTTCAACGTTGCCCCATCTCAAATGGAAAAGATTCGGGTGTTTGAGAGGCAGTGTCTTAGGACCTGTCTTGGATTACACAGAACACCAGAGTCGGAGTACAAACATTATTATGCCAACGAGGTCTTATACAACGGGGCCAATATAAACAGGATAGATAACTTTTTAATTAAGCTGATTCGGGGTCACATTGCAAGAGCGATGACCTCAGCCAATGGACTTATTTTCGGGGCTTATTACCCCAATGAAGAATATAGTGAGAGCGTTTGTCTTAACGGTTTCATCCCGCCCGAGACATTCCTCTATTTAGATAGTCGGGGGCTGATACAGGATAGATTGGCGGTTCCGTTAATCTACCACGTCGGCCGTAGAACTGTGGATCGGCGAATCCTGTATGGTCGAGACGTCGGCTCTGGGAACGGAGCAGAGCGTCTGCGGTTCAGTAGAGCTGTGCCCCTTCGGGATAAAAAGGACGTAGATAAGCAAGTTAAAAAATACTGGTGGTTGGGTGACCACCTTGATATTGATGGTTAGTCGAAGTTGTTGCCTTGGCCGACCTACGTATTTCTAAGGTATAACTAGGTAGATTAAGTAGGACAGTGACGGTGGCACCAAAAAAAAGATAAAAAATCCAAAAAAATTGCTGTCTGCTGTGGATATGTGCTTCAGCGCATACATATGTATATGTGTTAATATATGCATATGTATGCGCGTGTGTTCATGTGCATAGGCTGATGACAAAAAAAAAAAAAAAAAAAAAAAAAAAAACGCTGCTGGTGGCTGTTCTAGTTTTAAGTTATTTTAAGTATTTTTAAGTAGTTTTAAGGTACTTACGTATATTTACGTATATTTTAGTTTTATTTAGGTTAATATAGTTTTATTTAGGTACAGGGTAGTTTTAAGTTTTTAAATAAATAAAAAACGTCATTGAAAAACAAGTTTTTTAACGAATTTTCTTGTTTAGGTTAAGTAATATAGATTTAAATTTACACTAGAATTTACGCCGAAAGGCATTTTTAATATATAGCTAGAGAATAATTTAGAGCGCCCGTATGGGGCCAGTAAGTTAGTTAAGTTATTCTGTAAGCTAGTTTTTAAGGTTTTTGTCTAGCATTTAAGTTAGTTATAAGTTAAATGGAAAATAAAAATGAATTTAAAAAAAAAAAAAAAAAAAAAAAAAGATCGACTGAGAGTGGAGTATTATCCAATTGAGCTATCAAGCTCCTTAAAATGTTAAGGAATTTTGTTAAATTAAAATAAAAAATACTAAAATTAAAATGAGAAAAGCTCAAATTAAGAGGAAATTTAACGTTAGCTTAAGGTGAACACATACACAGAACCACTTAAAAGCACTTAATCACACACGCAAATGAATCAAACAATAACATTAAAATTAAATAAATATGAATACGGGTAATTTAATCAAACAATTATTTTCACCGCGCACTGGATTTAAACAAATTATTTGTTATGAATTTAATTTAAATATATGAAATATCACTAGAAAAAGTGATATTAGTCAAAAATAATAATTAAAATGCAGTAATTTGAAAAGAAAAACTAATTTAAAATCGCGACGATTTGGACACAACACAACACATTAGAACCAGTGCTGACACTTGATCTTTATTGGCTATTCTCAAGCTTTATCTCCGCAGAAGATGAAGTTAGAGAACAACCAATAATACTTACTTAAGTAGAGAGCCACACTGGAGTATTTGCCTTGCAAAAGCCAAGTGTGGTGAATAAGGTTATTTGAAGGTGCACAATTGTATGTAACAATATTGAGTCCGTCAGAATGCACTGATTCGGATAGGCCAAATAGTTCTCCCTCGAGGTATTTCAAGTTTTCCGGTATGCACACCTCTTTCAGATTGCTCGGCTCATGCACATTAGTTGCACCTAAGCGTTGAATGTTCATGTTCTGCTCCTGTTTTGTTGGTAGGTATGGGCGAAATGCTGTTTCAGCCCCCATAACAACATCATTAATAATAACGCTCGGGTGAAGCGGTTCCTTGGTTTTTCTCTTAAGGGCAGCATTTGCCTTGCAAACCTTTGTTTCAAAAGCCTGAGGGGCATGGCTGTGATCGTTGAGCTTCTAAGTTATCAGTTGTCCCCCCGGTTCTTCAACTGTGTACATCCTTGCTTTGCAATGAACATTTTTTCTTTCGGCACAGCTCCATAAGAATTTACGATCTATTTTTCTTTCGAAATGAAAAAGATACTCATCTTTTTGCAGCTTCTGCTTGCCTTAAAAAATAGATATGCATAATTAAGGTCTTCATTTTATCCGAAATCATAAATACATCATTAACAATAATATGAGGTGTTTGCCGTTGTCTTCAGAACCATGTTTTGTTAACCCTGATAATGTTATTTTAAGTGTAGTGTGGCGTCCTCTCTTTGAGATGTGATGTACAAATCCGTGTGTTACAATTGGTAATTTAAAAAAAAATTGTTATCTTTCCGAAATTTGAAAGAATTAAAAAATTAAAATTCTGAAAGTGTTAATTGTAGTTTTTGATTGTAATTTAGTTTGATTTTTTTTACATGTAGTGAAAATTATGAGTATTGAAAAGAACTAACTATTCATAAAACTAATATTTTCCTTTAATTAATATTCAAAATATAATACAACAAAAAACAAAATTTTACTTTTATAAACCAAGATCCAAATAATCGCCTTTTGGTGTCTGGTAAATTAACAAGTTCATGGGCTTGCATAGACGTAACGTTTGTTATTTTTTATATAAAAAATAACAAATATATCGAGTTTTTGCATGAATGGTTTTTGATTATTTATTATTATAATACCAAAGAAATAATCTTTTTAACATAAAAACAGCGATTTTCTAATAAGAATCCATGGAATACTGATTGACAAAATACCATTGTATTTATTCGTTCTTGTTGATTCTCAAAATTTGGTGTGACCCAAACTTAACACCATTACCACTCATTGAATGTAACACCAATAGCAGAATCAATTTCTTATCTCTTCGATGATTTTTTTTTCAGTTCTTAAATAGCTGTACATTTAAGGAATCCATTTCTAGTAATTTAAAATCTCGAATAACGAAATCTCGAAATACGGTTTCTTGCAATTTCAAAATCTCGTTCGTCATAAACTCACATAGTAAAATCCAGTTTTTTTTATATCGCTTTTACCAAACACAAAAATCTCGCAATTTTGAACTAATATCCCGCAATTTTGAACCAAAATCCCGAAAACTAAAATTCCATTATATATTAAATAAGTACTGAATCCAATGTTGTAGACACCCTGTGGACAATGAAATTATTATTTTCAATTATCTGACTGGAAATGTAAAAACTACATATGTACCTATTTGCTATGTCCTCTGGAAATCGTTGAAATTGATGAGCGATGCTTTGAAATTTTAGGGATGGACCATCTATGGTACTGCAAGGGCATTGGACTCAACCCTATTATACTTGTTGATTTGGTTGCTGTGTACATGGTTGATGGGGGATGGGATTCGTTGCTTTGAACGAATACAATGCTTGGTCAACGATAACCAACCTGTAAACAAAAATAAAATAAAAATATAGCAGTGAACATTTTTCATGTTTAGTAATTAATATAGTTTTAAAAGTATTGTTACCAAATTTCAATTCTTTAATTGTCAATTTATTGTATCGCGGCGTCATCCCACAATGTATGGAAATCTATACAAATAAAAGAAAAAGTACGAACTACAATAATAATTATTGTATTATTTGCACAGCGCAAAAGCTTACTTACATATTAAAACACTTTAATGATTCCTTGATGATTAATGATTCTTTGAAATACAAAAAAAAAAAATCAGGAAAAGAATTCTGCGACTTGGCTTCTCTTCTTGTTTACTTTGCTTTGATTTTTGATGGTCAAAAAATTGTTGTTGTTGTTCAGACCTTGTTCCAAAAAGAATAATGGCCGACCGGTAACTTGGATTGCATTGATGTTAATGATATAATTGGTTGAAATCATTTGTTTAGAAAATACTGATGGCCGAATTATTTCAAACGTTCCTTTGCGGATAGGTTTCGCTTCGGTCGACAAATAGGCAAATCTATGTCCCGATCATAGAATAATAAATAAATAGAACATCAACTTTTCCCAACAAACTTTCAAATCTGCAGAATTAAACTTCTGTGTGCGTGCACCATTGCATTTCAAATGGGACTGTCAAATTTGGCCTACCACTACATTCATGCAATTCTGCATTTTGGTGAAAAAGTAAAAAGGGTCCTTTTTGTGTTGAATTTTTCAAATAAAATTTTCAAAATAATCCGTTGGAGCGGGAAATAAACTCGAAATGAACATTTTTCTTTTTAAAATCATTTTTCTAACTATGATTTTAATAAGAAATGATGTAAAACATCACAAAATCGTTTTTGAACTTATTTTAGATAATTATTTATCTAATTACAAATAAATAAAAATTAGCACATAGTGTCAACGCACCATCGCTTAAAGTGTTTCACCACAAGTCTTTTTTTTTACTGTGGGCAGTTAACAAGCTGTCAAATAATAACAAACATTTAAAAATCATTACAAAACAGTTTATGAAATTGAATGCAGGAATTTTTTTTTCTTTTCATTTATAAATGAAGATTTTTATGTATTTTTTTGCATCATGATCGATCAATATCTGTCGGAGCTTGTAAGGAATAAGTGCCAACTTGTAGATAAATCAACTTTCTGTGGATATATCAACTATTTTTTAGCTGAGCTTCTTTCAAGAATGGTGATACCCATTCTTGAGGATTCCATTGCAGTGCTTCGCAATCACAATGGTCGTTTATGTTCTTTTGATGTTCTTTAAGGCAGCCAGACAATCTTCACTAAACATTGACAAGGACGACGTAATTGCAGCATTTTTGTCGACATGATATTGGCAAGTTATGAAAGTTATTCATTCTTCGCGATCTGAAGCAAGATCTATTATTTTTTTTGATTGACACATCCCATTATGTCCACAGATGTTACTTGCCAGGAGACATATATTTCAAAAGGCATCTAACGCCCGAAGATAAAAAAATAGACTTGATAATTCGAGGGAATTAATATTCTATAAAGTGATATTGTCGACGCACGAAAATTATTGTTGTATTTTTTGGAAAACTGACTATCCGGTAATACCATGGCAACTGCCAACTTAACAATCATTCGATCCTACCAGTTCTTGGGATAGATTTTGTTTCCCCTAAACAACTTGTTCCAATGAACGTTGACTAGCCGGTGTTGCAGGGTCTGCTTTTAGGAATTCAGCTATCAAGAAATCTAGATAGATTTTCCATAAGCTATTAAATTGTTTTTTTTTTAGTGTTAAGAAACAATGCAGCCTTTGATTTCATCACAATCGGAATGACATTTTGAGCGCAGTCAATTTTTTGAGTGTTACAAAGGAAAAATAAAAGCAACTGACGAGAAGTAACTACAGGGATTTTAAACAGCAATTATTTTTATTAAATTATTGAAACATAGCTCGCTTTTATAAATATAAATACAAAATTCGACAGTGTCGTCTCTTATACTAATTTTGTTTAGTAAAAAATATATACTTTTTATGTGAATTTATACATAAAATTTGTATATTTGTGCATTTTGTAACAAATATACAAATGTTTGTGCAAAATCACTATTGTACACTATTCTCCCCTACAGCTCTTTACGAAGAAATGGTCATCCGTAACACAAAAGCTTTTTCTTCAGCTGTATGCAGGTGGGGAACACCGTTGATACTTGGAGGGACTTTTCCAAATGAAAGGAGAAATGAGAGTAAATTTCAAAAATCATTTGGAAAAAATTCCCTCCCAAGACTCAAATTTGTTAAATCGCCATCATTAATAGTAATTGTGAACAAAATTAAAGATTTAAAACCATGATAGTTAACGTGTACCAACAAAATATTGGAAGTTATAACGTTGGTAGAGAAAAAGTTTACATTTGAATATAAGAAAAACAAACAGAAGCAGTTGGAGAACGACACATCAAGTTAATTGTAGAAAAAAATTAGTTTTCAAGGTAACAGAACAACTTAAGTTATATGAATATATAGTCGTTTTAAATAAATTTTTTTTTTAGCTATATTTCTTCAAAAAAATTGAAGTCCACAGAGTGGAGGTCGATTTATTTAAGTGTATATTTACTACACGCACGGATTCCTGGTGGAAAACTGTGAAAGTGGCTAGCAGAAACGTAAAAAAATTATTTTAAATAAATTTTAAATTCACCGCTCACATATCATAAGATAAGTGCAACAAACGATCACCGAAAATTATAAGATCCTGTGATGCGACGATAGAGTCAGTCGATCTTCAGCTGTGAAAGAGTGCGGACGTGTTGACGACTTTCTCAGTGTATAAAATAATTTCGTTGTGTTCAAATTGAATAATTTTTTTTTTTTTTTTTTTTAAATTCAATTTTTTAATTTTTATTCAACTTATAACTAGTTAAATGCTAGACAAAAACCTTAAAAACTAGCTTACAGAAAAACTTAACTAACTTACTGGCCGCATACGGGCGCTCTAAATTATACTATAAATATATTTAATAAATGCCTTTCGGCGTAAAGACTAGTCTAAATTTAAAATTCAATATAACTTAAAACTAAACAAAAAAATTCTTTAAAAACTTGTTTTTCATGACTTTATTTTTTATTTAAAAACTTAAAACTACCCTTTACCTAAATAAAACTAAATTAACCTAAATAAAACTAAAATATACGTAATTATACGTAAATACCCTAAAACTACTTAAAAATACTTAGAATAACTTAAAACTAGAACAGCCACCAGCACCCACGCGCATACATATGCATATATTTAGACATATACAAATGTATGCGCTCACGCACATATCCACTTAGAAATACGTAGGTCGGCCAAGGCAACAACTTTGACTAACTATCAATTTCAAGGTTGTCACCCAACCACCAGTATTTTTGAACTTGCTTATCCAAGTCCTTTTTGTCCCGAAGGGGCACAGCTCTACTGAACCGCAGACGCTCTGCTCCGTTCTCAGAGCCGACGTCTCGACCATACAGGATTCGCCGATCCACAGTTCTACGGCTGACGTGGTAGATTAATGGAACCGCCAATCTATCCTGTATCAGCCCCCGACTGTCTAAATAGAGAAATGTCTCGGGTGGGAAGAAACCGTTAAGACAAGCGCTCTCACTAAATTCTTTATTGGGGTAATCAGCCCCGAAAATAAGTCCATTGGCTGAGGTCATCGCTCTTGCAATGTGACCCCGAATCAGCTTAATTAAAAAGTTATCTTTCCTGTTTATATGGGCCCCGTTGTATAAGACCTCGTTGGCATAATAATGTTTGTACTCTGACTCTGGTGTTTGTTTAATCCAAGACAGGTCCTAAGACACTGCCTCTCAAACACCCGAATCTTTTCCATTTGAGATGGGGCAACGTTAAACCACACAGGGCACCCATAGGCAATCATCGGCCGGATGAGGGTCATGAAGCAAATCACCTTTACCCTGTTTTCAAAGCGGCTGCTGTAAAACAACCGTCTTGTCAGAGCAAATGCTCCCCTAGCTCTGGCCAGAGCAGCATCTATATGTCGATTGAAATATAGATACTGATCTAGCCAGATACCAAGGTACTTTAATACATCTTTACTCGCCATTGGATGTCCACTTGGTCCAATGATCACTAGATTTCTCCAGTTCTTTCTTGTATCCCTAGAAGCCTTACACAACGGGGTTCTAAACAGGATAATTTCTGACTTCTGGAAGTTAATTTTCAACTTCCAGTCATCACAATATCGCTGAATCTTGTCGAAGTCACGCTGCAAGAGAATTCTAATGACTTCAACTTTTGGACCGGTCCTATACGCTACAAGGTCATCGGCATACGCAATTGCATGAGTGAGACTACCTATCAGATCGCTGGTGTAAATACTAAAAAGAATCGGCGAGTTCACAGCTCCTTGCTGTAGACCGTTTTTAATATGAAATGTTGTGGTAGAAGTTACATTGCCACATTGTCGGCCAAGGCAACAACTTTGACTAACTATCAATTTCAAGGTTGTCACCCAACCACCAGTATTTTTGAACTTGCTTATCCAAGTCCTTTTTGTCCCGAAGGGGCACAGCTCTACTGAACCGCAGACGCTCTGCTCCGTTCTCAGAGCCGACGTCTCGACCATACAGGATTCGCCGATCCACAGTTCTACGGCTGACGTGGTAGATTAATGGAACCGCCAATCTATCCTGTATCAGCCCCCGACTGTCTAAATAGAGAAATGTCTCGGGTGGGAAGAAACCGTTAAGACAAGCGCTCTCACTAAATTCTTTATTGGGGTAATCAGCCCCGAAAATAAGTCCATTGGCTGAGGTCATCGCTCTTGCAATGTGACCCCGAATCAGCTTAATTAAAAAGTTATCTTTCCTGTTTATATGGGCCCCGTTGTATAAGACCTCGTTGGCATAATAATGTTTGTACTCTGACTCTGGTGTTTGTTTAATCCAAGACAGGTCCTAAGACACTGCCTCTCAAACACCCGAATCTTTTCCATTTGAGATGGGGCAACGTTAAACCACACAGGGCACCCATAGGCAATCATCGGCCGGATGAGGGTCATGAAGCAAATCACCTTTACCCTGTTTTCAAAGCGGCTGCTGTAAAACAACCGTCTTGTCAGAGCAAATGCTCCCCTAGCTCTGGCCAGAGCAGCATCTATATGTCGATTGAAATATAGATACTGATCTAGCCAGATACCAAGGTACTTTAATACATCTTTACTCGCCATTGGATGTCCACTTGGTCCAATGATCACTAGATTTCTCCAGTTCTTTCTTGTATCCCTAGAAGCCTTACACAACGGGGTTCTAAACAGGATAATTTCTGACTTCTGGAAGTTAATTTTCAACTTCCAGTCATCACAATATCGCTGAATCTTGTCGAAGTCACGCTGCAAGAGAATTCTAATGACTTCAACTTTTGGACCGGTCCTATACGCTACAAGGTCATCGGCATACGCAATTGCATGAGTGAGACTACCTATCAGATCGCTGGTGTAAATACTAAAAAGAATCGGCGAGTTCACAGCTCCTTGCTGTAGACCGTTTTTAATATGAAATGTTGTGGTAGAAGTTACATTGCCACTTTTGACAACAAACTCTCTACCGTTGAGCATGTCATAAAGCATATATAACAAATCATATATTATGCCAAATCTAGTTAATTTCAGATAAAGACCCTCTAACCATACGGTGTCGAAAGCTTTCTCTAAATCAACAAGAACGGCACCAGTGCATTGATTTTTCTATTTGTTCCATTGAATATCAGAAACTAACTTAGACGCGGCATGAATACTGTCATGTCCCGCCTTAAAGCCAAACTGATTGTCTGGGATAATATTTTTGTCCTCAGCCCACTTGAACAGAGCTCTATTGAGAATCTTCTCGAATACCTTACTTATACTTGGAAGAAGACTTATCAACCGAAGATTTTCCGGATTGGAGCTGTCCTTTCCCTTTTTGGGGAGAGGATGGACCACAGCTGTTTTCCAACTCACTGGATAGTATGCATTATTCAATGCGTTGTTGAACAGTGTGGTATAAATGTCTATTGCTTAGTCAGGGAGGTGTCGTAACACAATGTTGGGTATACCATCGACCCCTGCAGATTTCTTTTTCTTTTATGTTTGAAAAACTAGCTGAAGTTCTACCTTCGAAATTAACAATGAACTGGGTCCATTTTGCTTGGCGATGGTGGCGTTTGCCAAGTTTTCGTCATTGTACACGGTGAAACCAGTATTCTCAGATCGCCATTGCGTTATGTTATTTCCAAGATAGAAATTGTGCAGCAAGGCTTTGCTCTCCAGGTCATGATTCGGACGAATGCTAGCATTCACCTTATACACTTGCTAGAAAGCAGCGCCTACAGCTTCTAACTTTTCCTGTGGATCTTCTATCACAAAAAAGTTATCATCGAAAACTGCACCCTCCGGATCTATTCCCGCAATCGTTAGCATGTCTTCGTTATCTGTTGTCCTCTGGAGTTTAAGACATGGAAGTTCGTTTTGATCATTTCTTCTAAATATCTTATTTATTTGGGGAAACATACTAGGGTCGCTGGAATTAACGGCCCGAATTCTGTTATCCCAATATAAATTAATAGACAATCTATAATTTTGTTTAATCAGAACATTAATGTTTTTGATCGACGACTTCAATGTCCTAATCTCCAGACCACGTGTGTCCGTGAAACGTCTGTACAGAAGTTTCAACCTAGTCAGCAGTCCATATTTTTGTCGGTGTAGTGCGTCGATTGTCGCGTTCTTGTATAAACCAGTGGGGTATCGTTCCATATATTTTGGGATTTTTATGTCCATTGTTCGTTTTATAGTCGTATCCATTTGAGTCAGGTACCCGTCGATCTCGACGTTCGTCAGGTTCCTGTCATTTGGTGGAGAAATGCCATTGGAACGTATTTCTCTTGCCAAGGAGTTGGAGAAGCGTGGCCAACTCGTCTTACTGAAATTTGTTAGAGTGCGCAGGCACATACATACTCATTCAATTCCACAAGTTCGCTCGGAAGCTGTATTACGGTTGCGAGTCCGCAGTGATCACTGTCATATTCAATTGTTCGTAAGCAGTTTATTCAGTTGATTTTTTGCGTCAGGTATAACTAGTCGTGAGTCAAGCAGTAAAAGATCCAGAAAACTACCACTTCTCGGAAATGACGGTCTATTTGTAGCCAGAAGGTCGATCCTACACTCAACACTGTATCGTCCCATCCAATTTAAAAGATGGTTCCCTCTACGATTTTGAACTTGATTTCCCCAATCTACATGTTTGGCGTTCAAGTCCCCTGCCATGAGATAATAATTCTCATCCAAGTTCAGTCTTAAGGATTCAAAAAGTTTTTCGATTGCGTACATTCTTTTCCCTTGCTGGAGAGGAATGCAAACGATGCAAGCTTTTAGCAGCCCAAATCTTCGCACTTCACTATTATATAGGTGACATATTCTATACCTTCTAAATCATCCATTTTTGCAATCCCAAACCCTAATTAACATTTTTATATCTTCAACTTGATTTCCCACAGAAATCAAGTTCGTTAACATTTCCCAATGCACGCGCATTGCTGATGCCTTGCATTCCTTTACCTTTGCTCGCCTCGTAACCTAAACCCCATAAAAAGTAAAGAATAAGATTATGATGAAATAACTCAAAATGTATTACTGTAAAGACAAATCTGCTGAAAATGCAGTTTTGATTGGCATAAGCCAATTTGAATGTATTTTTGATAATAAATAAAGTAGTCAGTTAAGAGTGAGCTGCCGTACAATAAAGACAAATCTTTTTGAAAACACTTTGGTATTATTGCATTTTATAACTGGCGCAGTCGGTAAGATTCTTATAATACATTAAGAATCCATACGAGAACGAATCGTACGCAAAACGAAAAGTATTTTTTTTTAAATCGGGAAGTAAATTTTTCGATGAAATTTAAAGTGATTGAATTAACAATCGGAAAGTAAAATTTTTAATTGAAATCAAAAAAAAAAAAAAAAAAAAAACGAAGTGAACAACGGTAAATTAACATCAACGAAAAAGTTGAAAGCAATTGAAAAAGTAAATTTTCAATTATAAGAAAAAAGAAAGTGAATTTTCTTTGGCGCGAGTTAAGTATCCATAGCAAAACATATTGAGAAAAAAGATAACATTATTTGTATTCAATGATATCTTTAGTCTCTAGTACAGTCTTGCACACAACGCTACAATGATAACATATGTAAAAGAGATAATATCGTTTGTATACAATGTTGGAATATTATCTCTTCTTCATTATCAAGCAAGACGATTGTACGCTTGGGTCTCCTTGTAGATAGATAAGAAAAGTATATAAATACGACTGTATGATGAATTTATCAATAGTCTTATTGTAACTACATAGTAGCCTTAAGCTCCTTTTAGAATTAGAAAAAAGTATTTCAATAATAAAGGACATAGTTCCAAATAAATATTGTTTAATTTTAAAAGTAAGAAACAAGTGTTTTAATTGGCGATCCTGCCAGGAGGTTAAATATACTTTTTAACTTCAATCGAGCGGACCTCGGGAACAAGTAGTGAAATCTAGTATAAACAGAACACTCGCGTTACCGGTTACAAGAATTACCTAGCATAGCAGGTACAAATATAGCTTCTTCGTACGAAGCAGCAAAGCAATTCAGTGAAAGTGTATATGTGGAGAAAAAAAACACACAAATTCGACGACAACAGACACGAGTTCAAAATGGAACAACTCGCAGTATTAATGGCAAGATTAGAAGCTTTAGAAACCAGGTGCAACACAGTAACACAAACCCTAGAGCACACACGCACAGAGAATGCAAGGTTAGCAGCAATAATAACTAACCAAAATCAAATAAACACTAATTTAGAAACAAAACTAAATGAAGTAAAATCTGGATTAGGCATAGTACCAAACATACCTGTGCTAGAGGAAATAAGAACCACATATACAGATGGTAGTGAAATACAGTTAGACGCATTTAAAAGCCTACCTATTTTCAACGGCGATCAATCAAATTATCGGTCGTGGCGCGAAGAAGCATCCAGATTAATGGACAGCATTAAAAACTTCAAAACACACAGTAAGTACGCAGCAGCATTGACTATAGTGAAAAGTAAAATACAGGGTGCAGCCGCGAATGTGTTAACTAATTATAACACAATTTTTAATTTTGAGGCGATACGTAACAGATTAGATTATACGTACTCTAATCAAGAACCTCTATACGTGCTACAAGACATGATGAAAGCCATCACGCAAAAAAGAAGCACACTGTCTGAATACCACGACGAGATAAATAAAAATCTCAATTTAATAATATCAAAAATCACTATGTCAGGTGATCCGCCGAATATAATCGACAGACTAATTAAAAATGCTAACGACGACGCAGTTCGTATATTCATTGATGGTATGAGTGACAACTTTACAAGAGGATCATTATATTCAGCTACAATAAATGATCTAGAACACGCATTCGCAATTGCTCGCAGAATAGAACATGATAATGTGCACAGGCATTTACATCTCACTCAAGATAAGCACCACAAAAATATGCCACATGAACGCAGAAACGAAAGAAGACCAAATTATTCGAGCCAAACAACGAATTATCAACCCCAGAAGCAATACGATAATATGCAGCAACACAATCAAGGACCACGCCTAAACCCTTTCAAGAGAAATGACGGACCACAGCCGATGGAGATAAACTCGAGACAAATTGTACATGCACAGCGACAAAATTGGAATCAATACAAACCCGATGTATATAATCCACCAGCGAAACGTGAACACAGCGGGAGTTTCAACACACACAACAGACCGCAACGATCTTATCAGCAGAACTTCAAGCAGCAGAGAGTAAATAACTCCCGACAACAACGCAGAGACGATGTCAGCAGTACATATGCAGAAGCAGATGAAACGGAATGTATGGTAAATAATAACATAAGAATAGATCATTTAAACTAGTAGACGGGTTGCCCTGCTTAAATTTAACTAGTATTATTTCTAAGAAAATTTATAAAATTCTTATTGATACTGGTGCAACCCATAATTACATTAATAGAAAATGCGATTCTAGCGAAAAAATTAAAATTAAACCTATAAAAATAAAAACAATGCATGGTTATTCTATGGTAGATACAAAGAAAGTAGTTAAGATATTAAAGAAAAATATAACATTTTTTGAATTAGAGGATATTCAGTCTTTTGATATGATATTAGGATATGAAGGACTTAAAGTTTTAAACGCGGAAATAAATTTCAGTAATATGACTCTAACTACCATAAGCAGTGTCGAATCTATTCAGAAAATTAATTACATAATTGGGGAAAATAATATTTATAAAGCAGACATAGATAGACTGATGAAGATTAATAACAGCATAGGACCGTTACCCTTTACAGATACTATAGAAGCAAGCATTAGGACGACCAATGATAATCCGGTTTATGTTAAACAATATCCATATCCCATAGCAGATAACGAATTCGTAAATAAAGAAATACAGAAACTCTTACATGACGATATAATAGAAAAAAGCCATAGTCCTTATAACAGTCCCATATGGACAGTACCTAAAAAAGGTTTGGACGAAAAAGGAAAACCAAAACGGCGCATGGTTGTTGATTTCCAAAAACTTAACGCTCACACTGTAACAGACAGATACCCCATTCCGGATGTCAACATGACAATTCAAAATTTAGGTAAAGCCAAGTACTTTACAACGTTAGATTTGGAGTCAGGTTTCCACCAAATTAAAATCAAAGCAGATGATAAAGAAAAAACAGCTTTTGCTATAAATGGCGCAAAATATCATTTTAAACGAATGCCTTTCGGGCTCAAAAATGCACCAAGCATATTTCAGAGATGCGTGGACGACATTTTGAGAGACTTTGTAGGTAAATTCGTACACGTTTACATTGATGACGTATTGATATATTCTTCATCTGAGGAAGAACATATACAGCACATAAGTCAAGTATTCGACGTACTCAATAAAGCCACATTAAAAATATCTGATGAGAAAAGTAAGTTTTTTCAAGAAGAAGTAGAATACTTAGGTCACATAATCAGACATGGTAGAATCACTACGAACCCTGAGAAAATAGCAGCTATACAAAATTTTCCAGTCCCACAAACGGTAAAGGATTTGAGAGGATTTTTAGGTCTTACAGGTTACTATCGTAAGTTTATAAAAGGATACGCAAGCATAGCCAAGCCCCTGACATTATATTTACGAGGAGATAACGGTAAAGTAAACAAAAAACAAAGTAAAAATATTAAGTTAAATCTGAATGATTCAGCATTAGAAGCGATTAGAATTTTAAAAAATTATTTGAAAGAACAAGTCGAACTTTTTCAACCGGATTATAGTAAACCATTCGAGCTTACTACTGATGCATCCAACATAGCTATTGGAGCCGTACTAAGTCAGAATAAGCAACCTATACACTTCTTGTCAAGAACACTGAGTAAGACAGAAGAGAACTATAGCACAAACGAGAAAGAGCTATTAGCGATCATATGGTCCTTACAAAAACTCAGAAACTACATATATGGTATAGCAGACTTAACCATATATACCGATCACCAGAGCCTTATATATTCTGTATCAGAAAAAAATCCCAACACAAAGCTGAAACGTTGGAAGGGAATCATTGAAGACTTTGGAGCAAAATTAGTATATAAACCAGGAAACCTAAATCTTGTAGCTGACGCATTATCACGTCAACGCATAAATACTTCTACCATAGAAACAGCACATTCAGCTGAAAGTTCTTCTAATGATATAATAAAAACTGTGAATCAGCCTTTTAATGCATACGCTGCACAGTTCGAACTTATTGAAGATATAACAAATAATATCGAAACACAAATCTATTTTAGTAACAAAATAAGACTCATAATAAAGTTTAAGGACAAAGACTCTTTACTAAGGCAGATGAAAGAAGTTATACAACCCCAAAAGATTGTAGCTTTGCATACGAAATTTGAAAACATATACAAATATGGTGAAAACATAAAAAAAGAATTCCCACTAGTAAGATTTATATTCACACCAAGAAAACTTCAAGACGTGACAAATTTGGAGGAACAACTAAAACTTGTAAGGGTAACTCACGAAAGAGCACACCGAGGGTTACGTAACAATATACAAGAAATCTCAGAGAAATATTACTGGCCCGATCTAAATAAACAAGCAAAGAGTTTCAACAAAAAATGCATAGCATGTCTATTTGGAAAATATGAAAGAAAACCTATCAGAGAACCTCTGAATAATTCAGAAATACCAACACATGTGGGAACACACATTCATATGGACATATACTTCAACGACAAGTATACTTTCCTTGTAACAGTAGATAAGTATTCTAAATATACAATCCTTCGGGAAATCGAAACTCGAAACAGACTGTACGACGTTATGGAAGAGGTCTTATCTAATTATTTCCCAAAATGTGAACGACTCATGACAGATAATGAGAAGGGATTCAAAACAGAAATGGTGAACCAAATGTGTTTGAAATACAACATAACTAAAGTAGAAACTCCAGTATACAGATCGACAGCGAACGGTCAAGTAGAACGTGTAAACGGTACAATAACTGAACTGTCTAGAATATTCACAATTCAGAATAAAACAAGACTTATCGACGAAATATTTAGAACAGTGCGTGAATTAAATAATTCTATACACTCAGTTACCGGTTTGAAACCTAGAGACATTTTCTTTAATCAAAATAAATATAGCAATAGTGAAATTATAATAAATAAACTAAACTCAGCATCCAAAAAAGTGATCGAACGTCTAAATAAAGGAACTCGACACAGAGAGTATAAAAAAGGAGATAAGATAATGGTAAGAATCACAGGTCTTAGAAAGAAATCTAACGCCAGATACATAACAAGAATAGTAGAAGAAGATAAAGGAGACACTGTAATCTCTAAAGAAGGAATAAAAATTCACAAGGATAACATAAAGAATTATCATTTTTCAGATGACGAAAATATTAATATTCCTAACATTACTAGGAATTGTACAGAGTCAAGAAGGGCAAGGAAACGTTCAAATAACTGAGTTACTAAACAAGAAGTTTATACTTACGCAAACAGATGACGTGTATTTATTCAAAGAACAAACTTATTTGTTACATGCAACCAACCTGACTTCGATATTTCAACCTTACGTAAATATCGTAACTAGTAAATATCAACCTACACAAGAAGAAAAAATTTGGTTAAGTAAAATTAAGAATTTAGCAGACCAATTACAAGAACATACTAGGCATACTAGATCAATTAACTTTTTAGGAACAGCTTTCAAATATGTGTTTGGTAATCCTGACCATTATGACTTAGTTAACATAGAAACGAGTATAAATAATCTCATAGAAAACAATAATAAACAAAAAACTATAAATTCTAGATTTGAACAAATTTTGCAACAATTCGAAGGTCAGAGCCTTAAAGAACATTTAGTAATAGAACAAGTGTACGAACAATTATTATTATTGACCAGAACAATTAATGCAGCAAAAAATAATGAATATTTATCAGAAAGCCTAGACTTAGATGACATTAAAAATATTATTCAACATGAAATAATTCAAGTACCCATAATAAATATACTTGAGTACTCTAAAATATTATTAGCTAGAACTGATGAATTCTTCATCACAATATATAAATATCCAGTTCTAATTAAATCATGTAAATTGTATAAAGTAACACCTTTAAATTCAAAACATGGAAAAATCATTACAGATAAAACAATTGCCTTATGTAACCAAACTTATTTAAGAACAAAAAATTGTCAAAATCATCTAAGTAAAAACATTTGTGAAATTAACTTTGAAGAAGAAAATTGTCTTATTCCACTTTTAAAGAATATAACTTCAAAATGCAACATTAAACAAGAATACGATTACGACTTAGAAATTGAATCCGGTGTTATGTTATTAAGCGGTAAGCATAAGTTAAATAATCAAACAATTAATGGTATAAACTTAGTTACTTATGAAAATACTATAAATCTAGACGATAAAATATACAAAAACATGCATAAGCAAATTAAAGAAGTTATATTAAGAAATCATAATTCAGAGTCTTACATCGACCAAATAATTAAAGAAGATACAATGTACAAATTCGATAACATAGATACTTTAAAAAAACTAATTATTCCTTCTGAAGAAAAACCGATATTATCAACTATATACACAATTGTAACACTGATTGTTATTCTAGCATTTACGTACGTAATGATAAAAACTATACAATGTATAACAGATCGTCAAAAACAAAAAAAGATTGACGCATATAACAAAACTTATGAAAGAGAAATGTTAAAAATAGCGTCGAAAAATCGGGACGATTTCGTTTAACAAGGGGGGGAGTTAAGTATCCATAGCAAAACATATTGAGAAAAAAGATAACATTATTTGTATTCAATGATATCTTTAGTCTCTAGTACAGTCTTGCACACAACGCTACAATGATAACATATGTAAAAGAGATAATATCGTTTGTATACAATGTTGGAATATTATCTCTTCTTCATTATCAAGCAAGACGATTGTACGCTTGGGTCTCCTTGTAGATAGATAAGAAAAGTATATAAATACGACTGTATGATGAATTTATCAATAGTCTTATTGTAACTACATAGTAGCCTTAAGCTCCTTTTAGAATTAGAAAAAAGTATTTCAATAATAAAGGACATAGTTCCAAATAAATATTGTTTAATTTTAAAAGTAAGAAACAAGTGTTTTAATTCGCGCTCTTAACTCAAAACGAAACGTGAAAAAATTTTTTTTTTGTGTGTCACCTCTGTCCGTAAGTGGAATTTTTATCCTCAAGTGAACCGTGGTTTGAATAAAGCAAAATTAAAAAAATAGACAAAACTTTGAAGTTTTGGCCAAATTTACCAAATATGAAACTAGAGTAAATAAATCGGTTAGTGGAGGCCATTGAAGCCTTAGCAGTACGGCCGCACGAGCAGAGCCGGATTGTGAGAATTCTAAAAAAAATATCATACATCCCGGAATTTGAAGGTCAAAGTCAAAAATTGACCCAGTTCATAAACGTGGTCGATAACCACATAAACGCAACTGGAGAACCAGAAAGACCGGAGCTATGGCAGGCAATCTACAACACAAAAATAACCGGAAGGGCAAAAAAGCTGCTAATTCATAATCCAGTAACAACGTGGGATGCAGCAAGAAATCTTCTTAAGCAGCATTTTCGTCCGACAATAAACTACAAGGAGATCTGTAACAAAATAACGTACTTAAGAGTAAGTTCGATTTTAGACTTACATAAGCAATAAAATAGAATTTTTAATAAATGAAGTAAATACGTTTGCAACATACGAAACAAACCCATCAGATGTTAAATCCAATTTCTATATGTTGATAGTTAATAAAGTAAAACAGTTAGCAATAGGAAATTTATCAAGGGATATAAGGGATATTTTCGACATCCACGAAATTAAAGAAATTTTATATACATTCATAGGTTATGACGAGGGAAATTTACAAATAGATTTCAAAATAAACAAACAATATAAACAATTCGACCAGAATAATTATTCTGGACGTAAACATTTTTCAAATCAGATTAGAAATCCATTTAGACAAAATAATTTCAATTCTTCCGGGCAGAACACGTCAGGGCATTTTAATCCATTAAGACAAAATAATTTCCACACGAACTTCAACCCATCAGAACAGGTTAACACATTAAGAAATCCATTTAGGCAACAAACAAATAACTTCCAACCTTATTCTCAACCCCCAGACCAGTTTAGAAATCAATCAGGACAATATCGAAATGCTAATTATTCAAGACAAAATAATGCCCAACCTATCTTTAACCCCTCAGGGCAAATTAGAAACGCGGTGCATTATCCAGCACCAATGTCAGTGAATCAAACTGAAGAAGCCGAAATAAATGAAGAAGAAATACATAACGTCGAAACCCAGGTTTTTCTAGTATAGGCCTCGGAAACAAAATTTTTATAGATATTACAATTAATAAAAAAAAAATATAAAGGACTCATTGACACGGGGTCAACGATGAGTATCATAAACTCTAGTTCCGTAGATTGTAGTCAATTCAAATTATATGATAGAAAACAAATGCGGCTTCAAACCATAAACAATATAACAATAGAAGTACTAGATAGAATAATAACAAATACACCAAAAGAATTTAATTATGACTCGAAAGTCATGACAAGGTGGTATAAAAGGGACTTAGGCAAAAAACCGTATGACATGCTGATAGGCATGGATTTACTAAATAAAATTACCAAAACATTTGATTTTGGGAATAAGATTTTAACTTTAAAAAACAACTCAATTATTCCGCTTTACTCTGAAGATGACGTTACAACTCTGGATTGTTTCGAACTCATCGGGGAAGGAAAAGGATTAGACTTAAGTCATTTAAACGAAGAAGAAAAGCAAGGTACGGAAAACGTTTTAAATAAATCTATTTAAAAAAAAAAAAAACATTTAATATATCGGGATGGAGACCAATTAACAAATACAAATTCAATTATGCATGAGATAAAAACAAAAGATCAGCCAATTCACGCTAAACTTTATAGATTGCCTCCGAAGCATGAGGAAGAAGTTAGACGCCAAATCCAAGAGATGGAGTTGCAAGGCATTATTAGAAAATCCAATAGCAGATATGCCTCACCAATAGTTGTAGTAGAGAAAAAGGGAGATGGCTCGGGACAACAAAAATTTGGATTATGCGTAGATTATAGAAAACTTAATGAGATAACTATCGACGACAAATACCCTCTACCGAATATATAATATAATGCACGCGCATTGCTGATGCCTTGCATTCCTTTACCTTTGCTCGCCTCGTAACCTAAACCCCATAAAAAGTAAAGAATAAGATTATGATGAAATAACTCAAAATGTATTACTGTAAAGACAAATCTGCTGAAAATGCAGTTTTGATTGGCATAAGCCAATTTGAATGTATTTTTGATAATAAATAAAGTAGTCAGTTAAGAGTGAGCTGCCGTACAATAAAGACAAATCTTTTTGAAAACACTTTGGTATTATTGCATTTTATAACTGGCGCAGTCGGTAAGATTCTTATAATACATTAAGAATCCATACGAGAACGAATCGTACGCAAAACGAAAAGTATTTTTTTTAAATCGGGAAGTAAATTTTTCGATGAAATTTAAAGTGATTGAATTAACAATCGGAAAGTAAAATTTTTAATTGAAATCAAAAAAAAAAAAAAAAAAAACGAAGTGAACAACGGTAAATTAACATCAACGAAAAAGTTGAAAGCAATTGAAAAAGTAAATTTTCAATTATAAGAAAAAAGAAAGTGAATTTTCTTTGGCGCGCTCTTAACTCAAAACGAAACGTGAAAAAAATTTTTTTTTGTGTGTCACCTCTGTCCGTAAGTGGAATTTTTATCCTCAAGTGAACCGTGGTTTGAATAAAGCAAAATTAAAAAAATAGACAAAACTTTGAAGTTTTGGCCAAATTTACCAAATATGAAACTAGAGTAAATAAATCGGTTAGTGGAGGCCATTGAAGCCTTAGCAGTACGGCCGCACGAGCAGAGCCGGATTGTGAGAATTCTAAAAAAAATATCATACATCCCGGAATTTGAAGGTCAAAGTCAAAAATTGACCCAGTTCATAAACGTGGTCGATAACCACATAAACGCAACTGGAGAACCAGAAAGACCGGAGCTATGGCAGGCAATCTACAACACAAAAATAACCGGAAGGGCAAAAAAGCTGCTAATTCATAATCCAGTAACAACGTGGGATGCAGCAAGAAATCTTCTTAAGCAGCATTTTCGTCCGACAATAAACTACAAGGAGATCTGTAACAAAATAACGTACTTAAGAGTAAGTTCGATTTTAGACTTACATAAGCAATAAAATAGAATTTTTAATAAATGAAGTAAATACGTTTGCAACATACGAAACAAACCCATCAGATGTTAAATCCAATTTCTATATGTTGATAGTTAATAAAGTAAAACAGTTAGCAATAGGAAATTTATCAAGGGATATAAGGGATATTTTCGACATCCACGAAATTAAAGAAATTTTATATACATTCATAGGTTATGACGAGGGAAATTTACAAATAGATTTCAAAATAAACAAACAATATAAACAATTCGACCAGAATAATTATTCTGGACGTAAACATTTTTCAAATCAGATTAGAAATCCATTTAGACAAAATAATTTCAATTCTTCCGGGCAGAACACGTCAGGGCATTTTAATCCATTAAGACAAAATAATTTCCACACGAACTTCAACCCATCAGAACAGGTTAACACATTAAGAAATCCATTTAGGCAACAAACAAATAACTTCCAACCTTATTCTCAACCCCCAGACCAGTTTAGAAATCAATCAGGACAATATCGAAATGCTAATTATTCAAGACAAAATAATGCCCAACCTATCTTTAACCCCTCAGGGCAAATTAGAAACGCGGTGCATTATCCAGCACCAATGTCAGTGAATCAAACTGAAGAAGCCGAAATAAATGAAGAAGAAATACATAACGTCGAAACCCAGGTTTTTCTAGTATAGGCCTCGGAAACAAAATTTTTATAGATATTACAATTAATAAAAAAAAAATATAAAGGACTCATTGACACGGGGTCAACGATGAGTATCATAAACTCTAGTTCCGTAGATTATAGTCAATTCAAATTATATGATAGAAAACAAATGCGGCTTCAAACCATAAACAATATAACAATAGAAGTACTAGATAGAATAATAACAAATACACCAAAAGAATTTAATTATGACTCGAAAGTCATGACAAGGTGGTATAAAAGGGACTTAGGCAAAAAACCGTATGACATGCTGATAGGCATGGATTTACTAAATAAAATTACCAAAACATTTGATTTTGGGAATAAGATTTTAACTTTAAAAAACAACTCAATTATTCCGCTTTACTCTGAAGATGACGTTACAACTCTGGATTGTTTCGAACTCATCGGGGAAGGAAAAGGATTAGACTTAAGTCATTTAAACGAAGAAGAAAAGCAAGGTACGGAAAACGTTTTAAATAAATCTATTTAAAAAAAAAAAAAACATTTAATATATCGGGATGGAGACCAATTAACAAATACAAATTCAATTATGCATGAGATAAAAACAAAAGATCAGCCAATTCACGCTAAACTTTATAGATTGCCTCCGAAGCATGAGGAAGAAGTTAGACGCCAAATCCAAGAGATGGAGTTGCAAGGCATTATTAGAAAATCCAATAGCAGATATGCCTCACCAATAGTTGTAGTAGAGAAAAAGGGAGATGGCTCGGGACAACAAAAATTTGGATTATGCGTAGATTATAGAAAACTTAATGAGATAACTATCGACGACAAATACCCTCTACCGAATATAGAGAGTATACTAGACAAACTAGGCAGGGCTCAATTCATCAATAGATCTGGCGAAAGGCTACCACCAGATTAAGGTGCACCCAGCTGACACCCATAAAACAGCATTTATAACACCCAACGGCCTCTACGAATACGTTAGAATGCCGTTTGGGCTAAAAAACGCACCCGCAACCTTTCAAAGGTTGATGAACGAGATACTCAGAGATTTTATCAATAAAATTTGTGTCTTCTATTAAGACGACATTTTAATTTTTTCCACGAGTCTAAAAGAGCATTTGCATTCTCTGACATTGATTTTTAAAAAAACTAGCCGAACACAATTTAAAAGTACAATTAAGTAAATGTTCCTTTATGAAGAGGGACACAGAATTCTTGGGACACATCCTTACAGCGGAAGGCATGAAACCCAACCCGAACAAGATCAAATGCATTGAAGAGTATCCACTGCCTAAAACAGATAAACAGATAAAAGGATTTTTAGGGACCACCGGGTATTACAGAAAATTTGTGAAAGATTACTCTAAGATAGCCTACCCCATGGTAAAATACTTAAAAAAAGGAATGAAAATTAATATTAACGATCCTGAGTACATACAATCCTTTGAAACACTTAAACGTAATATTATAGACATCCGATTCTTAAATTCCCTGACTTTGAAAAAACTTTTACAGTATTTACTGATGCTAGAATTACGCAATTGGCGCCGTGCTAATGCAAGAAGGCCAACCGGTGTGTTACGCGTCAAGGTCATTAAACGACCACGAAAAAAAGTACTCTGCCACCGACCAAGAATTTTTGGCAATCATTTGGGCTGTAACCTATAATCGACCATATTTATGGGGTCGAAAGTTTAAAATCGTAACAGGCCACCCATTAAATACTTAAATAAAAAATATTCAGGAAAAGAATTCAGTCAAAGAACACAACGATGGTTATTAATATTACAAGAATACCAATACGATATAGAGTACCTGAAAGGCAAATTAAATAATGTAGCAGATTTTCTTAGTAGAATTCCAGAAAAAAATGATAATAAAAATAATAATGTTGAAGATCAATCAGTTAACGATGTTTCAGACATTGAAACGAGACACTCAGGTCAAGAAGAAAAACTTGATCACATCCCTATTAAAGAAACGATAGTCAATAAATATAAAACACAACTAATACTAACAAATAGCGTAGTTAAAGAAATTGAAATTTTACATAAAAGAAGAATTATTTACATTGATATGACTAGAAGTACAGAATATTGGTCAGATTTATTGAGACGTTTTATAAAACCTGGTTTGACAGGGATTTACACCGAGCTCTTCTATATAGAATACAACAAAATACAACAGTTATTAATAGAATTTTTTGGTCATGATAAGAAGATAAGATTTGCAAAAAAAACTTTAAGGGCAGAAGAAATAGATAGTTTAGAATAAGTTCAAAAGCAGATATCACTGTACCACATTCAAGAAAGTCTCCATAGTGGCATAATTGAAACTTACCATAGCCTTAAAAATAAAATTTACTATCCCAAAATATTTAGAGAGATTGCGAAAATAATAAATAATTGTAAAACCTGTTTAGAAACCAAATATGAAAGAAAGCCGATAAAAATAAAGGTTGAAATAAGCGAAACCCCGAGTAGACCAAATGAAATTTTACATATAGACATCTATTATTTCATGAAACACCCATTCCTCACTTTGATCGATAAGCTAACAAAAAAGGTTTATGCGTATTACTTGCCTAATCGAAACTGGACAAAAAAGATAGAAACGTTAGAAGAGCATTTTTCCAAATTCGGTAAACCTAGTAAAATAGTTGCCGACAATGAGTTTAATTCTGAAAATCTGAAAGAATTTTTTAATGAACAACAAATAAACCTTCATCTCACTAAACCTAACACCCACACACGATATTGAAAGATTTCACTCCACACTTCAAGAGAAATTAGTAACAATGAGAAATTTAGATTTAACATTACTTCAAAAAGTCCATAGAGCAGTGAACAATTATAATAATAGATACCATTCAGCTACTAAAATGTCGCCAGAAGAAGCCATGCTTGCGGACATAGCTACCCTGAAAAAACGTATTCGAGAAGAAAAAGAAAAAAGAACAGAGAAATTAAACCAAAATCGCGAAAATTATATTGAAAGGAAGCAAGTAGCACCAGTTAAAAATTACAAAAGAAATTATTATAAAAACCAACCAAGATATAGAAATAAACAATAAAATAGAGAACACCCAATAAATTTAAAACGACCCCTTTATTTGCAGATGATAACCTTAGCGTACTTACTAACAACACAAGTAACACCAGTACTAGCCACTCCAGCAATTGATAAAATAACGACAAGAAATGGATATTCCATCATAAACATGGGAACAACAGAAATTATTGAAGATACAAAAACAATCCTTCATATTATTAACACTCAGGAACTAAAAATTATAATTGAAACAATTGAGAAAAATGTTCAAAATTTAAAACTATTTAACGATTCAATTATTAGAAAACAATTAGATTCACTAAAAGCTAAACTGAAAACAATAGAACCAAAGAAAAATTTGAGACAAAAGAGGGGATTGGTAAATATTGTAGGAAAAGCAAGTAACTTCCTTTTTGGTACAATGGACGATGATGATAGAAACGATATAACGGAACACATGAACTTATTAGAAACAAACAGTAAAACCAAAGTTGATACAGTTAGCCAACAAATAGAAATAAATAAAAATTTTAATGAAAGTATAACACACCTTAAAAACATAATAGAAGCTGATAGAATAGATTTGATGAAAAGTTTTTCCAAACTAACAGAAAATGAAAAACGGTATATGCTTAAACAAATAAACTAGAGCAGATTCTGAGACTTAATATATTAGAAGAAAAATTAAACCAAATAATAGATAACATAGCATTAGCAAAACATGGGCTAATTCAACCTAGTCTACTAACAGCCACATAAATTATAAATACGCAAATTGACTTCTTAAAACTTAAAAACCTTAAAGTAGGAGCCCTTAAATATGACAGTGAAATATTAGTCTTAGCAATAAAAATCCCAAATAATTATAAAGAAGTAGATTTAAAATTGGTAACTCCCATTCCAAACAAATTTAATTTAGAAATTCAACTTGAAGAATTTTTCTTTATTGAAATTAATAAAACTATGTACCATTTTAAAAATGATATCCAATTTAAAAAGCATTTAACTATTGTAAATAATTGCATTACAAACAAAAACTGTACTTTGAAAGAAAACCATGTAACTGAAATAAAAAAAAAAGTTGATAGCACAATACTTTGTAAAAATTTGAAAAATGAAAAAATAAATGTGATGATAGGAAAATTGTACTTGAAGGACACTTTCTAATAACAATTAATAATTGTACCATTTATATATTTAACCAAACGGTATCTAATGAAAACATGTATTATATTGAAAGATTTTATTACGATGAAATGGAAAATTTTCATTTTACAAAACAATTAAGCTTTAACGAAATTATCCTTAAGAACGTTGTCAACCTAAAACCAATAAAATTGGTAAAATTACATAAAAATGTTCAATATGTCGGAAAATTTAAAAGAAAATTGTAAAGAAACTCCGAAAACTCAGGAGAATTTTAATTTAAAGGGGGGAGAAGTGACATATTCTATACCTTCTAAATCATCCATTTTTGCAATCCCAAACCCTAATTAACATTTTTATATCTTCAACTTGATTTCCCACAGAAATCAAGTTCGTTAACATTTCCCAATGCACGCGCATTGCTGATGCCCTGCATTCCTTTACCTTTGCTCGCCTCGTAACCTGAACCCCATAAAAAGTAAAGAATAAGATTAATCAAGTTCGTTAACATTTCCCAATGCAAGCGTATTGCTGATGCCTTGCATTCCTTTACCTTTGCTCGCCTCGTAACCTGAACCCCATTAAAATTAAAGAATAAGATTATGATGAAATAACTCAAAATGTATTACTGTAAAGACAAATCTGCTGAAAATGCAGTTTTGATTGGCATAAGCCAATTTGAATGTATTTTTGATACTTAATAAAGTAGTCAGTTAAGAGTGAGCTGCCGTACAATAAAGACAAATCTTTTTAAAAACACTTTGGTATTATTGCATTTTATAACTTATATAACCTTATGTGTAATACCCTTTCGTGTGAAGATTGCGACCCCACCCCCTTGAGAGGAGTTGGGCCGATCCCTTCTTACTATATTGTAATTTTTATTAGTCAGTTTGTGTTTCTGGTTTAGCTTAGTTTCGCTAGCCATAAACACATCAGGACTTTGGTCTTGCAGCAAATGAAAGAGGTTTGCTCTACGTTCGGTCCTAATCAGCGAATTCACATTCACAGCTAGGATCTTAAAGGGTCGCTCAGGCAGCGCGGTTTTAACCATTTCGCGTTGGCGGCAGAATAGAGTAGAGGTAATCCACTCTAGCCGCCTGCTCCCTGATCTGTTTTTGCACATCGGTTAACTGACCATGGATAGGACATTGAAGTTGTCGATCAAAAACATTAATGTTCTGATTAAACAAAATTATAGATTGTCTATTAATTTATATTGGGATAACAGAATTCGGGCCGTTAATTCTAGCGACCCGAGTATGTTTCCCCAAATAAATAAGATATTTAGAAGAAATGATCAAAACGAACTTCCATGGCTTAAACTTCAGAGGACAATAGATAACGAAGACGTACTTACGATTGCGGGAATAGATCCGGAAGGTGCCGTTTTCGATGATAACTTTTTTATGATAGAAGATCCTCAGGAAAAGGTAGAAGCTGTAGGGGCTGCTTTCCAGCAAGTGTATAAGGTGAATGCTAGCATTTGTCCGAATCATGACCTGGAGAACAGAGCCTTACTGCACAACTTCTACCTTGGAAATAGCATAACGCAATGGCGATCTGAGAATACCGGTTTCACCGTGTTCAATGACGAAAATTTGGCAAACGCCACCATCGCCGAGCGAAATGGACCCAGTTCATTGTTAATTTCGAAGGTAGAACTTCAGTTAATTTTTTCAAACATTAAAGAAAAAGAAATCTGCGGGGGTCGATGGTATACCCAACATTGTGTTACGACATCTCTCTGAGGAAGCCATAGACATTTATACCTCACTGTTCAACAACGAATTGAATAATGAATATTATCCAATGAGTTGGAAGACAGCTGTGGTCCATCCTCTCCCCAAAAAGGGAAAGGACAGCTCCAATCCGGCAAATCTCCGGTCGATAAATCTTCTTCCAAGTATCAGTAAAGTATTCGAAAAGATTCTCAATAGAGCTCTGTTCAAGTAGGCTGAGGACAAAAATATTAAAAGATAATCAGTTTGGCTTTAAGGCGGGGCATGACACTATTCATGCCACGTCTAAGTTAGTTTCTGATGTTCAATGGAACAAAACGAAAAATCAATGCACGGGTGCCGTTCTTGTTGATTTAGAAAAAGCTTTCGACACCGTATGGTTAGAGGGTCTTTATCTGAAGCTATCTAGATTTGGCATAAGTAAACCACTTCATGACATGCTCAATGGTAGAAAGTTTGTTGTCAAAAGTGGCAATGTATCTTCTACCACAACATTTGATATTAAAAACGGTCTACAGCAAGGAGCTGTGAACTCGCCGATTCTTTTTAGTATTTACACCAGTGATCTGATAGGTAGTCTCACTCATGCAATTGCGTATGCCGATGACCTTGTAGCGTACAGGACCGGTCCAAAAGTTGAAGTCATCAGAATTCTCTTGCAGCGTGACTTCGACAAGATTCAGCAATATTGTGATGACTGGAAGTTAAAAATTAACTTCCAGAAGTCAGAAACTATCCTGTTTAGAACCCCGTTGTCTAAGGCTTCTAGGGATACAAGAAAGAACTGGAGGAATCTAGTGATCATTGGACCAAGTGGACATCCACTGGCAAGTAAAGATGTGGTAAAGTACCTTGGCATCTGGCTAGATCAGTATCTATATTTCAATCGACATGTAGATGCTGCTCTGACCAGAGCTAGGGGAGCTTTGGGTTGGCAAGACAGTTGTTCTATAGCAGCCGCCTCGACAGCAGAGTAAAGGTGATTTGCTACATGGCCCTTATCCGGCCAATGATTGCCTATGGGTGCCCTGTGTGGTTCAACGTTGCCCCATCTTAAATGGAAAAGATTCGGGTATTAAAGAGGCAGTGTCTCAGACGCTGCCTTGGATTGCACAGAACACCAGAGTCGGAGTACACAGATTACTATGCCAACGAGGTTCTATACAACAGGGCCAATATAAACAGGATAGATAACTTTTTAATCAAGCTGATTCGGGGTCACATTGCAAGAGCGATGACCTCGACCAATGGACTTATTTTTGAGGCTTACTACCCCAATGATGAGTATAGTGAAAGTGTGCGTCTTAACGGTTTCATCCCGCCCGAGGCATTTATCTTTTAAGATAGTCGTGGGCTGATATAGGATAGATTGGCGGTTCCGTTAATCTACCACGTCTTCGGCCGTAGGACTGTGGATCGGCGACTCCTTTAAGATCGGGACGTTGGCTTTGGAAACGGAGCAGAACGTCTGCGGTTCAGTACAGCTGTGCCCCTTCGGGACGTAAAGGACTAAGTTAAGCAAATGAAAAAATTCTGGTGGTTGGGTGACCACCTAGATATTGAAAGTTGACCACATTGTTGCTTTGGCCGACTTACATAGTTTTAAGGTAAATATAGAGTAGGTTGAACAGTGACGGTGGCACAAAAAAAAAAAAAAAAGTTGCTGGTGGCTCTTCTAATTTTTAAGTTAGTTTAATTTAAGCTAGTTTTATATAATTTATATATAACGTAGCTTATAGTAGTTTTATTTAGCATAGTTTAGTTTTAATTAGTTATAATTAGGTAAAGGGTAGCTTTAAGTTTTATAAAAAAGTGAAAAAAAAATAATAATGAAAATGAGTTTTTTTACAACAATTTTCTCGTTAGTTTAAGTGTTAAAGTTAAGTTAGTTAAATATAAGTGATTTTATGCCGAAAAGCATCGTTTTAATATGTTATAGGTTAATTTAGAGCGCCCGCATGGGGCCAGTAAGTTAATTAAGGTAATATAGAAGCTAGTTGTTTAAGATTTTTTGTCTAGCATTAAGATAGATATAAGGAAATGAAAAAATAAAAAATGAATTAAAATGGAAATGGACCATGAATGGTCAGCAACACCTGTATCAGATCTGCCTCTGGTACAGGAGCCGTAGGTACTTGGACCTGTTTGGCTACCTGTAGTTTATTAAATTCACTTATACTTTAAGTGTACTCATTGCACAATTTTTACTAGCAATTTGTCAAGAAAATTTAAAAGGCAAGTTAGCCTAGTGGGTAGCGTGGCCGACGACAGAGTGGAAGGGCGTGGGTTCCAGCCCCACCCTGGTCAGGGCTTTTTTTAAATAAGTTCTGGGAAAAAGTCAACAAAAACCGGAGGAGAAGGAACAGCAAATGATAAAGTCAACGGGGACATCGGAAGATGCTCCCCCAACAACAAGTGAAGCAGCCAAAACATCAGGTGATGCAGCAGCAGCAGTTAAGGTAGCGGTTCCTTCCATAGAAGCCCAGCTAACAACGAAAGCGTCATCGGCACGTGCCGAAGCTAATACTAGCAGCATAAAGACTGCAACAACAAGCTTTGCAAAAGGCACTACATCAACACCAGCCGGTGCCAATTCAAAGGGGGATAAGAAGAGAAGGCGTATCATTAGATACAAGCCACACCTCATAAATCGTGCCGATAGGAGCACCAGAGCTAAGTTGGCTAAGGCCTTCGCTCAAGCCGAAATGCAGAGGCATTTAGAAAGCTTTTCCTATGAGGATGACGATACAAAAATCAATGGACATGACCATGAGGGCGATGACGAGGCAGAGCCTGAAGACGAAATCGCCAAAGAAGCAAACAACGATGCGACCGTCAAGAAGACATGTGAGCATAACGTCACTGAGGTAGATGCCGAAGACATTGCATACATGTCCGTAGAAGGGGAGGGGCACTACGTGAGTGGCAAGTTGGTGAACCTTTCACCTCCAGAAGAGTCAGAAGATGAACAGGAAAAAATCGCATCACTGACAGAGCAAATTTCTTTTCTCATGGAAATGGTAAAAGCGCTCAAAGTTAAGCAAGAAGCGCGTAGGGTAAAAGAGCGCCTAGTTGCTCTTGAAAGAAAACGACAAAAAACGCTCCAAGAGCAACAAAAAGCAGCACAAATGTAGCAGCAGAAACTACAGCCCCAGCAACAGCATCAGCAACCGCAAGTACAGAAAAAACAACAACAGCAACAACAACAAAAACAAATACAACAACCGAAGCAGTCACAACAGAAGCAGACACAACAGCAGCAGTCACAACAGAATCAGCAACAGCAACAGTCACAAGCAAAGAAAGGTAAGGTGCCACCAATTAATACCTTCAAAATAGAATTGAAAGACACAATAGAATTATGTACGTCAGCCGTAGGCAACAATTTTATTATTAAAAGGTTGAACGCAGACCAACACGCTATTCATTGCTCTTCGGTCGAGCATTATAAAAAAGTTAAAGATCTTTTGTCTCAAACGAAGACAGAATATTACAGTTTCACCCCGAAGGAAGACAAGCTACAAACAGTCCTCCTGAAGGGTATCGAATCCTCTATGGATCCGCAGGAACTCTTAGCTGAGCTCCGTCAAGTGGCGAGCGATGATCTCGATTTTATCGGGGTCAGACCGTTTTTCACAGTTAAGGCCAGACGGGAAAAACGGAATTTACCATTCTTCCTAGTTCAGCTCTCGCCCCAAAGCAAGTTGAGTGGTTTAAGGAGTATAACCGTCCTAAACTACCAAATTGTAAGATGGGAAAAATTAACTAGGCAGAGAGACATGCTTCAATGAACTGCCAAGGATACGGCCACGTGGCAGAAAACTGTGGTATGGATTCAGTTTGTGTCAAGTGTGGAGATTCCCACAAGATAAGTCAATGTAAACTCGGAAAAGAGAGGGTCGAAGACAGGACCCAGTCAAAGTGTACATTTTGCCGAGGCTCCGGGCACCCCGCAAACTATCGGGGATGTCCGGAGTTTCAGGAAATGAAAAAAAACAAAGACCGAAAGAAGACAGTAGAGGTGAGACGCCCTGAAGTACGCCTCAACTTCCGTCAATCCCGCAATTTCTTACGCCCAAATGGCGTCTGGAAAGGGAAAAACGGTACAGCCTCAACCACAGGTCCAAGTGCCTACGGCTCCTGTGCCAGAGGCAGATCTGATGCAGGTGTTGCTGACCATTTATGGTCAGTTAACCGATGTGCAAAAACAGATAAGGGAGCAGGCGGCTAGGATAACCTCTACCCTATTCTGCCGGCAACGCGAAATGGTTAAAGGCGCGCTGCCTGAGCGACCCTTTAAGATCCTAGCTGTGAATGTAAATTTGCTGATTAGGACCGAACGTAGAGCAAACCTCTTTCATTTGCTGCAAGAACAAAGTCCTGATGAGTTTATGGCTAGCGAAACTAAGCTAAATCAGAAACACAAACTGACTAATAAAAATTACAATATCGTAAGAAGGGATCGGCCCAACTCCTCTCAAGGGGGTGGGGTCGCAATCTTCATACTAAAGGGCATTAAACATAAGGTTATATTTGATAGTGAAGTGCGAAGATTTGGATTGCTAGAAGCCTGCATCGCTTGCATTCCTCTCCAGCAGGGGAAAAGAATGTACGCAATCGCGGTGTACGCACCTGACGCACCTCAGCCGGCTAATTTTATCGCAGAACTCGAAAAACTTTTTGAATGCTTAAGACTGAACTTGGATGAGAATTATTATCTCATGGCAGGGGACTTGAACGCCAAACATGTAGATTGGGGAAATCAAGTACAAAATCCTAGAGGGAACCATCTTTTTGATTGGATGGGTCGATACAATGTTGAGTGTAGGATCGACCTTCTGGCTACAGATAGACCGTCTTTTCCGTGGTAGTTTTCTGGATCTACTCCTGCTTGACTCAAGACTGATAATAACTGACACTGTAGGTCAACATACAAAAAACTGTTTACGAACGATTGAATACGATAGTGACCACTGCGGACTTGCCGGGGTAATACAGTTCCCGAGCGAACTTTTGGAGTTGGATGAGTATCGGCCTGCGCACTCTTTCAATTTCAGTAAGACGAGTTGGCCACGCTTCTCCAACTCCTTGGCAAGAGAAATACGTTCCGATGACATTTCTCCACCAAATGACAGGAACCTGACGAACGTCGAGATCGACAGGTACCTAAATCAAATGAGTACAACAATAAAACGAACAATTGACATAAAAATCCCAAAATATAAGGAACAAGATCCTACTGGTTTATACAAGAACGCGACAATCGACGCACTACACCGACAAAAAAGTGAACTTCTGACTAGTTTGAAACTTCTGTACAGACGTTTCACGGACACACGTGATCTGGAGATTAAGACATTGAAGTCGTCGATCAAAACCATTAATGTTTTGATTAAACGAAATTATAGATTGTCTATTAATTTATATTGAGATAACAGAATTCGGGCCGTTAATTCCAGCGACCCTAGTATGTTTCTCCAAATAAATAAGATATTTAGAAGAAATGATCAAATTGAACTTCTATGTTTTAAACTTCAGAGGACAATAGATAACGAAGACGTACTTACGATTGCGGGAATAGATCCGGAGGGTGCCGTTTTCGATGATAACTTTTTTATGATAGAAGATCCTCAGGAAAAAGTAGAAGCTGTAGGGGCTGCTTTGCAGCAAGTGTATAAGGTGAATGCTAGCATTCGTCCGAATCATGACCTGGAGAACA
This sequence comes from Baccha elongata, assembly GCA_951217065.1. Classification (NCBI taxonomy): domain Eukaryota; kingdom Metazoa; phylum Arthropoda; class Insecta; order Diptera; family Syrphidae; genus Baccha; species Baccha elongata. The sequence goes on from CATNUY010000333.1 coordinate 105,473, forward strand.
GAGCCTTACTACACAACTTCTACCTTTGAAATAACATAACACAATGGCGATCTGAGAATACCGGTTTCACCGTGTTCAATGACGAAAATTTGGCAAACGCCGACATCGCCGAGCGAAATGGACCCAGGTCATTTTTAATTTCGAAGGTAGAACTTCAGTTAATTTTTCAAACATTAAAGAAAAAAAAATCTGCGGGGGTTGATGGTATACCCAACATTGTGTTACGACATCTCCCTGAGGAAGCCATAGACATTTATACCACACTGTTCAACAACGCATTGAAGAATGCATATTATCCAGTGAGTTGGAAGACAGCTGCGTTCCATCCTCTCCCCAAAAGGGGAAAGGACAGCTCCGAACCGGCAAATCTTCGGTCGATAAGTCTTCTTCCAAGTATCAGCAAAGTATTCGAAAAGATTCTCAATAGAGCTCTGTTCAAGTGGGCTGAGGACAAAAATATTATTCCAGATAATAAGTTTGGTTTTAAGGCGGGGCATGACACTATTCATGCCGCGTCTAAGTAAGTTTCTGATGTTCAATGGAACAAAACGAAAAATCAATGCACGGGTGCCGTTCTGGTTGATTTAGAGAAAGCTTTAGACACCGTATGGTTAGAGGGTCTTTATCTGAAGCTATCTAGATTTGGCATAAGTAAACCACTGTTATATATGCTTCATGACATGCTCAATGGTAGAAACTTTGTTGTCAAAAGTGGCAATGTAACTTCTACCACAACTTTTGATATTAAAATGGTCTACAGCATGGAACTGTGAACTCACCGATTCTTTTTAGTATTTACACCAGCGATCTGATAGACAGTCTCACTCATGCGATTGCGTATGCCGATTATTGTGCTTATTGTTGGCCGTTGTGCACAAATAAATTAAAAGAACTTTTTTTTATCACACAAATGTTTTATTAATTTTCTAACAAATTATTTAGACTTCTAAAATTAACTAAGTTTAGGTTGGGAGTATTTTATTTTCAGCTCCGGCACATTCGACGATGAAAAAGAATATCTGATTATGAAATGACAAGAGAACAGGGGATGGCAAAAGCATTTGACTTTTGATTGACGTTTTCGATTTTTCATTAAGTGAGTGTTCGGAGATGCGACATACTTGAGCACTGTGCGCAATGTGTGTATGGCTGGATATGAGTTTGTTGTTTACACTAGCACTGAATCCTGCCTGGCAGATAAGTTGTGTGGTATGAACCACTACATCACCCTCCCTTAGTCGAATCCCCTCCAAGGAAAACTCACCAATCGCAATCACCTGGAATCCCGGTCGGGACACAAAATACTGTGCGAAGGTTTAAGTCTGTCAATTGAAACTGAAACATTTTTGTTTTTTATCTTGATAATGAAGTGTTTTCTCATTCGGCGCACTACTTTATAAGGACCTTCATAGGGTGGCAAAAGGCCAGGTCTTAATCTGTCGATTCTGAGAAAGACATGTTCGCAGTCGTTCAAGTGTTTAGGTACGTAAACATTGGAGTTGCTTACACGAGTGTCTGTCGGAATTAGGTTTTGCATAACTTTTCGTAAATTTTCGATGAGCGTTTCTGGAGAGGTGTTGTGAGTGTTATCACTGACGAAAATTTCTCCTGGTAGCCTAAGATTTTGACCATACACCATTTCTGCTGCAGAGCAATTTAAATTTTCTTTAACTGCATATCGAATGCCAAGAAGAATGATTGGGAGTTCAAAACTCCAGTTGATAGTGTTGCATCGAGCTTTCAAAGAATTTTTGAGTTGGCGGTGAAATTGTTCAACCATTCCGTTGGCTTGTGGGTGGTAAGATGTGGTGTGAATTTTATGAACAGCTCCAGCACATTCGACGATGAAAAAGAATATCTGATTATGAAATGACAAGAGAACAGGGGATGGCAAAAGCATTTGACTTTTGATTGACGTTTTCGATTTTTCATTAAGTGAGTGTTCGGAGATGCGACATACTTGAGCACTGTGCGCAATGTGTGTATGGCTGGATATGAGTTTGTTGTTTACACTAGCACTGAATCCTGCCTGGCAGATAAGTTGTGTGGTATGAACCACTACACCGATGACCTTGTAGCGTACAGGATGGGTCCAAAAGTTGAAGTCATCAAAAATCTCTTGCAGCGTGACTTCGACCAGATTCAGCGATATTGTGATGACTGGAAGTTAAAAATTAATTTTCAGAAATCAGAAACTATCCTGTTTAGAACCCCGTTGTCTAGGGCTTCTAGGGATACAAGAAAGAACTGGAGAAATCTAGTGATCGTTGGACCAAGTGGACATCCACTGGTGAGTAAAGATGTGATAAAGTACCTTGGAATCTGGCTAGATCAGTATCTATATTTCAATCGACATGTAGATGCTGCTCTGGCCAGAGCTAAGGGAGCCTTTGGGTGTCTTAGACGCTGCCTGGGATTACACAGAACACCAGAGTCGGAGTACACACATTACTATGCCAACGAGGTTCTATACAACAGGGCCAATATAAACAGGATAGATAACTTTTAATCAAGCTGATTCGGGGTCACATTGCAAGAGCGATGACCTCGACCAATGGACTTATTTTTGGGGCTTACTACCCCAATGATGAGTGTAGTGAAAGTGTACGTCTTAACGGTTTCATCCCGCCCGAGATATTCCTCTTTTTAGACAGTCGTGGGCTGATACAGGATACAGGATCCGTTAATCTACTCAGGGAACAGAGCGGAGCGTCTGCGGTTCAGTAGAGCTGTGACCCTTCGGGACAGAGAGGACTTAGTTAAGCAAGTCGAAAAATTCTGGTGGTTGGGTGACCACCGTGATATTGAAAGTTGACCATATTGTTGCTTTGGCCGACTTACATAGTTCTGAGGTAAAGATAGGTAGAGTAGGTAGAATAGTGACGGTGGCACAAAAAAAAAAAAATTGCTGGTGGCTGTTCTAGTTTTTAAGTAATTTTAAGTAGTTTTAATTAGGTATAATGTAGTTTAAGCTAGTTTTAATTTAGTTTTAATTAGTTTTATTTAGGTAAAGTTTAGCTTTAAGTTTAATAAAAAATTAAAAAACAAAAATGATATAGAAAATGAGTTTTTTTTAAATAATTTTCTCGTTAGTTTTAAGTATTCAGGAATTCTAATAATAAGTTATTTTCCGTCGAAAGACATTTTTTAAGTTTAGAGCGCCCGCATGGGGCCAGTAAGTTAGTTAAGTTAATATGTAAGCTAGTTGTTTAAGATTTTTAAGATAGATATAAGGAAATGAAAAAATAAAAAATGAATTAAAAATGAAAAAATGATCGTGGCCGAAGACGAAGTGGAGGGTCGTGGGTTCGAGCCCCACCCTGGTCAGGGCTTTTTTTTAAATAAGTTCTGGGAAAAGGTGAACAAAAACAGAGAGGAACAACTAATACAGATGGTTAAGCCAACGGGGACATCGGAAGATGATCCCCCAACAACAAGAGAAGCTGCCGGAGCATCAGGTGATGCAACGGCAAATGCTAATATAGCGGGCCCTTCCAATGCTCAAATATCAACAGCTATAACTATAGCAACTATGTTACCATTGTAAACAACAACGACTATGTCATCGTCACGTGCCGAGGCCTATAAAAGCAGCTTAGCAACTGCAACAACATCAAGCTTTCCAAAAGGCAAGACATCAACACCGGCACGTGCCGCAGCAACAACAAGAGATGACAAAAAGAGGAGGCGTATCATTAGATACAAGCCCCATCTTGTAAACCGCCCTGACAGGAGCACAAGAGCGAAGTTGGCTAAGGCATTGGCTCAAGCTAAAATGCAGAGGAAGCTTGAAAGCTCCTCCTACGAGGATGACAACGAACATGAAGATGAGGGCGATGACGAGGCAGAGGCGGACGACGAAATAGCAGGAGAAGCTGACTATGAGGTCGCCAAAGGGGCCGTCAACGAGACCGACAAGAAGACAGATGAGCAAAACGTCACTGAGCCAGATGCCGAAGACATTGCAAACATGTCCGTAGAAGGTGAGGGGCACTACGTGAGTGCCGAGTTAGTAGATCTTTCACCTCCAGATTCAGAAACTGAGGAAGAAAAAATAGAATCGCTGACAGAGCAAATCTCTGCACTTATGGCAATGGTAAGAGCACTGAAAGAAAAACAAGAAGCGCGTAGGGAAAAAGAGCACCTAGTTGCTCTTGAAAGAAAAAAAAAACAAAAAACGCTCCACGAGCCACAAAAAGCTGAACAAAAGCAGCAGCCCCTCAAGCAACAACAACCACTTCCGGAAACTCAGTACAAAAAGAAGCAGCAGGCGCAGCAACTGCAGCCCCAGCAACAGCATCAGCAACCGCAAGCACAGCAACAAAAACAAAAGCAACAACAACAACAGCAAAAGCAACAGCGACAACAATCGCAACAAAAACAATAACTACAGAAACAACAACAACATCAGCAACAACAGCAACAAAAGCAAATACAACAACAAACACAACAACCACTACAGCAACAAAAGACACAGAAGCAACAACAGCAGCAGAAACTACAACAACAACCGCAGCAGTTACAACAGCAGCAGGCACAACAGCAGCAGTCACAACAGCAGCAGCAACATCAGCAACAGCCACAAGCAAAAAAAGGTAAGGTGCCACCAATTAATACTTATTAAATAGAATTAAAAGGTACAATAGAACTATGTAAGTCGGCCATAGGCAATAATTTTATTATTAAAAGATTGAACGCAGACCGACACGCTATTCGTTGCTCTTCGGTCGAGCATTATAAAAAAGTTAAAGATCTTTTGTCACAAACGAAGACAGAATCTTACAGTTTCACCCCGAAGGAAGATAAGCTGCAAACAGTCCTCCTGAAGGTTTTAGAATCCTCTACGGATCCGCAGGCGCTCTTAGCTGAGCTTCGTCAATTGGCGAGCGATGATCTCGATTTTATCGGGGTCAGACCGTTTTTCACAGTTAAGGCCAGACGGGAGAAACGGAATCTACCATTCTTCCTCGTTCAGCTCTCGCCCCAAACCAAGTTGAGTGGTTTAAGGAGTATAACCGTCCTAAACTACCAAATTGTAAGATGGGAAAAATTAAATAGGCAGAGAGACATGCTTCAATGCATGAACTGCCAAGGGTACGGCCACGTGGCAGCTTACTGTGGTATGGATACAGTTTGCGTCAAGTGTGGAGACTCCAACAAGATAGGGGAATGTAAACTCTGGAAAGATAGGTTCTAAGACATTTTGCCGAGGCTCCGGGCACCCCGCAAACTATCAGGGATGTCCGAAGTTTCAGGAAATGAAAAACAATAAAGCCCAAAAGAAAACAGTAGAGGTAAAACGCCTAGTAGTACGCCAGGTAGGTAGGTAGGTAAGATGGCGGTTTCGCAGAACAACTGTTCCGAAGAAACCCAATTAGCGCGTAAAAGCGCCGTTTTGATACCATAATTCGTTTGACCTAATTTTTTGTGATATAGTGGTAGTGACTGTTAAGCTAAGGGGATCAGTTTTTGGTCTGTGCCCACAGTCACAATTGAAAAACCTAGCTCACACTGTGTGCTGGGTGGTTTCATTTGGACTGAGAGTCGACCAATTAACTTTATACTAGATCTATATGAGGCTAGGCCCGTTCAAAGGCAAGGTACACCTGCCAGGTGTAAATTCGTGTTTTGATGCTTTCGCCGCAAAATAGAGTAAGTGCTAGTCCGAAAAGCTCGTCCTAAAGGTAAGTTCCAGAAACTTAAAAGGTGAAAGTTGAAAGTTGAAAGTTGAAATGAGTGCTTTGAAAAGCTAAGGGGACCAGTTTTTGGTCTGTGCCCGCATTCCCAAAGGAAGAAATTAGCTCACACTGTGTGCTTGGTGGTTCCATCTCTACTGAGAGCCTGCCCAATAACTTTAAACTAGATCTATATGAGGCTAAGCCCGTTCAAAGACATTTTATACCTACCAGGTATTAATCAGTGCTCTGATGCTATTGCCAAAGATAGAGTAAGTGCTAGTCCGAATAGCCAGTCCTAAAGGGAAGTTCCAAAAACTTCCAAGGTGAAAGTTGAAATAGAGATATTGCTTGGTTTGTTAGAGCCAACTGGTGCTGTTGAAAAAAGCGGTAAAATCATTTATCCTTTTGTTCGACAGCACGTTAAGGTTGTCGAGAAACAGGCTACCAAATGCCAGGAGGCGAGACCTAGCCAGGGCCGGACAGTAGCAGAGGAAATGCTCAATAGTTTCCTTCTCCAGCGGATTTCTACAACTACGGCAGTAGCTGTGGAAAGGTATGCGCAGTTTAGCTGCGTGTTCGCCTATTGGCCAATGGCCAGTGACGATTGCAACGACCCTGGCCGTGTCTATTCTGTTTCGTTTTATTAGATCATTCGATCTGTTTTTGTCATAGGTTGGCCATATCTTTCTAGTTAATTTACAGGTTGCCAAACCTTGCCACCTCTTTGTTGATTCTGAAAGGAAATGGTCATATATTCTGCCCTTCACGAAGCCCAGTGGATCAAAAAACACTTTTTTCAACACTTTTTTTCAAAAAACACTTTTTTCCCAGTGGAAGATCTACTGATTCCGCCTGAGAGACGAGAAGGGCTGATCCTTGCCTAGCAAGATAATCAGCTCGCTCATTGCCTTGAATGTCGCTATGGCCTGGGACCCATACCACCAGGTCATCCGCATACGGCACCGCCTCTACACCACAGTTGTCCAGTTCCGAAAGGATTGTGTATATGACAAGCAGCCATAGTAAGGGGGATAGAACCCTCTAGGTGTACCCCTATCTACGAGTTTTATAATGTGGTCGTTACCCAACGTTGCTTGATCAACGACTTGGGGACGTAGTCAAACCGGAAGCAATTTGTGAAGAATACTTCTAACCAGGGTACAGCTGTGTTATGTAACTTCTGTAGCATTATGGGAATAATGCCATCTACACCTGGAGATTTGTATGGGGAGAAGCTATTAATAGACCAGGAAATCTTTTCCTTGGTTATAATATCATGAATATTTTCTAAGTGTTCTGACTGATCACTAAGTTCATTGTCTGTTACTAGGCTGTAATCCTTACAGCCTGGGAAATGGGTTGTCATTAAAGCCTCTAGAGATTCGGTTGAATCCACTGTAAAAGTACCATCCTCCTTTTTGATGAGAGATGGAAAAGAGTGTATTATTGACAGTATTTTGCCTAGCCTAGCAGAGTCTTTTATATTTTCAATTGATTCACAGTATTCTTTTCAGGCCAGCCTTTTGGCTGAGGATACCGCTTTTTTGTAATCTTTGAGGCAGTCCTTGTACGGTTGCCATTGTTTGCTAACGTAGCAGATATTGAAGGTCTTTCTTGTAATCTTCCTAAGATTTGAGAGATCTTCATTCCACCATGGAGGAAAAGTTTTTTTTACTGTACCTAACTGGACAGGAAGCTTTGAATGCTACATTCAAAGCCGTTTTAAAAGTGCTTACTTTCTCCTCCAGTTCTTCTACGGAATCTAAAACAAGATTCGGTACAGTTCTTAGTTTGGAATTAACAACTTGACTGAATTTATTCCAGTCGGTTTTTTTGGGGTTTCTAAACGGGACAGGGGGCTTAGTGTTAAGACCTAATTCGTAAAGTATGTACCTGTGATCGGAGAATAATCTCAGTGTAGATACTTTCCAGTTTTCCAACCTGACCTGTTCATTATTGTTTGTTAGTGTAACGTCTAGCACATCTTCCCACCCTTAGTACGCCAAACAACAACGACCGTTAATCCCGGAATTTCTTACGCCGAAATGGCGTCTGGAAAGGGAAACACAGTACAGAGTCAACCACAGGTAGCCAAACAGGTCCAATTACCTACGGCTCCTGTGCCAGAGGCAGATCTGATGCAGGTGTTGCTGACCATTCATGGTCAGTTAACCGACGTGCAAAAAGAGATAAGGGAGCAGGCGGCTAGGGTGGATTACCTCTACTCTATTCTGCCGGCAACGCGAAATAGTTAAAGGCGCGCTGCCTGAGCGACCCTTTAAGATCCTAGCTGTGAATGTAAATTCGCTGATTAGGACCGAACGTAGAGCAAACCTCTTTTATTTGCTGCAAGACCAAAGTCCTGATGTGTTTATGACTAGCGAAACTAAGCTAAACCAGAAACACAAACTGACTAATAAAAATTACAATATCGTAAGAAGGGATCGGCCCAACTCCTCTCAAGGGGGTGGGGTCGCAATCTTCATACGAAATTGCATTAAACATAAAGTTATATATAATAGTGAAGTGCGAAGATTTGGGCTGCTAGAAGCTTGCATCGTTTGCATTCCTCTCCAGCAGGGGAAAAGAATGTACGCAATCGCGGTGTACGCACCTGACGCACCTCAGCCGCAGAACTCAAAAAGCTTTTTGAATGCTTAAGACTGAACTTGGACAAGAATTATTATCTCATGGCAAAGGACTTGAACGCCAAACATGTAGATTGGGAAAATCAAGTACAAAACCCTAGAAGAAACCATCTTTTAATTGGATGGGTCGATATAGTGTTGAGTGTAGGATCGACCTTCTGGCTACAGATAGACCGTCTTTTCCGAGAAGTGGTAGTTTTCTGGATCTACTCCTGCTTGACTCAAGGCTGATAATAACTGACACTGTAGGTCAACATACAAAAAACTGTTTACGAACGATTGAATACGACAGTGACCACTGGGACTTGCCGCCGTAATACAGCTTCCGAGCGAACTTTTGGAGTTGGATGAGTATGTGCCTGCACACTCTTACAACTTCAGTAAGATGCGTTGGCCACGCTTTTCCAACGCCTTGGCAAGAGAAATACGTTCCGATGACATTTCTCCACAATGACAAATGACAGGAACCTGACGAACGTTGACATCGACGGGTACCTGTATCAAATGGACACGACTATTAAACGAACAATGGACAGAACAATTCCAAAATAAGTTAAGTTTTAAGTTTTAATTGACCTTTATTTTTCATAAATAATACACAAAGATTGAATAATCTTAGCCTAATTGGTTTGGCTTAGAGCCGTCTACCAGGTTGACAATATAATACAATTTTTTTTTTTTTTAAACTATCATAATTTTAAAAATCTCCCTCAATAATACATCTTCTGTAACGAAGTGCAGCTGCTGTGTAGTTGTATAAAACATCCCATCCTAGTTCTCCATTTAAAATGTTAAGTGTTTCAACTTCATCTAAGGTGTTTTTTCCAAAAAACATAAAGCGGAATTCTTTTAGAATTGGACATATCGAAAGAAAATGGTAAATATCTTCTCTTGTTTTCATATTACAAAGGTCGCATAGTGTTGGAAGGTCAGATCGGTGGGGGATGAAGTTAAGACTAATCAATTCACCTCTGATTTTAAATATCGTGCTGATTTTTTCGACAGATTTACAATTCAGAAAATAGGTTTTTTCATTTAAGTAGTGATTAAGCTTTCTATAGTAGTTTCTAAATAGTGAGGATTGCGCATCTTCAACGTATCTGTCGTACAAGACTCTGCCCAAATTCTCCAGTACTGTGTTAAATTTCTGTCTGAGAGTGTCAGGTTCTTCGTCCATCCTAATTGTTAGATTTACTCCACAATCTGACGCTATTTCACGCCAGGTGTTGCAAATACCTCCATCGGTTCTAATTAAATATTTCAGTATTAAGTTTGGTATTCTTGACTCGTCCATTTCGTATACTTTTAAAATATAGTTAAAGTGCATTTCAAGTGTATGTAAAAACATAGGTGGATTTCCGGTCTCAATATACATCATATAGTTTGGCGTGTTTTTTGGTAATCGGAATATTCTCTTTAGGAAATAACGAAGAAATTTTTCAACATTTTCATAGGCTCTATATCCCCATACCTGGGCTCCGTATAGCAAGACTGAGGCTGCGGTTGAATGAAACAGAGTTTGTTTTGCACTATGCGCTATGTACCTGTTTTGTATACAGCGCCCCCAGATCGATGAAATAGCTCGTTTGGCATCGGACAATTTTTCCTCCAAATGTATGTTTAAATTAAGATTTGCTGATACCATCATACCAAGATATTTGTATTTTCGAACTATCTCTATTTCTTCTCCGCATAACTTCCACTTTTCCAGGCGAGAGAACCGGCCACCACCATCTCTAAATATCATCATTTTTGATTTTTCTAGGTTAATAGATAGATTCCAACATTTACAATATACGCTCAGCCTGTTAATCATTAGTTGCATGCCTTCCACAGTGTCACATAGAAAGACGATATCGTCCGCATACATCAAAGCTGGGATCAGTATTCCGCCAAACTTTATTCCTCCCCTTACGTCATCCGTTATATCGTTAACGTACAAGATGAAAAGTAACGCACTGAGTATACACCCCTGTTTCACACCCATGGAAGTTTGAAATTCTTCAGAAATTTGATCACCATCCCACACAAAAGCAACATTATTTTCGTACAAAGCTCTCAGAATACGAATAATTTTGTTTGAAACTCCAATTTTTGTAAGCTTGTAAAAAAGTGCTTCGCGAGGTATTGTGTCAAACGCAGCACGAAAATCCACGAAGAATGCGTATAACTTTTTTTGTTTACTTTTATAAGCTGCTGCAATATTATTGAGCGAAAATATTTGGTCAACAGTGGAGTAACCTTTTCTGAATCCAGCTTGAAATTCGGTAAGGATATTCTTTTCTTGAACCCATTGAATAAGCCTTTTGTATATGAGTGCAGCAAACAGCTTGGCTGAAGTATTTAAAAAAGAAATTCCTCGGTAATTTGTTGGGTCTTCGTAGTCACCTTTTTTGTGGAGAGGGAATATTATTGATTTTTTTAAATTTTCTGGAGCCTCAGCAGTATCAAAGATTCGGTTAAATTCCAATGTTAACGAATTCAGAAACTTATCTGTAGCATTTTTATAAAATTCAAAGGGGATACGATCATATCCCGGAGCCTTGTTTAATTTTGCTTTAGTTATAGCTTCCTGAACTTCTTGCAGTGTAAATGGTGCATCCAATATTTCATCACGAAACAAGGGGGAAGCATATTGAAATAAGGGTGATAATAATGGCATGTTAAGCACGCTATTAAAGTGAATTCTCAACTGAGGAGCTTTTAATGTTAGTGCTATATTGTTGGTGCGACCATTCACATATTTAACGGCTTTCCAAAACTCAGCTGAGGATCTTGTATTATTAATTACCGCAATATTTTGTTGTTCAAAAGCAGCCCTTTTATAAATACATATCTGTTTAAACTCCTTGTTAGCCTCACTGTAAAGTAATTTAAAGATGCTGGCATTGTTCGACCTCAAAATTCGTAAAAACTTAAATGCTTTATCTCTAGCTTTTAAGCACTCTATATCAAACCACTTTTGCTTGAAGACAGTTTTAGTTTTTGTCGATTTACTTGATGGAACAGCTGCCTTGATGGTTTCCGTTAACGTTTCTATATTAACTACGAGATATTGTGCTTCCAGATCTTCAAGTTTCACGTTCAAGTTATGTTGATAAGTATCCCGCATTCTATCTCTCCAAATAAGTTTTGGCAAAAGACCTAACTGCTTCTGGTTATCCTCGTTTTCATTTGTGGTCACAAAAAAAGCAACTTCCAATGGCATATGGTCCGAGAAAATTTGCGTTCCAACTTTAAAGTCGGCCAAAAGTTGATGCCATTTTCCCGATACAAAACAATAGTCTATGACTGAGGAAGATGATCCTCGAATAAAGGTAAGTTCACCGTCAGAGTCACCATGACAGTTTCCATTTAGTACACAAAGGTCGTAAGCATCCGCAAGTTGTAATATTTTGGTCCCTTTATTATCACGAACTGAGTCCTTGGATTTGCGGTTTTTGCCAAAATAATCACGGTTATGTCCAGCAGTCACAAAATTATTTTGAGAAAGCCCTATCCGAGCATTAAAATCACCAACCAGCATAATATCACTGTTTTTCATTGCTTGAAGCGTTTCACATAAGTTGTCGTAATCACGTCGCCAGTTGTTGCAATTTAAATAAATTGGAATTAACACGACGTCGTAACTGCTTGTTTTAATTTTTAAAGTATTCAACTCTCCTGTTTTTTCAAAACTAATGTTCATAATATCGAGATTTTTCCTGAATCCAAATAATGTCCCGCCACTTCCTCTTCCAAAAATTGAGGTTTTTACCGCAGGTGCCCAGTTGAGATTATAATTTAAAAATATTTGCTTAAATCTAATTTCATCATTTTCCAAAAGATGAGTTTCAAAGAGTACAAAAATATCAAAATTCTTAAGATAGTTAAAAAAATTCACAAAATTTAACTTATTTTTTAATCCTGATACGTTATAGCTCAATATTTTTATTTTCTTATCTACTAAAAGGTTATTGCTTCTACTCTGATAGACTGGCACACATCATGCTTCGTGTAGAACCGCATTAGAGCTTGTGGGACCACTCAAAAGCCTTTCATCAGCTACTGCCATTTGTTGCACTTTGGCATCACTTATAGGTTTGACACTTGTTGTCAAATTTGACGTTTTGTGAAATGTGTTTTTTCTTCCAGTGGTTGTAATTTCATTTTCATTCATAAATATTTTAAGATTTAATGAAATATCTCCAAAAAGTGCTTTAATAATTTCACCTCCATTTTGTTCACCACATCGCAACCCTTGCGCTTGTCCAAAGTCCCAAGTAAACATTCTTCCGGCAATCAAGAGTTTATCATCTCTCAAAGATATTTTTATACTTTGGTCTTTGAGACGGAGCTCCTTCATAATCGGAATCATTTTTGCCCGACGTTGTCGAATATTGAAGGGCAGATCTCTATGAATGCTTATGTTTGTCCCTTTAAGCTTTTTTGCATTCTTAAGTACATCCCAAGCTGATTCCTTAGATCTCATTTTCACAATCACTGTGGCATTGTTTGGATCCCGACAATGTACCCCATACGCAGACTCGACAACTTGATTTGGGCTGACACCTAACAAACCAGCGCAGATTGATTTTGCTTTTTCACCAACGTCTACTTGTTTCTCAACAGGTAGGTGTATAACTAGGTTGGATTCCATACTTTTTTGCAAAACTCTGTCCATTTGTTCCTCAAGCTGTTTGTTGCGTTGTTCTAAATAACAAACCTTTTGCGATATTTCCTCGTGACGCACATTCAATTCGGAAATCTGTTTGTAAAGCACCTGCAAATCTGATTTTGAAGCTAACTGTTCGACGAGCTTCTTATTATTTTCAATCAGAATTTCTTGCATTCTTTCATCAGTTATGCCATTATTAGATCCCATAGCGAGTGTTGTTTGCGTATTGCTCAAGCTTAGGTGTCTTTTCTCGTTCCCTGGTTGTTCTGGAGAAGTTTGAGAAATTCCTCTTTTTAACATTTAGAGGTTAGCTTTTCAGAAGATTTTTTTTTCTTTGCCTTACTTAGAAGTTAAAACTTACTTAGCAGATATATTCTTTTGAAAGATTTTTTTCTTATTTGTTGGTCAGAACGTTATTCAAAGTTTTAATATGCACTTTTCACACTTTTTATCAATTTTTTATTGGGAGCTAAATTTGTTTGCTTTTACCTTGGCAGATGACAGATTGACCTTTTTCTTATTAAGGAATAAGAAAAGATACAGTACACACATATTGAATGTCAACAGGGAATTCCAAAATATAAGGAACACGACCCTATGCACTACACCGACAAAAAAGTGGACTTCTGACTAGGTTGAAACTTCTGTACATACGTTTCATGGACGCACGAGGTATGGAGATTAGGACATTGAAGTCGTCAATCAAAAATCTTAATAATCTGATTAGACAAAATTACAGGTTATCTATTAATTCATACATAGTAGCACTCGTCCGAATGTTGGTTGGGTGCTGTAGGAAGCGGATAGTCACTGAGCGGCATCAACATGGCGATGTCCAGTGATGTATAATAGAATTCGGGCCGTTAATTCTAGCGACCCTAGTATGTTCCCCCAAATAAATAAGATATTTAGAAGAAATGATCAAAACGAACTTCCATGTCTAAAACTTCAGAGGACAACAGATAACGAAGACGTACTAACTATTGCGGGAATAGATCTGGAGGCTGCCGTTCTCGATAATATTTGTTTTTATAATAGAAGACCCTCAGGAAAAAGTAGAAGCTGTAGGGGCTGCTTTCCAGCAAGTGTATAAGGTGAATGGTAGCACTCGTCCGAATGTTGGTTGGGTGCTGTAGGAAGCGGATAGTCACTGAGCGGCATCAACATGGCGATGTCCAGTGATGTAACATTGAATACACACCAATTGTGCTTATTATACTTCCAAGTGGTAACCAACGGGTACTGGTCTCGTCCAAACGATTTGACTTGACGATCTAATAAGTGCGAGTGTTGAACAAAAGACAAAAATAGCAACACTATAATGCTCTGTTGGATAGGAGTGGCTGTCTTATTCGGCTATAGTCCAGGGCGAGCCAAACCATCAGAAAAATGGTCTGCAGCGGATGAATTCAACTTAGAGAATCAACGGTGTCACTAACAGCCTTGAAGACAGAGACCTTTTATGGGCTAATCTGAAATACTTAGAGCTTAGGTCAGTAAGGGTTTTCAGTACTTGCCAGGGTGCTGAAATAGAGATGGTGGCGGATGAACCCTTTATGGGCCAACGGCAGCGATCATATCCCCGTAGGGGGTTAGTGGTATCGAATTCGTTTAAACATCTATAAGCAAATAACACCAAAGAGAGCCTAACGACAAAATAACACCTCAAAGCTTTCCCAACAGCGTGCATGCGTGAGTCCTAGGGTTGCGCGACTGGAGATCACCGGCGTGGTAAAAGGCGATCACACAAAACTAGCGCATGCCAGTGTCAAAAACATGCGAAAACGTTACGCGAAATTTTCGAAAAATTTCGAGCATTATGGATAGACTTGCTGATACAACAGGCACTACCCCGCCAGGCAATACCCCTGCAATGCAAGGTACTGATCCTGGACCGAGCAGAAATGACCGGGTCCGAGCTAGACGGATTCCGGGGGCTAGCAACATGATGCAACAGATTAGTCGAAATCTGAGAGTGGCGAGTTGGAATGTTGGAAGTATGAACGGACGAAGCTACGAGCTAGAAGAAATGATGAAAAGAAGGCGATTGGACATCTTGTGCGTCCAAGAAACAAAATAGCGAAACACTGGAAACAGGGCCCGTTTTCTGGATGTGAAGACGAAATCATACAAAATGTTCTATTACGGGTTGGAACAACGTCGGAACGGTGTCGGTATCATCCTTGCGGATGAGTTACTTGGAAGCGTCTTGGCTATATCAAAATCTAGTGACCGTTTGATTTCTATGAAGCTGGTAATACAAGGAAGGGTGTGGAATATTGTCAGTGCTTTGCTTATGCTCCCCAAACTGGGTGTGAGCAAGCGGAAAAAGATAAGTTCTGGTTAGATTTTCACAACCTCCTTAAGAAAGTCTCGACAGAAGAACTTTTGTTTGTGGGAGGAGATTTGAATGGATACGTCGGGAAGACCAACGAGGACTATGAGGACTGCCATGGTGGCATGGGATACGGCATCAGGGATTCTCCTGGTGAAGACATCCTTAGCATGTGTAGGTCATATGGTCTAATCGTTTTAAACACTATGTTCATCAAACACAGCCGACACCTGGTCACCTTTAGCAGTGGAGGGAATGAAACTCAGATTGATTACAATTTGGTAAACAGTTTCATGAAGCCACATGTCAAGGATTGCAAGGTGATACTAGGAGAAGCGATTACCCAGCAACATCGTCCCCTGGTGACAGAATTTTTCATGGAGACGAAGAGGAAAAACAAACAAGCAGAAACTCCAGGAAGAATCAAGTGGTACAATCTGGACAAAGAAAAGGGAGAAGCTTTTATCTCTAAGATGAAAAATGTTCTGTTCCACACCATCAACGGGACAAGGAAACATGGTGGTGGAGCGATGAAGCCAAAGCAGTGATGACTAGGAAAAAATTAGCTTTCAAAGCTTGGTCAATGTGTCCCTCTCATAACAAAGATGGGCGGCCCTAAGGCAACGAAGAGTTCCAGAAATCTACGTGCAAATGATCATGGATATGTACGAGCAAGTCAAAACAAAGGTTCGATGCACTGCAGGAGTCACCGAAAATTTCCCAATCGAAGTTGGTGTACACCAAGGAAGCGTCTTGAGCCCATTGCTTTTTACAACAGTGCTTGATTATCTACTTGAAGATAAGGTGAGGGACCCGAAAGTGACTCAGTTATTCTTTGCTGACGATGGAGTCATCAAAAGTCAAGATCTTTCATCCTTGCAACGAGCACTGGACGTATGGGTATACGTTCTGGAGGGAAATGGGTATCGCATAAGCGCCAAAAAGACCGAATACCTTTGCTGCCCATTTTCTGATCCACTCAGGCCTATTCCGGATATTTATTTGAACGGAACTGTGCTTCCCAAGTTCGAAAAGTTCAAATACCTTGGATCTATGATCAATAAGAAAGAAACTTGTGATGACGACGTCAACCATCGCGTAAGCGTAGGGTGAATGAAGTGGCGTGAGAACTCTGCCATCTTCTGTGACCGAAAAATGCCCCCTAAGCTGAAACGAAAGCTCTACACTGCAGTCGTCCGTCCAGCGCTTACATACGGTTCACAATGTTGGACTATTTACCAGTGGCATGAAAGCAAAATGACGGCAACTGAGATGAAGATGCTTCGCATGACAGCAGGAGTGACAAAGCTCGACCGAATACGGAGTAGAAAGATCCGGAAAAGCCTCTACGTCAAAGAAACCATCGTTCAAAAAATGCAGCACGACAAACTCAGCTGGTACTGTCATGTACTTAGGAGAAACGCTGAGAACCCGGTCCAAAAAGCATTATCATACAACGTTCCAGTACAATCGCGGAAGAGAGGCAGGCCCAAGAACTCCTGGAGAAAACAAATGCAACGACACCAGCATTTAGTTGGCCTCAGACATTTAACAATCCATAACCGGGAAGCTTGCCGACACTTTCTGAGGTCAACCCGACGAACCCTACAAGCAGATCAGTAGAGAAGCGGTGAAGTGGGAAAGTTGTGATCCCACTCGAGATCATAATATCGTCGGAAAAGAAGAAGAAGAAGAAGAAGGTAGCACTCGTCCGAATCATGACCTGGAGAACAGAGCCTTACTGCACAACTTCTACATTGGAAATAGCATTACGCAATGGCGATCCGAGAATACCGGTTTCACCGGGTTCAATGACGAAAACTTGGCAAAGGCCACCATCGCCGTTAATTTCGAAGGTAGAACTTCAGTTAATTTTTCAAACATTAAAGAAAAAGAAATCTGCGGGGGTCGATGGTATACCCAACATTGTCTTACGACATCTCCCTCAGGAAGCAGTAGACATTTATACCACAGTGTTCAACAACGCATTGAATAATGCATATTATCCAGTGAGTTGGAAAACAGCTGTGGTCCATCCTCTCCCCAAAAAGGGAAAGGACAGCTCCAATCCGGCAAATCTTCGGTCGATAAGTCTTCTTCCAAGTATCAGTAAGGTATTCGAAAAAATTCTCAATAGAGCTCTGTTCAAGTGGGCTGAGGACAAAAATATTATTCCAGATAATCAGTTTGGCTTTAAGGCGGGGCATGACACTATTCATGCCGCGTCTAAGTTAGTTTCTGATGTTTAATGGAACAAAGCGAAAAATCAATGCACGGGTGCCGTTCTGGTTGATTTATAGAAGGCTTTTGTCTTAGACACTGCCTTGGATTGCACAGAACACCAGAGTCGGAGTACACACATTATTATGCCAACGAGGTTTTACACAACAGAGTCAATATTAACAGGATAGATAACTTTTTAATCAAGCTGATTCGGGGTCACATTGCAAGAGCGATGACCTCGACCAATGGACTTATTTTTGGGGCTTACTACCCCAATGATGAGTATAGTGAAAGTGTGCGTCTTAACGGTTTCATCCCGCCCGAGACATTCCTCTTTTTAGACAGTCGTGGGCTGATACAGGATAGATTGGCGGTTCCGTTAATCTACCACGTCGGCCGTAGGACTGTGGATCGGCGACTCCTTTACGGACGTCGGCTCTGGAAACGGAGCAGGACGTCTGCGGTTCAGTAGAGCTGTGCCCCTTCAGGACATAAAGGACTTAGTTAAGCAAATGAAAAAATTCTGGTGGTTGGGTGATCACCTTGATATTGAAAGTTGACCACATTGTTGCTTTGGCCGACTTACCTTGTTATAAGGTAAATATAGAGTTGGTAGAACAGTGACGGTGGCACCAAAAAAAAAAAAAAAAAAGTTTTAAGTTTGTGTACGTAGTTTAATTAGGTATAATTTAAGCTAGTTTTATATAACTAGCTAACTGTGCATCTTTACAAATAATATATGATATTCTATTTTTCATTATCACAATGTTAGCTTTGTATTTATTTTAACATATCATATTCTAAATTGCATTTTCACAACAAACTGTTTAGCCTGCACTTTTTCATTCCCATAGATACAATAGTTGTCAATCATTATAAAATACCATGTAAAATAATTTTCTGGAGAAGTCTCTTGAATAAACTCGTGTGTAGCGTTACGCTGCTAAAAATAAATTTGTGTTTTTTTTAATATTCTCTTGGTCGTACATAAAACTGGCGCAGTCGAAAGTCGGAATAGTATACACTTCACGTTCCGGAAAAGAACCTTCATAAAATAATATGTTATAATAAAAAAAAAAAAAAAAAAAAAAATTTGCATGCACTCGACGGTTTATCGGGTCAGGCAGTTCTAGAAAACGAATATTAAATAAAAATAAATGTGTATAAAAAAAAATATAAAACGATTCGTGAAAATTAACTACGGTTTCTCGTTAAATGGAAACAAACTAAAAAAAATAAATTCAGTGTTAAATCGTAACTAATGTGAAAAAAAAGAAAAGCATCTTTAATAAATAATTTATAAAATAATAATTAATAAACTTTGTGTGAAACTAACAACGGCTCATTGTTAAGTGGAAACATAATACATAGTAAGAGGAAAAACTCACTTCAACAAAATTTATTTGACGAAAATAACAAGTGACATCAATTGAGGACAACAAAAACTATTCAACAGAAGACAACAATCAAGAAAATGATTTTGCTCATCCTCTAAGTCCATCCTTTTTTACCTTATTTATGAAATCCGTGAACAAATTTGATATTAATAGAAATTTTGAAGGTTTAGAAGAATTAAAAGAATTAGAAAGATTAGAAGAACTTGAACTAGAAAACATGGCTGTAAACCAAGCAAATAATGCTCTTAATTTGAACAATAACCCTAACCCAATTAATGCAGGAGTTGAACAAAAGGTTGTGGCAAATCCAATTGACCTTTTTAGCTCACTTAAAATACCCGATGCCATCAAAGATTTACCAAACTTTGATGGCAACCCAAGGTTACTGCATGAGTTTATAAAAAATGTGGAGGAAATCCTCTCCCTAATTGATGGTACGGCACAAGGAAGGATATTGCTTAGGGCAATACGTAACAAAATCGTGGGCGATGCAAATATAGTTTTGAATATGTTTGGAACCCAGCTTAGATGGCTATATATTAAAAATAACTTAACACTCCACTACGCAGACAAAAGAAACGAGATTTCACTCATAAGGGACCTTCACGGTCTAACCCAAGGTTATAGATCAGTAGAAAAATATTACAGTCTTGTAGTAGAACTATTATCTGCAATGTGTAATCAACTGCAGATCCACGAATTGAACCAAAATGTCATTACCGCCAAAACAACGCTTTTCAACGAGATGTGCTTAAACATCTTCCTTTCAGGCTTAAAAGAACCTTCAGGCTCAACAGTTCGAGCAATGAAACCAACCTCACTAAGCCAGACGTTTTCTTTTTGCATCAGGGAGCAAAATATATTTTACACCCAATACGACGCTAACATTCAACAACGAAACCCATTCCAACAATATAGACCAAATAATACCAGATTATTTTCCCCAAACCAAAGACAAAATAACGAAGGTAATCACTTCCAGCAGTATAAGCTGAATAATGGTAGACCCTTTTTTCCAAACGAAGGACAGAGTAATGACAGAGCCCAAATCCAGCAATATAGACCGAATAATAATAGATTCTATTCCCCAACTTCAAAACAAAATAATGACAGACTGTTCCCTCAAAATAATAATAATAAATATTTTAACCCACAACGATTTAACAATCGATTCATGCCAGAACCAATGGACACAACTTCGGGAAACAGCCGAGTTCGTAGCACACAATTCAAAAGACGAGAGCCAATGGACACATACTCTGGTAATAGCAGAAATAGAACTAACGATTTTCGGCAAAATAGACAAATGTATAACACCGAGATTTTACCAAATAATAATTATGAAACTCAATCTGGTCAAGACCTATCGCAAAATGATTTAACCGGCATAAAATACTATCCTAACTTAGATCAATTTCAAAACGGAAATAATACCGAAGAAAACATAACCGACGCAATTTTTTTAGAAATAGCCTCGGATACCCAATAAATAATGTTGCATATACACACGGTAATAACCTCCCCTATATAAACATTTCTTGTCCCTTTGGTATCCTTAAATTTCTAATAGACACAGGTGCATCGGCATCCTTTCTCAACCCTGAATATATTTATCCGGAAGACGTACAGACTTCAAAACCCACAGTTATCTCCACTGTTTTACAAAAACACTACGTTGATAAAGAGGTTACACTTCCTATGTTTAAAGAATTTCGTCATAATGGAAATGCAAATTGTTTAGCTTTCAAATTTCATAAGTACTTTGATGGCCTTCTTGATATTCTTAAAAAAATAGAAGCCAAAATTGATATAAAGAATGAACAACTTATAGTTAGTGTTTAAAGTCTGGACTCTTTTGTCCACTTGATTCGTATCGTAGGTACATAAACCTAGAACCTGATGTCGAATAATAATATAGAACGATTCTTGTATCGCTTATATTTATGTAGGTTGGTTTTCCAAGCAGACTCACTTGGAAGTAAAAAATTCAAAGTCTTGGTTGATGGTTTGAAATTAACTCATAAAATTCTTTATTGATAGCAACATTTTATAGCAAAATATTGCTTATTAGACAATTATTACTAAACATTGATTGCTTATAAAAATATATACTACAGTTGAGGCAAAAAGGTCAAGCTCACATTTCATTGTCTTTTATGCTGAGATTCGTAAAATAATTAAAAGCATGACTTTGTTTACCATCAGTTTATCAACCCGAATTAACAAAAAATGTGTATCGTTTATTTTGCATGAAAATAAATCAATTATGTGTATGGTTTTTTATTATTGAGTGAATGAACTGCTTATTGCATAAAAGACAATGAAAGGCAACCCAAATATTCTGCCCCACGTTAAACGATTCGTTTTACAAATTACAAATAATGTTTTTAGAAAAAGAACTATAAATACAAATACAAATTTTGATTTAAAATTTAATAAGAAAACAATTTACTATTTATTAAAGGAAAATAAAATAAGTATCGTGTTTATTCTTCAGTAGTTACATTAAATCTAGCTTCTGATGGGATGCCTTTTGGTGTTGATTGCATTCTTGGGATGGTGACGTTTGCATTATGTTTCCTCGGCTGAGGTGTTGGTTGGCTTATCTTATTTCTTTTCTTCTTGCCGTAATATTGGGCGATTAAAAATATGACGATTGAAATCGCTATTAATATTCCAGCATGTCCGATAGTATGGTGGATTTCATGCTGTTCTAATTTATTTGGGAGAGTTTCTCGAAATGTTTCAAGATTTTTCTTTAATGCTTCAAGATCTGTTGAATATTCTTCGTAAGCATGTGGTTGTTTTCTTGTGAGAAGTTCTTGTGTTGAGATTTTGACATCTGTAAGATTGGGGAGTGGTACATATGACAGTCTGGTTTCTGATGGGTAGATGTTATGACCTCGTATGGTTAAAAACCTTTGTTTTATTATGCAGTCACTCTGCAACTTGGCAATGCCCGTACCGTTGATTGTTATTTGAGAAGTCTTTTTGTCACAAACTAAATTTAGTGTTGTTTCTTCAGAAAGTGCATATATCCAGGAATTTGCACTGTATAGTTGAATCCAATGAGGACCTTCACCAATCTTCTTGACACGGCATTTGTTAGGTTCAAACTTGTGATTGAACAATGCTAGCTCACAAGCATTAGCGATGGATCCTTTGTGGTGAAGAGGACCTCTTTGTTTGCATAGGAGTCCTCCCAGAGGATTTGATGAGCAAGCCTTCATTTCTTCTTCCGATAGGGCGTAGTATAAGTCTCGATGCAAGTTGATCAATAGAAATGGTGAAGAGGGTTGTATTCCAGCAAATCCGTCCTCTTGCAATACAGGTACAGGGATTGTTCGATAGACTTCGAATTCTTCGGGGGTTATCAATGGTAACTTGATCTTGAAAATCGCATACCTTTGCAGAATTTTTCCTTCAATTGACATTATATTATAAATTTTTGAAAATCCAGCATTGGACACCGGAAGTTTCAATGAAGGAGGTAAATGTTTTCGTATTGATTGTAGTTCTTGATGCAATTGTGCTAACGGCATAAGAATTGGACTGATTCTTCCATGTTGACTATGAGTTATGATATCTAAAAGTGCCCCCTGAACGCGTTGAAAATTGGTTATTGAAGTTAGAGTTTGGACAGCCCTTGATAAGAAGAGTTGGGCTAGATTTTCTTCATGAAGATCCTTCGAAATAGCGTTGGTTTGATTTGTTAGGCCGTCTATCTGGGATGTAACTGTCCAAAATTGATGCAAATTCTGTGCTTGAATTCGACTCATGATGTTGGCGGTTGTTTGAAGAAAGGATGTCTGGTTTTTGATGTGAGCAAGTAGGATGTTTTCATTGTCCTTTAACTCATCAATTGTTTTAGACAGATCTTCTGCATATTCGGAATCTAGGACACCAAACAGTGAATGTGCGATTCCACCTACAATGTTCAGAGCTTCTTTTCTGACTCGCCTTTGATTGTTGCTGGGTGGTGATAATAGCTCACTTCCCTTTGATAAGTCATCCATCAAGTGTTCAATTTGGCTTGTTATTTTCCTGCACTGTTCCTTATGCGTCATTGTTTTGCATAAATCTGCAAGTGAAGAACATGATTTTTTCACCATCTCAAGTTCTTGACTGTAATTTATCATATCAAAGTAAGCTATAATGTTCCATTCGCTTGCTATGATATTTGCCCTTGCAATGTTTTCAAAGTAAATTCCAGGCTGTGACGTAAAAGGGGTTAACTGTATAGGTGATCCGTTGTTTAACGGAAGGATCATAAGCGTCATCAGGACCATCGCTATTGTAGAACCCAGCGAGTGTTTTATTTTTTTCTTAGGTATGTCTGGTTGTAACCTTGAAATGTTGGAATTTCGACTAGAACATTGCATTTCCTTAAATGTTTTTTCTTTTGGCTCTGAATGAATCACTGGTTTAGAATGAATAACTGTTTCAGGATCAACTAATGGTTCCGAATGTTTGAAGTGTGCTTTTGCTACGGGTGTAGGGTGCGAATCTTCTTCACTTTCAGTCGGCAGAGGTGCAAGTTTATGCATGGCACGTTTGAAAATGCCTGTTTTAGTTTTAACTTCCGCAACGCGCACTAAACCGTCGTTTCCTGGTATGCATTTGGTTATTCTTCCCAGTTGCCATTGAAGAGGTGGTAAGTTGTCTTCCTTTAAAATCACCATCATTCCTTCTCGAATACTGCGATTTTCCTGCTTCCACTTTTGGCGATCGGTCCCAAAATTGTTGTTTAAGCGCGACTATTGTCCTCCATCGTTTTTCCAAACCCTTGCCAAAAACTTGGGCTGCAGGGAGAATAGTGCTAGTTAACGCTTCACCAATTAAAAAGTGTCCAGGAGTTAGTGCAGCGAGGTCATTCGGATCTGATGAAAGTGGTGTTATCGGTCGAGAGTTCATAATAGCTTCAATTTCAATCATAAGTGTTTCTAATTCTTCATAAGTTAATTTTGTTGGTTCCAGATTCCGTTTAAGAAAGTATTTCGCAGATTTTACTGCCGCCTCCCAAAGGCCACCAAAGTGTGGAGACCGTGGGGGAATGAAATGGAACGCTATGCCCTTGTTATTGCAAAAGGTTGTAATCTTTCCTTGTGCTACTTGATCATAAAGAACCGCTTGCAGCTCCGTCAGTTGATTCTTTGCTCCAACAAAGTTTGTGGCGTTATCGCAATGTAAATTAAGGCAATTTCCTCTTCTTCCGATGAATCGTTTAAGGGCGGCGATAAATGCATCCGTGGGGAGATCACTCACGACTTCGAAATGTGTTGCTTTTGTTGCAAAGCAGCAGAATACCGCAACGTATGCCTTCCGGGGTCGTTTTCCTCTAATATTGAAGTGAATCCACACCGGTCCAAAGTAATCAACTCCGGCGTTAACAAAAGGTCGAGCTGGCTGGACACGTGTTGCAGGCAAATTTCCCATTGCTTGCGTCATTAATTTCGGTTTTGTTCTTGTACAATGTATACACCTGTGTACTACTGCTCTGACCATAGTTTTGCCTTTAATGGGCCAGAATTTTTGACGTATTTTAGCTAGTAGGCCTTGTGGTCCTATATGACGATTTTGAAAATGAGTTTCTGTAATCAATAATTTAGTGAATTCGTGGTTTGTAGGGTAACAAAATCGGGTGTTTAGTGTCGTAATCCAAATCTGCAGCTTCTAATCATCCTCCCACGCAAAGGATACCCTTTGAGTCTATGAATGGTGATAAAGTAGTCAATTGGCTATTGCCGTGGATCCATTTCCCCTCAGACAATTGTTTTAATTCTTCTTTAAAGGCTTGGCTTTGCATGAATCTTACAATTACCTGTAGTGCTTGTTCCAGTTCGAGAAGTGATAATTCATCTTCCTTTAGTTCGAATTGTTCCAATTCGAGTGGCATTTATTCGTCCTTCCTTGGTTTGATGTTTCCGCAATTTTGAAGGAAACGATATATGTATGCCACAATCCTTTGTAATCGTGAAAATGAGTTGCGGTGATTTATACTGTACATAACGTCTGTTTCAATTGTTGCTGTCATTACCAATTTCGATTTTTTTATGTCTAAATTGGTGGGTTTAGCCTTGAATTCAGCTGGCCATTTTATTTCAGGTCCGTATAAAAACAGTGGTCCATAAAACAAAATGTGGTGGTTTTTTAATTTTGTGGCTGACATCCCTCTTGATACAATATCGGTTGGATTTGATTTAGTTGGAACATGACGCTATTGATGTGGTAATGATAAAGATCGTATCTTCTTGACGCGGTTTGATATGAAGCTATGATATCTGCCTGCGTCAGCATTGATCCAAGCTAATACGATCTCTGAAACGGTCCAATAATGAGATTCCAATTCCCCAAGTTTAAGATCCTTTGTGACCTTTGTGACCTAAACTTCGCGTTTGGGCGTAAACAGGGCAATTGTAAAGTTAATGATTTTCCTTGCATGAAACACAAGCTGAGGGTGACATTGTAGCTGCTGCTAATGTCTTTATTCCAGAAACGTGCATCCTATGATCGTCAGATTTATCCTTATTTCCCAAGGTCTCTAACGATTGGAAACGATTTTCCAAGAAAATGAGAAATTTATTGAAGGCAGGTATCTTCCTTGGTTGACTCAAAGATAGCAATCTTCAATCTTCAAAGAGTGTGTGGGACTCCTTATCCAGTTTTTTAAGGAAAAAGTGGAGTAATATTGGATCCCATGAACTGGTGTCCACATTTAGTCCTTGGAGCCCCATCAAGCACTCTTGTATTGTGTCATGTAGATTGCGGATGTATTTTGCACTTCCTGATGATATGTTTTGGTGGGAGAATAACTTTGAGAGCCATGATGACACAAGCAACCTAGAGTTATCGTATCTTTCAGTAATCAACTTCCAGGCTGCTGCATAGTTGGATCCTGAAACCGAAAGATGGTATATGAGTTTCGCAGCCTCTCCTGTTAAGCTTAATTTTAGAAACCATATTTTCTGACCATCAGATATATTTTGGTTATGAATGATCTCCTTGTACAGATCAGAGAATTGTTGCCATTTATGGTAATTGCCGTCGAATTTAGCCAAATCCACCTTGGGCAGTTGCCATGAGGTTTGCGGTATCTCCAATTGTGTTGCTGATGTTGTTGGTTTCTTCTTTTTCTTCTAGACGCCAGAATTTTTCTATGATGTCACTCAGAGAATCCTCCTCAATCCCAACACCACATGTTACGCTTGACATTGTTAACCGTTCAACTTTCCCAGCCACTATCCAACCGAGTACGGTGTTTTGCAGAATAGGTAGGTCGTCGGATAATTTTATTTGTCCCACTGACAGTAATTCATGGTAGAACTCAGCTCCCAATAACAGATCGATTTTATCAGGTCGGCTAAAATCTGGATCTGCCAATTTGATATTTGAGGGCAACTTCCAGCACGACACGTCCAAAAGTTGAGATGGTTGTGGTGATATTATATCCTTTAGTATGAAAGCTTCAATTCTAGTGGTGTTGCCACTAACATTTGACAAACATTCGACGTTTACTCGCTGATTTGATTTTTGTGTTCCTTGTCCTATTCCCTCGATGGTGAGCGAATCTGATCTTGGTTTGAGATTGAGTGCTCGGACAATTCTTTCACTGATAATATTTATCTGTGATCCCGAATCCAATAATGCTCGGCAATTTATTTTTTGCTGATTTGGTCCAACAATCTGAACCCTAGCTGTTCCCAGTATGATGAGAGGATGATGTGTGTTATTCAACAAAGCACTTACAGCCTTGTTTGAATTTCCAGAATTTTTATTTGGAAGGTTATTTATTGTCGTTTCCATCTTCTTAGTAGCTGGACAGTTTCCGGAATAGTTGGCATCTGTTTCGAAGTGAACAAGTGTATTATGTCGTTTCTGACACTTCAAACAGCTTCGTGCTTTGCAATTGAAAGTCTTATGTCCAAAACGTAAACAATTAATGCAGAGATGCCTTTGTTTGGCCAGATCTAATCGTTTAGCTGGCGTCAAACTTAAAAATTGTGAGCAATTGTAAAGTTGATGATTTTCCTTGCATGAAACACAAGCTGAGGGTGACATTGTAGCTGCTGCTAATGTCTTTATTCCAGAAACGTGCATCCTATGATCGTCAGATTTATCCTTATTTCCCAAGGCCTCTAACGATTGGAAACGATTTTCCAAGAAAATGAGAAATTTATTGAAGGCAGGTATCTTCCTTGGTTGACTCAAAGATTGCTCAAAGAGTGTGTGGGACTCCTTATCCAGTTTTTTAAGGAAAAAGTGGAGTAATATTGGATCCCATGAACTGGTGTCCACATTTAGTCCTTGGAGCCCCATCAAGCACTCTTGTATTGTGTCATGTAGATTGCGGATGGATTTTGCACTTCCTGATGATATGTTTTGGTGGGAGAATAACTTTGAGAGCCATGATGACACAAGCAACCTAGAGTTATCGTATCTTTCAGTAATCAACTTCCAGGCTGCTGCATAGTTGGATCCTGAAACCGAAAGATGGTATATGAGTTTCGCAGCCTCTCCTGTTAGGCTTAATTTTAGAAACCATATTTTCTGACCATCAGATATATTTTGGTTATGAATGATCTCCTTGTACAGATCAGAGAATTGTTGCCATTTAAGGTAATTGCCGTCGAATTTAGGCAAATCCACCTTAAGCAGTTGCCATGAGGTTTGCGGTATCTCCAATTGTGTTGCTGATGTTGATGTTTCGATCATTTCAATCAGTTCTTGCAAAGATTCCGCAACCTTTTCTTGCAACTCAAAATATTCCCTTATTTCATGGTAAGTTAGAACGTTTTCCATTTTTCGATAAATGGCAGTTAACTCCTCCCAATTCAGTTCCAATGTTCGACATTTGGTCTGACAGAATGCTTTGCTCTTGTGTGGCTGTGCAGCATTCTTTTCGATTAACCTCTGTATCATTTCCATTATAAGTTTGTATTTTTGCTTTGTGTTGATGTCTTCTGGCTGTAAATTTGCATTGTCTTTTGTTTCTGCATTTGAGCCTTCTTTCTATATGGGCTTGGGAATCGCTTCCTTTGTAGCTCCTTCCTGCTCATTTTCCGCAGCAGCTGCTGCACCCTGTTGGGCTAATGATAATTTTTCTTTAATATCACTATAGAACGACTCCTTTATTCTACTCATTTCTTGAAAAAATGTTTTCTTGATGTAAGGATGGTCATCTTCTATAGTTTCTATCCTTCGGATTTTGGAATCTGTCTCATCGAAAACCTTCCAGAGCAATGCCAATTTCTGCAAGCGATCATTTAAATAAGTGATCGTCTTACGCTCTGAAGAGTATTTTTTGTAGTTTCTCCATAGATTGCATATTTTCTCCCCAGTATCTTCCTGTTCCTTTGTTAGAGCTTCAATATCCATTTTGCCGTTGTTTGATTGATCCAAAGAATGATATCAGCGATAAAATTTAGGATGAACTGTGTTATGGCCCAGTTTACGCCCAAACGCAAAGTTTTTGTAATGCAAGGCGATGAACTGTGTTATGGCCCAGTTTACGCCCAAACGCGAAATTATTATGAAACAACGTATGAACTGTGTTATGGCCCAGTTTACGCCCAAACGCGAAGTTATTGTAATGTAACGCGATGAACTGTGTTATGGCCCAGTTTACGCCTAAACGCGAAGTTATTATGCTCCAACGGATGACTCTGAAGTAATTCTGCAACTGATGAAACTGCTGATGAAAGTCCTGTCACGGTCGCCAAATGTTTAAAGTCTGGACTCTTTTGGCCACACTTGATTCGTAGGTACATAAACCTAGAACCTGATGTCGAATAATAATATAGAACGATTCTTGTATCGCTTATATTTATGTAGGTTGGTTTTCCAAGCAGACTCACTTGGAAGTAAAAAATCCAAAGTCTTGGTTGATGGTTTGAAATTAACTCATAAAATTCTTTATTGATAGCAACATTTTATAGCAAAATATTGCTTATTAGACAATTATTACTAAACATTGATTGCTTATAAAAATATATACTACAGTTGAGGCAAAAAGGTCAAGCTCACATTTCATTGTCTTTTATGCTGAGATTCGTAAAATAATTAAAAGCATGACTTTGTTTACCATCAGTTTACCAACCCGAATTCACAAAAAATGTGTATCGTTTATTTTGCATGAAAATAAATCAATTATGTGTATGGTTTTTTATTATTGAGTGAATGAACTGCTTATTGCATAAAAGACAATGAAAGGCAACCCGAACAGTTAGCAATACGAAAATCCCTTTACAGCTTAAACCCAATTTTATATAAAAAAAAATTACTATATACCAGCTAATTCTAAAGTGATAGTACAACTACCAGTAGATATTTCAGATGGAGAAATATTTATTGAGCCAGTAGAAATTAAACCTAAACTACATATTAGGTTTACATCGTCATAGATTATAGAAAGATCAATGACATAATTTCGGTAGAGCACTCTATTTAACAAGTCTCGACCTTGCCAGCGGATTTCATCAAATAGAGATGGATCCAGCCGACATTGAAAAGACCGCTTTTACCGTTGACGGAGGTCACTTCGAGTATACCCGTATGCTGTTTGTGCTTAAAAACGCCTCTTAGACCTTCCAAAGGGCCATGGACAACGTTTTACGCGGACATATAGGCAAAATATGCCTTGTCTATATGGATGATATAATAATATTTTCTACTTCTCTTCAAGAATACAAAGAAAATATAAAGAAAGTACTATTTAAGCTTCGGGAAACTAATCTTAAGATTCAGATAGATAAGTGTGATTTCTGCCGAAAAGCAATAGCGTTCCTCGGGCACATCGTGACAACCAACGGTGTAAAACCCAACCCAGACCGTATACACGCCATACAAAATTTCCCTATCCCCAAGAATTAAAAAGAAATAAAAAGCTTCCTTGGACTATTAGGCTACTACCGCAAATTTATTAAAGATTTTGCCCGTTTAGCCAAGCCATTGACCGAATGCCTTAAGAAAAATCAAAAAGTGGTGCACACGGAAAATTTCGTCAAAACCATCAAACATTTCCAAGATATCCTTTCGAATGATCCGATCCTTCAACACCCCGACCTTAGCAAGCCATTCGTTGTAACAACAGACGCGAGTAATTTCGCAATAGGAGCAATCCTGTCTCAAGGACCTATTGGTAGTGACCTACCCATTTGCTATGCCAGCAGAACTTTGACCGACTCGGAAATAAACTACTCGACAATTGAGAAAGAACTTTTAGCCATTTATGGGCTACAAAGTATTTCCGGCCCTACCTTTACGGTAACAAATTTAAAATAGTTACTGATCACAAGACATTCACTTGGCTAATGAATCTTAAAGATCCTAACTCTAAATTGGTAAGATGGCGACTGAAACTGGAGGAATTTGAGTACGAAATAGTGTACAAAAAAGAAACACAAAATTTAAACGCTGATGCTCTCAGCAGAGTTATTATTGATGTCGATAAGAACAAAAATAAACAACAAGACGAAACAGTTGAAATAAACGCAGCTGAAGAAGAAAGTAGTGGCTCGACAGTTCACTCCGCGAGGGAAAATCTAGACGATCACATCATATATCTGAACGACCATTAAATGAATTTTCTCTTCAGCTTATATTAGAAATAAGCAACACACCCCAAAATTTATTTGAAATGATTTTCGAAACAAACAAAGACGAACTCTTAAGCAACCCCAATTTTCTGAACAAGATATAACAGATATCTTTAAAAAATACGCTTCACCAAATAAGCTTAACGCACTATACACAGACGACGAAACCTTTAAGAAACTCCAAATCGTATATTCTAAGTATTTCTCTCGTTATAAAGCAATCAGATGCACCGAAAAGGTACAAGACATAACTAACGAAGACGAACAAGACCAACTCATCAGAAACTACCACATTAATAACAACCACAGAGTTATTAATGAAACACTTACGCATCTGAAAAGAACATATTTGTTCCATTTCATGAAAGATAAAATAACAAAACTAACAAACAATTGCGATACTTGTCAAACACTTAAATACAATCGGTCCCCCCCAAAAATTGAATTCCAAAAAACAGAAACCCCTGAAAGACCATAAGATATTATCCACGCGGACAATATTCTATTAATCATAAACAAATACTAACAATTATTGATAAATTTTCGAAATTTCCCGCAGCATATACTCTTTTGAATAGGAATAGCTTAACAGTAATAAGCTCCTTTAAACATTTCCTTAGCCTTCACGGCATTCCAAAGAAAATAATTACAGATCAAGGAAGTGAATTCACAGCTACAATTTTTTCGGACTTCTGTAAACAATACAACATTGATCACCATCTAACATCCCTTCAACAGAGCAGCAGTAATGCCCCTGTTGAAAGACTACATTCAACTCTCACAGAGATATACAGGATAATTCATATGAGAAGAACAAACAAAAATCACGACGACATTCTCAACGAAACTCTAATAACATTCAATAACGCAGTACATTCTTCAACTAGGCTCACACCATATGAACTGTTTTATGGACGAACATATAAATTCAAAGATTTACAATGCAATAATGTCCATGAATATTTAGAAAAACTTCACGAATTTCAAAACAAACTGTACCCCGAGATAAAAGAAATGATAGATAGAAATAAAAACCAAAACATTGACAAGCTTAACAAAGATAGGGAAAAACCTATGTTGTACAGATCAGGCTCATTTATTTATCGTAAAGAAAACAGAAGAAATAAAATCACACCGAGGTTTAGCAAACATAAACTTAAACACAATAATAGATATACAGTTATTACACTTAAAAATCAAAATCTTCATAAAAGCAAATCAATAAAGAAAAGAAAATTTCAGGTTTCTAACCCCCATCCTTGCACAAGTACTGGAAATACAAGATTTAACGAACAGTAAATCTTGGAAAACTAGGGAAGTCGCGAATAATAAATTCGCACCAAAATCTTTTTCATATAAAAAGACTGGACGACTATAGACAGAACATCGATAAAATTTCAAAATCAGTGGAAACACCTAACAATTTTACAGAAGTAAAAGAGACTATTAGCATTCTAAAACTAAAACTTGAGAACTTAGAAACTTCGAAACAATCAAACCTAGAATAAGACTACCAAAAGGCTTAATTAATGGACTCGGGAACATTATAAAGACTATCATAGAAAATATGGACGCAGACGATGCCCTCCATATAAACAAGCAAATAGATACTATACTAGCAAACGAAAACAAATTCGAGGACGATTTTGACACACAAAACAAACTTAACAAACAAATGATCAAACGTTTTGAAAATATAACAAACAACAAGCACACATTAGCAATTTCCTTCAAAATTCTCAAAACAATATCGGAAAATAACTAGCTTCTCACACTATCACCCTGGGAATCTTACAATATGTTCATACTATAAATTACAATATTGAAATTCTGGGAAATCATCTAAGCAATATAATCGAAGCAATATCCTTAGCTAGAGTGAACATTATCTCCAAAAATATACTAGGTCATGAGGAATTGGCACAACTTGATACCTTGTTCAGAAAACAAAATGTAAATATCATATCAGATGAGCATTTATATGAACTGCTTGAATTACAAGCATATTATAATAATACGAATATAGTCTTTAATGTGAGAATTCCAATGTTCACGGATAACGTAAATGAGTTTTTTCACCTTATTCCCATACCAATAAAAAACTAAATTATCCACACAAAACCTTTTGTTTCCTTTTTTCTTTCCAAAATCCTTTACTACGAGCAAAAATGCCAAAACATCGAAGGGACATTCTACTGCCCTTTATCCAAACTTGAAGAAAACACCGAGTCATCACGATGCATTGGGAAATTACTTCAACATCAAAATGCAGAATGCAATGCGATCAAAACTACAAGAGCAACAGACATTTAACAACCTGAAATCCAATACTTACTAACAATTGACTTACCACCAACAATAATTAAAACAACATGCAACCCAGGAAACATTACAATTTATGGCACAACCCTGATACATTTCAAAAAATGTGCAATCACTGTCAACAATTACACATACGACAATACCGAGACAACCTATTTCGACGAGATAAGAATCCACCCAGCATTATTCAATAAAGTCAACACCACCAAAACTACCGAGATTATAACACTCTCGAAACTACAGGACTTCAGCTTTCAAAACCTTGCAGAACTGGACCTACTAAAGAATAAATCTAGAACAGCCGATATTATCATGGGCTACGTCACAGTAACAGTTACCATCACCATTCTGTGTTTCATCATCATAAAGGTGCGGAAATATAAGACAAATGAGAGGCCAACTGACGACAACATCAGCATCAACACGATTGATAACACCCACAACATGGAGGCCCAGAACGCTCAACCCATCAAGACTCTTGTACCAAAATCTCGTCTTCTATGGGCATCGCTCCATTCTTAGGGGGGAGGAGTTACATACCCCTACAACACCGGACATTCAAACGTGAAGATGTAACCCAATACCCACCAACACATTATTGCTAACCATGCATTTTTATTTAAGTTCATAACATCATACATTCTCACGCAAATTGTTTAACTAGCTAACTGTGCATCTTTACAATTCATTTTCATTTTTAATTAATTTTTTATTTTTCATTTTCTTATATCTACCTTAATGCTAGACAAAAAATCTTAAACAACTAGCTTCCATATTACCTTAATTAACTTACTGGCCCCATGCGGGCGCTCTAAATTAACCTATAACGTATTGAAACGATGCCTTTCGGCGTAAAATCATTTATATTTAACTAACTTAACCTTAACACTTAAACTAACGAGAAAATTATTATAAAAAAAAACTCATTTTCATTATCATTTTTTTCACTTCTTTATAAAACTTAAAGGCATCTTTTACCTAATTATAACTAATTAATACTAAACTAAACTAAATAAAACTACTATAAGCTACGTTATATATAAATTATATAAAACAAGCTTAAATTAAACTAACTTAAAAACTAGAACAGCCACCAGAGACTTTTTTTTGTGCCACCGTCACTGTTCAACCTACTCTATATTTACCTTAAGGCTATGTAAGTCGGCCAAAGCAACAATGTGGTCAACTTTCAATATCAAGGTGGTCACTTAACCACCAGAATTTTTTCATTTGCTTAACTATGTCCTTTATGTCCCGAAGGGGCACAACTCTACTGAACCGCAGACGTTCTGCTCCGTTTCCAGAGCCGACGTCCCGATCGTAAAGGAGTCGCCGATCCACAGTCCTACGGCCGACGTGGTAGATTAACGGAACCGCCAATCTATCCTGTATCAGCCCACGACTGTCTAAAAAGAGGAATGTCTCGGGCGGGATGAAACCGTTAAGACGCACACTTTCACTATACTCATCATTGGGGTAGTAAGCCCCAAAAATAAGTCCATTTTTCGAGGTCATCGCTTTTGCAATGTGACCCCGAATCAGCTTGATTAAAAAGTTATCTATCCTGTTTATATTGGCCCTGTTGTATAGAACCTCGTTGGCATAGTAATGTGTGTACTCCGACTCTGGTGTTCTGTGCAATCCAAGGCAGCGTCTAAGACACTGCCTCTCAAACACCCGAATCTTTTCCATTTAAGATGGGGCAACGTTGAACCACACAGGGCACCCATAGGTAATCATTGGCCGGATAAGGGCCATGTAGCAAATCACCTTTACTCTGTTGTCGAGGCGGCTGCTATAGAACAACTGTCTTGCCAACCCAAAGCTCCCCTAGCTCTGGTAAGAGCAGCATCTACATGTCGATTGAAATATAGATACTTATCTAGCCAGATGCCAAAGTACTTTACCACATCTTTACTTGCCAGTGGATGTCCACTTGGTCCAATGATCACTAGATTTCTCCAGTTTTTTCTTGTATCCCTAGAAGCCCTAGACACCGGGGTTCTAAACAGGATAGTTTCTGATTTCTGATAGTTAATTTTTAACTTCCAGTCATCACAATATCGCTGAATCTTGTCGAAGTCACGCTGCAAGAGAATTCTGATAACTTCAACTTTTGGACCCGTTCTGTACGCTTCAAGATCATCGGCATACGCAATTGAATGAGTTAGACTACCTATCAGATCGCTGGTGTAAATACTTAAAAGAATCGGTGAGTTCACAGCTCCTTGCTGTAGACCATTTTTAATATCAAAAGTTGTGGTAGAAGTTGCATTGCCACTTTTGACAACAAACTTTCTACCAGTGAGCATATCATGAAGCATATACAACAGTGGTTTACTTATGCCAAATCTAGAAAGCTTCAGATAAAGACCCTCTAACCATACAGTGTCGAAAGCCTTCTCTAAATCAACCAGAACGGCACCCGTGCATTGATTTTTCGCTTTGTTCCATTGAACATCAGAAACTAACTTAGACGCGGCATGAATAGTGTCATGCCCCGCCTTAAAGCCAAACTGATTATCTGGAATAATATTTTTGTCCTCAGCCCACTTGAACAGAGCTCTATTGAGAATCTTTTCGAATACTTTACTTATACTTGGAAGAAGACTTATCGACCGAAGATTTGCCGGATTGGAGCTGTCCTTTCCCTTTTTGGGAAGAGGTTGGACGACAGCTGTTTTCCAACTCACTGGATAATATGCATTATTCAATGCGTTGTTGAACAGTGTGGTATAAATGTCTACTGCTTCCTGAGGGAGATGTCGTAAAACAATGTTGGGTATGCCATCGACCCCCGCAGATTTCTTTTTCTTTAATGTTTGAAAAATTAACTGAAGTTCTAGCTTCGAAATAACAATGAACTGGGTCCATTTCGCTCGGCGATGGTGGCGTTTGCCAAATTTTCGTCATTGAACACGGTGAAACCAGTATTCTCAGATCGCCATTGCGTTATGTTATTTCCAAGATAGAAGTTGTGTAGTAAGGCTCTGTTCTCCAGGTCATGATTCGGACGAATGATAGCATTCACCTTATACACTTGCTGGAAAGCAGCCCTTACAGCTTCTACCTTTTCTTGAGGATCTTCTATCATAAAAAAGTTATCATCGAAAACGGCACCCTCCGGATCTATTCCCGCAATCGTAAGTACGTCTTCGTTATCTGTTGTCCTCTGAAGTTTAACACATGGAAGTTCGTTTTGATCATTTCTTCTAAATATCTTATTTATTTGGGGAAACATACTAGGGTCGCTAGAATTAACGGCCCGAATTCTGTTATCCCAGTATGAATTAATAGATAACCTGTAATTTTGTCTCATCAGATTATTAAGATTTTTGATTGACGATTTCAATGTCCTAATCTCCATATCTCGTGTGTCCGTGAAACGTCTGTACAGAAGTTTCAAACTAGTCAGAAGTTCACTTTTTTGTCGGTGTAGTGCGTCAATTGTCGCGTTCTTGTATGTACCAGTAAGGTCGTGTTCCTTATATTTTGGGATTGTTCTGTCCATTGTTCGTTTTATAGTCGTGTTCATCTGATTCAGGTACCCGTCGATTTCAACGTTCGTCAGGTTCCTGTCATTTGGTGGAGAAATGTCATTGGAACGTATTTCTCTTGCCAAGAAGTTGGAGAAGCGTGGCCAACGCGTCTTACTGAAATTGTAAGAGTGCGCAGGCACATACTCATCCAACTCCAAAAGTTCTCTCGGGAGCTGTATTACGGCGGCAAGTCCGCAGTGATCACTGTCGTATTCAATCGTTCGTATACAGTTTTTTGTATGTTGACCTACAGTGTCAGTTATTATCAGTCTTGAGTCAAGCAGGAGTAGATTCAGAAAACTACCACTTCTCGGAAAAGACGGTCTATCTGTAGCCAGAAGGTCCAACTAAAAAGATGGTTTCCTCTAGGGTTTTGTACTTGATTTCCCCAATCTACATGTTTGGTGTTCAAGTCCCCTGCCATGAGATAATAATTCTCATCCAAGTTCAGTCTTAAGCACTCAAAAAGCTTTTCGAGCTCTGCGATAAAATTAGCCGGCTGAGGTGCGTCAGGTGCGTACACCGCGATTGCGTACATTCTTTTCCCCTGCTGGAGAGGAATGCAAACGATGCAAGCAGCCCAAATCTTCGCACTTCACTATTATATATAATTTTATGTTTAATGCCCTTTCGTATGAAGATTACGACCCCACCCCCTTGAGAGGAGTTGGGCCGATCCCTTCTGGTTTAGCTTAGTTTCGCTAGCCATGAACACATCAGGACTTTGGTCTTGCAGCAAATGAAAGAGGTTTGCTCTACGTTCGGTCCTAATCAGCGAATTCACATTCACAGCTAGGATCTTAAAGGGTCGCTCAGGCAGCGCGCCTTTAACCATTTCGCGTTGCCGGCAGAATAGAGTAGAGGTAATCCACCCTAGCCGCCTGCTCCCTTATCTGTTTTTGCACATCGGTTAACTGACCATGAATGGTCAGCAACACCTGCATCAGATCTGCCTCTGGCACAGGAGCCGTAGGCACTTGGACCTTTTTGGCTACCTGTGGTTAAGGCTGTTCCGTGTTTCCCTTTCCAGACGCCATTTGGGCGTAAGAAATTCCGGGATTAACGGCAGTTGTTGTCTGGCGTACTACTGGGTGTTTTACATCCACTGTTTTCTTTTGGGCTTTGTTGTTTTTCATTTCCTGAAACTTCGGACATCCCCGATAGTTTGCGGGGTGACCAGAGCCTCGGCAAAGTGCACATTTTAACTGAGTCCTGTCTTCGACCCTATCTTTCCCGAGTTTACATTCCCCTGTCTTGTGGGAGTCTCCACACTTGACGCAAACTCGATCCATACCACAGTTAGCTGCCACGTGGCCGTACCCTTGGCAGTTCATGCATTGAAGCATGTCTCTCTGCCTATTTAATTTTTTCATCTTACAATTTTGTAGTTTAGGACGGTTATACTCCTTAAACCACTCAACTTGCTTTGGGGCGAGAGCTGAACGAGGAAGAATGGTAAATTCCGTTTCTCCCGTCTGGCCTTAACTGTGGAAAACGGTCTGACCCCGATAAAATCGAGATCATCGCTTGCCACTTGACGGAGCTCAGCTAAGAGCGCCTGCGGATCCGTAAAGGATTCTATACCCTTCAGGAGAACTGTTTGCAGCTTTTCTTCCTTCGGGGTGAAACTGTAGAATTCTGTCTTCGTTTGTGACAAAAGATCTTTAACTTTTTTATAATGCTCGACCGAAGAGCAATGAATAGCGTGTTGGTCTGCATTCAATCTTTTAATAATAAAATTATTGCCTATGGCCGACTTACATAGTTCTATAGTATCTTTTAATTCTATTTTATAAGTATTAATTGGTGGCACCTTACATTTTTTTGCTTGTGGCTGTTGCTGATGTTGCTGCTGCTGTTGTGCCTGCTGCTGTTGTATCTGCTGTGGTTGTTGTTCCTGTTGTATTTTCTGCTGCTGTTGTTGCTTTTGTATCTTTTGTTGCTCTAGTGGTTGTTGTGTTTGTTGTTGTATTTGCTTTTGTTGCTGATGTTGTTGTTGTTTCTTTTGTTGTTGTTGTTGTTGTTGCTGTTGTTGTAGCGGTTGCTTTTGCTGTTGTTGTTGTTGTTGTTGTTGCTTTTGTTGCTTTTGTTTTTGTTGCTTTGCTTGCGGTTGCTGATGCTGTTGCTGGGGCTGCAGTTGCTGCGCCTGCTGCTTCTTTTTGTGCTGAATTTCCGGAAGTGGTTGTTGTTGCTTGAGGGACTGCTGCTTTTGTTCAGCTTTTTGTTGCTCTTGGAGCGTTTTTTGTCTTTTGATTTCAAGAGCAACTAGGCGCTCTTTTTCCCTACGCGCTTCTTGTTTTTCTTTCAGTGCTCTTACCATTGCCATAAGTGCAGAGATTTGCTCTGTCAGCGATTCTATTTTTTCTTCCTCAGTTTCTGATTCTGGAGATGAAAGATCTACCAACTCGGCACTCACGTAGTGCCCCTCACCTTCTACGGACATGTAAGCAATGTCTTCGGCATCTGCCGCAGCGACGTTTTGCTCATCTGTCTTCTTGTCAGTCTCGTTGACGGCCCCTTTGGCGACCTCATAGTCAGCTTCTCCTGCTATTTCGTCGTCCGCCTCTGCCTCGTCATCGCCCTCATCTTCATGTTCGTTGTCATCCTCGTAGGAGGAGCTTTCAACCTGTCTGTGCATTTTAGCTTGAGCCGATGCCTTAGCCAACTTCGCTCTTGTGCTCCTGTCAGGGCGGTTTACAAGATGGGGCTTGTATATAATGATACGCCTCCTCTTTTTGTCTTCTTTTGTTGTTACTGCGGCACGTGCCGGTGTTGATGACTTGCCTTTTGGAAGGCTTGATGTTGTTGCAGTTGCTAAGCTGCTTTTATTGGCCTCGGCACGTGCCGATGACTTAGTTGTTGTTGTTGCTATAGTTATAGCTGTTGATGTTTGAGCATTGGAAGGGTCCGCTATATTAGCATTTGCCGTTGCAAATCATCTTTCGATGTGCCCGTTGGCTTAACCATCTGTATTAGTTGTTCCTCTCTGTTTTTGTTCACCTTTTCCCAGAACTTATTTAAAAAAAAAGCCCTGACCAGGGTGGGGCTCAAACCCACGACCCTGCACTTCGTCGTCGTTCACGCTCATTTTCATTTTTAATCCATTTTTTATTTTTTCATTTCCTTATATCTATCTTAATGCTAGACAAAAAATCTTAAACAACTAGCTTACATATAAACTTAACTAACTTACCCATACGGGCGCTCTAAATTATACTATGACTATACTTAAAAAATGTCTTTCGACGAAAAAATAACTTATTATTAGAATTCCTGATTACATAAAACTAACGAGAAAATTATTAAAAAAAACTCATTTTCTATATCCTTTGTTTTTTAATTTTTTATAAAACTAAAAGCTACCCTTTACCTAAATAAAACTAATTAAAACTAAATTAAAACTAATTTAAACTACATTATATCTAAATAAAACTACTTAAAATAACTTAAAAACTAGAATAGCCACCAGCAATTTTTTTTTTTTTTTTTTTTTTTTTTGTGCATACGCATATGCACACTTGCGTACTCCCATACACATGCATATATGTACACATACATATATACATATATATTAGCAACCGCAAGTGCCCACATACAAATACATTTACTTATGTACTTTTTTTTGGTGCCACCGTCACTGTTCTCCCTACTCTACCTATCTTTACCTTAGAACTATGTAAGTCGGCCAAAGCAACAATATGGTCAACTTTCAATATCACGGTGGTCACCCAACCACCAGAATTTTTTGACTTGCTTAACTAAGTCCTTTCTGTCCCGAAGGCTCAAAGCTCTACTGAACTGCAGACGCTCTGCTCCGTTCCTTGAGCCGACGTCCCGATCGTAAAGAAGTCGCCGATCCACAGTCCTACGGCTGACGTGGTAGATTAACGGAACCGCCAATCTATCCTGTATCAGCCCACGACTGTCTAAAAAGAGGAATGTCTCGGGCGGGATGAAACCGTTAAGACGTACACTTTCACTATACTCATCATTGGGGTAGTAAGCCCCAAAAATAAGTCCATTGGTCGAGGTCATCGCTCTTGCAATGTGAACCCGAATCAGCTTTATTAAAAAGTTATCTATCCTGTTTATATTGGCCCCGTTATATAGAACCTCGTTGGCATAGTAATGTGTGTACTCCGACTCTGGTGTTCTGTGTAATCCAAGGCAGCGTCTAAGACACTGCCTCTCAAACACCCGAATCTTTTCCATTTGAGATGGGGCAACGTTGAACCACACAGGGCACCCATAGGCAATCATTGGCCGGATAAGGGCCATGTAGCAAATCACCTTTACTCTGCTGTCAAGGCGGCTGCTATAAAACAACCGTCTTGTCAACGCAAAGGCTCCCCTAGCTCTGGCCAGAGCAGCATCTACATGTCGATTGAAATATAGATACTGATCTAGCCAGATGCCAAGGTACTTTACCACATCTTTACTCGCCAGTGGATGTCCACTTGGTCTAACGATCACTAGATTTCTCCAGTTCTTTCTTGTATCCCTAGAAGCCCTAGACAACGGGGTTCTAAACAGGATAGTTTCTGATTTCTGATAGTTAATTTTTAACTTCCAGTCATCACAATATCGCTGAATCTTGTCGAAGTCACGCTGCAAGAGAATTCTGATAACTTCAACTTTTGGACCCGTTCTGTACGCTACAAGATCATCGGCATACGCAATTGAATGAGTTAGACTACCTATCAGATCGCTGGTGTAAATACTAAAAAGAATCGGTGAGTTCACAGCTCCTTGCTGTTGACCATTTTTAATATCAAAAGTTGTGGTAGAAGTTGCATTGCCACTTTTGACAACAAATTTTCTACTAGTAAGCATGTCATGAAGCATATACAACAGTGGTTTACTTTTGCCAAATCTAGAAAGCTTCAGATAAAGACCCTCTAACCATACGGTGTCGAAAGCCTTTTTTAAATCAACAAGAACAGCACCCGTGCATTGATTTTTCGTTTTGTTTCATTGAACATCAGAAACTAACTTAGACGCGGCATGCCCTGCTTTAAAGCCAAACTGATTATCTGGAATAATATTTTTGTCCTCAGCCCACTTGAACAGAGCTCTATTGAGAATCTTTTCGAATACTTTACTGATACTTGGAAGAAGACTTATCGACCGAAGATTTGCCGGATTGGAGCTGTCCTTTCCCTTTTTGGGAAGAGGATGGACGACAGCTGTTTTCCAACTCACTGAATAATATGCATTATTCAATGCGTTGTTGAACAGTGTGGTATAAATGTCTACTGCTTCCTGAGGGAGATGTCGTAAAACAATGTTGGGTATGCCATCGACCCCCGCAGATTTCGTTTTCTTTAATGTTTGAAAAATTAACTGAAGTTCTACCTTCGAAATTAACAATGAACTGGGTCCATTTCGCTCGGCGATGGTGGCGTTTGCCAAGTTTTCGTCATTGAACACGGTGAAACCAGTATTCTCAGATCGCCATTGCGTTATGTTATTTCCAAGGTAGAAGTTGTGTAGTAAGGCTCTGTTCTCCAGATCATGATTCGGACGAATGATAGCATTCACCTTATACACTTGCTGGAAAGCAGCCCCTACAGTTTCTACCTTTTCCTGAGGATCTTCTATCATAAAAAAGTTATCATCGAAAACGGCACCCTCCGGATCTATTCCCGCAATCGTGAGTACGTCTTCATTATCTGTTGTCCTCTGAAGTTTAAGACATGGAAGATCGTTTTGATCATTTCTTCTAAATATCTT
Organism: Baccha elongata; assembly: GCA_951217065.1. Classification (NCBI taxonomy): domain Eukaryota; kingdom Metazoa; phylum Arthropoda; class Insecta; order Diptera; family Syrphidae; genus Baccha; species Baccha elongata. The sequence goes on from CATNUY010000333.1 coordinate 147,599, forward strand.
ATTCATTTGGGGAAACATACTAGGGTCGCTGGAATTAACGGCCCGAATTCTGTTATCCCAATATAAATTAATAGACAATCTATAATTTTGTTTAATCAGAACATTAATGTTTTTGATCGACGACTTCAATGTCCTAATCTCCAGATCACGTGTGTCCGTGAAACATCTGTAAAGAAGTTTTAATCTAGTCAGCAGTCCACTTTTTTGTCGGTGTAGTGCGTCGATTGTCGCGTTCTTGTATAAACCAGTAGGGTCTTGTTCCTTATATTTTGGTATAGTTCTGTCCATTGTTCATTTTATAGTCGTATCCAATTGAGTCAGGTACCCGTCGATCTCGACGTTCGTCAGGTTCCTGTCATTTGGTGGAGAAATGTCATCGGAACGTATCTCTCTTGCCAAGGAGTTGGAGAAGCGTGGCCAACGCGTCTTACTGAAATTGTAAGAGTGCGCAGGCACATACTCATCCAACTCCAAAAGTTCGCTCGGGAGCTGTATTACGGCAGCAAGTCCGCAGTGGTCACTGTCGTATTCAATTGTTCGTAAACAGTTTTTTGTATGTTGACCTACAGTTGTAACGTGTAGGCAATAATGAAGATGACGATGAAAGCGAAGATGGCGAAGAAGAGGAGAACGAAGGTGAGGGGCAGCAGAACAATGGTGCTCCCATAGTTTCAATTCACAATAAGCATTTACATTGCACGCTTCTTTTTTTTTTTTTTTTTTTTTTTTTTTTTTTTTTTTTTTTTTTATGTTATGTTTACGAACATTATATCACTAAATAATCTACTTGGCAAAGTTACCATACCGAACAGGGGGTTCACTTACTCGACCACTTCGAGTCACAAAAGGCCTGGCACTTTCATCAGGCATTTCGGCAACCCCTGTTCCTGAGTCAGGTACGAAGCTGTCACGATGAACTGATTCATTATGAACTACTGATGAGCTCGGTTGTTCCGTTGATCGTTCGGCTTCGTTTGGCGTGTTACTTTTAGGCGGTACAATTGTATTATCATTATTTTTGCTTAAATTAATATTAACATCAGTATTGTTTTTCTTATTTGGCAGTATAATATTGATTTCTTTGTCATTATTACATTCAGAATTAACATTATTTCTTATATGATCTTCAAATAGCAGTTCACTAGAACTGATTTCATTATTTTTTGTCTTAGCTATGAATCTGCGATTTCTTCGAAAATAATTACCAAAGTTATCTAGTACAATATATGACCTATCATTAATATTAGCTGTAATCTTTCCGTATTGCCATTCTTTGCCATTTTTCTTAAAAATTACTAGGTCACCCACATTCAACATTGGCAAAGATCTCGCGGTTCGGTCGTAATAATATTTCTGTTTTTCCTTTTTCTTTTGAATTTTTTCTTGAATATCGACTTCATTTATATTGCTTCGATGTAACAGTTGACTCGCTACCGGTAATCTTGTCTTAATCTGGCGGCCAAAGAATAATTGAGCAGGCGATAGTTTCATAGTCGCGACCTGGATGGTGATATACTCGAGTATGCGATATTGAAATCGATCCGATTTTTCGTAATAGCTACTTTGCTATTTTGCTACTTTGCGGGTACCGTGGACTAGAAAAAGTAAACAAAATGTTTGCCTCATTGGCAAATTTCTCGAATGCCACTGAGCCAAAGGGGCTATTGTCAAATCTGATTTCCGATGGATATCCTACGCGATCAAATATTCTTACAATGACTTCAATTATATGAGTAGACGTTTTCCTACTTAGTTTTTCTGATATGACAAAACCCGAATACGCATCGATAATTGATATATAATCGTGTCCAGCCATTTCAAATAAATCAATTGCCACTCTTTGAAACGGGTACCCAGGATTAGAATCCTGAACCAACGGTTCTTTTTGAATGTTTCGTTTGAACTTTTCGCAAATAGTACATTGCGAAACCATTTCTTTAATTTTTTCCGACATACCCGGCCAAAAATAGTGGGAGCGTGCACGTGAAAGCGTTTTCTCAACTTCTAAATGTGGTTCGTGTAGCCACTTGGATATTTTTGCGGAATGACCCGTCTATGGTCTTTTAAAAGAAGCCCATTCTCAAAATGCAAATTATCGCGGTATTTATGAAATGTTTGGCTTAAATCATCAAGCTGATGATACCCGGGCCATCCCGTTTGTACATATTTACATATGCGCGTGTACTTATCATCATCTTTAATTACACGCAAGTATAATTTATAGTTATCTTCCGATAAACACACCTGCCGAGTGACTTTATGTATCACTCCAAGAAGATCAGGATTTTCGATTTGATCCGATAACTGTGCCCTTGAAAGGCAGTCAGCCACAAGCATTTCCTTTCCCGGTGTATATACAATCTTCATATTTGGATATTTAAGCAGAAGCATAAACATCCGTTGCAATCGAGGGGTAACGTCATCAATGTCACGCTTAACAAGTATCTCGAGTGGCTTGTGGTCACTTTGCACTGTGAAGTCTCGTCCGTAAAGGAAAAAATGAAAGCGTTCACAGGCAAACACAATTGCCAACAATTCCTTCTCGATTTGTGCCCATTTCTGCTCATTAGAGCTTAAAGTCCGCGAAGCGTAAGCAACTGGATGCCCATTCTGCATCAATACGTATCCTAATCCATCCTTTGATGCATCCGTTTGAATGATAACCGGTTTGCTCGGGTCATAAATTGCCAGTACTGGCTCTGAAGTTATCATACTAATTAATTTTTTTAATTCGTTATCATGTTGATCTGTCCACCTCCACTCAACATCCTTTCGTGTGAGATCACGCAAGGCTGCAGAATGGCACGACAAATTAGGAATGAATTTTGCAAGATACTTAAATAATCCAAGCAATCTCATAACACTGGATTTGTTTGTTGGTTTGGGCATATCTACAATGTCTTTGGTGTATCGAAAGTCGGGTTTTATTTGTCCCTCTGAAATTAAATGACCCATGAACTTAATTTGCTTTTGCCTAAATTGAATTTTATCCGCATTAAATTGAATGTTATGCTTCATGGCGCGTTCCATTACGATTGAAAGGGTTTGATCATGTTCAAAATCAGTTGCAGCTGCAATAGCCAAATCATCAAAATATATAAAGAGATTAGGAATGTCACCGAATGTTTGCACCATTTTTTTCTGGAACATTTCCGGTGCACTATTTATACCAAATGGCACACGTTTGAACTTAAACCTACCTACTGGAGTCATAAACGTAGTTAAATCTGCACTTTTAGCATCAAGTTCCATGTGCCAAATCGAGCACAGAATATACACATTTATTTGCCAATCGTCACATCTTCGATTGTTGGAATTAGGAAGTGTTCACGCTGAATGCATGCATTAAGAGGCTTTGGATCAAGACAAATCCGAAGTTTTCCATTAGGTTTTTCCACGAGCTGAACATTGTTCACCCAATCGGTGGGATAATCGACTGGAGAAATGATTCCAGTCTGAACCATCGATTCAAGTTCAGATTTCAAACGATCACATAGGCTCAAAGGAATGCGCTTTTTGTAGTGCAATGAGGGTATCGCATCCTCTTTTAACCTAATAGAGCAAGTTCCCGGAAATTTACCCACACCACTAAAATTATTCTTATATTTTTCTATAAATTCCCCTTTATTCCCAGGTAAATATGGTAATGATTGCACAGTATTCAAGTGTTTTACTAAATCAAACTCAATGCAAGTTGACAAGCCCAGCAGCGGTTCAAGTGCATCATCAACAATAAGAAATTCAGCCGTTTTAACCGTTTCTCTTTCCACATCAAAACATTCTAAGTTTACTAATCCATGAATATTAATTTTATTAGCACTGTAGTCTAGCACAGCAAATTCATTTTTTTTGTTTTTTTTTTCAAAATTCACATTAAATTTCTTAATTAAATTAATTGGGATGCAATTGACGTCAGATCCAGTGTCAATCTTGAATGTGGTTAGCCAATTATTATTAATTCTATAAGTTTTTGTCCATCTTATTAATCCACGCGTGTTTGAATTTAATCTAGAAGCATTAATATTTCTACTTAATATACTAATATGTCCATCAACCTGCTCTAAACTAAAGTAATTACCTTCATCATTCCAGTTGAGACTATTTGTTTGTTTCTTGTAGTTGTTGCTGCTGTTGTTACTGTTGTTGCTGTTTTTGCTTGGTTGATGATTTCCGTATGATTGTTGTTGTCCATTTAGTTTTGCCTTACCTTTCTTCCACAGTTTGAACAATTGATGTCGATGGCCTTGCAAGAGCGCATATGATTTTGTGTGAAAGGTGCGCCACAATTATAACAATATCGAGACACCGAATTGCATTCTGGGTCAATTGTTTCCGAGACGGCATTTACAGTCGAAGCATTGTTACGTCGCTCTAGCAATATTTTATTTGCATTTGCAGCCTCGTAAATTTTACACGTTTCAATGACCTTTTTTAATGGGTCATCCTTTCCGTCCAAAAGCTTTAATTGTAGTTTTTTTTATCGTATACTCCGATAATGATACGATCACGCAACATTCGATGCTCGTAAGTAGCTCCGCAATTACAGTTGTATTAACAAAATCGGAGCTGAGTTCGTAGCTCCGTTTCGAAATCAGCAAAAGTCTGGTTTTCCTTTTGCACTACTGTGTTAAATTTATAAGATTCCATTGCAATATTTTTCCTTGGAAGGCAATAGTCATCAAATGCCCTTAAGACGATTTCCAAAGTGTTTGAAACTATGGGAGCACCATTGTTCTGCTGCCCCTCACCTTCGTTCTCCTCTTCTTCGCCATCTTCGCTTTCATCGTCATCTTCATTATTGCCACCGCGTTGTCTAACTGGATTTGCAGGTGCATTTACTGCTCCAAAAATGCTCTCAAATGTCCCATCGTTTGGATATAATGTGTTGTAGATATTTCCTGCGTCTGGACCAATTTACCACAAAAATGTTGCAATTTTTTGTTGTTCCGGCTCCTTCATTTTATTATTTGCGATCATGTAGACCATGAACGTGCGTTTCCATGTAGTCCGTTCTTAAGTCAAATAAGAACAATCCAATGGTTGTGGCAAGCGATCGTTGGATGTCATTTTGTGAGGTTATTCAGTCGCACGTGTTCTTTTGTTTAGAATTGTATGTGTACAGATAATTTATCCCACTCCTGACACCATGTAACGTGTACTGTGTACACGTTATATTTAGGATGAGTAAATTATACGTTGGATGATTAAATGTTCTTTATTTAATATATATTGGTATTATACAATGAATAAATATTTCTTAATATAATCTTTATGCTATGATGGTTGAAGCTCAACTGGTTTGACGTTTCATTTCTAAGCTGCGACCTATTCATAATTGAAGGTTGATGGATTACAATAATAGTTTCAATTCACAATAAGCATTTACATTACAACAGTGTCAGTTATTATCAGTCTTGAGTCAAGCAGGAGTAGATCCAGAAAACTACCACTTCTCGGAAAAGACGGTCTATCTGTAGCCAGAAGGTCGATCCTACACTCAACACTGTATCGACCCATCCAATTAAAAAGATGGTTCCCTCTAGGATTTTGTACTTGATTTCCCCAATCTACATCTTTGGCGTTCAAGTCCCCTGCTTTGAGATAATAATTCTCATCCAAGTTCAGTCTTAAGCATTCAAAAAGTTTTTCGAGTTCTGCGATAAAATTAGCCGGCTGAGGTGCGTCAGGTGCGTACACCGCGATTGCGTACATTCTTTTCCCCTGCTGGAGAGGAATGCAAACGATGCAGGCTTCTAGCAACCCGAATCTTCGCACTTCACTATTTTATATAACTTTATGTTTAATACCCTTTCGTATGAAGATTGCTACCCCACCCCCTTGAGAGGAGTTGGGCCGATCCCTTCTTACGATATTGTAATTTTTATTAGTCAGTTTCTGTTTCTGATTTAGCTTAGTTTCGCTAGCCATAAACACATCAGGACTTTGGTCTTGCAGCAAATGAAAGAGGTTTGCTCTACGTTCGGACCTAATCAGCGAATTCACATTCACAGCTAGGATCTTAAAGGGTCGTTTTGGCTGCTTGACTTGTTGTTGGGGGATCATCTTCCGATGTCCCCGTTGACTTTATCATTTGCTGTTGTTCCTTCTCCTCTCGGTTTTTGTTGACCTTTTCCCAGAACTTATTTAAAAAAGAGCCCTGACCAGGGTGGGGCTCGACCCCACGCCCTTCAAGTCTGTCGTCGTTCACGCTTTTTTTTTTTTTTATTCTTTTTTTTTAATTTATTTTTTATTTTTCATTTTCTTATCTATTTTAATGCTAGACAAAAAATCTTAAACAACTAGCTTCCATATTACCTTAATTAACTTGCTGGCCCCATGCGGGTTTTTTTTTTTTTTTTTTTTTTTTTTTTGTCCCACCGTTACTGTTTAACCTACTCTATATTTACATTAAAACTATGTAAGTCGGCCAAAGCAACAATGTGGTCAACTTTCAATATCAAGGTGGTCACCCAACCACCAGAATTTTTTCATTTGCTTACCTTTGTCCTTTATGTCCCGAAGGGGCACAGCTCTACTGAACCGCAGACGTTCTGCTCCGTTTCCAGAGCTGACGTCTCGATCGTAAAGGAGTCGCCGATCCACAGTCCTACGGCCGACGTGGTAGATTAACGGAACCACCAATCTATCCTGTATCAGCCCACGACTGTCTAAAAAGAGGAATGTCTCGGGCGGGATGAAACCGTTAAGACACAAACTTTCAATATACTCATCATTGGGGTAGTAAGCCCCAAAAAAGTCCATTGGTCGAGGTCATCGCTCTTGCAATGTGACCCCGAATCAGCTTGATTAAAAAGTTATCTATCCTGTTTATATTGGCCCTGTTGTATAGAACCTCGTTGGCATAGTAATGTGTGTACTCCAACTCTGGTGTTCTGTGTAATCCAAGGCAGCATCTAAGAAACTGCCTCTCAAACACCCGAATCTTTTCCATTTGAGATGGGGTAACGTTGAACCACACAGGGCACCCATAGGCAATCATTGGCCGAATAAGGGCCATGTAGCAAATCACTTTTACTCTGCTGTCGAGGCAGCTGCTATAGAACAACCGTCTTGTCAACCCAAAGGCTCCCCTAGCTCTGGTCAGAGCAGCATCTACATGTCGATTGAAATATAGATACTGATCTAGCCAGATGCCAAGGTACTGTACCACATCTTTACTTGCAAGTGGATGTCCACTTGGTCCAACGATCACTAGATTTCTCCTGTTCTTTCTTGTATCCCTAGAAGCCCTAGACAACGGGGTTCTAAACAGGATAGTTTCTGACTTCTGGAAGTTAATTTTCAACTTCCAGTCATCACAATATCGCTGAATCTTGTCGAAGTCACGCTGTAAGAGAATTCTGATGACTTCCACTTTTGGACCGGTCCTGTACGCTACAAGGTCATCGGCATACGCAATTGCATGAGTGAGACTACCTATCAGATCGCTGGTGTAAATACTAAAAAGAATCGGAGAGTTCACAGCTCCTTGCTGTAGACCGTTTTTGATATCAAATGTTGTGGTAGAAGTTACATTGCCACTTTTGACAACAAACTTTCTACCATTGAGCATGTCATGAAGCATATATAACAGTGGTTTACTTATGCCAAATCTAGTTAGCTTCAGATAAAGACCCTCTAACCATACGGTGTCGAAAGCCTTCTCTAAATCAACCAGAACGGCACCCGTACATTGATTTTTCGCTTTGTTCCATTGAACATCAGAAACTAACTTAGACGCGGCATGAATAGTGTCATGCCCCGCCTTAAAGCCAAACTGATTATCTGGAATAATATTTTTGTCCTCAGCCCACTTGAACAGAGCTCTATTTAGAATCTTTTCGAATACCTTACTGATACTTGGAAGAAGACTTATCGACCGAAGATTTCCCGAATTGGAGCTGTCCTTTCCCTTTTTGGGAGAGGATGTACCACAGCTGTTTTCCAATTCACTGGATAATATGCATTATTCAATGCGTTGTTGAACAGTGTGGTATAAATGTCTATTGCTTCCTCAGGGAGATGTCGTAACACAATGTTGGGTATACCATCGACCCCCGCAGATTTCTTTTTCTTTAATGTTTGAAAAATTAATTGAAATTCTACCTTCGAAATTAACAATGAACTGGGTCCATTTCGCTCGCCGATGGTGGTTTGCCAAATTTTCGTCATTGAACCCGGTGAAACCGGTATTCTCAGATCGCCATTGCGTTATGTTATTTCCAAGGTAGAAGTTGTGTAATAATGCTCTGTTCTCCAGGTCATGATTCGGACGAACGCTAGCATTCACCTTATACACTTGCTGGAAAGCAGCCCCCACGGCCTCTACCTTTTCTTGAGGATCTTCTATCATAAAAAAGTTATCATCGAAAACGGCACCCTCCGGATCTATTCCCGCAATCGTAAGTACGTCTTCGTTATCTGTTGTCCTCTGGAGTTTAAGACATGGAAGTTCGTTTTGATCATTTCTTCTAAATATCTTATTTATTTGGGGAAACATACTAGGGTCGCTGGAATTAACGGCCCGAATTCTGTTATCCCAATATAAATTAATAGACAATCTATAATTTTGTTTAATCAGAACATTAATGTTTTTGATCGACGACTTCAATGTCCTAATCTCCAGATCACGTGTGTCCGTGAAACGTCTGTACAGAAGTTTCAGTCTAGTCAGCAGTCCACTTTTTTGTCGGTGTAGTGCGTCGATTGTCGCGTTCTTGTATAAACCAGTAGGGTCTTGTTCCTTATATTTTGGGATTGTTCTGTCCATTGTTCGTTTTATAGTCGTATCCAATTGAGTCAGGTACCCGTCGATCTCCACGTTCGTCAGGTTCCTGTCATTTGGTGGAGAAATGTCATCGGAACGTATTTCTCTTGCCAAAGAGTTGGAGAAGCGTGGCCAACGCGTCTTACTGAAATTGTAAGAGTGCGCAGGCACATACTCATCCAACTCCAAAAGTTCGCTCGGGAGCTGTATTACGGCGGCAAGTCCGCAGTGGTCACTGTCGTATTCAATCGTTCGTAAACAGTTTTTTGTATGTTGATTTGTTGCATCAGTTATAACTAGTCGTGAGTTAAGCAGTAAAAGATCCAGAAAACTACCACTTCTCGGAAAAGACGGTCTGTCTGTAGCCAGAAGGTCGATCCTACACTCATTACTGTATCGACCCATCCAATTAAAAAGATGGTTCCCTTTCCCTTGCCCTTTCGTATGAAGATCGCGACCCCACCCCCTTGAGAGGAGTTGGGCCGATCCCTTCTTACGATATTGTAATTTTTATTAGTCAGTTTGTGTTTCTGGTTTAGCTTAGTTTCGCTAGCCATAAAAACATCAGGACTTTGGTCTTGCAGCAAGTGAAAGAGGTTTGCTCTACGTTCGGTCCTAATCAGCGAATTTACATTCACAGCTAGGATCTTAAAGGGTCGCTCAGGCAGCGCGCCTTTAACCATTTCGCGTTGCCGGCAGAATAGAGTAGAGGTAATCCACCCTAGCCGCCTGCTCCCTTATCTGTTTTTGCACATCGGTTAACTGACCATGAATGGTCAGCAACACCTGCATCAGATCTGCCTCTGGCACAGGAGCCGTAGGCACTTAACGTCGTTCACGCTTCCCACTAGGCTAACTTGCCTTTTAATTTTACTTGGCAAATGGCCACTAAATTGTGCAGTGAGTGCACTTAAACTATTAATGAATTTAATTCAATTGAACACACTTGGAAATTATTTTTTTGTACTGAGAAAGTCGTCAACGCGTCTGTACACTTTCACAGCTGAAGATCGACTGTGCATCTTTACAAATAATATATCATATTCTATTTTTCGTTATCACAACGTTAGCTTTGTATTCACAACAAACTGTAGCCTGCACTTTTTCATTCCCATAGATACAATAGTTGTCAATCATTATAAAATACCATGTAAAATAATTTTCTGGAGAAGTCTCTTGAATAAACTCGTGTGTAGCGTTACGCTGCTTAAAATAAATTTGTGTTTTTTTTTAAATATTCTCTTGGTCGTAAATATAACTCCCGCATGCTGATAGTAAGTTTATTAAGTTAATATGGAAGCTAGTTGTTTAAGATTTTTTGTCTAGCATTAAGATAGATATAAGAAAATGAAAATAAAAAATTAATTAAAAATGGAAAAAAAATGCGACGATATAGCATTGGCTGCTGGCCTGAGAGTTCTAGGTTCAAATTCTGGTGGCTGGTTGAGAAATAATTTTTTTTTTAGTTTAAAATTTTCGATTTTAAATATACAATTTTAAATATATTCAAGACTGCAAATAACTCGAAATAATTTAATATTTAAAGTGCAGTGTACATTATATGTGTATTTATGCATATATTTTTTTTATGTGGTGTTTGCAATATTATTTTAACACTTGCGGGAAATTTTAAGAAGACCAAAAGTACCTACATACGTATTTTAAATAATATCTTTCAATTTAAAAGATCAATTGAAGCAGGTACAAATTAAGAATTAACAGGCGTAAATACTGTGGCCACAACATCAACGTTCCTGACTAAGATACTCCGTTTGTTCGGTGAGTTTATTTTAATATTGCCTGTATCTTTTAAATAAAATAAAATTTACATATTATTTCTTATACTTTGTAATTCTGTGGTCGGGGATTTTGGTAAACAAGAATCATTAATATCAAGTGCATTGCAAACCAAATAAAAAATTAAACATAGAAAAGTATACGCATACACATCTAATAAAAAGTACCTATTTAACTTTTCTTTTTGATAAAATTCTGAGTATCGTAACTAGTAATTCTTTTTAAAAATATATTATAAAGATCCAATTAAAATTTTTATTATTATTATGACGAGTAGGTTTGTCAAAAAAAAAATGTTTAATAAAATAACCAATGTTAGTTGAGTCTGAAAAAGTAAATAACAAAATGGTTTAATTTAAAGTTTAGGATTATGGATGAGGATAATTAAAATGGAAAGGTTTAAGATGGGATAGAAGAAGCGGAAGATGGCAAGGTAAAGGGGTTGTCAAGGCGAGTACGGCAACCATGGTTGGGTGGGTAGAAGCAAATTTCTCGCGCGTCCTTAACACCATGACGCAAAGACTGGCATAATTTTTGTATGCGCGGTTCCGATAGGGGTCGAGTACCTACGTCCTCCGACGAGCAGTAGGCCGGTCAAGCATGCCAGCACTGACCCCGACGGCAAGAAAGGAATCCGCAACAATGGCGCCCGCAACGTGAGGTTTCGCTACTACAAAGTAGCAAATCTGTAAGGGTCAAGATAGGTAGTTTGTTTTGTTTTATTTGATTTAGATTTTTTTTCTTTAGTAATTTTTCACTTTTAAATTTTCATTTTAGTTTTTTTTTTCCTTTTTTTTATTGATTCATTTTAATTTTAGCTTTTGGTTTTATTTTTTTTTATTTTTTTTGTTGATCTTCTTAATTTCTTTTTGATTTCTTTTAACTTTAATTTTTTCTTACTTTGTATTGATTTTTATTTTGAGGAAATGACTTTCCTCATAAGTCCCAGTATCTGAGGCATGACCTTGGTACTGCGTTTGCGATGAGGTTGGTCAGTTCTACAATACATATACCTGGTGTTTAGCAGTCTGAGTCATAAAGCTGGCAGATTATATGCTGGCATTAATGCCCAGATATGCGAAGACATCATATACATAAAAATAATGATGGAAGAGCCACAGATGATTCATGTTGAGTTTTCAAGTGCACCTTCGATCTACATAAGCGAATTTTCTAGAGTCGATTTGTAATCAAGTTTTGGTTGCAAAGCGCCCTAGAAAAGATAGCATATATTTTTTTTCCTAGAGTAGTTTAAATAGTTAACGTAGTTTATTTAATTTTTTTTTCTTCTATCTCGGCTCGTAGAACTTTGCCATCTTTCGTTTTCGATATGTCATCTTCTTATCAGAGTAGGTGATCCTCATCCAGATCCATATATGATATATTTTTTTTTATAAATAAAAGAAGGTTTAAAAACATTTATTTCTTTTTGCATTGAGTGTTTAAGTAAAATGCGTTTTTTTTTTTACACTATCAGATCTTATTCAAGTGGAGCTTAAAGCAAGCATCAGCAGATGAAAGAAGATTTGCCAACACATAAAATGTGTCCCACTGGCTCATCACTTAGTGCAGGTGTTAGTTGTTAGTAGGCACAATGCAACAAAAACAAAAACACATGCACATAAAAACATATAAAGACAAAATTAAACAAAATTACACAGAAACATTTAGGATCGTGGAGCACTGGTTCTGAAGATAGTTTTTAAATTACGTTTATTTAAATTAAAATCCAACACACCATTGTTCAAGTTATATTCAAGAGAGGCTCATGCATGCCATAATTGGTTCTGTGATGTTCAATATTAAAAAGCTCAGAACTTCGAAGGTGGTACGACCGTCCGCGGAAGTTAAAACCAATTAAGGCTAACAGGTCCGACGAATCAATTTGTCCAGAGATAAGTTGATGGAGAAAAATTAAGTCATTGTTTACTCTACGTAGATTATCCGATGCTCGTATGGTGGCAGGTTATAAGGATCAGCCCATGGAAGGCCTTTAAGAGCAAAGCGAATAAAATTATGCTGGACTGATTCAATACGATTCTTATGGATTTCATAGAAAGGGGTCCATACTTGTGAGGCATACTCAAGATGCGGCCTAACATAACAGTTATACAAAGAGAGGGTAACGTATGGATCGTTAAATTCCTTTGCCCACCGTTTTATGAATCCAAGCATAGAGTTCGCCTTTTTTACAATAAAGTTAACACGTTCAGAAAATTCCAGATTAGCACTGAAATTAACTCCTAAGTTCTTAAAACTAAAAACACGACTAATTTTATTTTGTGTTATTCAAAATTACTTGGAACTTTTTTCTTTGAAAAAGTAATAGTTTGGCATTTTATAGGATTAAGAGTTAACCCATTTTTATTACACCAAATGCTGAAACTATCAAGATCAGAATGCAAAAGAGTATGGGAGATTTGATTGATTTATAAATTTTCATATCATCTGCAAATATGAGAATCTCACTAAAGCGTATAAAAGAAGAAACGTCATTTATAGCAAGAATAAATAAGAATGGACCCAAATGGCTTCCCTGGGGTACGCTTGAATGGGCAACGAAAGTATTAGAAAGGCAATTTCTAAATTTAACCGGGTAAGTTCTATTTTTTAGGTAGGATTTGATCCATGATATAAAAAGAGTAGGGAAACCGTATGCTTGCAGTTTAAAAACAATAATATTATGACTGAGTTGGTCAATTGCTTTAGAAAAATCTGTGTATATACAATCAACTTCAGAACCACCTTCTATTGCATTTGAACAATTATGTAAAAAGGTAAGAAGGTTTGTAACAGTAGACCTTTTCTGCACGAAACCGTGTTGCTGTTTACATATAATGTTCTTACTAAAGAACAAAAGGCTTTCACATACAACCTGTTCAAAAAGCTTAGGGATACAGGACAATTTAGAAATAGGTCTATAGTTCTTGATGTCAAATTTGTCTCCTTTTTTAAAAACAGGAGTGAGAAATGATTTCTTCCAGAATGACGGAAATTTCCCAGACTTTAACGAAAGCTCAAATATTAATTGCAAGGGCTGCACTAATACACGACTACACTTTCTCAGAACAATTGGGGGTATACCGTCAGGGCCATAAGAGCAATCGTCATTTAATAATGACAAAAAGTATAAGACCCTATCTTGTTCCACAGGAATAGTGTTAAAACTTACTTGCGGTTAGGTGTTCACGTCTTTAAAAAAATCTTTATCAACACTTACATGGGTATCAACAAAGGAGCTTAAAAAATTATTTGCAAACGCATTGCAAATATTACTGGGATTTTGTATAGAAGAGTTTTCATATATAAAACTTGCTGGGAAGCCATCCGAATTTTCTTCGAGTTAACAAAATGCCAAAAGCTTTTAGGGTCATGTTTTAAAGAGATTCCCATTTCGTTAACATAGTTGGAGTATAAAGCTTTTGAAAGATTATTAAATTCTTCAAAAAGGGTTATATACTGTTCAAAGATTATTGGAGAATGGGTTTTTATGTAAACTATCCATACTTTATTTCTCTTGTTTCGAAGAGAACTGTCAAACCCTGCAGACAGTTTTAATAAGTTTTCTTTGAAAGAATTCATCTTGGAAGCTAGCTGCGAAATGGATATTTTGCGGCAGTCGGTGCAGTACCAAAAGGCAATTTTCGAAGCTATTATTTTTTCAATGAATGCATTCGTGGAACCAACACATTTGGCATGATAAAGATTGCCACAGGTCACAGGTTCCAAAACATGCAAACAAGGGCTGATTGTATGAGCTATCAGGGCAGGCTGTTGCAAAGCAAACCATTATCGCGATTTATAAAAAAACTAAAAAAATTATATAAAAATGATATAAAAAATAAACCAATAAAAAATTATTGATTTTAGTTTAAAAAAAAAAAATAAATAAAATTAAAATGAAAGGGAAGAGAAAAAAAAAATAAATAAAAAAAAAGATTGCAGACGGTGGGATGCGCACCCACGAGGCAAATATCTGAGAATGAAGTATTTTTTTTTTTTTGTAATTTAATTTTTATTTTTAATTCAACTTATAACTACTTAAATGCTAGACAAAAACCTTAAAAACCAACTTACAGAATAACTTAACGAACTTACTGACCCCATACGGGCGCTATAAATTATACTATAGCTATATATTAAAAATGCCTTTCGACGTAAAAACTAACTTAAATTAAAATTCAATATTTCTTAAAACTAAACGAGAAAATTCTTAAAAACTCGTTTTCCTATAACATTTTATATTTTATATAAAAACTTAAAACTACCCTCTACCTAAATAAAACTAAAATATACGTAAAATATACGTAATAATTATACCTAAATAACTTAAAACTACTTAAAATACTTAAAATAATTTAAAACTGGAACAACCACCAGCAGCCTTTTTTTTTTTTGGCGCAGCAGCCAATGCATATATGCATATATGAACGCCAAACATGTAGATTGGTGAAATCAAGTTCAAAATCCTAGAGGGAACCATCTTGTTAATTGGATGGGACGATACAGTGTTGAGTGTAGGATCGACCTTCTGGCTACAGATAGACCGTCATTTCCGAGAAGTGGTAGTTTTCTGGATCTTTTACTGCTTGACTCACGACTAGTTATAACTGACGCAACAAATCAACTGACAAGAAACTGCTTACGAACAATTGAATATGACAGTGATCACTGCGGGCTCGAAACCGTAATACAGCTTCCAAGCGAACTTGTGGAATTGGATGAGTATGTGCCAGCGCACTCTTACAATTTCAGTAAGACGCGTTGGCCACGCTTCTCCAACTCCTTGGCAAGAGAAATACGTTCCGATGACATTTCTCCACCAAATGACAGGAACCTGACGAACGTCGAGATCGACGGGTACCTGACTCAAATGGATACGACTCATTTTTTTTTTTTTTTCATTTTTAATTCATTTTTTATTTTTCATTTTCTTATATCTATCTTAATGCTAGACAAAAAATCTTAAACAACTAGCTTACATATTAACTTAACTAACTTACTGGCCCCATGCGGGCGCTCTAAATTAAACTGTGACTATACTTAAACCATGCCTTTCGACGTAAAATAACTTATATTTAAAATTCATGATAACTTAAAACTAACGAGAAAATTATTAAAAAAAACTCATTATCTATATCATTGTTTTTTAAATTTTTTATAAAACTTAAAGCTACCCTTTACCTAAATAAAACTAATAAAAACTAAATTAAAACTAACTTAAACTACATTATATCTAATTAAAACTACTTAAAATAACTTAAAACTAGAACAGCCACCAGCAATTTTTTTTTTTTTTTTTTTTTTTGTGCCACCGTCCTGTTCTACCTACTCTACTCTACCTATATTTACCTTAGAACTATGTAAGTCGGCCAAAGCAATAATGTGGTCAACTTTCAATATCACGGTGGTCACCCAACCACCAGAATTTTTTGACTTGTTCAATTAAGTCCTTTCTGTCCCGAAGGGGCACAGCTCTACTGAACCGCAGACGCTCTGCTCCGTTCCCTGAGCCGACGTCCCGATCGTAAAGAAGTCGCCGATCCACAGTCCTACGGCTGACGTGGTAGATTAACGGAACCGCCAATCTATCCTGTATCAGCCCACGACTGTCTAAATAGAGGAATGTCTCGGGCGGGATGAAACCGTTAAGACGTACACTTTCGCTATACTCATCATTGGGGTAGTAAGCCCCAAAAATAAGTCCATTGGTTGAGGTCATCGCTCTTGCAATGTGACCCCGAATCAGCTTGATTAAAAAGTTATCTATCCTGTTTATATTGGCCCTGTTGTATAGAACCTCGTTGGCATAGTAATGTGTGTACTCCGACTCTGGTGTTCTGTGCAATCCAAGGCAGCGTCTAAGACACTGCCTCTCGAACACCCGAATCTTTTCCATTTGAGATGGGGCAACGTTGAACCACACAGGGCACCCATAGGCAATCATTGGCCGGATAAGGGCCATGTAGCAAATCACCTTTACTCTGCTGTCGAGGCGGCTGCTATAGAACAACCGTCTTGTCAACCCAAAGGCTCCCCTAGCTCTGGTCAGAGCAGCATCTACATGTCGATTGAAATATAGATACTGATCTAGCCAGATGCCAAGGTACTTTACCACATCTTTACTTGCCAGTGGATGTCCACTTGGTCCAACGATCACTAGATTTCTCCAGTTCTTTCTTGTATCCCTAGAAGCCCTAGACAACGGGGTTCTAAACAGGATAGTTTCTGACTTCTGGAAGTTAATTTTTAACTTCCAGTCATCACAATATCGCTGAATCTTGTCGAAGTCACGCTGCAAGAGAGTTCTAATGACTTCAACTTTTGGACCGGTCCTGTACGCTACAAGGTCATCGGCATACGCAATTGCATGAGTGAGACTACCTATCAGATCGCTGGTGTAAATACTAAAAAGAATCGGCGAGTTCACAGCTCCTTGCTGTAGACCGTTTTTAATATCAAATGTTGTGGTAGAAGTTACATTGCCACTTTTGACAACAAACTTTCTACCATTGAGCATGTCATGAAGCATATATAACAGTGGTTTACTTATGCCAAGTCTAGTTAACTTCAGATAAAGACCCTCTAACCATACGGTGTCGAAAGCCTTCTCTAAATCAACCAGAACGGCACCCGTGCATTGATTTTTCGCTTTGTTCCATTGAACATCAGAAACTAACTTAGACGCGGCATGAATAGTGTCATGCCCCGCCTTAAAGCCAAACTGATTATCTGGAATAATATTTTTGTCCTCAGCCCACTTGAACAGAGCTCTATTGAGAATCTTCTCAAATACCTTACTGATACTTGGAAGAAGACTTATCGAACGAAGATTTGCCGGATTGGAGCTGTCCTTTCCCTTTTTGGGGAGAGGATGGACCACAGCTGTCTTCCAACTCACTGGATAATATGCATTATTCAATGCGTTGTTGAACAGTGTGGTATAAATGTCTACTGCTTCCTGAGGGAGATGTCGTAAAACAATGTTGGGTATGCCATCGACCCCCGCAGATTTCTTTTTCTTTAATGTTTGAAAAATTAACTGAAGCTCTACCTTCGAAATTAACAATGAACTGGGTCCATTTTGCTCGGCGATGGTGGCGTTTGCCAAGTTTTCGTCATTGAACCCGGTGAAACCGGTATTCTCGGATCGCCATTGCGTAATGCTATTTCCAAGGTAGAAGTTGTGCAGTAAGGCTCTGTTCTCCAGGTCATCATTCGGACGAATGCTAGCATTCGCCTTATACACTTGCTGGAAAGCAGCACCTACAGCCTCTACTTTTTCCTGAGGATCTTCTGTTATAAAAAAATTATTATCGAGAACGGCAGGATCCAGATCTATTCACGCAATCGTTAGTACGTCTTCGTTATCTGTTGTCCTCTGAAGTTTAAGACATGGAAGTTCGTTTTGATCATTCCTTCTAAATAACTTATTTATTTGGGGAAACATACTAGGGTCGCTAGAATTAACGGCCCGGATTCTGTTATCCCAGTATGAATTAATAGATAATCTGTAATTTTGTCTGATCAGATTATTAAGATTTTTGATCGACGACTTCAATGTCCTAATCTCCATATCTCGTGTGTCCGTGAAACGTCTGTACAGAAGTTTCAACCTAGTCAGAAGTCCACTTTTTTGTCGGTGTAGTGCGTCAATTGTCGCGTTCTTGTATATACCAGTAGGGTCTTGTTCCTTATTTTTTGGGATTGTTCTGTCCATTGTTCGTTTTATAGTCGTGTCCATTTGATTCAGGTACCCGTCGATCTCAACGTTCGTCAGGTTCCTGTCATTTGGTGGAGAAATGTCATCGGAACGTATTTCTCTTGCCAAGGAGTTCGAGAAGCGTGGCCAACGCGTCTTACTGAAATTGTAAGAGTGTGCAGGCACATACTCATCAAACTCCAAAAGTTCGCTCGGGAGCTGTATTACGGCGGCAAGTCCGCAGTGGTCACTGTCGTATTCAATCGTTCGTAAACAGTTTTTTGTATGTTGACCTACAGTGTCAGTTATTATCAGTCTTGAGTCAAACAGGAGTAGATCCAGAAAACTACCACTTCTCGGAAAAGACGGTCTATCTGTAGCCAGAAGGTCGATCCTACACTCAACACTATATCGACCCATCCAATTAAAAAGATGGTTCCCTCTAGGGTTTTGTACTTGATTTCCCCAATCTACATGTTTGGCGTTCAAGTCCCCTGCCATGAGATAAAAATTCTCATCCAAGTTCAGTCTTAAGCATTCAAAAAGCTTTTCAAGCTCTGCGATAAAATTAGCCGGCTGAGGTGCGTCAGGTGCGTACACCGCGATTGCGTACATTCTTTTCCCCTGCTGGAGAGGAATGCAAACGATGCAAGCTTCTAGCAGCCCAAATCTTCGCACTTCACTATTATATATAACTTTATGTTTAATGCCCTTTCGTATGAAGATTGCGACCCCACCCCCTTGAGAGGAGTTGGGCCGATCCCTTCTTACGATATTGTAATTTTTATTAGTCAGTTTGTGTTTCTGGTTTAGCTTAGTTTCGCTAGCCATAAACACATCAGGACTTTGGTCTTGCAGCAAATGAAAGAGGTTTGCTCTACGTTCGGTCCTAATCAGCGAATTCACATTCACAGCTAGGATCTTAAAGGGTCGCTCAGGCAGCGCGCCTTTAACCATTTCGCGTTGCCGGCAGAATAGAGTAGAGGTAATCCACCCTAGCCGCCTGCTCCCTTATCTGTTTTTGCACATCGGTTAACTGACCATGAATGGTCAGCAACACCTGCATCAGATCTGCCTCTGGCACAGGAGCCGTAGGCACTTGGACCTGTTTGGCTACCTGTGGTTGAGGCTGTTCCGTGTTTCCCTTTCCAGACGCCATTTGGGCGTAAGAAATTCCGGGATTAACGGCAGTTGTTGTCTGGCGTACTACTGGGTGTTTTACCTCCACTGTTTTCTTTTGGGCTTTGTTGTTTTTCATTTCCTGAAACTTCGGACATCCCCGATAGTTTGCGGGGTGCCCAGAGCCTCGGCAAAGTGCACATTTTAACTGGGTCCTGTCTTCGACCCTATCTTTCCCAAGCTTACATTCCCCTATCTTGTGGGAGTCTCCACACTTGACGCAAACTGGATCCATACCACAGTTAGCTGCCACGTGGCCGTACCCTTGGCAGTTCATGCATTGAAGCATGTCTCTCTGCGTATTTAATTTTTCCCATCTTACAATTTGGTAGTTAAGGACGGTTATACTCCTTAAACCACTCAACTTGCTTTGGGGCCAGAGCTGAACGAGGAAGAATGGTAAATTCCGTTTCTCCCGTCTGGCCTTAACTGTGGAAAACGGTCGGACCCCGATAAAATCGAGATCATCGCTCGCCACTTGACGGAGCTCAGCTAAGAGCGCCTGCGGATCCGTAGAGGATTCTATACCCTTCAGGAGAACTGTTTGCAGCTTTTCTTCCTTCGGGGTGAAACTGTAGAATTCTGTCTTCGTTTGTGACAAAAGATCTTTGACTTTTTTATAATGCTCGACCGAAGAGCAATGAATAGCGTGTCGGTCTGCGTTCAATCTTTTAATAATAAAATTATTGCCTATGGCCGACTTACATAGTTCTATTGTATCTTTTAATTCTATTTTATAAGTATTAATTGGTGGCACCTTACCTTTTTTTGCTTGTGGCTGTTGCTGATGTTGCTGCTGCTGTTGTGACTGCTGCTGTTGTGCCTGCTGCTGTTGTATCTGCTGCGGTTGTTGTTGCTGTTGTATTTTCTGCTGCTGTTGTTGCTTCTGTGTCTTTTGTTGCTGTTGTGTTGTGTTTGTTGTTGTATTTGCTTTTGTTGCTGATGTTGTTGTTGTTTCTGTTGTTGTTGTTGTTGTTGTTGTTGTTGTGGCTGTTGTTGTAGCGGTTGATTTTGCTGTTGCTGTTGTTGTTGTTGTTGTTGTTGCTTTTGTTTTTGTTTTTGTTGCTTTGCTTGCGGTTGCTGATGCTGTTGCTGGGGCTGCAGTTGCTGCGCCTGCTGCTTCTTTTTGTGCTGAATTTCCGGAAGTGGTTGTTGTTGCTTAAGGGACTGCTGCTTTTGTTCAGCTTTTTGTTGCTCTTGGAGCGTTTTTTGTCTTTTGCTTTCAAGAGCAACTAGGCGCTCTTTTTCCCTACGCGCTTCTTGTTTTTCTTTCAGTGCTCTTACCATTGCCATAAGTGCAGAGATTTGCTCTGTCAGAGATTCTATTTTTTCTTCCTCAGTTTCTGATTCTGGAGGTGAAAGATCTACTAACTCGGCACTTACGTAATGCCCCTCACCTTCTACGGACATGTAAGCAATGTCTTCGGCATCTGCCGCAGCGACGTTTTGCTCATCTGTCTTCTTGTCAGTCTCGTTGACGGCCCCTTTGGCGACCTCATAGTCAGCTACTCCTGCTATTTCGTCGTCCGCCTCTGCCTCGTCATCGCCCTCATCTTCGTGTTCGTTGTCATCCTCGTAGGAGGAGCTTTCAACCTGCCTGTGCATTTAAGCTTGAGCCGATGCCTTAGCCAACTTCGCTCTTGTGCTCCTGTCAGGGCGGTTTACAAGATGGGGCTTGTATCTAATGATACGCCTCATCTTCTTGTCTTCTTTTGTTGTTGCTGCGGCACGTGCCGGTGTTGAGGACTTGCCTTTTGGAAGGCTTGATGTTGTTGCAGTTGCTAAGCTGCTTTTATTGGCCTCGGCACGTGCCGATGACTTAGTCGTTGTTGTTGCTATAGTTATAGCTGTTGATACTTGAGCATTGGAAGGGCCCGCTATATTAGCATTTGCCGTTGCATCACCTGATGCTCCGGCAGATTCTCTTGTTGTTGGGGGATCATCTTTCGATGTCCCCGTTGGCTTTACCATCTGTATTTGTTGTTCCTCTCTGTTTTTGTTCACCTTCTCCCAGAACTTATTTAAAAAAAAAGCCCTGGCCAGGGTGGGGCTCGAACCCACGACCCTCCACTTCGTCGTCGTTCACGCTACCCACTAGGCTAACTTGCCTTTTAATTTTACTTGGCAAATTGCCACTAGATTGTGCAGTGAGTGCACTTAAACTATTAATGAAAATTTAATTCAATTGAACACACTTGTAAATTAATTTTGTATACTGAGAAAGTCGTCAACGCGTCTGTACACTTTCACAGCTGAAGATCGACTGAAATGGATACGACTATAAAACGAACAATGGACAGAACAATCCCAAAATATAAGGAACAAGACCCTACTGGTTTATACAAGAACGCGACAATCGACGCACTACACCGACAAAAATGTGGACTGCTGACTAGGTTGAAACTTATGTACAGACGTTTCACGGACACACGTGATCTGGAGATTAGAACATTGAAGTCGTCGATCAAAAACATTAACGTTCTGATGAGACAAAACTATAGATTATCTATTAATTTATATTGGGATAACAGAATTCGGGCTGTTAATTCTAGCGACCCTAGTATGTTTCCCCAAATAAATAAGATATTTAGAAGAAATGATCAAAACGATCTTCCATGTCTTAAACTCCAGAGGACAACAGATAACGAAGACGTACTTACGATTGCGGGAATATATCCGGAGGGTGCCGTTTTCGATGATAACTTTTTTATGATAGAAGATCCACAGGAAAAGATAGAAGCTGTAGGGGCTGCTTTCCAGCAAGTGTATAAGGTGAATGCTAGCATTCGTCCGAATCATGACCTGGAGAACAGAGCCTTGCTGCACAATTTCTATCTTGGAAATAACATAACGCAATAGCGATCTGAGAATACTGGTTTCGCCGGGTTCAATGACGAAAACTTGGCAAATGCCACCATCGCCGAGCGAAATGGACCCAGTTCATTGTTAATTTCGAAGCTAGAACTTCAGTTAATTTTTCAAACATTAAAGAAAAAAAAATCTGTGGGGGTCGATGGTATACCCAACATTGTGTTACGACATCTCCCTGAGGAAGCCATAGACATTTATACCACACTGTTCAACAACGCATTGAATAATGCATATTATCCAGTGAGTTGGAAGACAGCTGTGGTCCATCCTCTCCCCAAAAAGGGAAAGGACAGCTCCAATCCGGCAAATCTTCGGTCGATAAGTCTTCTTCCAAGTATCAGTAAAGTATTCGAAAAGATTCTCAATAGAGCTCTGTTCAAGTGGGCTGAGGACAAAAATATTATTCCAGATAATCAGTTTGGCTTTAAGGCGGGCCATGACACTATTCATGCCGCGTCTAAGTTAGTTTCTGATGTTCAATGAAACAAAACGAAAAATCAATGCACGGGTGCCGTTCTGGTTGATTTAGAGAAAGCTTTCGACACCGTATGGTTAGAGGGTCTTTATCTGAAGCTATCTAGATTTGGCATAAGTAAACCACTTTTATGTATGCTTCATGACATGCTCACTGGTAGAAAGTTTGTTGTCAAAAGTGGCAATGTAACTTCTACCACAACTTTTGATATTAAAAGTGGTCTACAGCAAGGAGCTGTGAACTCACCGATTCTTTTTAGTATTTACACCAGCGATCTGATAGTTAGTCTCACTCATGCGATTGCGTATGCCGATGACCTTGTAGCGTACAGAACGGGTCCAAAAGTTGAAGTCATCAAAATTCTCTTGCAGCGTGACTTCGACCAGATTCAGCGATACTGTGATGACTGGAAGTTAAAAATTAATTTTCAGAAATCAGAAACTATCCTGTTTAGAACCCCTTTGTCTAGGGCTTCTAGGAATACAAGAAAGAACTGGAGAAATCTAGTGATCGTTGGACCAAATAAACATCCACTGGCGAGTAAAGATGTATCTGGCTAGTTCAGTATCTATATTTCAATCGACATATAGATGCTGCTCTGGCCAGAGCTAGGGGAGCGTTTGCTCTGACAAGCCGGTTGATTTATAGCAGCCGCCTTTACCCTGTTTTCAATGTAACTTCCGCCACAACTTTTGATATTAAAAACGGTCTACAGCAAGGAGCTGTGAACTCGCCGATTCTTTTTAGTATTTACACCAGCGATCTGATAGGTAGTCTCACTCATGCAATTGCGTATGCCGATGACCTTGTAGCGTACAGGACCGGTCCAAAAGTTGAAGTCATTAGAATTGCAGCGTGACTTCGACAAGATTCAGCTTTGTGATGACTGGAAGTTAAAAATTAACTTCCAGAAGTCAGAAACTATCCTGTTTAGAACCCCGTTGTCTAGGGCTTCTAGGGATACAAGAAAGAACTGGAGAAATCTAGTGATCGTTGGACCAAGTGGACATCCACTGGCAAGTAAAGATGTTGTAATTTTTATTAGTCAGTTTGTGTTTCTATTTTAGCTTAGTTTCGCTAGCCATAAAAACATCAGGACTTTGGTCTTGCAGCAAGTGAAAGAGGTTTGCTCTACGTTCGGTCCTAATCAGCGAATTTACATTCACAGCTAGGATCTTAAAGGGTCACTCAGGCAGCGCGCCTTTAACCATTTCGCGTTGCCGGCAGAATAGAGTAGAGGTAATCCACCCTAGCCGCCTGCTCCTTTATCTGTTTTTGCACATCGGTTAACTGACCATGAATGGTCAGCAACACCTGCATCAGATCTGCCTCTGGCACAGGAGCCGTAGGCACTAAACGTCGTTCACGCTACCCACTAGGCTAACTTGCCTTTTAATTTTACTTGGCAAATGGCCACTAAATTGTGCAGTGAGTGCACTTAAACTATTAATGAATTTAATTCAATTGAACACACTTGGAAATTATTTTTTTGTACTGAGAAAGTCGTCAACGCGTCTGTACACTTTCACAGCTGAAGATCGACTGTGCATCTTTACAAATAATATATCATATTCTATTTTTCGTTATCACAACGTTAGCTTTGTATTCACAACAAACTGTAGCCTGCACTTTTTCATTCCCATAGATACAATAGTTGTCAATCATTATAAAATACCATGTAAAATAATTTTCTGGAGAAGTCTCTTGAATAAACTCGTATGTAGCGTTACGCTGCTTAAAATAAATTTGTGTTTTTTTTTAAATATTCTCTTGGTCGTAAATATAACTCCCGCATGCTGATAGTAAGTTTATTAAGTTAATATGGAAGCTAGTTGTTTAAGATTTTTTTGTCTAGCATTAAGATAGATATAAGAAAATGAAAATAAAAAATTAATTAAAAATGGAAAAAAAATGCGACGATATAACATTGGCTGCTGGCCTGAGAGTTCTAGGTTCAAATTCTGGTGGCTGATTGAGAAATAATTTTTTTTTTAGTTTAAAATTTTCGATTTTAAATATACAATTTTAAATATATTCAAGACTGCAAATAACTCGAAATAATTTAATATTTAAAGTGCAGTGTACATTATATGTGTATTTATGCATATATTTTTTTTATGTGGTGTTTGCAATATTATTTTAACACTTGCGGGAAATTTTAAGAAGACCAAAAGTACCTACATACGTATTTTAAATAATATCTTTCAATTTAAAAGATCAATTGAAGCAGGTACAAATTAAGAATTAACAGGCGTAAATACTGTGGCCACAACATCAACGTTCCTGACTAAGATACTCCGTTTGTTTGGTGAGTTTATTTTAATATTGCCTGTATCTTTTAAATAAAATAAAATTTACATATTATTTCTTATACTTTGTAATTCTGTGGTCGGGGATTTTGGTAAACAAGAATCATTAATATCAAGTGCATTGCAAACCAAATAAAAAATTAAACATAGAAAAGTATACGCATACACATCTAATAAAAAGTACCTATTTAACTTTTCTTTTTGATAAAATTCTGAGTATCGTAACTAGTAATTCTTTTTAAAAATATATTATAAAGATCCAATTAAAATTTTTATTATTATTATGACGAGTAGGTTTGTCAAAAAAAATGTTTAATAAAATAAGCAATGTTAGTTGAGTCTGAAAAAGTAAATAACAAAATGGTTTAATTTAAAGTTTAGGATTATGGATGAGGATAATTAAAATGGAAAGGTTTAAGATGGGATAGAAGAAGCGGAAGATGGCAAGGTAAAGGGGTTGTCAAGGCGAGTACGGCAACCATGGTTGGGTGGGTAGAGGCAAATTTCTCGCGCGTCCTTAACACCATGACGCAAAGACTGGCATAATGTTTGTATGCGCGGTTCCGATAGGGGTCAAGTACCTACGTCCTCCGACGAGCAGTAGGCCGGTCAAGCATGCCAGCACTGACCCCGACGGCAAGAAAGGAATCCGCAACAATGGCGCCCGCAACGTGAGGTTTCGCTACTACAAAGTAGCAAATCTGTAAGGGTCAAGATAGGTAGTTTGTTTTGTTTTATTTGATTTAGATTTTTTTTCTTTAGTAATTTTTCACTTTTAAATTTTCATTTTAGTTTTTTTTTTCCTTTTTTTTATTGATTCATTTTAATTTTAGCTTTTGGTTTTCTTTTTTTTTATTTTTTTTGTTGATCTTCTTAATTTCTTTTTGATTTCTTTTAACTTTAATTTTTTCTTACTTTGTATTGATTTTTATTTTGAGGAAATGACTTTCCTCATAAGTCCCAGTATCTGAGGCATGACCTTGGTACTGCGTTTGCGATGAGGTTGGTCAGTTCTACAATATATATACCTGGTGTTTAGCAGTCTGAGTCATAAAGCTGGCAGATTATATGCTGGCATTAATGCCCAGATATGCGAAGAACAGATAACGAAGACGTACTAACGATTGCGGGAATTGATCCGGAAGGTGCCGTTTTCGATGATAATTATTATATGATAGAAGATCCTCAGGAAAAAGTAGAGGCTGTGGGGGCTGCTTTCCAGCAAGTGTATAAGGTGAATGCTAGCATTCGTCCGAATCATGACCTGGAAAACAGAGCCTTGCTGCACAATTTCTATCTTGGAAATAACATAACGCAATGGCGATCTGAGAATACTGGTTTCACCTTGTTCAATGACGAAAACTTGGCAAACGCCACCATCGCCGAGCGAAATGGACCCAGTTCATTGTTAATTTCGAAGGTAGAACTTCAGTTAATTTTTCAAACATTAAAGAAAAAGAAATCTGCGGGGGTCGATGGTATACCCAACATTGTGTTACGACATCTCCCTGAGGAAGCCATAGACATTTATACCACACTGTTCAACAACGCATTGAATAATGCATATTATCCAATGAGTTGGAAGACAGCTGTGGTCCATCCTCTCCCCAAAAAGGGAAAGGACAGCTCCAATCCGGCAAATCTTCGGTCGATAAGTCTTCTTCCAAGTATCAGTAAAGTATTCGAAAAGATTCTCAATAGAGCTCTGTTCAAGTGGGCTGAGGACAAAAATATTATTCCAGATAATCAGTTTGGCTTTAAGGCGGGGCATGACACTATTCATGCCGCGTCTAAGTTAGTTTCTGATGTTCAATGGAACAAAACGAGAAATCAATGCACGGGTGCCGTTCTGGTTGATTTAGAGAAAGCTTTCGACACCGTATGGTTAGAGGGTCTTTATCTGAAGCTATCTAGATTTGGCATAAGTAAACCACTGTTATATATGCTTCATGACATGCTCACTGGTAGAAAGTTTGTTGTCAAAAGTGGCAATGTAACTTCTACCACAACTTTTGATATTAAAAATGGTCTACAGCAAGGAGCTGTGAACTCACCGATTCTTTTTAGTATTTACACCAGCGATCTGATAGGTAGTCTCACTCATGCGATTGCGTATGCCGATGACCTTGTAGCGTACAGGACGGGTCCAAAAGTTGAAGTCATCAAAATTCTCTTGCAGCGTGACTTCGACCAGATTCAGCGATATTGTGATGACTGGAAGTTAAAAATTAATTTTCAGAAATCAGAAACTATCCTGTTTAGAACCCCTTTGTCTAAGGCTTCTAGGGATACAAGAAAGAACTGGAGAAATCTAGTGATCGTTGGACCAAGTGGACATCCACTAGCGAGTAAAGATGTAGTAAAGTACCTTGGTATCTGGCTAGACCAGTATCTATATTTCAATCGACATATAGATGCTGCTCTGGCCAGAGCTAGGGGAGCGTTTGCTTTGACAAGACGGTTGTTTTATAGCAGCCGCCTTGAAAACAGGGTAAAGGTGATTTGCTACATGGCCCTCATCCGGCCAATGATTGCCTATGGGTGCCCTGTGTGGTTTAACGTTGCCCCATCTCAAATGGAAAAGATTCGGGTGTTTGAGAGGCAGTGTCTTAGGACCTGTCTTGGATTACACAGAACACCAGAGTCGGAGTACAAACATTATTATGCCAACGAGGTCTTATACAACGGGGCCAATATAAACAGGATAGATAACTTTTTAATTAAGCTGATTCGGGGTCACATTGCAAGAGCGATGTCCTCAGCCAATGGACTTATTTTCGGGGCTTACTACCCCAATAATGAATATAGTGAGAGCGTTCGTCTTAACGGTTTCATCCCGCCCGAGACATTCCTCTATTTAGACAGTCGAGGGCTGATACAGGATAGATTGGCGGTTCCGTTAATCTACCACGTCGGCCGTAGAACTGTGGATCGGCGACTCCTGTATGATCGAGACGTCGGCTCTGGGAACGGAGCAGAGCGTCTGCGGTTCAGTAGAGCTGTGCCCCTTCGGGACAGAAAGGACTTGGTTAAGCAAGTAAAACAATTCTGGTGGTTGGGGGACCACTTTGATACGTATTTTTAGGTATTAATAGGTAGACATTATATAGGACAGTGGTGGCACCAAAAAAAAAAAAATTATAAAAAAAAAAACTGCATTTGCTTGTGGATATGTACATTGGGCGCTAGTACATATGCATATATATTCATATATGCATATGTATGAGTGTGTGTGCATTTGCATAAGCTGCTGCGAAAAAAAAAAAAAAAAAAAAAAAGCTGCGGGTGGCTGTTCTAGTTTTAAGTTATTTTAAGTATTTGTAAGTAGTTTTAAGTTCTTTACGTATAGTTATTACGTATATTTTAGTTTTATTTAGGTTAATTTAGTTTTATTTAGGTAAAGGGTAGTTTTAAGTTTTTATATTATATAAAATGTCATAGAAAAACGAGTTTTTAAGAATTTTCTCGTTTAGTTTTAAGAAATATTGAATTTTAATTTAAGTTAGTTTTTACGTCGAAAGGCATTTTTAATATATAGTTATAGTATAATTTAGAGCGCCCGCATGGGGCCAGTAAGTTAGTTAAGTTATTCGGTAAGCTAGTTTTTAAGGTTTTTGTCTAGCATTTAAGTAGATATAAGTTAAATTGAAAATAAAAAAATGAATTAAAAAAAAAAAAAAAAAAAAAAATGCGAAGACGTCATATACATAAAAAAAATGATGGAAGAGCCACAGATGATTCATGTTGAGTTTTCAAGTGCACCTTCGATCTACATAAGCGAATTTTCTAGAGTCGATTTGTAATCAAGTTTTGGTTGCAAAGCACCCTAGAAAAGATAGCATATATATTTTTTCCTAGAGTAGTTTAAATAGTTAACGTAGTTTATTTAATTTTTTTTTCTTCTATCTCGGCTCGTAGAACTTTGCCATCTTTCGTTTTCGATATGTCATCTTCTTATCAGAGTAGGTGATCCTCATCCAGATCCATATATGATATATTTTTTTTTATAAATAAAAGAAGGTTTAAAAACATTTATTTCTTTTTGCATTGAGTGTTTAAGTAAAATGCGTTTTTTTTTTACACTATCAGATCTTATTCAAGTGGAGCTTAAAGCAAGCATCAGCAGATGAAAGAAGATTTGCCAACACATAAAATGTGTCCCACTGGCTCATCACTTAGTGCAGGTGTTAGTTGTTAGTAGGCACAATGCAACAAAAACAAAAACACATGCACATAAAAACATATAAAGACAAAATTAAACAAAATTACACAGAAACATTTAGGATCGTGGAGCACTGGTTCTGAAGATAGTTTTTAAATTACGTTTATTTAAATTAAAATCCAACACACCATTGTTCAAGTTATATAACTTACTCATCCGCTTGAGAGGCTCATGCATGCCATAATTGGTTCTGTGATGTTCAATATTAAAAAGCTCAGAACTTCGAAGGTGGTACGACCGTCCGCGGAAGTTAAAACCAATTAAGGCTAACAGGTCCGACGAATCAATTTGTCCAGAGATAAGTTGATGGAGAAAAATTAAGTCATTGTTTACTCTACGTAGATTATCCGATGCTCGTATGGTGGCAGGTTATAAGGATCAGCCCATGGAAGGCCTTTAAGAGCAAAGCGAATAAAATTATGCTGGACTGATTCAATACGATTCTTATGGATTTCATAGAAAGGGGTCCATACTTGTGAGGCATACTCAAGATGCGGCCTAACATAACAGTTATACAAAGAGAGGGTAACGTATGGATCGTTAAATTCCTTTGCCCACCGTTTTATGAATCCAAGCATAGAGTTCGCCTTTTTTACAATAAAGTTAACACGTTCAGAAAATTCCAGATTAGCACTGAAATTAACTCCTAAGTTCTTAAAACTAAAAACACGACTAATTTTATTTTGTGTTATTCAAAATTACTTGGAACTTTTTTCTTTGAAAAAGTAATAGTTTGGCATTTTATAGGATTAAGAGTTAACCCATTTTTATTACACCAAATGCTGAAACTATCAAGATCAGAATGCAAAAGAGTATGGGAGATTTGATTGATTTATAAATTTTCATATCATCTGCAAATATGAGAATCTCACTAAAGCGTATAAAAGAAGAAACGTCATTTATAGCAAGAATAAATAAGAATGGACCCAAATGGCTTCCCTGGGGTACGCTTGAATGGGCAACGAAAGTATTAGAAAGGCAATTTCTAAATTTAACCGGGTAAGTTCTATTTTTTAGGTAGGATTTGATCCATGATATAAAAAGAGTAGGGAAACCGTATGCTTGCAGTTTAAAAACAATAATATTATGACTGAGTTGGTCAATTGCTTTAGAAAAATCTGTGTATATACAATCAACTTCAGAACCACCTTCTATTGCATTTGAACAATTATGTAAAAAGGTAAGAAGGTTTGTAACAGTAGACCTTTTCTGCACGAAACCGTGTTGCTGTTTACATATAATGTTCTTACTAAAGAACAAAAGGCTTTCACATACAACCTGTTCAAAAAGCTTAGGGATACAGGACAATTTAGAAATAGGTCTATAGTTCTTGATGTCAAATTTGTCTCCTTTTTTAAAAACAGGAGTGAGAAATGATTTCTTCCAGAATGACGGAAATTTCCCAGACTTTAACGAAAGCTCAAATATTAATTGCAAGGGCTGCACTAATACACGACTACACTTTCTCAGAACAATTGGGGGTATACCGTCAGGGCCATAAGAGCAATCGTCATTTAATAATGACAAAAAGTATAAGACCCTATCTTGTTCCACAGGAATAGTGTTAAAACTTACTTGCGGTTAGGTGTTCACGTCTTTAAAAAAATCTTTATCAACACTTACATGGGTATCAACAAAGGAGCTTAAAAAATTATTTGCAAACGCATTGCAAATATTACTGGGATTTTGTATAGAAGAGTTTTCATATATAAAACTTGCTGGGAAGCCATCCGAATTTTCTTCGAGTTAACAAAATGCCAAAAGCTTTTAGGGTCATGTTTTAAAGAGATTCCCATTTCGTTAACATAGTTGGAGTATAAAGCTTTTGAAAGATTATTAAATTCTTCAAGAAGGGTTATATACTGTTCAAAGATTATTGGAGAATGGGTTTTTATGTAAACTATCCATACTTTATTTCTCTTGTTTCGAAGAGAACTGTCAAACCCTGCAGACAGTTTTAATATGTTTTCTTTGAAAGAATTCATCTTGGAAGCTAGCTGCGAAATGGATATTTTGCGGCAGTCGGTGCAGTACCAAAAGGCAATTTTCGAAGCTATTATTTTTTCAATGAATGCATTCGTGGAACCAACACATTTGGCATGATAAAGATTGCCACAGGTCACAGGTTCCAAAACATGCAAACAAGGGCTGATTGTATGAGCTATCAGGGCAGGCTGTTGCAAAGCAAACCATTATCGCGATTTATAAAAAAACTAAAAAAATTATATAAAAATGATATAAAAAATAAACCAATAAAAAATTATTGATTTTAGTTAAAAAAAAAAATAAATAAAATTAAAATGAAAGGGAAGAGAAAAAAAAATAAATAAAAAAAAAGATTGCAGACGGTGGGATGCGCACCCACGAGGCAAATATCTGAGAATGAAGTATTTTTTTTTTTGTAATTTAATTTTTATTTTTAATTCAACTTATAACTACTTAAATGCTAGACAAAAACCTTAAAAACCAACTTACAGAATAACTTAACGAACTTACTGACCCCATACGGGCGCTCTAAATTATACTATAGCTATATATTAAAAATGCCTTTCGACGTAAAAACTAACTTAAATTAAAATTCAATATTTCTTAAAACTAAACGAGAAAATTCTTAAAAACTCGTTTTCCTATAACATTTTTTATTTTATATAAAAACTTAAAACTACCCTCTACCTAAATAAAACTAAAATATACGTAAAATATACGTAATAATTATACCTAAATAACTTAAAACTACTTAAAATACTTAAAATAATTTAAAACTGGAACAACCACCAGCAGCCTTTTTTTTTTTTGGCGCAGCAGCCAATGCATATATGCATATATGAACGCCAAACATGTAGATTGGGGAAATCAAGTTCAAAATCCTAGAGGGAACCATCTTGTTAATTGGATGGGACGATACAGTGTTGAGTGTAGGATCGACCTTCTGGCTACAGATAGACCGTCATTTCCGAGAAGTGGTAGTTTTCTGGATCTTTTACTGCTTGACTCACGACTAGTTATAACTGACGCAACAAATCAACTGACAAGAAACTGCTTACGAACAATTGAATATGACAGTGATCACTGCGGGCTCGAAACCGTAATACAGCTTCCAAGCGAACTTGTGGAATTGGATGAGTATGTGCCAGCGCACTCTTACAATTTCAGTAAGACGCGTTGGCCACGCTTCTCCAACTCCTTGGCAAGAGAAATACGTTCCGATGACATTTCTCCACCAAATGACAGGAACCTGACGAACGTCGAGATCGACGGGTACCTGACTCAAATGGATACGACTATAAAACGAACAATGGACAGAACAATCCCAAAATATAAGGAACAAGACCCTACTGGTTTATACAAGAACGCGACAATCGACGCACTACACCGACAAAAAAGTGGACTGCTGACTAGGTTGAAACTTCTGTACAGACGTTTCACGGACACACGTGATCTGGAGACTAGAACATTGAAGTCGTCGATCAAAAACATTAACGTTCTGATGAGACAAAACTATAGATTATCTATTAATTTATATTGGGATAACAGAATTCGGGCTGTTAATTCTAGCGACCCTAGTATGTTTCCCCAAATAAATAAGATATTTAGAAGAAATGATCAAAACGATCTTCCATGTCTTAAACTCCAGAGGACAACAGATAACGAAGACGTACTTACGATTGCGGGAATATATCCGGAGGGTGCCGTTTTCGATGATAACTTTTTTATGATAGAAGATCCACAGGAAAAGATAGAAGCTGTAGGGGCTGCTTTCCAGCAAGTGTATAAGGTGAATGCTAGCATTCGTCCGAATCATGACCTGGAGAACAGAGCCTTGCTGCACAATTTCTATCTTGGAAATAACATAACGCAATAGCGATCTGAGAATACTGGTTTCGCCGGGTTCAATGACGAAAACTTGGCAAATGCCACCATCGCCGAGCGAAATGGACCCAGTTCATTGTTAATTTCGAAGCTAGAACTTCAGTTAATTTTTCAAACACCCAACATTGTGTTACGACATCTCCCTGAGGAAGCCATAGACATTTATACCACACTGTTCAACAACGCATTGAATAATGCATATTATCCAGTGAGTTGGAAGACAGCTGTGGTCCATCCTCTCCCCAAAAAGGGAAAGGACAGCTCCAATCCGGCAAATCTTCGGTCGATAAGTCTTCTTCCAAGTATCAGTAAAGTATTCGAAAAGATTCTCAATAGAGCTCTGTTCAAGTGGGCTGAGGACAAAAATATTATTCCAGATAATCAGTTTGGCTTTAAGGTGGGCCATGACACTATTCATGCCGCGTCTAAGTTAGTTTCTGATGTTCAATGAAACAAAACGAAAAATCAATGCACGGGTGCCGTTCTGGTTGATTTAGAGAAAGCTTTCGACACCGTATGGTTAGAGGGTCTTTATCTGAAGCTATCTAGATTTGGCATAAGTAAACCACTATTATGTATGCTTCATGACATGCTCACTGGTAGAAAGTTTGTTGTCAAAAGTGGCAATGTAACTTCTACCACAACTTTTGATATTAAAAGTGGTCTACAGCAAGGAGCTGTGAACTCACCGATTCTTTTTAGTATTTACACCAGCGATCTGATAGTTAGTCTCACTCATGCGATTGCGTATGCCGATGACCTTGTAGCGTACAGGACGGGTTGAAAAGTTGAAGTCATCAAAATTCTCTTGCAGCGTGACTTCGACCAGATTCAGCGATACTGTGATGACTGCAAGTTAAAAATTAATTTTCAGAAATCAGAAACTATCCTGTTTAGAACCCCGTTGTCTAGGGCTTCTAGGGATACAAGAAAGAACTGGAGAAATCTAGTGATCGTTGGACCAAGTGGACATCCACTGGCAAGTAAAGATGTTGTAATTTTTATTAGTCAGTTTGTGTTTCTGGTTTAGCTTAGTTTCGCTAGCCATAAAAACATCAGGACTTTGGTCTTGCAGCAAGTGAAAGAGGTTTGCTCTACGTTCGGTCCTAATCAGCGAATTTACATTCACAGCTAGGATCTTAAAGGGTCACTCAGGCAGCGCGCCTTTAACCATTTCGCGTTGCCGGCAGAATAGAGTAGAGGTAATCCACCCTAGCCGCCTGCTCCCTTATCTGTTTTTGCACATCGGTTAACTGGCACAGGAGCCGTAGGCACTAAACGTCGTTCACGCTACCCACTAGGCTAACTTGCCTTTTAATTTTACTTGGCAAATGGCCACTAAATTGTGCAGTGAGTGCACTTAAACTATTAATGAATTTAATTCAATTGAACACACTTGGAAATTATTTTTTTGTACTGAGAAAGTCGTCAACGCGTCTGTACACTTTCACAGCTGAAGATCGACTGTGCATCTTTACAAATAATATATCATATTCTATTTTTCGTTATCACAACGTTAGCTTTGTATTCACAACAAACTGTAGCCTGCACTTTTTCATTCCCATAGATACAATAGTTGTCAATCATTATAAAATACCATGTAAAATAATTTTCTGGAGAAGTCTCTTGAATAATTTCGTATGTAGCGTTACGCTGCTTAAAATAAATTTGTGTTTTTTTTTAAATATTCTCTTGGTCGTAAATATAACTCCCGCATGCTGATAGTAAGTTTATTAAGTTAATATGGAAGCTAGTTGTTTAAGATTTTTTGTCTAGCATTAAGATAGATATAAGAAAATGAAAATAAAAAATTAATTAAAAATGGAAAAAAAATGCGACGATATAACATTGGCTGCTGGCCTGAGAGTTCTAGGTTCAAATTCTGGTGGCTGATTGAGAAATAATTTTTTTTTTAGTTTAAAATTTTCGATTTTAAATATACAATTTTAAATATATTCAAGACTGCAAATAACTCGAAATAATTTAATATTTAAAGTGCAGTGTACATTATATGTGTATTTATGCATATATTTTTTTTATGTGGTGTTTGCAATATTATTTTAACACTTGCGGGAAATTTTAAGAAGACCAAAAGTACCTACATACGTATTTTAAATAATATCTTTCAATTTAAAAGATCAATTGAAGCAGGTACAAATTAAGAATTAACAGGCGTAAATACTGTGGCCACAACATCAACGTTCCTGACTAAGATACTCCGTTTGTTTGGTGAGTTTATTTTAATATTGCCTGTATCTTTTAAATAAAATAAAATTTACATATTATTTCTTATACTTTGTAATTCTGTGGTCGGGGATTTTGGTAAACAAGAATCATTAATATCAAGTGCATTGCAAACCAAATAAAAAATTAAACATAGAAAAGTATACGCATACACATCTAATAAAAAGTACCTATTTAACTTTTCTTTTTGATAAAATTCTGAGTATCGTAACTAGTAATTCTTTTTAAAAATATATTATAAAGATCCAATTAAAATTTTTATTATTATTATGACGAGTAGGTTTGTCAAAAAAAATGTTTAATAAAATAACCAATGTTAGTTGAGTCTGAAAAAGTAAATAACAAAATGGTTTAATTTAAAGTTTAGGATTATGGATGAGGATAATTAAAATGGAAAGGTTTAAGATGGGATAGAAGAAGCGGAAGATGGCAAGGTAAAGGGGTTGTCAAGGCGAGTACGGCAACCATGGTTGGGTGGGTAGAGGCAAATTTCTCGCGCGTCCTTAACACCATGACGCAAAGACTGGCATAATTTTTGTATGCGCGGTTCCGATAGGGGTCAAGTACCTACGTCCTCCGACGAGCAGTAGGCCGGTCAAGCATGCCAGCACTGACCCCGACGGCAAGAAAGGAATCCGCAACAATGGCGCCCGCAACGTGAGGTTTCGCTACTACAAAGTAGCAAATCTGTAAGGGTCAAGATAGGTAGTTTGTTTTGTTTTATTTGATTTAGATTTTTTTTCTTTAGTAATTTTTCACTTTTAAATTTTCATTTTAGTTTTTTTTTTTCCTTTTTTTTATTGATTCATTTTAATTTTAGCTTTTGGTTTTCTTTTTTTTTATTTTTTTTGTTGATCTTCTTAATTTCTTTTTGATTTCTTTTAACTTTAATTTTTTCTTACTTTGTATTGATTTTTATTTTGAGGAAATGACTTTCCTCATAAGTCCCAGTATCTGAGGCATGACCTTGGTACTGCGTTTGCGATGAGGTTGGTCAGTTCTACAATACATATACCTGGTGTTTAGCAGTCTGAGTCATAAAGCTGGCAGATTATATGCTGGCATTAATGCCCAGATATGCGAAGACATCATATACATAAAAATAATGATGGAAGAGCCACAGATGATTCATGTTGAGTTTTCAAGTGCACCTTCGATCTACATAAGCGAATTTTCTAGAGTCGATTTGTAATCAAGTTTTGGTTGCAAAGCGCCCTAGAAAAGATAGCATATATTTTTTTTCCTAGAGTAGTTTAAATAGTTAACGTAGTTTATTTAATTTTTTTTTCTTCTATCTCGGCTCGTAGAACTTTGCCATCTTTCGTTTTCGATATGTCATCTTCTTATCAGAGTAGGTGATCCTCATCCAGATCCATATATGATATATTTTTTTTTATAAATAAAAGAAGGTTTAAAAACATTTATTTCTTTTTGCATTGAGTGTTTAAGTAAAATGCGTTTTTTTTACACTATCAGATCTTATTCAAATGGAGCTTATTCAAATGGAGCATCAGCAGATGAAAGAAGATTTGCCAACACATAAAACGTGTCCCACTGGCTCATCACTTAGTGCAGGTGTTAGTTGTTAGTAGGCACAATGCAACAAAAACAAAAACACATGCACATAAAAACATATAAAGACAAAATTAAACAAAATTACACAGAAACATTTATGATCGTGGAGCACTGGTTCTGAAGATAGTTTTTAAATTACGTTTATTTAAATTAAAATCCAACACACCATTGTTCAAGTTATATAACTTACTCATCCGCTTGAGAGGCTCATGCATGCCATAATTGGTTCTGTGATGTTCAATATTAAAAAGCTCAGAACTTCGAAGGTGGTACGACCGTCCGCGGAAGTTAAAACCAATTAAGGCTAACAGGTCCGACGAATCAATTTGTCCAGAGATAAGTTGATGGAGAAAAATTAAGTCATTGTTTACTCTACGTAGATTATCCGATGCTCGTATGGTGGCAGGTTATAAGGATCAGCCCATGGAAGGCCTTTAAGAGCAAAGCGAATAAAATTATGCTGGACTGATTCAATACGATTCTTATGGATTTCATAGAAAGGGGTCCATACTTGTGAGGCATACTCAAGATGCGGCCTAACATAACAGTTATACAAAGAGAGGGTAACGTATGGATCGTTAAATTCCTTTGCCCACCGTTTTATGAATCCAAGCATAGAGTTCGCCTTTTTTACAATAAAGTTAACACGTTCAGAAAATTCCAGATTAGCACTGAAACTAACTCCTAAGTTCTTAAAACTAAAAACACGACTAATTTTATTTTGTGTTATTCAAAATTACTTGGAACTTTTTTCTTTGAAAAAGTAATAGTTTGGCATTTTATAGGATTAAGAGCTAACCCATTTTTATTACACCAAATGCTGAAACTATCAAGATCAGAATGCAAAAGAGTATGGGAGATTTGATTGATTTATAAATTTTCATATCATCTGCAAATATGAGAATCTCACTAAAGCGTATAAAAGAAGAAACGTCATTTATAGCAAGAATAAATAAGAATGGACCCAAATGGCTTCCCTGGGGTACGCTTGAATGGGCAACGAAAGTATTAGAAAGGAAATTTCTAAATTTAACCGGGTAAGTTCTATTTTTTAGGTAGGATTTGATCCATGATATAAAAAGAGTAGGGAAACCGTATGCTTGCAGTTTAAAAACAATAATATTATGACTGAGTTGGTCAATTGCTTTAGAAAAATCTGTGTATATACAATCAACTTCAGAACCACCTTCTATTGCATTTGAACAATTATGTAAAAAGGTAAGAAGGTTTGTAACAGTAGACCTTTTCTGCACGAAACCGTGTTGCTGTTTACATATAATGTTCTTACTAAAGAACAAAAGGCTTTCACATACAACCTGTTCAAAAAGCTTAGGGATACAGGACAATTTAGAAATAGGTCTATAGTTCTTGATGTCAAATTTGTCTCCTTTTTTAAAAACAGGAGTGAGAAATGATTTCTTCCAGAATGACGGAAATTTCCCAGACTTTAACGAAAGCTCAAATATTAATTGCAAGGGCTGCACTAATACACGACTACACTTTCTCAGAACAATTGGGGGTATACCGTCAGGGCCATAAGAGCAATCGTCATTTAATAATGACAAAAAGTATAAGACCCTATCTTGTTCCACAGGAATAGTGTTAAAACTTACTTGCGGTTATTTGTTCACGTCTTTAAAAAAATCTTTATCAACACTTACATGGGTATCAACAAAGGAGCTTAAAAAATTATTTGCAAACGCATTGCAAATATTACTGGGATTTTGTATCGAAGAGTTTTCATACATAAAACTTGCTGGGAAGCCATCCGAATTTTCTTCGAGTTAACAAAATGCCAAAAGCTTTTAGGGTCATGTTTTAAAGAGATTCCCATTTCGTTAACATAGTTGGAGTATAAAGCTTTTGAAAGATTATTAAATTCTTCAAAAAGGGTTATATACTGTTCAAAGATTATTGGAGAATGGGTTTTTATGTAAACTATCCATACTTTATTTCTCTTGTTTCGAAGAGATTTAAGCTCTTGTGTATACAAAGGGTGACAAAAATTATTATTTTTAGATCTTTTTGTAGGTACAGAATTATTAATGCAGCTACTGAGTATATTATAAAACCCAGTTACCGCATTGTCAATATTTGTAGAATCTAATATATTTTCAATATTAGATCTACTTATAACATCAGAAAATCTCCGAGAAGTAAAATATTGCTGTTGGAGCAAAACAAGTCAAAAATAAAGTCTAAGGCCATAGCAAGTTCATTATACAATTCGATTGAACTTTTTGGTGGAATATATACATTTAAAACATATCGTCGCTTGAAAAGCAAACTGACATAAGTCAAAATTTGTCGATTTTGAACCGCAAAAAAAAAAATACTAATTTTCTATCAAACTGTCATAAGTATAACTATTAAACTGACATCAAGAGGGCATAAGTGTCGTTTTGCATTTATGGTAACATCCCTGATCTTTTTTCCAGCAAAATGACTTTTTTTAGTTTTGTCTCAGTCTTCACTGTGAGTGGTTGTGTTTGTTCCTGGAGTTTAGTCATAACAAAAACATGTCAGACTGCACCGAAACAAACCGGTAAGTTTTTTTTTTTTTTTGACACTTTTTAATTTGTAACATTTTGCTTTAAAAAAAAATATAAAATCGTTATAAATAAGCTTCTGGAAAAGCGACACTTTTTGTTTTGTGTCATTTTGCTGCCAAATTTCAGTGAATTATTTTTGTGATTAAACGTTTAAATTTGTGTTATGTCATTTTGCTTAGAAAAAAAATATAAATTCGTGATAAATTAGCATCTGGAAAAGTGACACTTTTTGTTTTGTGTCATTTTGCTGCCAAATTTCAGTCAATTATTTTTGTAGTTAAAAGTTTCAATTTGCGTTAAGTCATTTTACCTTGGAAGGAAACTAGTTGATGAAACGCAAATATCTTTTTATTACTTTGAGAAGTGTCACTTTACCAATATCCTAGGAATTATTTTACCTCATAGACTATCATCTTATCGTCAACAATTTCTGTGTTTGTTTAGATTGCCTATTCGATCAGAATTACTTGTTAAGCTGGCACGCAGTAAGAATAACAACAGTTCACAAGAATGGACGATTTCTAGTCATGAAAACCCATCATATCAAAATGTCCCACAAAATGTTTGCAATGCAACGAGTATAACCGTCGAAAAAACTGTACCATCTCTTGGCTGCAACTGTGACTTATCTACAAAATTAGCCTGTACAGCTATGGAGCACAATACAGGTTCTCGAAGTGTTCAGTTGAATTCACATACCCCAACTTTCGATGAAAAAACTTCTGTTCCGGGATGTAGCAGCACCATCGCCAGTGGCTCTCGTTTAATAACCAATAATCCTCAAAGTGACTTATCCTCAGACTCAACATCAGACTCCGAACTTGGAGACTTTTCAGCAGATGATGACTGCAAAGACCCAAATTTCTGTACAAGTGGATCATCGGGAACTTCGGATGATTCGCAACCATCAAGTCCGACACCAACACCAGTTGAAATAGAATCCACCGAAAAAGAAAAGCCCAGCTCCCGAAAAAGGAAAAATCGTTAATGTAGATGACTGTTGAACAGTTTTTTTAAGTTTAACATAAACGTTATGTGTTCCTTGTTATTTATTAAATAAAATTAAACTTATTTTAAGTTATTTAATGAACAATATATTTTTTGACTATAAACATTGCTGGTTTTATTTAAAAACAAAACAAAACGACACTTTTAAATACATTATTTTCTGATTTTGATTTCAAATTTATAAGATATTTTGATGCTAAATGACATAAGTCTAATTTTTTTTTTAAATGGTTTTTTTGAAAAACTTCAATATACCACTTGAAAGAAGAAAAAAAAAATACTTTTTTACTCTACAACTTTTTGGTTTTCGTTGAAATTCATAACTAAAATGAATTTTTTAAGTAACAAAAAAATTCAAATAGCTTTTCTGAAAATTCAAGAATTTTGACTTATGTCAGTTTGCTTTTCAAGCGACGATATATTAGCTTGCTTAGACTGTATTGTTATTTTGATACATACTAAGTCAATAGAAAGAACAAATGGAAAAGAAAGAGACGTTGATAATAGACGATTGCGAACAGCGATCAGAACACCGCCTCCTACTTCTTTAGGTTTATCAACATGACGATCTTTTCTATAAACTAAGAACTCTTGATTAAAAAGTTCTGTGTCCAAATAGCTAGAATTCAGCCAGGTTTCTGTTAAAAAAAAGATGTCATGTGAAAAAGCTTGAGAGTTAGTACACAAATTGGCAGTTTTGCTGCGAAGCCCTCTAACATTCTGATAAAAGAGGGTAATCCTGTTCAGTTTTTTGCTGCCAAATTTTTCGATATAACGCGCCGAGGTCTGTTTTTCTTGACCGTTGTAAATTCTTTTACAAGAGCTTCAATTGGCCAGTTATTGTTGTTAATGATTGAATCGAAAAGTGTGGGATTGGAAACTATTTTAAAAGAAGAAACGAAACTATTTACTTTGTTAGATACTAAATGGGAAACAATTTCATCAACAACAATATCTGGATTCAAACGCGATACGAAAATAGACTTAGCTTTCGGGACAGCCTCGATAGGTCTAGGACAAGAATCTGTTGATACAAGATGATCCAATATGGTTTCACAATCCATATCACCATCTATATCTGAAATAGGCATTAAAGTAGGATTGATGGTCTGAGATGAAACTGGTGAAACCGAA
The DNA here is from genome assembly GCA_951217065.1 of Baccha elongata. Classification (NCBI taxonomy): domain Eukaryota; kingdom Metazoa; phylum Arthropoda; class Insecta; order Diptera; family Syrphidae; genus Baccha; species Baccha elongata. The sequence continues at coordinate 189,304 of CATNUY010000333.1, forward strand.
GCATTATTACAGTTTGAACAACTCCTGAGATTGGTTCGCTTTGGGGGAGGACTCGTATTTTTTATCACTGATTTTTCTCGTCCCCTTTTCTTACCATTTTTAACAACTGGGGCAAGAAGAATACTAGAAAATGAAGTCCTCAAACCCTGCAGACAGTTTTAATATGTTTTCTTTGAAAGAATTCATCTTGGAAGCTAGGTGCGAAATGGATATTTTGCGGCAGTCGGTGCAGTACCAAAAGGCAATTTTCGAAGCTATTATTTTTTCATTGAATGCATTCGTGGAACCAACACATTTGGCATGATAAAGATTGTCACAGGTCACAGGTTCCAAAACATGCAAACAAGGGCTGATTGTATGAGCTATCAGGGCAGGCTGTTGCAAAGCAAAACATTATCGCGATTTATAAAAAAACTAAAAAAATTATATAAAAATGATATAAAGAATAAACCAATAAAAAATTATTGATTTTAGTTTAAAAAAAAAAATAAATAAAATTAAAATGAAAGGGAAGAGAAAAAAAAATAAATAAAAAAAAAGATTGCAGACGGTGGGATGCGCACCCACGAGGCAAATATCTGAGAATGAAGTATTTTTTTTTTTTTTGTAATTTAATTTTTATTTTTAATTCAACTTATAACTACTTAAATGCTAGACAAAAACCTTAAAAACCAACTTACAGAATAACTTAACGAACTTACTGACCCCATACGGGCGCTATAAATTATACTATAGCTATATATTAAAAATGCCTTTCGACGTAAAAACTAACTTAAATTAAAATTCAATATTTCTTAAAACTAAACGAGAAAATTCTTAAAAACTCGTTTTCCTATAACATTTTATGTTTTATATAAAAACTGAAAACTACCCTCTACCTAAATAAAACTAAAATATACGTAAAATATACGTAATAATTATACCTAAATAACTTAAAACTACTTAAAATACTTAAAATAATTTAAAACTGGAACGACCACCAGCAGCCTTTTTTTTTTTTTTGGCGCAGCAGCCAATGCATATATGCATATATGAACGCCAAACATGTAGATTGGGGAAATTAAGTTCAAAATCCTAGAGGGAACCATCTTGTTAATTGGATGGGACGATACAGTGTTGAGTGTAGGATCGACCTTCTGGCTACAGATAGACCGTCATTTCCGAGAAGTGGTAGTTTTCTGGATCTTTTACTGCTTGACTCACGACTAGTTATAACTGACGCAACAAATCAACTGACAAGAAACTGCTTACGAACAATTGAATATGACAGTGATCACTTCGGGCTCGAAACCGTAATACAGCTTCCAAGCGAACTTGTGGAATTGGATGAGTATGTGCCAGCGCACTCTTACAATTTCAGTAAGACGCGTTGGCCACGCTTCTCCAACTCCTTGGCAAGAGAAATACGTTCCGATGACATTTCTCCACCAAATGACAGGAACCTGACGAACGTCGAGATCGACGGGTACCTGACTCAAATGGATACGACTATAAAACGAACAATGGACAGAACAATCCCAAAATATAAGGAACAAGACCCTACTGGTTTATACAAGAACGCGACAATCGACGCACTACACCGACAAAAAAGTGGACTGCTGACTAGGTTGAAACTTCTGTACAGACGTTTCATGGACACACGTGATCTGAAGATTAGAACATTGAAGTCGTCGATCAAAAACATTAACGTTCTGATGAGACAAAACTATAGATTATCTATTAATTTATATTGGGATAACAGAATTCGGGCTGTTAATTCTAGCGACCCTAGTATGTTTCCCCAAATAAATAAGATATTTAGAAGAAATGATCAAAACGATCTTCCATGTCTTAAACTCCAGAGGACAACAGATAACGAAGACGTACTTACGATTGCGGGAATATATCCGGAGGGTGCCGTTTTCGATGATAACTTTTTTATGATAGAAGATCCACAGGAAAAGATAGAAGCTGTAGGGGCTGCTTTCCAGCAATTGTATAAGGTGAATGCTAGCATTCGTCCGAATCATGACCTGGAAAACAGAGCCTTGCTGCACAATTTTTATCTTGGAAATAACATAACGCAATGGCGATCTGAGAATACTGGTTTCGCCGGGTTCAATGACGAAAACTTGGCAAATGCCACCATCGCCGAGCGAAATGGACCCAGTTCATTGTTAATTTCGAAGCTAGAACTTCAGTTAATTTTTCAAACATTAAAGAAAAAGAAATCTGTGGGGGTCGATGGTATACCCAACATTGTGTTACGACATCTCCCTGAGGAAGCCATAGACATTTATACCACACTGTTCAACAACGCATTGAATAATGCATATTATCCAGTGAGTTGGAAGACAGCTGTGGTCCATCCTCTCCCCAAAAAGGGAAAGGACAGCTCCAATCCGGCAAATCTTCGGTCGATAAGTCTTCTTCCAAGTATCAGTAAAGTATTCGAAAAGATTCTCAATAGAGCTCTGTTCAAGTGGGCTGAGGACAAAAATATTATTCCAGATAATCAGTTTGGCTTTAAGGCGGGCCATGACACTATTCATGCCGCGTCTTAGTTAGTTTCTGATGTTCAATGAAACAAAACGAAAAATCAATGTACGGGTGCCGTTCTGGTTAATTTAGAGAAAGTTTTCGACACCGTATGGTTAGAGGGTCTTTATCTGAAGCTATCTAGATTTGGCATAAGAAAACCACTGTTATATATGCTTCATGACATGCTCACTGGTAGAAAGTTTGTTGTCAAAAGTGGCAATGTAACTTCTACCACAACTTTTGATATTAAAAATGGTCTACAGCAAGGAGCTGTGAACTCACCGATTCTTTTTAGTATTTACACCAGCGATCTGATAGGTAGTCTCACTCATGCGATTGCGTATGCCGATGACCTTGTAGCGTACAGGACGGGTTGAAAAGTTGAAGTCATCAAAATTCTCTTGCAGCGTGACTTCGACCAGATTCAGCGATATTGTGATGACTGGATGTTAAAAATTAATTTTCAGAAATCAGAAACTATCCTGTTTAGAACCCCGTTGTCTAAGGCTTCTAGGAATACAAGAAAGAACTGGAGAAATCTAGTGATCGTTGGACCAAATGGACATCCACTGGCGAGTAAAGATGTAGTAAAGTACCTTGGTATCTGGCTAGATCAGTATCTATATTTCAATCGACATATAGATGCTGCTCTGGCCAGAGCTAGGGGAGCGTTTGCTCTGACAAGCCGGTTGATTTATAGCAGCCGCCTTGAAAACAGGGTAAAGGTGATTTGCTACATGGCCCTCATCCGGCCGATGATTGCCTATGGGTGCCCTGTGTGGTTCAACGTTGCCCCATCTCAAATGGAAAAGATTCGGGTGTTTGAGAGGCAGTATCTTAGGACCTGTCTTGGATTACACAGAACACCAGAGTCGGAGTACAAACATTATTATGCCAACGAGGTCTTATACGACGGGGTGTGGGATAATCCACTTATATAAACCTCTAAAATAAAACAAAGAAAAAAATTAATGTTAGAAAGTTTATTTTATTAGAGATGTTCGCAGGTTGAAAGTGCACAATCGAATGACTATGTTAAGCTTCACAAAAGATAAAGAAGCATCGTTATCTGTTTTACCAAACTGTACATTACTGCAAAAGTATAAACTGTTCATGTTACAAAGCTGCTTATCGCAAACAGTGTGTTGCACAAGTAATGCTTGTAGCAGCGAAAACAGTGTGGTGGACAAGTAATGCTACAATACTCCCCTTCGGCAAGAAAAAATGTTGTTAGGAACATTTAATCGAACGCGTCTTATTGGAGTAGATGTTGATGGCAATTCACTGTCGGTGCTTGGACGGTATGATGATGACGAATAACCAGATCGTCCATTTTGCGATGTTTCTGGACTTGTCGAGGTGTTAGGTTGTTCTGCAATCGTGTCGTTGCTGGAGTTGTTACTGGAGTTGTTGCTGGTATTGTGGCTGTTATCGCCTGTACTACTTAGAGTGAACACTGGCTTCAATCGATCGATCGATACAGTTGTTGAACGTCCAGAGATGTCAATGACAAAATATTTTTGATGTCGTGAAATGACACGTAGTATGTATGTGTTTGCTGCCCATTAGTTGACTGAGGGCATTGAACAGCTGGCTCTCAAACTGAACTCCTTGGTCGGTGGTTATCCGCAGTGGCACACCATAACGGCATATCCAACCAGCGAATAATTTCCGAGCCACGCATTCGGCTCCTGTATCTTCCAACGGAAAAGCTTCTGGAAAACGAGAAAAGCGGTCGATAATTGTTAAGCAAAAGCGATATCCTCTTGATGGAACATATGGTCCGATTATGTCGACATGTATGTGCTCAAATCTACGAGTTCGTCCAGCAGGGAAATCGTTTATTGGCGATACAACGTGGCGAGAAATTTTGTTGCGTTGGCAAGCAAGACAAGCACGAGACCAGCGGCGACAATCTTTTCTTAAACCTGGCCAGACATAGCACTGCGAGACCAGTTTAATAGATGCATTGGCTCCAGGGTGACTTACACTGTGCAAAGATAAGAAGATTTTCTGTCGAAGCTCAAAAGGCACAAATGGTCGAGGTAGCGGACCGTTTACATCACAGTAAATCGGTAGATCACTTTCAGGAACACTTACAGGCTGAAGACACAATGCGTCTTGTAGAGGATTCTGTAGTCGATGTTGGATTTCACTGTCAGCTGCTTGGGCTTGAGCAAGTTCAGTCGAGGAGATGACAGTAGCAATAGCTTCTACACGTGACAATGCATCGGCTACAACATTATCCTTGCCGGATACATGTCGGATGTCGGTCGAAAATTGGCTAATTAAGTCCAACCAACGTCGAAATTGCCATGGTGTAGCCTTGTCTGGGTTCTGCGAGAAGGCATGCAGAAGTGGTTTGTGGTCTGTGTAGATCGACACTTCACGGCCTTCCAGCAAATGCTTGAATTTTCGCACAGCTGCGTAAACTGCGTGTAGCTCTAAGTCGTAAGGGCTTCGTTTACTCAGAGATGGTTGTAGTTTCTGGCTGAAAAATGCGAGTGGTTCCCAAACTTCACCACGTCGTTGTTGAAATACTGCTCCTACGGCATTTAGAGACGCATCTGTAAAAACAGCCCATGGTAAAGTTGTGTCTGGGTAGACGAGTAGCGTGGCGTTCCGAAGCTGTTCCTTGCAATTTACAAAAGCGGCTTCTCGTTCTGTAGTCCAGTTTACTTTGTCCGAACTTTTAATATTAGAACCCTGAAGACACTTGTGTAGAGGAGCTTGGTGTGTTGCAGCGTTTTTCTGAAATTTACGGTAAAAGTTAATTATACCTAGAAACTCACGCAATTGTTTGATGGTATCTGGCTGGCGAAAATTTAAAATGGCTTCTACCCTTTCTAACGGAGGGCGGATCCCTTTAGTGGACACGTGGTATCCAAGAAAATCAACCTCAGATTGACCAAAGCAGCATTTTGCGGTGTTGACAACGACTCCAAATTCGGACAAACGTTTAAATAGAATGCGGAGGTGATTGCAATGTTCGTTGTCGTCTTGCGATGCTACCAGTATGTCGTCGATGTACGGAAATACAAAGTCGAGCTCTCTTGTGACCTCATCTATGAACCTTTGAAAGGTTTGTGCCGCTTTACGAAGCCCAAAGGTCATAAACGGGAACTCAAACAACCCAAATGGAGTTATGATTGCCGTTTTACAAATATCGTCCTGTGCCACAGGAATTTGATTGAAAGCACGAACCAGATCAATTGTAGAGAACACACGCTTTCCAGCTAGATTTGATGTGAAGTCTTCAAGAACTCGAACTGGATAGCGGTCTGGCACAGTCCGTGCGTTAAGTTGTCGGTAGTCGCCACATGGTCGCCAATCTCCACTCTTTTTGGGCACTAAATGAAGTGGTGATGACCATGGACTTGTTGAACGACGTGCTATTCCAAGCTTCAACATCTTCTCGAACTCGTGCTTGGCGATGGCTAATCGATCTGGAGCAAGGCGGCGTGCCTTACTAGATATCGGAGGGCCAGTTGTAGTCGTGATGTGATGCTGAGTTTCGTGCTTTGATGGCTTACATATCCCATCGGGTTTGGTAATGTTTGGAAACTCGGCAAGTATGTGTAACCATGACGAAGTATTTGGAAGCACCTTGATCGCTGAAACACCTGCGACAAGACATGTGACGCAGGGTACTGAAAGTCCGGTTGTTGAATCTAAAAGGCAGTTGTTTTTCAGATCTGGAAGCAAACCAAAATGTGCTAGAAAGTCAGCACCAATGATTGGCTTTTCGATGTCCGCAACTACGAAGCGCCACGTGAATTGTCGTCGCAGGCCAAAGTTAAGATTGAGCAGAATGCATCCAAATGTTTTGATATGCGATCCATTTGCTGCATAGAGAACGTAGCTGGTTTCTATTTGACGACCTGTTAAAAGTTTTTTCTGGTAGACGCAAAGATCAGCGCCAGTGTCCACGAGAAAGTGGGTTTTTGTAGCGCTATCTGATACGAAGAGGCGGTGTGATTTGAGTGAGAAGTCGTGTACCGCTACTAACGACTTCCTGTCCCGTTTCCCGTATAATTGCATGGACTGCGGCAATTTCGAGCTTGCTCACCCCATGTGGCATGATACCAGCAAAGTCCGTTAGGTGCTACCGGTAGTGAACGGGATCGTGAACGGGATCGTGAGCGGTTGGAAACACGTGGACGTTCATGCAGTGCGTTGTTTTTAAATGAACTTACCAGCTCATTGATTACACACTCAAGCCGTGAAAGCCGTGGTTCTAATTGGAAAACATCGTCATCGCGAGCAGCAGTTGTGCTTACGGCTGCTATTTGATTGGAAGATAAAATCTCCATTATATAGTCGGCGAGCGTTGCTAACTTTTCCAATGATGATTCTTGCTGTGTCGCTAGGATAGTTTGTACAGTAGTTGGCAGCCTGCTTAGCCATTTGGTTCGAAGAATGTTGTTCGGAACGTTATCCACAAGACCTTTTAGCTGACGCGAAAATTGAGAGGGCTTGCGATCACCTAAAATTTCTTTGTCGAGCAGCTGGTGCAGCCTCGTTTCCTGCGATGAAGTTAATCGGTCGATAAGAGCACCTTTTAACCTCGAATATGGCACTACTGCAGGTGGATGAAGAATAATTTCTTGTACCTCGGCAGCAGCAAGAGCATCCAAGTGTGAGGATGCAAAAAAAAACTTCGTCGTTTCATCGGTGATACCAGCAAGATGAAATTGACCTTCGAGCTGAGCAAACCATAAAGCTGGACGATCTGATTTAAAAGCAGGTGGACGAACAATGAAGCGCTGGATTTGTGCGGTATCAGGAAGTGGCAATGGTGGTGGCGATGTGTTGGAAGCTGCCTCGGATGATGAAGCTGTTTCGTTAGGCATGGTTTCTGTCGTCGGGGTCACCAAATGTGGGATAATCCACTTATATAAACCTCTAAAATAAAACAAAGAAGAAAATTAATGTTAGAAAGTTTATTTTATTAGAGATGTTCGCAGGTTGAAAGTGCACAATCGAATGACTATGTTAAGCTTCACAAAAGATAAAGAAGCATCGTTATCTGTTTTACCAAACTGTACATTACTGCAAAAGTATAAACTGTTCATGTTACAAAGCTGCTTATCGCAAACAGTGTGTTGCACAAGTAATGCTTGTAGAAGCGAAAACAGTGTGGTGGACAAGTAATGCTACACGGGGCCAATATAAACAGGATAGATAACTTTTTAATTAAGCTGATTCGTGGTCACATTGCAAGAGCCATGACCTCAGCCAATGGACTTATTTTCGGGACTATTACCCCAATGAAGAATATAGTGAGAGCGTTTGTCTTAACGTTTTCATCCAACCCGAGACATTCCCCTATTTAGACAGTCAGGGGTTGATACAGGATAGATTGGCGGTTCCGTTAATCTACCACGTCGGCCGTAGAACTGTGGATCGGCGACTATTGTATGATCGAGACGTCGGCTCTGGGAACGAAGCAGAGCGTCTGCGGTTCAGTAGAGCTGTGCCCCTTCGGGACAGAAAGGACTTGGATAAGCAAGTTAAACAATTCTGGTGGTTGAATGACCACCTTGATATTGATGGTTTGTCAAAGTTGTTGCCTTGGCCGACCTACGTATTTTTAGGTAGTAAAAGGTATATTTTATGTAGGACAGTGGTGGCACAAAAAAAATTATGAAATACATTAAATTGCATTTGTTTGTGTGTATGTTCATTTGACGCTGTTAAATATGTATATAAGTCAATATATACATTTTTATAAGAGTATGTGCATATGCATAGGCTGTTGCGCCAAAAAAAAAAAAAAAAAAACAAAAATGCTGCTGGTGGCTGTTTTAGTTTTAAGTTATTTTAAATATTTCTAAGTATTTTTAAGTAGTTTTAAGTTATTTACGTATAATTATTACGTATGTTTTAGTTTTATTTAGGTTTATTTAGTTTTATTTAGGTAAAGGGTAGTTTTAAGTGTTTTATATAAAATAAATGTCACAGAAAAACGAGTTTTTTTTAAGAATTTTCTCGTTTAGTTTTAAGAAATAATGAATTTTAATTTAAGTTAGTTTTTACGTCGAAAGGCATTTTTAATATATAGTTATAGTATAATTTAGAGCGCCCGCATGGGGCCAGTAAGTTAGTTAAGTTATTCTGTAAGCTATTTTTAAGGTTTTTGTCTAGCATTTAAGTAGTTATAAGTTGAATTAAAAATAAAAATTAAATTACAAAAAAAAAAAAAAAAAATATGCACACACGCTTATAAATATGTATATATTGATATATATACATATTGAACAGCACCAAATGCACATACTTGCCAACAAATGCAATTTATGTCAGTCGTTCAGCAACCGTGGAAGAGTGCACATCGTTGGCGACTTTCACTGTGTAAATTATACTCAGAGACGCGAGTGTGTAAAGTAGTAATTGGTACCTACCATTTTCAAGTAGCAAGTTAGCCTAGGTGGCAGAGTGGCAGACGACAAACGCCACCATCGCCGAGCAAAATGGACCCAGTTCATTGTTAATTTCGAAGGAATAGCTTCAGTTAATTTTTCAAACATTAAAGAAAAAGAAATCTGCGGGGGTCGATGGCATACCCAACATTGTTTTACGACATCTCCCTCAGGAAGCAGTAGACATATATAATACACTGTTCAACAACGCATTGAATAATGCATATTATCCAGTGAGTTGGAAAACAGCTGTGGTCCATCCTCTCCCCAACAAGGGAAAGGACAGCTCCAATCCGGCAAATCTTCGGTCGATAAGTCTTCTTCCAAGTATCAGTAGGGTATTCGAGAAGATTCTCAATAGAGCTCTGTTCAAGTGGGCTGAGGACAAAAATATTATTCCAGATAATCAGTTTGGCTTTAAGGCGGGCCATGACACTATTCATGCCGCGTCTAAGTTAGTTTCTGATGTTCAATGGAACAAAGCGAAAAATCAATGCACGGGTGCCGTTCTTGTTGATTTAGAGAAGGCTTTCGACACCGTATGGTTAGAGGGTCTTTATCTGAAACAAACTAGATTTGGCATAAGTAAACCACTGTTATATATGCTTCATGACATGCTCAATGGTAGAAAGTTTGTTGTCAAAAGTGGCAATGTAACTTCCGCCACAACTTTTGATATTAAAAACGGTCTACAGCAAGGAGCTGTGAACTCGCCGATTCTTTTTAGTATTTACACCAGCGATCTGATAGGTAGTCTCACTCATGCAATTGCGTATGCCGATGACCTTGTAGCGTCCAAAAGTTGAAGTCATTAGAATTCTCTTGTAGCGTGACTTCGACAAGATTCAGCGATATTGTGATGACTGGAAGTTAAAAATTAACTTCCAGAAGTCAGAAACTATCCTGTTTAGAACCCCGTTGTCTAGGGCTTCTAGGGATACAAGAAAGAACTGGAGAAATCTAGTGATCGTTGGACCAAGTGGACATCCACTGGCAAGTAAAGATGTGGTAAAGTACCTTGGCATCTGGCTAGATCAGTATCTATATTTCAATCGACATGTAGATGCTGCTCTGACCAGAGCTAGGGGAGCCTTTGGGTTGACAAGACGGTTGTTCTATAGCAGCCGCCTCGACAGCAGAGTAAAGGTGATTTGCTACATGGCCCTTATCCGGCCAATGATTGCCTATGGGTGCCTTGTGTGGTTCAACGTTGCCCCATCTCAAATGGAAAAGATTCGGGTGTTTGAGAGACAGTGTCTTAGACGCTGCCTTGGATTGCACAGAACACCAGAGTCGGAGTACACACATTACTATGCCAACGAGGTTCTATACAACAGAGCCAATATAAACAGGATAGATAACTTTTTAATCAAGCTGATGCGGGGTCACATTGCAAGAGCGATGACCTCGACCAATGGACTTATTTTTGGGGCTTACTACCCCAATGATGAGTATAGCGAAAGTGTACGTCTTAACGGTTTCATCCCGCCCGAGACATTCCTCTTTTTAGACAGTCGTGGGCTAATACAGGATAGATTGGCAGTTCCATTAATCTACCACGTCAGCCGTAGGACTGTGGATCGGCGACTTCTTTACGATCGGGACAGAAAGGACTTAATTGAACAAGTCAAAAATTCTGGTGGTTGGGTGACCACCGTGATATTGAAAGTTGACCACATTATTGCTTTGGCCGACTTACATAGTTCTAAGGTAAATATAGGTAGAGTAAAGTAGGTAGAACAGGACGGTGGCACAAAAAAAAAAAAAAAAAAAAAAAAAAAAAAAAAAAAAAAAAAAAAAAAAAATATCCTGGTGGCTGTTCTAGTTTTTAAGTTATTTTAAGTAGTTTTTATTAGATATAATGTAGTTTAAGTTAGTTTTAATTTAGTTTTAATTAGTTTTATTTAGGTAAAGGGTAGCTTTAAGTTTTATAAAAAATTTAAAAAACAATGATATAGATAATGAGTTTTTTAATAATTTTCTCGTTAGTTTTAAGTTATCATGAATTTTAAATATAAGTTATTTTACGTCGAAAGGCATTGTTTAAGTATAGTCACAGTTTAATTTAGAGCGCCCGCATGGGGCCAGTAAGTTAGTTAAGTTAATATGTAAGCTAGTTGTTTAAGATTTTTTGTCTAGCATTAAGATAGATATAAGAAAACGAAAAATAAAAAATGAATTAAAAAATAAAAAAAATAAAAAAAAAAAATGGCAGACGACAGAATTGAAGGTCGTGGGTTCGAGCCCCACCCTGGTCAGGGCTTTTTTTTAAATAAGTTCTGGGATAAGGTGAACATAAACAGAGAGGAACAACAAATACAGATGGTAAAGCTAACGGGGACATCCAAAGATGATCCCCCAACAACAAGAGAAGCTGCCGGAGCATCAGGTGATGCAACGGCAAATGCTAATATAGCGGGCCCTTCCAACAGCTATAACTATAGCAACAACAACGACTAAGTCATCGGCACGTGCCGAGGCCAATAAAAGCAGCTTAGCAACTGCAACAACATCAAGCCTTCCAAAAGGCAAGTCATCAACACCGGCACGTGCCGCAGCAACAACAAAAGAAGACAAAAAGAGGAGGCGTATCATTATATACAAGCCTTATCTTGTAAACCGCCCTGACAGGAGCACAAGAGCGAAGTTGGCTAAGGCATCGGCTCAAGCTAAAATGCACAGACAGGTTGAAAGCTCCTCCTACGAGGATGACAACGAACATGAAGATGAGGGCGATGACGAGGCAGAGGCGGACGACGAAATAGCAGGAGAAGTCGCCAAAGGGGCCGTCAACGAGACCGACAAGAAGACAGATGAGGAAAACGTCGCTGCGGCAGATGCCGAAGACATTGCTTACATGTCCGTAGAAGGTGAGGGGCACTACGTGAGTGCCGAGTTAGTAGATCTTTCATCTCCAGAATCAGAAACTGAGGAAGAAAAAATAGAATCGCTGACAGAGCAAATCTCTGCACTTATGGCAATGGTAAGAGCACTGAAAGAAAAACAAGAAGCGCGTAGGGAAAAAGAGCGCCTAGTTGCTCTTGAAAGCAAAAGACAAAAAACGCTCCAAGAGCAACAAAAAGCTGAACAAAAGCAGCAGTCCCTCAAGCAACAACAACCACAACAGTCACAAACGAAGACAGAATTCTACAGTTTCACCCCGAAGGAAGAAAAGCTGCAAACAGTTCTCCTGAAGGGTATAGAATCCTCTACGGACCCGCAGGCGCTCTTAGCTGAGCTCCGTCAAGTGGCGAGCGATGATCTCGATTTTATCGGGGTCAGACCGTTTTCCACAGTTAAGGCCAGACGGGAGAAACGGAATTTACCATTCTTCCTCGTTCAGCTCTCGCCCCAAAGCAAGTTGAGTGGTTTAAGGAGTATAACCGTCCTAAAGTACCAAATTGTAAGATGGGAAAAATTAAATAGGCAGAGAGACATGCTTCAATGCATGAACTGCCAAGGCTACGGCCACGTGGCAGCTAACTGTGGTATGGATCCAGTTTGCGTCAAGTGTGGAGACTCCCACAAGACAGGGGAATGTAAACTCGGGAAAGATAGGGTCGAAGACAGGACCCAGTTAAAATGTGCACTTTGCCGAGGCTCTGGGCACCCCGCAAACTATCGGGGATGTCCGAAGTTTCAGGAAATGAAAAACAACAAAGCCCAAAAGAAAACAGTCGAAGTAAAACACCCAGTAGTACGCCAGACAACAACTGCCGTTAATCCCGAAATTTCTTACGCCCAAATGGCGTCTGGAAAGGGAAACACGGAACAGCCTCAACCACAGATAGCCAAACAGGTCCAAGTGCCTACGGCTCGTGCCAGAGGCAGATCTGATGCAGGTGTTGCTGACCATTCATGGTCAGTTAACCGATGTGCAAAAACAGATAAGGGAGCAGGCGGCTAGGGTGGATTACCTCTACTCTATTCTGCCGGCAACGCGAAATGGTTAAAGGCGCGCTGCCTGAGCGACCCTTTAAGATCCTAGCTGTGAATGTGAATTCGCTGATAAGGACCGAACGTAGAGCAAACCTCTTTCATTTGCTGCAAGACCAAAGTCCTGATGTGTTTATGGCTAGCGAAACTAAGCTAAACCAGAAACACAAACTGACTAATAAAAATTACAATATCGTAAGAAGGGATCGGCCCAACTCCTCTCAAGGGGGTGGGGTCGCAATCTTCATACGAAAGGGCATTAAACATAAAGTTATATATAATAGTGAAGTGCGAAGATTTGGGCTGCTAGAAGCTTGCATCGTTTGCATTCCTCTCCAGCAGGGGAAAAGAATGTACGCAATCGCGGTGTACGCACCTGACGCACCTCAGCCGGCTAATTTTATCGCAGAGCTCGAAAAGCTGTTTGAGTGCTTAAGACTGAACTTGGATGAGAATTATTATCTCATGGCAGGGGACTTGAACGCCAAAGATGTAGATTGGGGAAATCGAGTACAAAATCCTAGAGGGAACCATCTTTTTAATTGGATGGGTCGATATAGTGTTGAGTGTAGGATCGACCTTCTGGCTACAGATAGACCGTCTTTTCCGAGAAGTGGTAGTTTTCTGGATCTACTCCTGCTTGACTCAAAACTGATAATAACTGACACTGTAGGTCAACATACAAAAAACTGTTTTTCGAACGATTGAATACGACAGTGATCACTGCGGACTTGCCGCCGTTATACAGCTCCCGAGCGAACTTTTGGAGTTGGATGAGTATGTGCCTGCGCACTCTTACAATTTCAGTAAGACGCGTTGGCAACGCTTCTCCAACTTCTTGGCAAGAGAAATACGTTCCAATGACATTTCTCCAGCAAATGACAGGAACCTGACGAACGTTGAGATCGACGGGTACCTGAATCAAATGGACACGACTATAAAACGAACAATGGACAGAACAATCCAAAAATATAAGGAACACGACCCTACTGGTATATACAAGAACGCGACAATTGACGCACTACACCGACAAAAAAGTGGACTTTTGACTAGGTTGAAACTTCTGTACAGACGTTTCACGGACACACGAGATATGGAGATTAGGACATTGAAATCGTCATTAAAAAATCTTAATAATCTGATCAGACAAAATTACAGGTTATCTATTAATTCATACTGGGATAACAGAATTCGGGCAGTTAATTCTAGCGACCCTAGTATGTTTCCCCAAATTAATACGATAATAGAAGAAGAAATAATCAAAACGAACTTCCATGTCTTAAACTCCAGAGGACAACAGATAACGAAGACGTACTAACGATTGCGTGAATAGATCTGGATCCTGCCGTTCTCGATAATAATTTTTTTATAACAGAAGATCATCAGGAAAAAGTAGAGGCTGTAGGCGCTGCTTTCCAGCAAGTGTATAAGGTGAATGCTAGCATTCGTCCGAATCATGACCTGGAGAACAGAGCCTTACTGCACAACTTCTACCTTGGAAATAGCATTAGGCAATGGCGATCCGAGAATACTGGTTTCACCGGGTTCAATGACAAAAACTTGGCAAACGCCACCATCGCCGAGCGAAATGGACCCAGTTCATTGTTAATTTCGAAGGTAGAACTTCAGTTAATTTTTCAAACATTAAAGAAAAAGAAGTCTGCAGTGGTCGATGGTATACCCAACGTTGTGTTACGACATCTCCCTGAGGAAGCAATAGACATTTATACCACACTGTTCAACGACGCATTGAATAATGCATATTATCCAGTGAGTTGGAAAACAGCTGTGGTCCATCCACTTCCCAAAAAGGGAAAGGACAGCTCCAATCCGGCAAATCTTCGGTCGATAAGTCTTCTTCCAAGTATCAGTAAGGTATTCGAAAAGATTCTCAATAGAGCTCTGTTCAAGTGGGCTGAGGACAAAAATATTATTCCAGATAATCAATTGGCTTTAAGGCGGGGCATGACACTATTTATGCCGCTTCTAAGTTAGTTTCTGATGTTCAATGGAACTGAGCGAAAAATCAATGCACAGGTGCCGTTCTGGTTGATTTAGAGAAGGCTTTCGACATCGTATGGTTAGAGGGTCTTTATCTGAAGCTAACTAGATTTGGCATAAGTAAACCACTATTATATATGCTTCATGACATGCTCAATGGTAGAAAGTTTGTTATCAAAAGTGGCAATGTAACTTCTACCACAACATTTGATATTAAAAACGGTCTACAGCATGGAGCTGTGAACTCGCCGATTTTTTTTAGTATTTACACCAGCGATATGATAGGTAGTCTCACTCATGCGATTGCGTATGCCGATGACCTTGTAGCGTACAGGACCGGTCCAAAAGTTGAAGTCATTAGAATTCTCTTGCAGCGTGACTTCGACAAGATTCAGCAATATTGTGATGACTGGAAGTTAAAAATTAACTTCCAGAAGTCAGTAACTATCCTGTTTCGAACCCCGTTGTCTAGGGCTTCTAGGGATACAAGAAAGAACTGGAGAAATCTAGTGATCGTTGGACCAAGTGGACATCCACTGGCAAGTAAAGATGTGGTAAAGTACCTTGGCATCTGGCTAGATCAGTATCTATATTTCAATCGACATGTAGATGCTGCTCTGACCAGAGCTAGGGGAGCCTTTGGGTTGACAAGACGGTTGTTCTATAGCAGCCGCCTCGACAGCAGAGTAAAGGTGATTTGCTACATGGCCCTTATCCGGCCAATGATTACCTATCTCAAATGGAAAAGATTCGGGTGTTTGAAAGGCAGTGTCTTAGACGCTGCCTTGAATTGCACAGAACACCAGAGTCGGAGTACACACGTTACTATGCCAACGAGGTTCTATACAACAGAGCCAATATAAACAGGATAGATAACTTTTTAATCAAGCTGATTCGGGGTCACATTGCAAGAGCGATGACCTCGACCAATGGACTTATTTTTGGGGCTTACTACCCCAATGATGAGTATAGTGAAAGTGTGCGTCTTAACGGTTTCATCCCGCCCGAGACATTCCTCTTTTTAGACAGTTGTGGGCTGATACAGGATAGATTGGCGGTTCCGTTAATCTACCACGTCGGCCGTAGAACTGTGGATCGGCGACTCCTTTACGATCGGGACCTCGGCTCTGGAAACGGAGCAGAACGTCTGTGGTTCAGTAGAGCTGTGCCCCTTCGGGACATAAAGGACATAGTTAAGCAAATGAACAAATTCTGGTGTTTGGGTGACCACCTTGATATTGAAAGTTGACCACATTGTTGCTTTGGCCGACTTACATAGTTTTAAGGTAAATATAGAGTAGGTTAAACAGTTACGGTGGCAAAAAAAAAAAAAAAAGTTGCTGGTGGCTGTTCTAGTTTTTAAGTTAGTTTATAAGTAGTTTAATTAGGTATAATCTAAGCTTTTATATAATTTATATATAACGTAGCTTATAGTAGTTTTAGTTAGTTTAGTTTAGTATTAGTTAGTTATAATTAGGTAAAGGGTAGCTTTAAGTTTTATAAAAAAGTGAAAAAAATGATAATGAAAATGAGTTTTTTTTATAATAATTTTCTCGTAAGTTTAAGTGTTAAAGTTAAGTTAGTTAAATATAAATGATTTTACGCCGAAAGGCATCGTTTCAATACGTTATAGGTTGATTTAGAGCGCCCGCATGGGGTCAGTAAGTTAATTAAGGTAATATGGAAGCTAGTTGTTTAAGATTTTTTGTCTAGCATTAAGGTAGATATAAGAAAATGAAAAATAAAAAAATGAATTAAAAATGAAAAAAAAGAGTGGCAGACGACAGAATTGAAGGTCGTGGGTTCGAACCCCATCCCGGGCAAGGTTATTTTTTAAATAACTTTTGTCAAGAAGCTTCAAGGAGAAGAGGTAAACAAGATCAGATGGTCAAGCCAACGGGGACATCGAAAGATGATCCCCCAACAACAACCAAACAAGCTGTGAAATCAGGTGATGGAACAGCAGATCACAATGTACCGGGACCATCCAGAGTCCAAGCAACAACAGCTACAGCAGTGGTACCACCCAAAGCTGTAAGGACAACAAGAACCACAATGTCAGCGTCATCGACACGTGCCGAAGCCCGCAGAAGTACATCAGCAAAAACATGCCTTGCAAAAGGCAAGAAGAGCTCAAAAGAAGAAAACGGATAAAATACAAACCGAATCTGGTTAAGGTGCGCACACGGCAATCCGGTGGGCGCGGACGTTCTGCTAAGGCCTCAGCACAAGAAAAAATCCAGAAGCAGCTGGACAGCTCCTCCAACGACGACGAAGACAGCAACAACGACAATAACAAGGAAGACGACGACGAGGCTGAGGCTGATGTCGTAATCGTCAATGAGGCTGAAGAAGAAGTCTCTACCAATCCAGAGCCTGTCAACGATATCGCCAACGTAACAGGCGAAGTAAACATATCCTATATGTCAGAAGAAGGAGAAGGGCACTATGTCAGTGGCGATATAGTGGATCTGACTGATGAAGAAGAGAACGAGCGGATCGAAACACTCACCGAGCAGATTTCTTCGCTCATCGAGTTAGTGGAAGCACTGAAGAAGAAGCAGGAGGTAAGAAGGGAGAAGGAGCGTCAGGTGGCTCTTGAGCAGCGCACCCGTCAACAAGCGCTCCAAGAGCAACTAGAAGCTAGGCAACAGCAGCAGCCTCCTAAACAACAACAACCACTCCCAGTCCAGCAGCAGCAACATTTGACTCAGAAGACACAGCAGCCGCCTCAGCAGCCACAGCATCAGCCTCAGCAGCCTCAACAGCCGCAAGCATAAAAACAACAACAAAAACCACAACAACAACGATAACAGCAGCAACAACAGACACAGAAGCAGCAACGGCAATAACAACAACAACAACAACAGCAGCAGACGCAACAGCAGCAGCAACAGCAACAGTCACAACAGTCACTTTCTAGTTCAACTCTCGCCCCAAAGCAAATTGAGTGGTCTAAGGAATATAACAGTCCTGGACTACCAAGTTGTACGATGGGAAAAATTAAATAAGCAGAAAGACAAGCTTCAATGCATGAACTGCCAAGGGTTCGGACACGTTGCAGTTAATTGTAGTATGGACCCAGTCTGCGTTAAATGTGGAGATACCCACAAAACAGGGGAGTGTTTACTCGGGCAAGATAGGATCACAGATATGACCCAGTTAAAATGTGCGCTCTGCCGAGGCTCCGGACACCCCGCAAACTATCGGGGATGTCCGAAGTTTCAGGAGATAATGAAAACCAAAGCCCAGAAGAAAATAGTAGAGGTGAGACGCCTTGAAGTACGCCAGACATCAACTTCCGTCAATCCCGCAATTTCTTACTCCCAAATCGCGTTTGGAAGGGGAAAAACGGTACAGCCTCAACCACAGGTAGCCAAACAGGTCCAAGTACCTACAGCTCCTGTGCCAGAGGCAGATCTGATGCAGGTGTTGCTGACCATTCATGGTCAGTTAACCGACGTGCAAAAACAGATCAGGGAGCAGGCGGCTAGGGTTGATTACCTCTACTCTATTCTGCCGGCAACGCGAAATGGTTAAAGGCGCGCTGCCTGAGGGACCCTTTAAGATCCTAGCTGTAAATGTGAATTCGCTGATTAAGACCGAACGTAGAGCAAACCTCTTTCATTTACTGCAAGACCAAAGTCCTGATGTGTTTATGGCTAGCGAAACTAAGCTTAATCAGAAACACAAACTGACTAATAAAAATTACAATATAGTAAGAAGGGATCGGCCCAACTCCTATCAAGAGGGTGGGGTCGCAATCTTCATACGAAAGGGCATTAAACATAAGGTTATATATAATAGTGAAGTGCGAAGATTTGGGCTGCTAGAAGCTTGCATAGTTTGCATTCCTCTCCAGCAGGGGAAAAGAATGTACGCAATCGCGGTGTACGCACCTGACGCACCTCAGCCGGCTAATTTTATCACAGAGTTCGAAAAACTTTTTGAATCCTTAAGACTGAACTTGGATGAGAATTATTATCTCATGGCAAAGACTTGAACGCCAAACATTTATATTGGGGAGATCAAGTTCAAAATCCTAGAGGGAACCATCTTTTTAATTGGATGGGACGATACAGTGTTGAGTGTAGGATCGACCTTCTGGCTACAGACAGATCGTCATTTCCGAGAAGTGGTAGTTTTCTGGATCTTTTACTGCTTGACTCACGACAAGTTATAACTGACGCAACAAATCAACTGACAAGAAACTGCTTACGAACAATTGAATATGACAGTGATCACTGCGGGCTCGCCACCGTAATACAGCTTCCAAGCGAACTTGTGGAATTGGATGAGTATGTGCCAGCGCACTCTTACAATTTCAGTAAGACGCGCTGGCCACGCTTCTCCAACTCCTTGGCAAGAGAAATACGTTCCGATGACATTTCTCCACCAAATGACAGGAACCTGACGAACGTCGAGATCGACGGGTACCTGACTCAAATGGATACGACTATAAAACGAACAATGGACAGAACAATCCCAAAATATAAGGAACACGACCCTACTGGTATATACAAGAACGCGACAATTGACGCACTACACCGACAAAAATGTGGACTTCTGACTAGGTTGAAACTTCTGTACAGACGTTTCACGGACACACGAGATATGGAGATTAGGACATTGAAATCGTCAATCAAAAATCTTAATAATCTGATCAGACAAAATTAAAGGTTATCTATTAATTCATACTGGGATAACAGAATTCGGGCAGTTAATTCTAGCGACCCTAGTATGTTTCCCCAAATTAATAAGATATTTAGAAGAAATAATCAAAACGAACTTCCATGTCTTAAACTCCAGAGGACAACAGATAACGAAGACGTACTAACGATTGCGTGAATAGATCTGGAGGCTGCCGTTCTCGATAATAATTTTTTTATAACAGAAGATCCTCAGGAAAAAGTAGAGGCTGTAGGCGCTGCTTTCCAGCAAGTGTATAAGGTGAATGCTAGCATTCGTCCGAATCATGACCTGGAGAACAGAGCCTTACTGCAAAACTTCTACCTTGGAAATAGCATTAGGCAATGGCGATCCGAGAATACTGGTTTCACCGGGTTCAATGACGAAAACTTGGCAAACGCCACCATCGCCGAGCGAAATGGACCCAGTTCATTGTTAATTTCGAAGGTAGAACTTCAGTTAATTTTTCAAACATTAAAGAAAAAGAAGTCTGAAGGGGTCGATGGTATACCCAACGTTGTGTTACGACATCTCCCTGAGGAAGCAATAGACATTTATACCACACTGTTCAACAACGCATTGAATAATGCATATTATCCAGTGAGTTGGAAAACAGATGTGGTCCATCCTCTTCCCAAAAAGGGAAAGGACAGCTCCAATCCGGCAAATCTTCGGTCGATAAGTCTTCTTCCAAGTATCAGTAAGGTATTCGAAAAGATTCTCAATAGAGCTCTGTTCAAGTGGGCTGAGGACAAAAATATTATTCCAGATAATCAGTTGGCTTTAAGGCGGGGCATGACACTATTTATGCCGCGTCTAAGTTAGTTTCTGATGTTCAATGGAACTAAGCGAAAAATCAATGCACGGGTGCCGTTCTGGTTGATTTATTGACATGCTTACTGGTAGAAAGTTTGTTGTCAGAAGTGGCAATGTAACTTCTACCACAACTTTTGATATTAAAAAAGTTCTACAGCATGGAGCTGTGAACTCACCGATTCTTTTTAGTATTTACACCAGCGATCTGATAGGTAGTCTCACTCATGCGATTTTGTGTGCCGATGACCTTGTAGCGTACAGGACGGGTCCAAAAGTTGAAGTCATCAAAAATCTCTTGCAGCATGACTTCGACCAGATTCAGCGATATTGTGATGACTGGAAGTTAAAAATTAATTTTCAGAAATCAGAAACTATCCTGTTTAGAACCCTTTTGTCTAAGGCTTCTAGGGATACAAGAAAGAACTGGAGAAATTTAGTGATCGTTGGACCAAATGGACATCCACTGGCGAGTAAAGATGTAGTAAAGTACCTTGGTATCTGTCTAAATCAGTATCTATATTTCAATCGACATATACTCTGGCCAGAGCTTGGGGAGCGTTTGCTCTGACAAGACAGTTGTTTTATAGCAGCCGCCTTGAAAACAGGGTAAAGGTGATTTGCTACATGGCCCTCATCCGGCCGATGATTGCCTATGGGTGCCCTGTGTGGTTAAACGTTGCCCCATCTCAAATGGAAAAGGTTCGGGTGTTTGAGAGTCTGTGTCTTAGGACCTGTCTTGGATTACACAGAACACCAGAGTTGGAGTACAAACTTTATTATGCCAACGAGGTCTTTTAAAACGGGCCAATATAAAGAGGATAGATAACTTTTTAATTAAGCTGATTCGGGGTCACATTGCAAGAGCGATGACCTCAGCCAATGGACTTATTTTCGGGACTATTACCCCAATGAAAAATATAGTTAGAGTGTTTGTCTTAACGGTTTCATCCCGCCCGAGACATTCCTCTATTAAGACAGTCGGGGGCTGATACAGGATAGATTGGCGGTTCCGTTAATCTACCACGTCAGCCGTAGAACTGTGGATCGGCGACTCCTGTATGATCGAGACGTCGGCTCTGGGAACGGAGCAGAGCGTCTGCGGTTCAGTAGAGCTGTGCCCCTTCGGGACAGAAAGGACTTGGATAAGCAAGTTAAACAATTCTGGTGGTTGGGTGACCATCTTGATATTGATGGTTAGTCAAAGTTGTTGCCTTGGCCGACTTTTGTATTTTTAGGTATTAATAGGTATATTTTATGTAGGACAGTGGTGGCACCAAAAAAATTATGAAATAAATTAAATTGCATTTGTTTGTGTGTATGTTCATTTGACGCTGTTAAATATGTATATATGTAAATATATACATATTTATAAGAGTATGTGCATATGCATAGGCTATTTTAGTATTAAGTTATTTTAAATATTTCTAAGTATTTTTAAGTAGTTTTACGTATAATTATTACGTATGTTTTAGTTTTATTTAGGTTAATTTTGTTTTATTTAGGTAAAGAGTAGTTTTAAGTGTTTTATATAAAATAAATGTCACAGAAAAACGAGTTTTTTTTAAGAATTTTCTAGTTTAGTTTTAAGAAATATTGGAATTTAATTTAAGTTAGTTTTTACGCCGAAAGGCATTTTTAATATATAGTTATAGTATAATTTAGAGCGCCCGCATGGGGCCAGTAAGTTAGTTAAGTTATTCTGTAAGCTAGTTTTTAAGGTTTTTGTCTAGCATTTAAGTAGTAATAAGTTGAATTAAAAATAAAAATTGAATTACAAAAAAAAAAAAAAAAAATCAATTTATGTGTTTTAAATTTTTTTTTGTGCCACCACTGTCCTACATAAAATATACCTATTAATACTTAAAAATACGTAGGTTGGCCAAGGTAACAACTTTGACTAACCATCAATATCAAGGTTAATGCTAGCATTCGTCCGAAAATTTGGCTCTGGAGAACAGAGCCTTACTACACAACTTCTACCTTGGAAATAACATAACGCAATGGCGATCTTAGAATACTGGTTTCACCGTGTTCAATGACGAAAATTTGGCAAATGCCACCATCGCCGAGCGAAATGGACCCAGTTCATTATTAATTTCGAAGGTAGAACTTCAGTTAACTTTTCAAACATTAAAGAAAAAAAAAATCTGCGGGGGTCGATGGTATACCCAACATTGTGTTACGACATCTCCCTGAAGAAGCCATAGACATTTATACCACACTGTTCAACAACGCATTGAATAATGCATATTATCCAGTGAGTTGGAAGACAGCTGTGGTCCATCCTCTCCAATCCGGCAAATCTTCGGTCGATAAGTCTTCTTCCAAGTATCAGTAAAGTATTCGAAAAGTTTCTCAATAAAACTCTGTTCAAGTGGGCTGAGGACAAAAATATTATTCCAGATAATCAGTTTGGCTTTAAGGCGGGGCTATTCATGCCGCGTGTAAGTTAGTTTATGATGTTCAATGGAACTAAGCGAAAAATCAATGCACGGGTGCCGTTCTGGTTGATTTAGAGAAAGCTTTCGACACCGTATGGTTAGAGGGTCTTTATCTGAAGCTATCTAGATTTGGCATAAGTAAACCACTGCTATATATGCTTCATGACATGCTTACTGGTAGAAAGTTTGTTGTCAAAAGTGGCAATGTAACTTCTACCACAACTTTTGATATTAAAAATGGTCTACAGCATGGAGCTGTGAACTCACCGATTCTTTTTAGTATTTACACCAGTGATCTGATAGGTAGTCTCACTCATGCGATTTCGTATGCCGATGACCTTGTAGCGTACAGGACGAGTCCAAAAGTTGAAGTCATCAAAAATCTCTTGCAGCATGACTTCGACCAGATTCAGCGATATTGTGATGACTGGAAGTTAAAAATTAATTTTCAGAAATCAGAAACTATCCTGTTTAGAACCCTTTTGTCTAAGGCTTCTAGGGATACAAGAAAGAACTGGAGAAATCTAGTGATCGTTGGACCAAATGGACATCCACTGGCGAGTAAAGATGTAGTAAAGTACCTTGGTATCTGTCTAAATCAGTATCTATATTTCAATCGACATATAGATGCTGCTCTGACCAGAGCTAGGGGAGCGTTTGCTCTGACAAGACGGTTGTTTTATAGTAGCCGCCTTGAAAACAGGGAAAAGGTGATTTGCTACATGGCCCTCATCCGGCCGATGATTGCCTATGGGTGCCCTGTGTGGTTAAACGTTGCCCCATCTCAAATGGAAAAGGTTCGGGTGTTTGAGAGTCTGTGTCTTAGGACCTGTCTTGGATTACACAGAACACCAGAGTTGGAGTACAAACTTTATTATGCCAACGAGGTCTTTTAAAACGGGCCAATATAAAGAGGATAGATAACTTTTTAATTAAGCTGATTCGGGGTCACATTGCAAGAGCGATGACCTCAGCCAATGGACTTATTTTCGGGACTATTACCCCAATGAAAAATATAGTTAGAGTGTTTGTCTTAACGGTTTCATCCCGCCCGAGACATTCCTCTATTAAGACAGTCGGGGGCTGATACAGGATAGATTGGCGGTTCCGTTAATCTACCACGTCAGCCGTAGAACTGTGGATCGGCGACTCCTGTATGATCGAGACGTCGGCTCTGGGAACGGAGCAGAGCGTCTGCGGTTCAGTAGAGCTGTGCCCCTTCGGGACAGAAAGGACTTGGATAAGCAAGTTAAACAATTCTGGTGGTTGGGTGACCATCTTGATATTGATGGTTAGTCAAAGTTGTTGCCTTGGCCGACTTTTGTATTTTTAGGTATTAATAGGTATATTTTATGTAGGACAGTGGTGGCACCAAAAAAATTATGAAATACATTAAATTGCATTTGTTTGTGTGTATGTTCATTTGACGCTGTTAAATATGTATATATGTGAATATATACATATTTATAAGAGTATGTGCATATGCATAGGCTGTTGCGCCAAAAAAAAATGCTGCTGGTGGCTGTTTTAGTATTAAGTTATTTTAAATATTTCTAAATATTTTTAAGTAGTTTTACGTATAATTATTACGTATGTTTTAGTTTTATTTAGGTTAATTTTGTTTTATTTAGGTAAAGGGTAGTTTTAAGTGTTTTATGTAAAATAAATGTCACAGAAAAACGAGTTTTTTTAAGAATTTTCTAGTTTAGTTTTAAGAAATATTGAATTTTAATTTAAGTTAGTTTTTACGTCGAAAGGCATTTTTAATATATAGTTATAGTATAATTTAGAGCGCCCGCATGGGGCCAGTAAGTTAGTTAAGTTATTCTGTAAGCTAGTTTTTAAGGTTTTTGTCTAGCATTTAAGTAGTAATAAGTTGAATTAAAAATAAAAATTGAATTACAAAAAAAAAAAAAAAATTCAATTTATGTGTTTTAAATTTTTTTTGTGCCACCACTGTCCTACATAAAATATACCTATTAATACTTAAAAATACGTAGATCGGCCAAGGCAACAACTTTGACTAACCATCAATATCAATGTGGTCACCCAACCACCAGAATTGTTTAACTTGCTTGTCCTAGGGTGTCCCGTCAAATTTTTTTTTGTGGCCTATCCTAACGAAAGACCCCTCAAAAGTTGCGTATTTAAGAGCAAATTACGGGAAAAATAATGAAAAAAATATTCAAGGGTACTTTTGGGCCTCTACCAGCCGTTTAAGTTTAAAGAAATAAGAAATTTTTCTTTATTTTTTTTTATTTTCGTATTATTTCTCACATAACTACATACTTCCTTAAATACTTTACGTTTACTTATGTGATAGTTTAAATGTTTTATTTGTATTTGAGGACTTATTTTGCATATCGATTGGTCGATGATATTTAAAAGACACATTGTTTCCACATTACATTAGCTATTTCAAATTTACCTTATTTGTCTACGTATGGATTTCGTTTGAATGGAGATGATAGATGAAAAATCAATGTGAAAACACTACCTAGTTTTTTTCAATTCAACTCGTCTTAATTTTACCACTTAAACCATTTTATTTGCTGACCTGACATTGCATCGTGTAAATGTGATTCGTTTGATGACTGTCGTTGTGATAAGGATTATAAAGTAACTGTTAATGAAAGATCATTTTTAATAGACCAAAGAAGTGACAGAAAAATGGTGATTGGGTCTAATGACAAACCTGAAACCCTAAAAATTCAAAAACGCCTCGATCGAAATTTTTTATTATTAGATATTCCATATAACTTTAAGTTTTTAAATCAAACCAGGAATTCAATTAATAAAAAAACTTAAAATATTTTTTAAAATATTGATTTTTTTTTTAGATCTTAAAACGTCGGTAGAGGCCCAAAAGTTATATCTCAAATAAAAAGTAAGTACATATTCTTAATCTACTACTCAATACGCAACTTTTGATACCCCTTTCGATACAAAACTCGAATTTTTTTTTTCTCCATACAAGGACGGGACACCCTATTGTCCATGTCCTTTCTGCCCCGAAGGGGCACAGCTCTAATGAACCGCAGACGCTCTGCTCCGTTTCCAGAGCCGACGTCCCGACCATACAGGATTCGCCGATCCACAGTTCTACGGCCAACGTGGTAGATTAACGGAACCGCCAATCTATCCTGTATTAGACCCCGACTGTCTTTTTTTTTTTAAATTCAATTTTTTATTTTCAATTTAACTTATATCTACTTATATCTACTTAAATGCTAGACAAAAACCTTAAAAACTAGCTTACCGAATAACTTAACTAACTTACTGGCCCCATGCGGGCACCCTAAATTATACTATAACTATTTATTAAAAATGCCTTTCGACGTAAAAACTAACTTAAATTAAAATTCAATATTTCTCAAAACTAAACGAGAAAATTCTTAAAAACTCGTTTTCTTATAACATTTTATATTTTATATAAAAACTTAAAACTACCCTCTACCTAAATAAAACTAAAATATACGTAAAATGTACGTTATAATTATACCTAAATAACTTAAAACTACTTAAAATACTTTAAATAACTTAAAACTAGAACAACCACCAACAGCCTTTTTTTTTTTGCGCAGCAGCCAATGCATATATAAACGCTTATAAATATGTATATATTGATATATATACATATTGAACAGCGCCAAACGCACATACACGCCAACAAATGCAGTTTATGTGTTTTATATTTTTTTGGTGCCACCACTGTCCTACTTAAAATATACCTATTAATACTTAAAAATACGTAGGTCGGCCAAGGCAACAACTTTGACTAACCATCAATATCAATGTGGTCACCCAACCACCAGAATTGTTTTAACTTGCTTGTCGATGTCCTTTCTGCCCCGAAGGGGCACAGCTCTACTGAACCGCAGACGCTCTGCTCCGTTCCCAGAGCCGACGTCCCGACCATACAGGATTCGCCGATCCACAGTTCTACGGCCAACGTGGTAGATTAACGGAACCGCCAATCTATCCTGTATTAGACCCCGACTGTCTTCTTTTTTATTTAAATTCAATTTTTTATTTTCAATTTAACTTATATCTACTTAAATGCTAGACAAAAACCTTAAAAACTAGCTTACCGAATAACATAACTATCTTACTGGCCCCATGCGGGCGCTCTAAATTCTGCTCCTCTACAACCTAGGCTAACTTGCCACTTGGTTTTGGTAGATCTATATTACTACAATTAGCACTCGCGCCTCTATGTACAATTTCCACTATGAAAGTCGCCAACGATGTGCACACTTCCACGGTTGCTGAACGACTGAGCCCCCGACTGTTTAAATAGAGGAATGTCTCGGGCGGGATGAAACCGTTAAGACAAACGCTCTCACTATATTCTTCGTTGGGGTAATAAGTCACGAAAATTATTCCATTGGCTGAGGTCATTGCTCTTGCAATGTGACCCCGAATCAGCTTAATTAAAAAGTTATCTATCCTGTTTATATTGGCCCCGTTGTATAAGACCTCGTTGGCATAATAATGTTTGTACTCCGACTCCTGGTGTTCTGTGTAATCAAAGACAGGTCCTAAGACACTGCCTCTCACACACCCGATTCTTTTCCATTTGAGATGGGGCAACGTTAAACTACACAGGGCACCCATAGGCAATCATTGGCCGGATGAGGGCCATGTAGCAAATCACCTTTACCCTGTTTTCAAGCCGGCTGCTATAAGACAACCGTCTTGTCAAAGCAAACGCTCCCCTAGCTCTGGCCAGAGCAGCATCTATATGTCTATTGAAATAAAGATACTGGTCTAGCCAGATACCAAGGTACTTTACTACATCTTTACTCGCCAGTGGATATCCACTTGGTCCAACGATCACTATATTTCTCCAGTTCTTTCTTGTATCCCTAGAAGCCTTAGACAAAGGGGTTCTAAACAGGATAGTTTCTGATTTCTGAAAATTAATTTTTAACTTCCAGTCATCACAATATCGCTGAATCTGGTCGAAGTCACGCTGCAAGAGAATTTTGATGACTTCAACTGTTGGACCCGTCCTGTACGCTACAAGGTTATGGGCATACGCAATCGCATAGGTGAGACTACCTATCAGATCGCTGGTGTAAATACTAAAAAGAATCGGCGAGTTCACAGCTCCTTGCTGTAGACCGTTTTTAATATCAAATGTTGTGGTAGAAGTTACATTGCCACTTTTGATAACAAACTTTCTACCATTGAGCAATGAGCATGTCATGAAGCATATATAACAGAGGTTTAAATATGCCAAATCTTGTTAATTTCAGATAAAGAACACCGTATGGTTACGGTGTCGAAAGCCTTCTCTAAATCAACAAGAACGGCACCCGTGCATTGATTTTTCGCTTTGTTCCATTGAATATCAAAAACTAACTTAGACGCGGCATGAATAGTGTCATGTCCCGCCTTAAAGAAAAACTGATTGTCTGGGATAATATTTTTGTCCTTAGCCCACTTGAACAGAGCTCTATTGAGAATCTTCTCGAATACATTACTGATACTTGGAAGAAAACTTATCGACCGAAGATTTGCCGGACTGGAGCTGTCCTTTCCCTTTTTGGGGAGAGGATGGACCACAGCTGTCTTTCAACTCACTGGATAATATGCATTATTCAATGCGTTGTTGAACAGTGTGGTATAAATGTCTATTGCTTCCTCAGGGAGATGTCGTAACACAACGTTGGGTATACCATCGACCCCTGCAGATTTCTTTTTCTTTAATGTTTGAAAAATTAGCTGAAGTTCTACCTTTGACATTAACAATGAACTGGGTCCATTTCGCTCGACGATGGTGGCGTTTGCCAAGTTTTCGTCATTGAACCCGGTGAAACCAGTATTCTCAGATCGCCATTGCGTTATGTTATTTCCAAGATAGAAATTGTGCAGCAAGGCTCTGTTCTCCAGGTCATGATTCGGACGAATGCTGGCATTCACCTTATACACTTGCTGGAAAGCAGCCCCTACAGCTTCTACCTTTTCCTGTGGATCTTCTATCATAAAAAAGTTATCATCGAAAACGGTACCCTCCGGATCTTTTCCCACAATGGTAAGTACGTCTTCGTTATCTGTTGTACTCTGAAGTTTAAGACATGGAAGACCGTTTTGATCATATCTTCTAAATATCTTATTTATTTGGGGAAACATACTAGGGTCGCTGGAATTAACGGCCCGAATTCTGTTATCCCAATATAAATTAATAGACAATCTATAATTTTGTTTAATCGGAACATTAATGTTTTTGATCGACGACTTCAATGTCCTAATCTCCAGATCACGTGTGTCCGTGAAACGTCTGTAAAGAAGTTTCAACCTAGTCAGCAGTCCACTTTTTTGTCGGTGTAGTGCGTCGATTGTCGCGTTCTTGTATAAACCAGTAGGGTCTTGTTCTTAAATTTGAGTCAGGAACCCGTCGATCTCGACGTTCGTCAGGTTTCTGCCAATTGGTAGAGAAATGTCATCGGAACGTATTTCTCTTGCCAAGGCGTTGGAGAAGCGTGGCAGCGCGTCTTACTGAAATTGTAAGAGTGCACAGGCACATACTCATCCAACTCCACAACTTCGGTCGGACGCTGTATTACGGTGGCAAGTCCGCAGTGATCGCTGTCGTATTCGATTGTTCGTAAACAGTTTCTTGTCTGTTGATTTGTTGTGTCAGTTATAACAAGTCGTGAGTCAAGCAGTAAAAGATCCGGAAAACCACCGCTCCTAGGAAACGAAGGTCTATCTGTAGCCAGAAGATCGATCATACACTCAACACTGTATCGACCCATCCAATTAAAAAGATGGTTCCCTCTAGGATTTTGTACTTGGTTTCCCCAATCTACATGTTTGGCGTTTAAGTCCCCTGCCATGAGATAATAATTTTCATCCAAGTTCAGTCTTAAGCATTCGAAAAGTTTTTCGAGCTCTGCGATAAAATTAGCTTGCTGAGGTGCGTCAGGTGCGTACACCGCGATTGCGTACATTCTTTTCCCCTGCTGGAGAGGAATGCAAACGATGCAGGCTTCTAGCAACGCGAATCTTCGCACTTCACTATTATATATAACATCTTAAGATGTTGGTGACCTTTTTTGTTACTATATGTAAGCTATTTTTGAATGGGCTTTAGGTCAAATGAAACAAATATTTTGTTTGTCACGACGTTTCGTCCATGTATATGGACATCATCAGGTGAACAATGGTTTCTATATTAGCATTGATATATATGTTAACAAATATTTACAAATTATTCACAGTACAGATATTACTTACAATAATTATTGTTACATTTATATTAAATAATTTATTTATTTTTGGGTCTACACTGTATAAAGTTTAACTGACAAGTAACATGTCCGACAAATATAACACGAAAAATTATGTAAACATAACGCACAGAGATCATATTGCAGAGCTTTTTCTTTTCCTCTTCTCCACCAAGTGCTTGTAGCGTGGGCTGACGTCTTCCATATCGGTTCTCCTATTCATTGTGTTATCAGCATTGATGATATGCAGCGTCTCGATGATCATCCTTTTGTTTTGGTGTTCTTCTCGCTGCATTATTTTGACGTTATCATGGTCGGGGGAGTGCCGGAAAGTTATGCAATGTGATGCCAGTGCTGTCTTCTGGAGTGCGTTGCTCTTTATATCAGATTTGTGGCCTGCGAGTCTACTTTTAAGTTTTTGTTTAGTTGTTCCTATGTAGATTTGGTTACAATCTTCGTCTGAGTTGCCATTACAATTAATTTTGTAAATTAAATTTGAATGTTCCGTTTTGTCTATTTTTGTTTTAAGGTTGGTGTAGAGTTGTGAAGTTGTATTTGTCGATTTCATAGCTAATTTATATTTTTCTGTATCTAGAAGTTTCGCATTTTTGAACCGGTCTGCTATTTCTTTGATATATGTAAAGTATTTGTAGATTTTGTTTTCTTTTTTGTTTCCTCTGGTGGGTGGATAGTTCGATGTTCATACTGTGTTATTAGTGTTTTTATTATTTTGTTGCGGAAAAGCGTTCTTTTGTAATATGTCTTTTATCTTTATTTTGTTATTGATGTGGTATTCTGTGTCACTAATTGAAAGTACTCTATGTATCAAGTTTTTGGCTGTGTTGAAAATTATTTGTTTAGGGTGTTGGGAAGAGAAGTTAATCAATCTACCGGATGAAGTTGGTTTTTGGAACCAATTCATTTTAAGTTGTCCTTCTTTGCGAATAACTATTGTGTCCAGGTAAGCTAATTGGTTATTTGTTTCAATCTCAACTGTAAATTGTATTTTTCTATGAAAGCTGTTAAGGGTAGTTAGAGTTTGTTCGATATCTTTCGCTTTTACTATGGCAAATATGTCATCCACATATTTTGTCAAGACCTTGGGTTTGGTTGGTAGTTTTTCTAGGCAGTTGCTTGGAGCTCCTCGAGAATGATGTCCGCTATTATGGGTGAAGCTGGGTTTCCCATCGGCATACCATCTTTTTGCTGGTACGTTTTGTTGCCATAAACCAAATAGTTGTTGTCAATTATACAAAATCTTAGAAGTTCGAGAAATTTGGGCTTTTTGATGAGGGTGTGTTCCTTAATTGTTCCTTAATTTTACTGATTAGTTCTAGTGCCATTTTAAGGGGAATATTTGTAAAAAGAGATATTACATCAAATGACACCAGAACTTCGTCATTTTCCATTTTTAGCCCATGTAATTTATTTTTAAATTGGAGTGAATCCTTAACATTGAATTTGGAATCTGATGTAAGATTTTTCAAAATACTTATAAGATATTTGGCCAAGTTATAACACGGAACTTTTGTAGACGAACATATAGGGCGTATGGGAAGACCTTCCTTATGGATTTTGGGAAGTCCATACAGTCTGGAAGTAGAAGAGATGGTCTACTCAGATCATATGCCACTGGTGTTGACTTTGCAACTATCAGGTTTTCCGCCTTCTGAAGAACTAAGTCTACTTCCCAAGCTAGTATGGTTGGAACAAAAGGAAAACAATTATAAAAGTGGAATTCAACAAACGATTCTAACAAAAGAAGTGGGTGATTTTGGGTCGGACAGTTGGACGGCAGAAGGTATAATAACAATAATCAAAGAAGTGGTGGACGAGCAGAGAAATTTCTCTAACAAAAAAAAATTTAAAGAAAGCTGGTTTAACGCAGCGTGTATGGCCGCAAGGAAAAATGCTTTTAAATGGCTTGATAGGTTGAGAAGGGATTCCTCCGAAATTTTGAAAAAAACATGTCTCGAAGATAATCGAATATACAAATAGACCTGCAAGAATAAGAGAAGGCTATACTATCAATCATTATGTATCAGTCTTAGAAACGTACAAAACACAAAGGATTGGTGGGATATTGCAAACAAACTAAGAAATAATAACCACAGAATAGGACCTAACATAAAAAGTAGTGATTTTAAAGACCACTTTCAACGGCTTTTGAACCCTCCACTTCAGTTAAATACAAGGTTGGATGATATGCTAGAAGATTCCTGGGACGAACTGCTTGATGGCGAGATTACGAACCTCGAAATCCTAGAAGTTTTGAACAAAGCTAAGACAAACAAAGCTGCCGGATACGATCGGGTTCCGTATGAATTTTTTATCCATGCTCCAGAGATACTCTTAGACCGTTTGGTTGGAATATACAACAGGATCCAACTCACAGAAAGGGTTGAACCTTCCTTTAAGAAGTCGTTGATCTTTCCTATATACAAAAAAGGCGACTTAAATGACGCACAAAACTACAGACGAATTTCCTTCATGGATGCAATGGCGAAAATTTACACAGGCATACTACTCAAAAGGCTACAGGATTGGGAAAAACGAAACAGCATTCTGAACGAATATCAAGCAGGCTTTAGAGAGGGATACAGCACATCAGATAATTTATTTAACCTACTAAACATTGTTAAAATAAGGATGAATGAAAGTAAAAAAACATACTGCTTCTTTGTAGACTTCAAGGCAGCGTTTGACAGTATTAGCCGGAACGCGCTTTTTGTCAAGCTAAACAGAATGGGATTGTCAACGAAATTTCTAAATATCGTAAAAGATCTCTATGCAGGGACAGCAAGTGCAGTATGGGACGGAAAAAAGCTTTCGGAGTGGTTCGATACAGAAATGGGAGTGAAACAGGGGTGTCTCTTAAGCCCTATGTTATTTGCACTGTTTATCAACGACATTCATAGGTGGTGGAATACACATAAATGAACAAGTCATACGAATGTTGCTGTATGCAGACGACATTGTAGTTTTTGCAAACACGCCAAAGGACTTACAAGTTATGATAAATAAACTTGAGGAATATTGTCAAATGTGGAACCTCATTATTAATCTCGATAAATCAAAAATTATTATATTTAGAAAAAATGGTGGGAGAAGAAGTAATGTAGAAAGATGGACCCTTGGAACTGAAGAAATTGAGGTAGTCAACAAGTATAAATACTTGGGTTTATGGTTAACACCAGGGCTGTGTATGACCGAACACTTCAAGGAAAGAACGCATCAGGCGAAAACGAGCTTAAATTTTACTTGGCATACTTTTGTTTCGAAAAAAGACACCAGTAATTCATCAAAACTAGAACTGTTTGACGCAGTAGCTAGATCAATTCAGGGATATGGTGCACAAGCTTGGGGACATCAGCAATACGATGAAATGGAAAAGGTCCAGAGATACTTCCTTAAAAAAATAATGAAAATTCCAACATCAACTCCGAACTACATGCTTACCCTGGAACTTAAATTAAAACCTCTTTTTAGCTATACTATGAAATGTCACATGGCCTATATCAAGAAAATACTCTGTGTGTATAACGAGAACCGTCTGCCACATATTTTAGCGAATATAATTGTATCAAAAAATATATACTGGATCACACAATGGTCGAGTGTGTTAGAAGGAAGATTTATTCATGAGGTTGTTGCTAACAGTAGATTGTTCCATAATGCAATTGATTTGGCTGATACACAAATAATGAAAAAAGAATGGGATGTGGCAGTTCAAAGAGCGCAAGCGACAACATCACATGGACTTTACAATTCCCTCAACTACATCGAAGGAAGTAGATACATTCAGGAAGAATGGATCTCATCCAAAATAGGATGGATTTTTAAGGCAAGAGGAGGTCTTATTTATTTGAACGGTACATTTTCGTCAAACAACCGGAATACTGAATGCACTCTATGCAATCTGCGAGAAGATGAAACATTTATCCACTTTTTTGGAATATGTCCAGTGTTAAGAGAACTTCGTCTGTTATACTTTGGAACAAGAGAGCTCAGTACGGAAAGCATGGTGAACATACTGAATGGCGATGTGAATTGGATCTCACTGGTAAAATACCTTTCTAAAATACCTTAATACCTAATATCGCGCTGAACTTGTAAGAGAATACAATGGATAGAACACGTCATGAAACAACAACAGCAAAGAAATCTAAACCATCAAAAAACAACAGCACACCATCAACAACAACAACAACACCAAAAACAACAACAACAACAACAACAACAACAACAACAACAACAACAACAACAACAACAACAACAACAACAACAACAACAACAACAACAACAACAACAACAACAACAACAACAACAACAAAAACAACAACAACAACAACAACAATAACAACAACAACAACAACAACAACAACAACAACAACAACAACAACAACAACAACAACAACAACAACAACAACAACAACAACAACAACAACAACAACAACAACAACAACAACAACAACAACAACAACAACAACAACAACAACAACAACAACAACAACAACAACAACAACAACAACAACAACAACAACAACAACAACAACAACAACAACAACAACAACAACAACGACAGCAACAACAAGAACAACAACAACAAAAATAACAACAACAACAAATACAACAACAGCAACAACACCAGCACCAACACCAACACCAACACCAACACCATCACCAACACCAACACCAACACCAACACCAACACCAACACCAACACCAACACCAACACCAACACCAACACCAACACCAACACCAACACCAACACCAACTCCAACACCAACACCAACACCAACACCAACACCAACACCAACACCAACACCAACACCAACACCAACACCAACACCAACACCAACACCAACACCAACACCAACACCAACACCAACACCAACACCAACACCAACACCAACACCAACACCAACACCAACACCAACACCAACACCAACACCAACACCAACACCAACACCAACACCAACACCAACACCAACACCAACACCAACACCAACACCAACACCAACACCAACACCAACACCAACACCAACACCAACACCAACACCAACACCAACACCAACACCAACACCAACACCAACACCAACACCAACACCAACACCAACACCAACACCAACACCAACACCAACACCAACACCAACACCAACACCAACACCAACACCAACACCAACACCAACACCAACACCAACACCAACACCAACACCAACACCAACACCAACACCAACACCAACACCAACACCAACACCAACACCAACACCAACACCAACACCAACACCAACACCAACACCAACACCAACACCAACACCAACACCAACACCAACACCAACACCAACACCAACACCAACACCAACACCAACACCAACACCAACACCAACACCAACACCAACACCAACACCAACACCAACACCAACACCAACACCAACACCAACACCAACACCAACACCAACACCAACACCAACACCAACACCAACACCAACACCAACACCAACACCAACACCAACACCAACACCAACACCAACACCAACACCAACACCAACACCAACATCAACATCAACACCAATACCAACAACAACACCAACACCAACAACAACAACAACACCAACACCAACACTCAACACCAACTCCAACACCAACAACAACACCAACACCAATCAACAACACCAACACCAATCAACAACACCAACATCCAGACAAATACTAACAGCAATACCAACATCCACAGCAGCAACAACACCAACTTTAACAACAAAACCAACACCAATATTAACACCAACACCAACACCAACACCAACATCAATAACAACAACACAAAACAACACCAACAACAACAACAACAACAAAAACAACAACAACACCAACAACAACACCAACAACAACAACAACAACAACAACAACAACAACAACAACAACAACAACAACAACAACAACAACAACAAAAACAACAAAAACAACAACAACAACAACAACAACAACAACAACAACAACAACAACAACAACAACAACAACAACAACAACAACAACAACAACAACAACAACAACAACAACAAAAACAACAACAACAACAACAACAACAACAACAACAACAACAACAACAACAACAACAACAACAACAACAACAACAACAACAACAACAACAACAACAACAACAACAACAACAACAACAACAACAACAACAACAACAACAAAAACAGCAAAAACAGCAACCACAACAGCAATACTACGACTAACATAAGGGGATATTTAATCGCAACAGACGGCTGGAGCAAGCCATTGATGCAAAATTCATGTTTTATGTTATATTTATACTGAATTACATGCATAAGAATCAATTTTTTTACAAAAAAAAAAAAAAAAAATGTACGCTCTTCTGAAAAATTTGTATTGAACCTTTTGTTAATCTAATGATTTTGAATAAAACATTAACTTACTTACTTACTTACTTACTTTCAGTCTGGGAGCAACGGAATTATAAGTGGTCATAATTTGTTTTTCACGTTGGTCGATTATTTGGTTTTCAAATAAATATTTAACAAGGCTGTTGTTTTTCTCTTGCAGTTTGTTCGTGGGATCGCTTCGAATTGGCCAATATACATTTCTGTCTTCCATCATTGTTTTCATTTTTGTGTCATAGTCATGTTTGTATATTGCTACCGTCACGTTACCCTTGTCCGCTGAAACGATGTAAATTTCTCTGTGTTTATACAGAAATTGTTTTGTTTCGTTGAGAATGTTAGTTATATATTTATTGAATTCCGAAAACTTTTTCTTCCCCATACAATTATTGAGCATATTTGCAAATTTTCCCCGCGCTTTCTCCTTTTCATCATTGTCGTTTATTGTTTGGATGCAATCTTCACCGTCTGCGATGATTTTGAAAAAGGAGTTAGAAGTTGAGTGAATAGTACTAGGGAGTGCGTACTTGGGACCTAACGAAAGTAAGTATTGTATTTCTTCTGGAATGGGAACACTGGTTTTGTTGACAAACCACTTTTGATTTAAGCGAATGCCGTATAGCGAATGCCGTATTTCTCTTTCATCCTATCCTTAAGCGATGTTAATTTTTTATCGTGTGTTCGTTCAAGTTTTTCTTTTCTATTGTTGGTCTGTGTTTGGTCATGAAAAAGAAAGTTTATGTACTCTTCTTCTGTCAAAGTTGATACAATAGAGCTTTCAATGTTTTTAATTATTTTTACCGTGTAGGTTAAGTTTTTGTGTTTAGCAGAAATGAAGAGGTTCAAAATTTTGCAGTGGAAATTGAATATTGTTTTTTGTAAAGATTTTAATAAAGAGTGTTTTTTACCGATATCTTGTTGGAATAATTCTTCTAGATGTGTTGTTGTATTCGTGATA
The DNA here is from genome assembly GCA_951217065.1 of Baccha elongata. Lineage (NCBI taxonomy): Eukaryota > Metazoa > Arthropoda > Insecta > Diptera > Syrphidae > Baccha > Baccha elongata. The sequence continues at coordinate 226,732 of CATNUY010000333.1, forward strand.
AAGTTTGGTGTCAGTCCGAGCTTTCTGCAGCTCAAATGAAAATTCTTACTTGTTGTTGTTTTACTCTTATCGTGCTAAGCTTTCTGTGTTGCTTCAATGTGCTGCAAAATTTGTTACCATATTTATCCCTCATACTGTTGTAGAAAGCCATTTTGTTGTTTTTGGACCAAGATGGTAAATGTTTGATGGAAATTTAATTCGGCGTTGCCCTCCGATAATTATATCTTAAGATGTTGGTGACCTTTTTTGTTACTATATGTATGCTATTTTTGAATGGGCTTTAGGTCAAATGAAACAAATATTTTGTTTGTCACGACGTTTCGTCCATGTATATGGACATCATCAGGTGAACAATGGATTCTATATTAGCATTGATATATATGTTAACAAATATTTACAAATTATTCACAGTACAGATATTACTTACAATAATTATTGTTACATTTATATTAAATAATTTATTAATTTTTGGGTCTACACTGTATAAAGTTTAACTGACAAGTAACATGTCCGACAAATATAACACGAAAAATTATATAAACATAACGCACAGAGATCATATTGCAGAGCTTTTTCTTTTCCTCTTCTTCACCAAGTGCTTGTAGTGTGGGCTGACGTCTTCCATATCGGTTCTCCTGCTCACTGTGTTATCAGCATTGATGATATGCAGCGTCTCGATGATCATCCTTTTGTTTTGGTGTTCTTCTCGCTGCATTATTTTGACGTTATCATGGTCGGGGGAGTATATAACTTTATGTTTAATGCCCTTTCGTATGAAGATTGCGACCCCACCCCCTTGAGAGGAGTTGGGCCGATCCCTTCTTACGATATTGTAAATTTTATTAGTCAGTTTGTGTTTCTGGTTTAGCTTAGTTTCGCTAGCCATAAACACATCAGGACTTTGGTCTTGCAGCAAATGAAAGAGGTTTGCTCTACGTTCGGTCCTGATCAGCGAATTTACATTCGCAGCTAGGATCTTAAAGGGTCGCTCAGGCAGCGCGCCTTTAACCATTTCGCGTTGCCGGCAGAATAGAGTAGAGGTAATCTACCCTAGCCGCCTGCTCCCTGATCTGTTTTTGCACGTCGGTTAACTGACCATGAATGGTCAGCAACACCTGCATCAGATCTGCCTCTGGCACAGGAGCCTTAGGCACTTGGACCTGTTTGGCTACCTGTGGTTGAGGCTGTACCGTTTTTTTCCCTTTCCAGACGCCATTTGGGCGTAAGAAATTGCGGGATTGACGGAAGTTGATGTCTGGCGTACTTCAGGGCGTCTCACCTCTATTGTCTTCTTTTGCTCTTTGTTTTTTTTCATTTCCTGAAACTTCGGACATCCCCGATAGTTTGCGGGGTGCCCGGGAGCCTCGGCAAAGTGCACACTTTAACTGGGTCCTGTCTTCGACTCTCTCTTTTCCGAGCTTACATTCACCTATCTTGTGGGAATCTCCACATTTGACACAAACTGGATCCATACCACAGTTAGCTGCAACATGGCCGTACCCTTGGCAGTTCATGCATTGAAGCATGTCTCTCTGCCTATTTAATTTTTCCCATCTTACAATTTGGTAGTTTAGGACGGTTATACTCCTTAAACCACTCAATTTGCTTTGGGGCGAGAGCTGAACGAGGAAGAATGGTAAATTCCGTTTCTCCCGTCTGGCCTTAACTGTGGAAAACGGTCGGACCCCGATAAAATCGAGATCATCGCTCGCAACTTGACGGAGCTCAGCAAAGAGCGCCTGCGGATCCGTAGAGGATTCTATACCCTTCAGGAGAACTGTTTGCAGCTTTTCTTCCTTTGGGGTGAAACTGTAGAATTCTGTCTTCGTTTGTGACAAAAGATCTTTGACTTTTTATAATGCTCGACCGAAGAGCAATGAATAGCGTGTCGGTCTGCGTTCAATCTTTTAATAATAAAATTATTGCCTATGGCCGACTTACATAGTTCTATAGTATCTTTTAATTCTATTTTATAAGTATTAATTGGTGGCACCTTACCTTTTTTTGCTTGTGGCTGTTGCTGATGTTGCTGCTGCTGTTGTGACTGCTGCTGTTGTGCCTGCTGCTGCTGTTTCTGCTGCGGTTGTTGTTGCTGTTGTATTTTCTGCTGCTGTTGTTGCTTCTGTGTCTTTTGTTGCTGTATTGGTTGTTGTGTTTGTTGTTGTATTTGCTTTTGTTGCTGATGTTGTTGTTGTTTCTGTTGTTGTTGTTGTTGTTGTTGTTGTTTTTGTTGTTGTTGTTGTTGTTGTTGTTGTTGTTGTTGTTGTTGTTGTTGTTGTTGTTGTTGTTGTTGTTGTTGTTGTTGTTGTTGTTGTTGTTGTTGTTGTTGTTGTTGTTGTTGTTGTTGTTGTTGTTGTTGTTGTTGTTGTTGTTGTTGTTGTTGTTGTTGTTGTTGTTGTTGTTGTTGTTGTTGTTGTTGTTGTTGTTGTTGTTGTTGTTGTTGTTGTTGTTGTTGTTGTTGTTGTTGTTGTTGTTGTTGTTGTTGTTGTTGTTGTTGTTGTTGTTGTTGTTGTTGTTGTTGTTGTTGTTGTTGTTGTTGTTGTTGTTGTTGTTGTTGTTGTTGTTGTTGTTGTTGTTGTTGTTGTTGTTGTTGTTGTTGTTGTTGTTGTTGTTGTTGTTGTTGTTGTTGTTGTTGTTGTTGTTGTTGTTGTTGTTGTTGTTGTTGTTGTTGTTGTTGTTGTTGTTGTTGTTGTTGTTGTTGTTGTTGTTGTTGTTGTTGTTGTTGTTGTTGTTGTTGTTGTTGTTGTTGTTGTTGTTGTTGTTGTTGTTGTTGTTGTTGTTGTTGTTGTTGTTGTTGTTGTTGTTGTTGTTGTTGTTGTTGTTGTTGTTGTTGTTGTTGTTGTTGTTGTTGTTGTTGTTGTTGTTGTTGTTGTTGTTGTTGTTGTTGTTGTTGTTGTTGTTGTTGTTGTTGTTGTTGTTGTTGTTGTTGTTGTTGTTGTTGTTGTTGTTGTTGTTGTTGTTGTTGTTGTTGTTGTTGTTGTTGTTGTTGTTGTTGTTGTTGTTGTTGTTGTTGTTGTTGTTGTTGTTGTTGTTGTTGTTGTTGTTGTTGTTGTTGTTGTTGTTGTTGTTGTTGTTGTTGTTGTTGTTGTTGTTGTTGTTGTTGTTGTTGTTGTTGTTGTTGTTGTTGTTGTTGTTGTTGTTGTTGTTGTTGTTGTTGTTGTTGTTGTTGTTGTTGTTGTTGTTGCTGTTGTTGTAGCGGTTGCTTTTGCTGTTGCTGTTGTTGTTGTTGTTGTTGTTGCTTTTGTTTTTGTTTTTGTTGCTTTGCTTGCGGTTGCTGATGCTGTTGCTGGGGCTGCAGTTGCTGCGCCTGCTGCTTCTTTTTGTGCTGAATTTCCAGTATTATATATAACTTTATGTTTAATGCCCTTTCGTATGAAGATTGCGACCCCACCCCCTTGAGAGGAGTTGGGCCGATCCCTTCTTACGATATTGTAATTTTTATATGTCAGTTTGTGTTTCTGGTTTAGCTTAGTTTCGCTAGCCATAAACACATCAGGACTTTGGTCTTGCAGCAAATTAAAGAGGTTTGCTCTACGTTCGGTCCTTATCAGCGAATTCACATTCACAGCTAGGATCTTACAGGGTCGCTCGGCAGCGCGCCTTTAACCATTTCTCGTTGCCGGCAGAATAGAGTAGAGGTAATCCACCCTAGGCGCCTGCTCCCTGATCTGTTTTTGCACGTCGGTTAACTGACCATGAATGGTCAGCAACACCTGCATCAGATCTGCCTCTGGCACAGGAGCCTTAGGCACTTGGACCTGTTTGGCTACCTGTGGTTGAGGCTGTTCCGTGTTTCCCTTTCCAGACTCCATTTGGGCGTAAGAAATTCCGGGATTAACGGCAGTTGTTGTCTGGCGTACTACTGGGTGTTTTACTTCGACTGTTTTCTTTTGGGCTTTGTTGCTTTTCATTTCCTGAAACTTCGGACATCGCCGATAGTTTGCGGGGTGCCCAGAGCCTCGGCAAAGTAGACATTTTAACTGGGTCCTGTCTTTGACCCTATCTTTCCCAAGCTTACATTCCCCTATCTTGTGGGAGTCTCCACACTTGACGCAAGCTGGATCCATACCACAGTTAGCTGCCACGTGGCCGTACCCTTGGCAGTTCATGCATTGAAGCATGTCTCTCTGCCTATTTAATTTTTCCCATCTTACAATTTGGTAGTTTAGGACGGTTATACTCCTTAAACCACTCAATTTGCTTTGGGGCGAGAGCTGAACGAGGAAGAATGGTAAATTCCGTTTCTCCCGTCTGGCCTTAACTGTGGAAAACGGTCGGACCCCGATAAAATCGAGATCATCGCTCGCAACTTGACGGAGCTCAGCAAAGAGCGCCTGCGGATCCGTAGAGGATTCTATACCCTTCAGGAGAACTGTTTGCAGCTTTTCTTCCTTTGGGGTGAAACTGTAGAATTCTGTCTTCGTTTGTGACAAAAGATCTTTGACTTTTTATAATGCTCGACCGAAGAGCAATGAATAGCGTGTCGGTCTGCGTTCAATCTTTTAATAATAAAATTATTGCCTATGGCCGACTAACATAGTTCTATAGTATCTTTTAATTCTATTTTATAAGTATTAATTGGTGGCACCTTACCTTTTTTTGCTTGTGGCTGTTGCTGATGTTGCTGCTGCTGTTGTGACTGCTGCTGTTGTGCCTGCTGCTGTTGTTTCTGCTGCGGTTGTTGTTGCTGTTGTATTTTCTGCTGCTGTTGTTCCTTCTGTGTCTTTTGTTGCTGTATTGGTTGTTGTGTTTGTTGTTGTATTTGCTTTTGTTGCTGATGTTGTTGTAGTTTCTGTTGTTGTTGTTGTTGTTGTTGTTGTTGTTGTTGTTGTTGTTGTTGTTGTTGTTGTTGTTGTTGTTGTTGTTGTTGTTGTTGTTGTTGTTGTTGTTGTTGTTGTTGTTGTTGTTGTTGTTGTTGTTGTTGTTGTTGTTGTTGTTGTTGTTGTTGTTGTTGTTGTTGTTGTTGTTGTTGTTGTTGTTGTTGTTGTTGTTGTTGTTGTTGTTGTTGTTGTTGTTGTTGTTGTTGTTGTTGTTGTTGTTGTTGTTGTTGTTGTTGTTGTTGTTGTTGTTGTTGTTGTTGTTGTTGTTGTTGTTGTTGTTGTTGTTGTTGTTGTTGTTGTTGTTGTTGTTGTTGTTGTTGTTGTTGTTGTTGTTGTTGTTGTTGTTGTTGTTGTTGTTGTTGTTGTTGTTGTTGTTGTTGTTGTTGTTGTTGTTGTTGTTGTTGTTGTTGTTGTTGTTGTTGTTGTTGTTGTTGTTGTTGTTGTTGTTGTTGTTGTTGTTGTTGTTGTTGTTGTTGTTGTTGTTGTTGTTGTTGTTGTTGTTGTTGTTGTTGTTGTTGTTGTTGTTGTTGTTGTTGTTGTTGTTGTTGTTGTTGTTGTTGTTGTTGTTGTTGTTGTTGTTGTTGTTGTTGTTGTTGTTGTTGTTGTTGTTGTTGTTGTTGTTGTTGTTGTTGTTGTTGTTGTTGTTGTTGTTGTTGTTGTTGTTGTTGTTGTTGTTGTTGTTGTTGTTGTTGTTGTTGTTGTTGTTGTTGTTGTTGTTGTTGTTGTTGTTGTTGTTGTTGTTGTTGTTGTTGTTGTTGTTGTTGTTGTTGTTGTTGTTGTTGTTGTTGTTGTTGTTGTTGTTGTTGTTGTTGTTGTTGTTGTTGTTGTTGTTGTTGTTGTTGTTGTTGTTGTTGTTGTTGTTGTTGTTGTTGTTGTTGTTGTTGTTGTTGTTGTTGTTGTTGTTGTTGTTGTTGTTGTTGTTGTTGTTGTTGTTGTTGTTGTTGTTGTTGTTGTTGTTGTTGTTGTTGTTGTTGTTGTTGTTGTTGTTGTTGTTGTTGTTGTTGTTGTTGTTGTTGTTGTTGTTGTTGTTGTTGTTGTTGTTGTTGTTGTTGTTGTTGTTGTTGTTGTTGTTGTTGTTGTTGTTGTTGTTGTTGTTGTTGTTGTTGTTGTTGTTGTTGTTGTTGTTGTTGTTGTTGTTGTTGTTGTTGTTGTTGTTGTTGTTGTTGTTGTTGTTGTTGTTGTTGTTGTTGTTGTTGTTGTTGTTGTTGTTGTTGTTGTTGTTGTTGTTGTTGTTGTTGTTGTTGTTGTTGTTGTTGTTGTTGTTGTTGTTGTTGTTGTTGTTGTTGTTGTTGTTGTTGTTGTTGTTGTTGTTGTTGTTGTTGTTGTTGTTGTTGTTGTTGTTGTTGTTGTTGTTGTTGTTGTTGTTGTTGTTGTTGTTGTTGTTGTTGTTGTTGTTGTTGTTGTTGTTGTTGTTGTTGTTGTTGTTGTTGTTGTTGTTGTTGTTGTTGTTGTTGTTGTTGTTGTTGTTGTTGTTGTTGTTGTTGTTGTTGTTGTTGTTGTTGTTGTTGTTGTTGTTGTTGTTGTTGTTGTTGTTGTTGTTGTTGTTGTTGTTGTTGTTGTTGTTGTTGTTGTTGTTGTTGTTGTTGTTGTTGTTGTTGTTGTTGTTGTTGTTGTTGTTGTTGTTGTTGTTGTTGTTGTTGTTGTTGTTGTTGTTGTTGTTGTTGTTGTTGTTGTTGTTGTTGTTGTTGTTGTTGTTGTTGTTGTTGTTGTTGTTGTTGTTGTTGTTGTTGTTGTTGTTGTTGTTGTTGTTGTTGCTGTTGTTGTAGCGGTTGCTTTTGTTGTTGTTGTTGTTGTTGTTGTTGTTGTTGTTGTTGTTGTTGTTGCTTTTGTTTTTGTTTTTGTTGCTTTGCTTGCGGTTGCTGATGCTGTTGCTGGGGCTGCAGTTGCTGCGCCTGCTGCTTCTTTTTGTGCTGAATTTCCAGAAGTGGTTGTTGTTGCTTGAGGGACTGCTGCTTTTGTTCAGCTTTTTGTTGCTCTGGGAGCGTTTTTTGTCTTTTGCTTTCAAGAGCAACTAGGCGCTCTTTTTCCCTACGCGCTTCTTGTTTTTCTTTCAGTGCTCTCACCATTGCCCTAAGTGCAGAGATTTGCTCTGTCAGTGATTCTATTTTTTCTTCCTCAGTTTCTGATTCTGGAGGTGAAAGATCTACTAACTCGGCACTCACTCACGTAGTGCCCCTCACCTTCTACGGACATGTAAGCAATGTCTTCGGCATCTGCCGCAGCGACGTTTTGCTCATCTGTCTTCTTGTCAGTCTCGTTGATGGCCAATTTGGCGACCTCATAGTCAGCTTCTCCTGCTATTTCGTCGTCCGCCTCTGCCTCGTCATCGCCCTCATCTTCGTGTTCGTTGTCATCCTCGTAGGAGGAGCTTTCAAGCTGCCTGTGCATTTTAGCTTGAGCCGATGCCTTAGCCAACTTCGCTCTTGTGCTCCTGTCAGGGCGGTTTACAAGATGGGGCTTGTATCTAATGATACGCCTCCTCTTTTTGTGTTCTTTTGTTGTTGCTGCGGCACGTGCCGGTGTTGAGGACTTGCCTTTTGGAAGGCTTGATGTTGTTGCAGTTGCTAAGCTGCTTTTATTGGCCTCGGCACGTGCCGATGACTTAGTCGTTGTTGTTGCTATAGTTATAGCTGTTGATACTTGAGCATTAGAAGGGCCCGCTATATTAGCATTTGCCGTTGCATCATTAGCATTTGCCGTTGCATCACCTGATGCTCCGGCAGATTCTCTTGTTGTTGGGGGATCAACTTTCGATGTCCCCGTTGGCTTTACCATCTGTATTTGTTGTTCTTCTCTGTTTTTGTTCACCCCTGACCAGGGTGGGGCTCGAACCCACGACCCTCCACTTCGTCGTCGTTCACGCTGCATTGAAGACGCTCTCCTCCGTTCCCAGAGCCGACGTCTCGACCATACAGGATTCGCCGATCCACAGTTCTACGGCCGAATGTGGTAGATTAACGGAACCGCCAATCTATCCTGTATCAGCCGCCGACTGTCTAAATAGAGGAATGTCTCGGGCGGGTTAAGACAAACGCTTTCTTTATATTCTTCATTGGGGTAATAAGCCCCAAAAAAAAGTCCATTGGCTGAGGTCATCACTCTTGCAATGTTCTGCTCCTCTACCACCTAGGCTAACTTGCCACTTGGTTTTGGTAGATCTAAATTACTACTATTAGCACTCGGGCCTCTATGTAAAATTTCCACTATGAAAGTCGCCAACGATGTGCACATTTCCACGGTTGCTGAACGACTGAGCCCCCGACTGTTTAAATAGAGGAATGTCTCGGGCGGGATGAAACCGTTAAGACAAACGCTCTCACTATATTCTTCGTTGGGGTAATAAGCCCCGAAAATAAGTCCATTGGCTGCCCAAGTAACAATTTAATTTTTATAAAGGCCAATAGAAGCTATTTTCTTATTTCTATAACAACTGTAATCAATCTTTTAGAAACCTATTTGGCGCACATAAGCGAAGTTATAACTCTTCATAAACAGTTTGGATAAGCCTGGTAAAGGCTTTGCAATGGAAACAATACTTTGCTACGAAAGGCTTTTTGTTTCGCTAAATAGTTGTCACAAGACTTCCTTAAGAAGGCAATAGTTTCTTTTTAAGTGTTTCGCTAAGGACTAACAAAAGTCATTACGGAAATCTTACCGAAATAAAAAAATTCAAATAAAATTTAAATTAATTTTTTTAACGCCTTTTTTCTTAAATTTTTTTCTTTATCTTTTATTTCGATTAATTTTTTCTGAGACCATATTTTCTTCGTTCAAGTGCTCAGTTTCTTCAATGCCTTTTCTGAAAACTAGATATTTAATTTAATTATTATTGAAAAAACTTACTTGCCTCAACCAGGGATCGAACTTGCAACCCAACGCACCCCAGTCAAACATTCATCCACCAGGCCAATGTTATGTATACAGAACGAAGATCGAATTTTAACTAGTTGATACCATGTAGGTACCTACTTTGTACTTCAGGAACAGATATGTAGCTATACAGTTCGATTTAAAACTCAGCATAAGCAGTTTTTTTAATTTATAATTATTATATTAACTGCCTGTTGGTAAAATGTAATAAAAAGCCTATTTGCCGCAAAATATCCCTTTAATAATATTTTTATTCTAGCAGAAATAAGTTTTCTTTAGTTTGTCATCAACAACTAAGCGAAGAGATAATTTTTTTATGTGAGCTATAACAAACACACCAAGTGGCATTTTTTCCAAGTGGTATTTCAATAGCTTTCTTAAGGGAACTATAGTTTTCTTTAGTTTGTTGTTAACTACTAAAAGAAGAGATACTTTTCTTATGTGAGCTATAGCTGTCATTAACAAAACAAACCACCTGTCATATTTTCCATGTGGTATAATTATGTACGCGAGCAATAGCTTTCTTAAGGGAACTATAGTTTTCTTTAGTTTGTTATTAATACTAAGAGATGAGATACTTTGTTTATGTGAGCAATAGCTTTTATTAAGAAACAAATCAATGTAGGCACATTTCAACGTGTATCTATACACTTTTATGCGAACAATAGCAATCGTTCGGAAATTTTGTGCAAAATAAAGTGTTGTGTTATTGTGTTATTGTAATTACTTTAAATATTAAAATTTAGTAAATCGTGAAAACTAATCGTGTCTGTACACATGACATTTTGACGAAACCTAAAACCAATATAAAAAAAAACTACTACCTGGCGCGGGGAATGTGACAACGACTGCATATAGCCACATTAAATGTTTAGCAACTTTAAAGAAGTCTTGTGATAACTCTATAGAAGTTATATGGGTTATCGTAAATTTATATATAATAAATTCGACGTATCAACATTATCTTACAATAAAACGTTTTAAAATTTATTATTGTATATAACTAATAGTTACATTTTATAAAACAATGATGGACTTGAATAAATAAAATTCTAAATCACACGTTTTTAATTTGGAAGAAATTATTTTGACTGTTCGAATTGCTTCGATTAACAAGCCTTTTCATTGATTTCTAGTATAAAGCTTTACACAAGCCCTTACATTTAGATTTTGTCTGACTAACTTTGACAAACCTTACAGCGACCTTATGAAAAGCGATTGTATCGTCCCTCCGTATGGCTTGCGAGTATTTTCTGCCAAATGCTTTAAGAAAGCTATTATTTAAAAATTTAAATGAAAAACAGTTAACATCTTTAAATAAGCCTTATGACAACACTAACGAAATAATAGCTTACTAATTTTTTGAAATTGTACCTTACACAAGTAAAATTGTTAGTTGGGTGAGGTCATCGCTCTTGCAATGTGACCCCGAATCAGCTTGATTAAAAAGTTATCTATCCTGTTTATATTGGCCCCTTTGTAGAAGACCTCGTTGGCATAATAATGTTTATACTCCGACTCTGGTGTTCTGTGTAATCCAAGACAGGTCCTAAGACACTGCCTCTCAAACACCCGAATCTTTTCCATTTGAGATGGGGAAAAATTAAACCACACAGGGCACCCATAGGCAATCATCAGCCGGATGAGGGCCATGTAGCAAATCACCTTCACCCTGTTTTCAAGGCGGCTGCTATAAAACAACCGTCTTGTCAGAGCAAACGCTCCCCTAGCTCTGGCCAGAGCAGCATCTATATGTCGATTGAAATATAGATACTGTTCTAGCCAGATACCAAGGTACTTTACTACATCTTTACTTGCCAGTGGATGTCCACTTGGTCCAACGATCACTAGATTTCTCCAGTTCTTTCTTGTATCCCTAGAAGCCTTAGACAAAGGGGTTCTAAACAGGATAGTTTCTGATTTCTGAAAGTTAATTTTTAACTTCCAGTCATCACAATATCGCTGAATCTTGTCGAAGTCACGCTGCAAGAGAATTCTAATGACTTCAACTTTTGGACCGGTCCTGTACGCTACAAGGTCATCGGCATACGCAATCGCATGAGTGAGACTACCTATCAGATCGCTGGTGTAAATACTAAAAAGAATCGGCGAGTTCACAGCTCCTTGCTGTAGACCGTTTTTAATATCAAAAGTTGTGGCGCCTTAAAGCCAAACTGATTGTCTTGTAGGAAAATTACCTACACACCCCGACAGTGACTAACACACAAAACAATATGAATAAACTTTCAATTCACCTAGACTGGGGAACCAAGTCGAAAAATTTCATCGAACGCATTTTAAAAGAACTTTTTGCTCTTAGTATCCAAATAGTACAGACACGCTCACAACATTTCTTAGTACATATCGCAACCTTTTTCGCATTCGAACACGTCTTGAATTAATGCATCCCTGTTCGATCAGCTGTGCAAATATGTGGAGTGGAACGTATGTATAAATAAAGGGGCAAGGTAGAACGCGCCAAAAATATCTCCCACCCTACAGCTGAAAGAATGAAGTGAAGATAGAACTAGAAGCGTGGGGGCAACGATTTGAGAAGTAGAACGAAATATGAAATGGAGGCCACGTAGCGACACCTCATCCAACAACATGAAAGCGTTCAGAAATATAAAAAAAAAAATAGAGATATATTTAGTAGACGATTAACAGAAATAAATTTATGTCAATGACCAATAATCATAAACATTTGCCAAAATGATGCAGAATCATAAATGACAAGAAGTAGTAAAGAGTTTGACATTTATTAGAAAGTTCGAGAAGAATTTATTGAGGAAACTATTTGACAAGCGATGGTACTCATTAGGCCGTAACAACGAAAGTCAGATAAATTAGTGGTCTGTCAAAATCTCTTTTGCATCTTAAGTTCGTATTCTGAAAGTTAGAGTTCGCTTGATCGAATAAACGAAATCGATTTATATTTTTTAGCACGCTCCAATAATTTAACGTAAAGAAATATTATTCTGATCAGAAAAAAAATTACGTTCAAATAAGGTCAGCTAGAAAAAGGAATTAGAAAAGTTCAGAAAATACTACTTGAAAGTAGTCAAAACACTTAATACATTTTCCTTATAAAGGTTAGGCACATTTACTTAGTCCTAAACGGATCAAATCTAACAACCTGTTGTAGTTTCTACGCATAAAAATATTATGTACACCAAAATAAATGATCATACATTATCGAGACATAAATATTCTGTCAATATTAATTGAGGACAAAAGAACTCACCTTCACCATAAGTAATTCACTCGAACCTACACGGGAAAATAAATGATGATAAACAAAAAAATCATTCGTGAAGATGAATAAATAAATTCCCACGGTCTAGACAACCTAAATCAACTTGTTGCGTAAAATTATTCTTACAAAACTTGTTAAACACATTCATTATGTAAATGTAATAATATATGAACGCTCCCCTGCCTAAGCAATCGAAGCATAGGAATAATATGGAAAGGGAAACGTTAATAGAAGGGTAGCGAACGAACCCACCCGAAAAGTTTCTATTCATTCATTCGTCGTCAGCTTAAACGTTTAAAACAAAATCTTTGTAGTGAATTATCAAAAGTATCATTAAAGTGTAAGTCAATAAAAAAAGACACTGTGAAAACCGCGTGATATATTGCTAAAGTACGGGAAAAATTTCACCGCAAGGATTAGCGGCATTGGACATCATTTTCAAGCTAGGTAAGACAATTTAGCTAAGGGTTGAAGTACGATTCAGAATCGGAAGCAACCAAGCAATTTTAATATTCTTATTTTAGTCATAAAAACATCCGACAAATTCATTAGGAACTAATGGTAGGCAGTTTTACTTTTTTTTTGACCAATTTAAAGGGATTTGGATAAGCGATATATGAGGGCAGACATCATTTTCTTCGACCACGTATCGAATTCCTGTTCGACCGAATATACCGCTTGAACACGAGTGTCGATCTGGTCAAGAAAATGTGGGATTACCAGAGCGACTGGTAATCATCCCCCAAGAACAGCATCATCCAAATCATCCCAGAGAAAATTTGGATTATTTAGTTGGAAAAGCAGACGATTCAGCGGAACTCCCACTAAGAAATCCAATTCCAGAAAATTCGATTTCCTACTGGGAATTCAGAAAACAATTAGGAATACCCATTTCCACATCTCAAGCAAACCAGGTAATCCCAAATTACTTCCTACATGTTTTTTTTTACATACTTAAAATAAATAAAAAGAAATTTAAAAAAAAATATCATTCATTGGCGTAAGAAAGAATTTCCACATGTTTTTTTTGCGTCGATCGAAACCAAGGTAGTAGGTAACAAAAATTTTAATTCTTATTTCATACAATGAAAATATATAGGTATTATTTTTGCTCTGTCGAGGTCATTTTACTAAAGTCATTCTTTTGTTTAATTAGGCAGAAATTCGACGCGTATCAAAGTCGAAGCAAACGACCAAAATCGATTGGTTGCAGCTGTCGCTAAAGCGATCTTTTTAGTCGCTTCGTCACGAAATCGACTTGTGCTCGTTAACGCCAGAAATCTTGCCTGGTTTAAGTTACCAGATACTACAAGGAATTAAGAAATTTTTATCGTCAAAAATTAAATAAAACATTTTTGATTTTTGGGCACTATAAAGACCAATTGGACGAAATGGTATACAATTTAATGCAGATTATAGTGTATGTATTGTGCGGCCAGTACAGTCACCATAAAAAGTATTAAACTACTTGCGTCGTTGGACCCCGCTACATAACGGCTAGCGGAATCTATTCACCGTTCGTTTACCGAGAATAAAAATCCTGTTGGAGTCACCTATAGGCAGGGCAGAATAAGTACAAATCATATGTATCAGTGCTATGAGGTATGGCAGTAAAAATTATTTCTTTATATAGTAGGTAGATTTCATTTCTAGTAATATACTGTAAAACTTATGTCTGGTTAGAAAACTGATAACCACCCCCACATGCAAAGAGGTGAATTATACACTATCCAAAAAAATACGTACCTGGAGTTTTTAAAAATAAAAAAAATAAAAAGAGTAATAATTTTGGCTGGTCCATACAAAAATGTTTATTGCAAAAAAAAAAAAAATTATACTGTGAAATTACATAGGTTCTTTTTATAACGTACGATAAGTCAAAATTATTAAATCGTTCAATCCAAAAAAAAAAAAAATAAGAAGATTTATTAATGATAAAATTATTTTGAAATTTCTATAGTCTCTTGGATCGTAAATTATAATATGCATTTACAATAACTAAAAGTCTGTCCGTGTGAGAATCTTGACTTAGTCTTATAAGCCAATACTTTATCATCTGAAAAAAAAAGATTTTTATTAAATTTATCCGGTTCTGTAATCTGAATACTTACTTGATCACTAACTACATCCGCGTTAAAAGATCTTTATGTCAAAATCTAAAAAGAAAACAAAAAAAGGTAAAAAAAAAAAAAAATTACTATTCGGTCATGTCGGTTATATTAATAATAAAGTAAAATTCGGTGATTTAGTTTTTTTTTAATTTAAACAAACTAAGTGTACCTACTTGAAGTGGTTAAGTGTACTAAGGATGCAAATAGCCTTCTGCTAATAATAACAAGCGAATATTTGTGAGTGAAATTACTTCAAGTCTGCTTTAGAGGTTTTGATACCGAACTTTAAGTTGCCTATTGAAGACTTGAACCAATTTCTAATAAAATATTGTTGAATAGTGCCAATAAATGAAAGTGGCTTAAAGAAAAATAGTTTTTGTGCTGAGTGTGTAAGTGATTTTAACTATTTCATTCGGTCTTGATCCTTCTGTGAGAGAATACGAAAGTTAAGGTCAAATACAAACTCATGAAAGATAATATGAGTACTTACCACTGATGGTTATTATGCTGAAGTTTTCCGTTTGTTTGTTAAAGTACGTAAATTTTTTTTTTGAATTGTAAAGACGGAAATTCAATTCGTTTGGTATCGGTCCATAAAAAACTTAATGCTGTAAAATTCTTGGAATTTAAAAATAAATTACAAGAGTCGATTTGAAATCGGACTCCTGTACATCATTCATTGGTCCCATCCCTGAGTTTTTCTGAACATTCTGAAATTGGGGAAAAAGAAAATTAACATTGAATACTATTGAAAAATAAACAAAAGTTAACGTACCTTATGAATTTTGTCTTTCATATGGTTTCACGTCGGTATGGTGCACCCTCCCTTCGTCGAACCCCTCTCTATATATTTTTGTAGAATATTTTTTTTTATATTGATATTTTTATTTAAAATTTTTGATATTGAATAAATTTTATAAAATTAACCAAACGTTTGTTCCAGCTAAGGTAAGGTTTGGATGTACCTACCAAACTCTCAATGATCCTTCAGATCCACACATTTTAAATTAGTAACGCTAAATAAATAAGAGTTTTAAACTTTCTTTTTTTACCATTTCGGGTGGGAATATAAAACAGTGGAGACGTCCTACGTAAATTTTGTCGTAATTTTGTAAATGTTTTTGGCCTACTTGGTCCTAAATTTTGAAAAGACATCTTTAAGATCGCGAAAAATAGGGACCTACCTATCGTAATTAGCTCGTGTGTCCTCATACTAATTCGAATATTAGTCGTGAACTTCAGAATCTTTTGTCCATTTGATCTTGGCGAAATAGAACGACTACTTTATCTAATATTAAGAAATTAATATAGAGATAAACTGCCATTCTAAGATTAAACGGAGATTGATGATTCATTTTAACGATTTGTCAATTCGTGTTAGGCTTTTGTGTGTCATAACGATTGTTCGCCGGAATAAATCGTTACGGTCGTGACAGAGGGGAGGTAATTCGTTACTCCAATCCTCAAATAGAGATTCGTTTGAACAAAAGCAAGACAAAAGTAAATTTTTCTTTTCTTTTATTTTTGTTCATAAACATTTATCTAAGAAGAAATTTGGTTCGAGAACAAAAACTTCATTTTTGTGTCTTTCTAATTAGGTTTCGTTGTTTTAATGAGTAGGTTCTCACACCGTATTCAACCAGATGCAGCAATAAAAACCGTAGAGATTATAATTTTTTTTTTAGATTAAATCGTATCTGAGATACAAATGTAGTTTTGGATTTTATGGAAATAAAAGTATCTGATTAGAAATTGTAATAAGTAGTTTAGATAGAGATACAAATATAAAATAATGTTAGTTTTTTTTTTGAAGTTCAAATAATAATTTAAATTTGCTATTGTATTAGATTTATATACTTTAGTTAAGGAACAGAGTATAAATACTTATATTTTTGTTAGTTTAAGTACTGTAAATAAAATTTATAAGAATTTTTATGAAATTTTCCTGCTTTAGAATTGATTATCGTCAGTTCTTTTCATTTCGAGACGGATGAAAGTTAAGGGAAGATGTTTCTTGTTCGTCTTGGAGTTAATTTCAGGAAACATGAGTAGGTAGCCGACTTAAGTGGAGGGGCGTGGCTGGAGCCATCCCAAGGTGAAGGACAACTACAACAACCAACGAGACTCATACATCATGTGAAGGTAAAAAAAATCGCAACTCATTCCATTCATTCTTTTGTATTAGCACGATCGCGGGATATTTCTACTTTAGATTCAGTGCCAGTAGAGATGTCAATGGGTGGTGTCTTTAATGGACTAGTCTCCATTAGAGTCACTCAGGTAGGGAAGTTAGGCACCAGGGGGAATCATTGTCATCCGATTCCCACGTCACAATAGGGTCCTAGTAAAATACAAGGATGAGATAGGACATAGGAGGGTAGGGTTAGGTAATCCTTCGAGATAATAATATCGTCATCTCGACATTTCTGCCAACATTCGTTTACCACCTCTTATTTTATCTTTTCTTCAAACTCTTTCAACTGACTCACTATTCATTATCGGCCCCTTTGCTTTTCAGCATAGCTCTTTTCAACATTTCCTGAGTCAACAAACAGCTAGACTCCAGGTCTAACAGATGTGACACCGACTATCACTCCTGCAGCACCACCCACTTCCCTGTACCGACGTGTTCGGCCCCGGCGAAATTTGCAGACCTGAAGCAGCGGTGTGGTGGTAGTCACCCTATCCATCCAGGCTTGGACGTGCCCTATCGTAAGAAAAGGTACTATAAGTTGATAGGATGGGTAGGTTTCGGATCCTACTAAGGCAAAGTAATTCTGGGCGAACGATTTTCCGAGTTGTTTCATTTAGTCTATCGTGGATAATAGATTGAGGAATTAAAGACTCTTCTTCACCATTATTTTTTTTTCGGGAAATTTTCTCCTCGTGAATTCTCATGCTTCAGAAGTCAGATCAACTAATTCTCAGGGCAGGATAAAATGGGTGGAGATCCGTTTTAGATCCCTTGGAGATCATCTGACTGCGCCAGATTATAAGTCAGACGTAAGATTTACTAATCCGTGGTGTCTTCAAAATAAGTATATACCATCTACATACTTAGAGAGATATTCTATTGGGGGAGGAGGATGAAGGGATCCTCTGGAACATCGTCTGCTAAGCAGTAGGTGATGATCTGCAGCATCGTTTCATGCCTCGCCTTCCTCAGTCGACCATTTTCTCTCTCTTTTTATGAAATAGGATCCGTTTTGGATTTTTCCGTCCGCTACAACAACATAGAAGGTAATAATGGGATAAAGTTAATTATAAAGGTTTGAGTGACATGAACCAGTCTTTTCCAGCGTTTGGGTTTTCTTTTCCATCCTCTTTTAGATTTCATTGTTTACATCGACTTACCCTCTTAACCATTCCCCAATTTCCATCTTTAAGGATAAATAATTATTTTTAATTCATATTCAGGATTTAACACCTGAATCATATCATCTCTCTCTATGATTTCTTATCATATTTAAAATTCAACATAATCTTGAATATGGATTGAAAATTATTTTTTCCCTTTTTGTAGCGGGACCATCCAATCCCTCCCGTTACATAATGGCGCCCATACGTGTGGGGCCCGAGTAATGATAGTGTTGATAGTGTTTGAAGAAAAATTTGATAGAATTTGTTTTAGCAACTTTCGAAGTGTAATATTATGATGATGTAGCAAATTCATTCGAACGTCAGTTTGAATCAATCAATTTCGATTTTTTATGGAGTTGGTGATGTTAATGAGATTCAACATCGGATGGTTTTTGACTTAAGTGTCGACCGGTAATTAGTCGAACCAGTTCCTGATCACGTCTGTAGCGACAACCTGTCAAAATTCCGCTAAAGCGATCTTTTTAGTCGCTTCGTCACGAAATCGACTTGTGCTCGTTAACGCCAGAAATCTTGCCTGGTTTAAGTTACCAGATACTACAAGGAATTAAGAAATTTTTATCGTAAAAAATTAAATAAAACATTTTTGATTTTTGGGCACTATAAAGACCAATTGGACGAAATGGTATACAATTTAATGCAGATTATAGTGTATGTATTGTGCGGCCAGTACAGTCACCATAAAAAGTATTAAACTACTTGCGTCGTTGGACCCCGCTACATAACGGCTAGCGGAATCTATTCACCGTTCGTTTACCGAGAGTAAAAATCCTGTTGGAGTCACCTATAGGCAGGGCAGAATAAGTACAAATCATATGTATCAGTGCTATGAGGTATGGCAGTAAAAATTATTTCTTTATATAGTAGGTAGATTTCATTTCTAGTAATATACTGTAAAACTTATGTCTGGTTAGAAAACTGATAACCACCCCCACATGCAAAGAGGTGAATTATACACTATCCAAAAAAATACGTACCTGGAGTTTTTAAAAATAAAAAAAATAAAAAGAGTCATAATTTTGGCTGGTCCATACAAAAATGTTTATTGCAAAAAAAAAAAAAATTATACTGTGAAATTACATAGGTTCTTTTTATAACGTACGATAAGTCAAAATTATTAAATCGTTCAATCCAAAAAAAAAAAAAATAAGAAGATTTATTAATGATAAAATTATTTTGAAATTTCTATAGTCTCTTGGATCGTAAATTATAATATGCATTTACAATAACTAAAAGTCTGTCCGTGTGAGAATCTTGACTTAGTCTTATAAGCCAATACTTTATCATCTAAAAAAAAAGATTTTTATTAAATTTATCCGGTTCTGTAATCTGAATACTTACTTGATCACTAACTACATCCGCGTTAAAAGATCTTTATGTCAAAATCTAAAAAGAAAACAAAAAAAGGTAAAAAAAAAAAAAATTACTATTCGGTCATGTCGGTTATATTAATAATAAAGTAAAATTCGGTGATTTAGTTTTTTTTTAATTTAAACAAACTAAGTGTACCTACTTGAAGTGGTTAAGTGTACTAAGGATGCAAATAGCCTTCTGCTAATAATAACAAGCGAATATTTGTGAGTGAAATTACTTCAAGTCTGCTTTAGAGGTTTTGATACCGAACTTTAAGTTGCCTATTGAAGACTTGAACCAATTTCTAATAAAATATTGTTGAATAGTGCCAATAAATGAAAGTGGCTTAAAGAAAAATAGTTTTTGTGCTGAGTGTGTAAGTGATTTTAACTATTTCATTCGGTCTTGATCCTTCTGTGAGAGAATACGAAAGTTAAGGTCAAATACAAACTCATGAAAGATAATATGAGTACTTACCACTGATGGTTATTATGCTGAAGTTTTCCGTTTGTTTGTTAAAGTACGTAAATTTTTTTTTTGAATTGTAAAGACGGAAATTCAATTCGTTTGGTATCGGTCCATAAAAAACTTAATGCTGTAAAATTCTTGGAATTTAAAAATAAATTACAAGAGTCGATTTGAAATCGGACTCCTGTACATCATTCATTGGTCCCATCCCTGAGTTTTTCTGAACATTCTGAAATTGGGGAAAAAGAAAATTAACATTGAATACTATTGAAAAATAAACAAAAGTTAACGTACCTTATGAATTTTGTCTTTCATATGGTTTCACGTCGGTATGGTGCACCCTCCCTTCGTCGAACCCCTCTCTATATATTTTTGTAGAATATTTTTTTTTATATTGATATTTTTATTTAAAATTTTTGATATTGAATAAATTTTATAAAATTAACCAAACGTTTGTTCCAGCTAAGGTAAGGTTTGGATGTACCTACCAAACTCTCAATGATCCTTCAGATCCACACATTTTAAATTAGTAACGCTAAATAAATAAGAGTTTTAAACTTTCTTTTTTTACCATTTCGGGTGGGAATATAAAACAGTGGAGACGTCCTACGTAAATTTTGTCGTAATTTTGTAAATGTTTTTGGCCTACTTGGTCCTAAATTTTGAAAAGACATCTTTAAGATCGCGAAAAATAGGGACCTACCTATCGTAATTAGCTCGTGTGTCCTCATACTAATTCGAATATTAGTCGTGAACTTCAGAATCTTTTGTCCATTTGATCTTGGCGAAATAGAACGACTACTTTATCTAATATTAAGAAATTAATATAGAGATAAACTGCCATTCTAAGATTAAACGGAGATTGATGATTCATTTTAACGATTTGTCAATTCGTGTTAGGCTTTTGTGTGTCATAACGATTGTTCGCCGGAATAAATCGTTACGGTCGTGACAGAGGGGAGGTAATTCGTTACTCCAATCCTCAAATAGAGATTCGTTTGAACAAAAGCAAGACAAAAGTAAATTTTTCTTTTCTTTTATTTTTGTTCATAAACATTTATCTAAGAAGAAATTTGGTTCGAGAACAAAAACTTCATTTTTGTGTCTTTCTAATTAGGTTTCGTTGTTTTAATGAGTAGGTTCTCACACCGTATTCAACCAGATGCAGCAATAAAAACCGTAGAGATTATAATTTTTTTTTTAGATTAAATCGTATCTGAGATACAAATGTAGTTTTGGATTTTATGGAAATAAAAGTATCTGATTAGAAATTGTAATAAGTAGTTTAGATAGAGATACAAATATAAAATAATGTTAGTTTTTTTTTTGAAGTTCAAATAATAATTTAAATTTGCTATTGTATTAGATTTATATACTTTAGTTAAGGAACAGAGTATAAATACTTATATTTTTGTTAGTTTAAGTACTGTAAATAAAATTTATAAGAATTTTTATGAAATTTTCCTGCTTTAGAATTGATTATCGTCAGTTCTTTTCATTTCGAGACGGATGAAAGTTAAGGGAAGATGTTTCTTGTTCGTCTTGGAGTTAATTTCAGGAAACATGAGTAGGTAGCCGACTTAAGTGGAGGGGCGTGGCTGGAGCCATCCCAAGGTGAAGGACAACTACAACAACCAACGAGACTCATACATCATGTGAAGGTAAAAAAAATCGCAACTCATTCCATTCATTCTTCTGTATTAGCACGATCGCGGGATATTTCTACTTTAGATTCAGTGCCAGTAGAGATGTCAATGGGTGGTGTCTTTAATGGACTAGTCTCCATTAGAGTCACTCAGGTAGGGAAGTTAGGCACCAGGGGGAATCATTGTCATCCGATTCCCACGTCACAATAGGGTCCTAGTTAAATACAAGGATGAGATAGGACATAGGAGGGTAGGGTTAGGTAATCCTTCGAGATAATAATATCGTCATCTCGACATTTCTGCCAACATTCGTTTACCACCTCTTATTTTATCTTTTCTTCAAACTCTTTCAACTGACTCACTATTCATTATCGGCCCCTTTGCTTTTCAGCATAGCTCTTTTCAACATTTCCTGAGTCAACAAACAGCTAGACTCCAGGTCTAACAGATGTGACACCGACTATCACTCCTGCAGCACCACCCACTTCCCTGTACCGACGTGTTCGGCCCCGGCGAAATTTGCAGACCTGAAGCAGCGGTGTGGTGGTAGTCACCCTATCCATCCAGGCTTGGACGTGCCCTATCGTAAGAAAAGGTACTATAAGTTGATAGGATGGGTAGGTTTCGGATCCTACTAAGGCAAAGTAATTCTGGGCGAACGATTTTCCGAGTTGTTTCATTTAGTCTATCGTGGATAATAGATTGAGGAATTAAAGACTCTTCTTCACCATTATTTTTTTTTTCGGGAAATTTTCTCCTCGTGAATTCTCATGCTTCAGAAGTCAGATCAACTAATTCTCAGGGCAGGATAAAATGGGTGGAGATCCGTTTTAGATCCCTTGGAGATCATCTGACTGCGCCAGATTATAAGTCAGACGTAAGATTTACTAATCCGTGGTGTCTTCAAAATAAGTATATACCATCTACATACTTAGAGAGATATTCTATTGGGGGAGGAGGATGAAGGGATCCTCTGGAACATCGTCTGCTAAGCAGTAGGTGATGATCTGCAGCATCGTTTCATGCCTCGCCTTCCTCAGTCGACCATTTTCTCTCTCTTTTTATGAAATAGGATCCGTTTTGGATTTTTCCGTCCGCTACAACAACATAGAAGGTAATAATGGGATAAAGTTAATTATAAAGGTTTGAGTGACATGAACCAGTCTTTTCCAGCGTTTGGGTTTTCTTTTCCATCCTCTTTTAGATTTCATTGTTTACATCGACTTACCCTCTTAACCATTCCCCAATTTCCATCTTTAAGGATAAATAATTATTTTTAATTCATATTCAGGATTTAACACCTGAATCATATCATCTCTCTCTATGATTTCTTATCATATTTAAAATTCAACATAATCTTGAATATGGATTGAAAATTATTTTTTCCCTTTTTGTAGCGGGACCATCCAATCCCTCCCGTTACATAATGGCGCCCATACGTGTGGGGCCCGAGTAATGATAGTGTTGATAGTGTTTGAAGAAAAATTTGATAGAATTTGTTTTAGCAACTTTCGAAGTGTAATATTATGATGATGTAGCAAATTCATTCGAACGTCAGTTTGAATCAATCAATTTCGATTTTTTATGGAGTTGGTGATGTTAATGAGATTCAACATCGGATGGTTTTTGACTTAAGTGTCGACCGGTAATTAGTCGAACCAGTTCCTGATCACGTCTGTAGCGACAACCTGTCAAAATTCCACTCCACTCTCTTAACATTTGATGAAGAGATTTCAGTAAGGTTAGCTTACATAGGGATGTCCGTATTGGACGGGTATTCAGTCCAATAGTCTGTCGCTTCTCATGAAAGCCAATCTCAATTCTGAAACTTATGTCTTTTTGAAAACTGTTTAGTTGTTTGCAACTACGTCCGGTGAATAGTTGAACACATTCCTGTTCACGTCTGCAGCGCAAGCCAAATAACGACGGCTAAACGAAAGATTTACCAATTTCAAACTACAAAACATTCAAAAGATTTTAATTTTTTTTACTACACATCGAAAGTATAATTCAGAAGTTTATTGGACAGAACAAATTAGTTAGTTTCGTTAAATGTTTCTGGTCTGATGTCCGCTAGGGGATGTTATCTACTTCCTTAGGACCGTAGCAGCAGAGAGAAGTCAGAGCCAAACCAAATTAATTAGAGAAGCTTAATAGATTTTTAGGAATGTTGGATGCAAAAATTTTTTTTTTGTCTGATATGGAGAAAATGGAATGAGTCATATGAGTTGTGGTGGAGTTGGTCCTGAAACATTGGAAAGTTTCAGTCACGTCTCCGAAACTACCATGAATTGAGAAAACAATTAAGAAATTTAAGTGAAAAATTTAAGCAAAAATTTAGAAATTTTTTTTTTGATTTAGTATTCAGTATGCCTGGTGGCAAATATAGTTTTTGATTTTTGAGTTTATGCCTGGTGGCAAATATAGTTTTTGATTTTTGAGTTTATGCCTGGTGGCAATTATAGTTTTTGAGTTTTTGCCTGTTGGCACCCTTTTTAGTTAATTAAGATTTAGTTTTGATTTAGTCTTGAAATTGCCTGGTGGCCCATTTAGCATCTAGTTTTAGTTCGAGTTTTTCAAATTTAGTTTTGAAGATCTATTTAGCCTGGTGGCACATACGTTAACATTTAGTATATAGTTTGATTTTTTTTTGATTTAGTTATTCAGTTTTAGATTTAGATTTTGTTTATTTGGTGAAGGTTAAATTTTTATGAAGAATAAAAATTTAGGTATTGAAATTTAGTTTAGATTTGAAGTTTGAAGATTATAATAATTCTTTTGAAGTTATTTTGTTTAGGAATATTAAGAGGGTTTACCCTAAGAAAAAGTAGGTTAAGTATAGTTAGTAAGTTTAGATAGTAAGGTTTAGATAATAAGCTTTAGATAGTAGGATTTAGTTAGTAGTTTTTTTTTGTTATTAGATAGTATGATTTAGATAAGCATAGGTAGTAAGTTTGAAGTAAGAGAGAATTTTGTAAAATCATAAGATTTAGAGATAGATTCAGATTTAAGTATTAAGCACGCTTTTTAGTAAAAGTAAAATTTTCTTATAGATTTAAAAATTTCAAAGTCTTTTGATTCACTCAAAAATATTTTTTTTGCCTTAGTTGTCGACACTTCGTAATAATTGAAATGGTCAACAAAAATAAAAACGGATCTTCGACAAAGAAGAATAAGGGAGGTAGACCCCCTAAATCGCAATTACCTAACAGACCACACCGACCAGCGACCCCGGAACCACACGATACGCGTTATCGCAAAAACCATGACATATTCCACAATATGACCATGGACAATAACGCAGTGGCGGATATGAGTCAGGTCGAAGATGTGGCTGGTCCTTCAAACGATAGACGCGACGAAGATGAGAAAGAACATGTAGTTGATTTGGAGCAACATCGAACTCCAAGAGGAAATCCAGAGGAACAGCTAAATCAAGAAGCGGATAGATGGGAAGACTATATCAAGGAAGTGGCGTTAGCGACGATTGGTCTCAGCAGATCTGAAGATCGTAAAAGTCTACAAGAGACACTAGCGCGTAGTCAAGCCCAGATATTGGAAAGAGTAGACATAGCGGTCAAAAATGCTCTGACTCAATTAAGCGAATTAGCACGGCCAGCAGCTGCTGCCATACCCCTTTGCGATTTACCTACACCAGATACCCGAAATTACGATGTCCGAAGAGATCCGATCCCAGATATAACAAACAGGAATAATGTTCCAGAAACATCGAGAGAAAGACCTAGAGAAATTACTAGAGAAATACCTAGAGAAATACCTAGAGAAATATCAGAAGAAAGAATCAGAGAAGCGGTCAGAGAAGCGCTAGGCGAACGGCAGAGAAGTAATGGCACTCCACCTAGAGTTGATACCAACCGAAACAACCTACCGGGATTCCCTAGGGAGTGGCCAAGACGAAATGTATCTCCGCCTAGAGCTGAACCTTCTCGAAGGTATGACCCAACTTTTTATGAAAGACTAGACCAGATTCAATTTGACAACACGTCAATAAATCGAAATGTGAGAAATCCAGCACCTTCACCAGCAACATCTTTTATACGTTCTCCACATTACCACAAATGGGGCATAGTATACAACGCTAAGAACATGCCAGTGGATGAATTCCTTTTCCGACTTGATCGGGTAAAGGACAGTTACGGCGCGACATGGGAAGAAATAGTGGCGAATTTCCACCATTTCGTGAGCGGAACTGTGGAAGTATGGTATTGGATGTATCTCAAGAATAACCCGCATTCATCATGGGCAGCTTTAAAATTGGCGATAATAGAGCAGTATCGAGGGCTGGAGACAGATTCTGAATTATAGAGACAGATGGCCGAGCGGAAGCAAGCTCAAGGCGAAAGCTTTGACACGTTTTACGACGCAATCTTAAAAATCAACTCTCGAATGAAGAATCCGAGGCCAAATGAAGAACTGGCAGAGATTATCAAGCAGAATGTACGAAGACGTATGGGAGGACTTCTGTTGACTTTCAAATCGACTCGACTTGCAGACTTGGTGTTCACTTGTAGGGACATGGAGCGATACCTGGCTCAATACGATCCAATGAGAGCTAGAGCACCCCCGATATACAATAACCCACCAAGGAAGCAAGTCCATGAGATTGAAATTCAAACAGATTTTCAACCGACTGAAATGTCTAATGCTATAGAAGCATTCCATCGTGAGAGGAACAGGGATATGAAGCCAAATTTCGAAAACGCTAAATGTTGGAATTGCCTCAAATCCGGTCATGTGTTTCGAGATTGTGATGATCTACAACGAAGAATCTTTTGCTATCGTTGCGGTAAACCCGATGTGTTATCACCCAATTGTAAGTCATGTTCGGGAAACCCGACAAAGAGCCAACATTCATCCGAGAGGGAGTTGGCCAAGATGGGCAACTCGGGGAGTCCTCTATAAACATAAATAGAACCGATAAACTAACAATTTTACAAAACCCTGAAACGAAAAATATTAAGAAATTACCATCTACTATAACTAAAATACCTAAACTTAGACCTTTGAAGTCTTTGCACCAAAGACAAATAGAGTATGGCATTGCCAGAAAGCGAATCTATACTTACCCAAATCACTTGAAGAAAATAGATACTTTACGAACTAAATTTATAAATAAAAGAAAACTTTATAAAGTTGTTTCATCAACTAAATTGTCCAATTATAAGGACGATCCCCGTCCTTACGTCCAGGTAGAAATATTCAATGAAGAATGGTATGGTTTGCTCGACTCGGGAGCAAGCGTTAGTTGTCTCGGTAAAGGAGCTTTAGAATTTCTCGAAAACAAAAATATTCCTTTTCAAAAATTCTCTACGAATATATCTACTGCTGACGGTAAGCAACAACCCGTAGTAGGAGTAGTCAAAGCTAAAGTCCTTTTTAACAGCAAATCCCATGTCATAGATTTATTCATAGTACCTACCTTAACACAAAAACTCTATTTAGGAGTAAATTTTTGGGCCCTATTCGAAATAGCGCCCCATATCATACCCTTTAATAATACAATTTCTGAGGTAGCTTTGGAGAAACCAAAATTCTCTGAGTGTGAGCTAACTACAGAACAGTCCGTCGTGTTGAAAAACACAATAAAACTTTTTCCTTCTTTCGCTGAGCGGGGACTCGGACGAACTCACCTTATGGAGCATGTAATAGATACTGGCGATGCGTTGCCTATTAAGCAACGACATTATCCTATCTCTCCAGCGATACAAGCCTTGGTGTACGCCGAATTGGACCGCATGATTTCTTTGGGAGTGATCGAAGAAAGTTCAAGCCCATGGTCCTCACCTGTTGTACTGGTAAGGAAACCCGGAAAAAACAGAATGTGCTTGGACTTTCGGAAAGTCAACTCCGTCACAAAGAAGGATGCGAGTCCAATTGGACATATAGAAGGTTTGCTAGCACGTCTTTCGGAAACACGTTATATCTCTAGCGTGGATCTGAAAGATGCATACTGGCAAGTGCCGCTGGAGAAGATGTCAAGGGAGAAAACAGCTTTCTCAATACCAGGTCGCCCGTTATATCAGTTTAAGGTGATGCCGTTCGGACTCTCCAACGCAGCTCAGAGTCTGACTCATTTGATGAATAAGGTTATTCCGTCCGTCTTGAGAGACCAAGTATTTATTTATTTAGATGACTTATTGGTCATCTCCAAATCATTTGATGAACACATTTCTGTTTTAAAAGTTGTAGCAGAGAGGCTAGCTGAAGCAGGACTCAGTATAAATGTAGAAAAGTCACGTTTCTGTTTCGAAGAACTTCAATATTTAGGATATGTCGTAGGGCGTGGCTGCCTCAAAGCAGACCCGTCCAAAATATCTGCAATTCTCGATTTCCCGGTACCAACGACGGTACGTCAAGTACGTCGATTCCTTGGAATGGCTGGTTGGTACCGGCGATTCATCGAGAATTTCTCAGAGGTAGCTGGACCGATGTCCGACACCCTTAAAAAAGCAAGCAATTTCGTATTTAATGAACAGGCGTTGGAAGCATTTAATAAACTCAAAACTGCTTTAACTTCGGCGCCAGTTCTCCGCAATCCTGATTTCAGTAAGCAATTCGTAATTTTGTGCGATGCTTCCGCTACTGGAATCGGATGCGTGCTGTGCCAAAGAGATGAGACTGGCGCAGAATTCCCGATTTATTATTACTCACAGAAGTTAAATAGTGCCCAACGTAACTATTCAGTGACAGAACGTGAATGTCTCGCAGCCGTAAGGGGCATTTATAAATTTAGGCCCTACATTGAAGGTTACAGGTTCTTGGTGATCACGGATCATGCAAGCCTGAGATGGTTGATGAGTCTTAAGGACCCAACCGGACGTTTAGCTCGTTGGAGTTTGAAGCTTCAAGGCTTCGAATTTTCGGTGGAACATAGAAAAGGAACTTTGAACGTCGTGCCTGATGCCCTGTCAAGAGTGCATGAAGTGGAGGTATTGCGTTTAGCTTCCTTGGATATGCCCAGCGGGAATTCGAAATCACCTGAAGCGTTGCACGTGGATCTGAAAGATTCTTCTTTTAAGTCAGAGGAATACCTCCAAGTTATAAAACACATCAACGAAAATAAGGAACGCCTGCCTGATTTACAGGTATCCGATGGTTTTATATATAAGAAGGTCAGACACGCAACGGGGAACCCAATCCAGGACGATTTAGCCTGGAAGCTATGGATCCCAACGCAGCTGAGCGAAAAGTTGATAATTTCGGCTCATTGCCCGCCTCAGGCAGCGCATGGTGGTATCACCAAGACCCTGTATCGCCTTCGTAACCAATTTTATTGGCCAACAATGGCTTCCCAAGTCAAATTATTTATAAATAACTGTGAAATATGTAAAACAACAAAAGCACCAAACTCTGTTCTAAGGACAGAAATGGGTAAAAGTTTTCAAGTAGATAGACCCTTTCAGCATATGTACATAGACTTTTTAGGTCCATATCCCAGGTCTAGAAGAGGTAATACCTTTATAATAATAGCGTTAGACCAACTAACCAAGTTCGTCTTTATTAAACCTTTAAAGAAGGCAACTACTTCTGAAGTAGTGAAATTCCTGGTAGATGATATATTCTTAATATTTGGAGTGCCAGAGAGTTTGTTATCGGACAACGGCTCACAATTTATCAGCAATGATTTCAAAACATTCTTGGGAAATTTCGGTATAAACCACATTAGGACAGCTGCATACTCACCACAAGCTAATGCGAGCGAGCGAGTGAATCGTTCCATTCTGAGTGCTATTCGAGCATATATTGATGTAAAACAACTCAACTGGGACGAACATCTGTCGTTTATAAGTAGTGCTTTACGCACATCGTTACATAGTGCTATTGGTATGACTCCTTATGAGGCATTATTTGGTCAACGCATGATTGAGCACGGAGCAGATTATACGTTGTTAAAAAAATTAGGCGGACTAAACCAGTCTGAGATAGACTGGTTACCAAAAACCGCAAGGATGAATATCCTTCATTCATATCTGAAGACAGCTCTCAACCAAGCGCACGACAGTTATGAAAAAGTTTACAATCTTCGAAGTCGAGTTATAACATTCAATATAGGCGATGATGTTTTCCGACGCAATTTTGTCTTGAGTGATTCAAGTAAGCATCGAAATGCTAAGCTGTGTCCTAAATTCATAAAAACTAAGGTCATAAAAATAGTAGGCAATAATCTTTATAAAGTCAAGGACTCAAATGGTTTCGAGTCAGTAGTACACACGAAGGACCTCCGAAAATGAAACAAAATCAAAAGTCATCGACAGTTTTTTTTTGCGTAATTTATTTTTCTTTGCTATGATAAGTGTCATAGCCAGCTGCTCAGCCTGTGCATGAGACGCAAAAGGGTCGTGGGTAGCAACCTATTCTAGTAAGAGTAAATAGTAGTATTAGTCCAAGTTAAAGCTTAAAATGCAATTTTCGTTTCCATCGTCATAGTACCAGCTCACACTAGGTACTATGAAGATGTTTTGTAGGAAAATTACCTACACACCCCGACAGTGACTAACACACAAAACAATATGAATAAACTTTCAATTCACCTAGACTGGGGAACCAAGTCGAAAAATTTCATCGAACGCATTTTAAAAGAACTTTTTGCTCTTAGTATCCAAATAGTACAGACACGCTCACAACATTTCTTAGTACATATCGCAACCTTTTTCGCATTCGAACACGTCTTGAATTAATGCATCCCTGTTCGATCAGCTGTGCAAATATGTGGAGTGGAACGTATGTATAAATAAAGGGGCAAGGTAGAACGCGCCAAAAATATCTCCCACCCTACAGCTGAAAGAATGAAGTGAAGATAGAACTAGAAGCGTGGGGGCAACGATTTGAGAAGTAGAACGAAATATGAAATGGAGGCCACGTAGCGACACCTCATCCAACAACATGAAAGCGTTCAGAAATATAAAAAAAAAATAGAGATATATTTAGTAGACGATTAACAGAAATAAATGTATGTCAATGACCAATAATCATAAACATTTGCCAAAATGATGCAGAATCATAAATGACAAGAAGTAGTAAAGAGTTTGACATTTATTAGAAAGTTCGAGAAGAATTTATTGAGGAAACTATTTGACAAGCGATGGTACTCATTAGGCCGTAACAACGAAAGTCAGATAAATTAGTGGTCTGTCAAAATCTCTTTTGCATCTTAAGTTCGTATTCTGAAAGTTAGAGTTCGCTTGATCGAATAAACGAAATCGATTTATATTTTTTAGCACGCTCCAATAATTTAACGTAAAGAAATATTATTCTGATCAGAAAAAAAATTACGTTCAAATAAGGTCAGCTAGAAAAAGGAATTAGAAAAGTTCAGAAAATACTACTTGAAAGTAGTCAAAACACTTAATACATTTTCCTTATAAAGGTTAGGCACATTTACTTAGTCCTAAACGGATCAAATCTAACAACCTGTTGTAGTTTCTACGCATAAAAATATTATGTACACCAAAATAAATGATCATACATTATCGAGACATAAATATTCTGTCAATATTAATTGAGGACAAAAGAACTCACCTTCACCATAAGTAATTCACTCGAACCTACACGGGAAAATAAATGATGATAAACAAAAAAATCATTCGTGAAGATGAATAAATAAATTCCCACGGTCTAGACAACCTAAATCAACTTGTTGCGTAAAATTATTCTTACAAAACTTGTTAAACACATTCATTATGTAAATGTAATAATATATGAACGCTCCCCTGCCTAAGCAATCGAAGCATAGGAATAATATGGAAAGGGAAACGTTAATAGAAGGGTAGCGAACGAACCCACCCGAAAAGTTTCTATTCATTCATTCGTCGTCAGCTTAAACGTTTAAAACAAAATCTTTGTAGTGAATTATCAAAAGTATCATTAAAGTGTAAGTCAATAAAAAAAGACACTGTGAAAACCGCGTGATATATTGCTAAAGTACGGGAAAAATTTCACCGCAAGGATTAGCGGCATTGGACATCATTTTCAAGCTAGGTAAGACAATTTAGCTAAGGGTTGAAGTACGATTCAGAATCGGAAGCAACCAAGCAATTTTAATATTCTTATTTTAGTCATAAAAACATCCGACAAATTCATTAGGAACTAATGGTAGGCAGTTTTACTTTTTTTTTGACCAATTTAAAGGGATTTGGATAAGCGATATCACTCTGATATATGAGGGCAGACATCATTTTCTTCGACCACGTATCGAATTCCTGTTCGACCGAATATACCGCTTGAACACGAGTGTCGATCTTGGTCAAGAAAATGTGGGATTACCAGAGCGACTGGTAATCATCCCCCAAGAACAGCATCATCCAAATCATCCCAGAGAAAATTTGGATTATTTAGTTGGAAAAGCAGACGATTCAGCGGAACTCCCACTAAGAAATCCAATTCCAGAAAATTCGATTTCCTACTGGGAATTCAGAAAACAATTAGGAATACCCATTTCCACATCTCAAGCAAACCAGGTAATCCCAAATTACTTCCTACATGTTTTTTTTTACATACTTAAAATAAATAAAAAGAAATTTAAAAAAAAATATCATTCATTGGCGTAAGAAAGAATTTCCACATGTTTTTTTTGCGTCGATCGAAACCAAGGTAGTAGGTAACAAAAATTTTAATTCTTATTTCATACAATGAAAATATATAGGTGTTATTTTTGCTCTGTCGAGGTCATTTTACTAAAGTCATTCTTTTGTTTAATTAGGCAGAAATTCGACGCGTATCAAAGTCGAAGCAAACGACCAAAATCGATTGGTTGCAGCTGTCGCTAAAGCGATCTTTTTAGTCGCTTCGTCACGAAATCGACTTGTGCTCGTTAACGCCAGAAATCTTGCCTGGTTTAAGTTACCAGATACTACAAGGAATTAAGAAATTTTTATCGTCAAAAATTAAATAAAACATTTTTGATTTTTGGGCACTATAAAGACCAATTGGACGAAATGGTATACAATTTAATGCAGATTATAGTGGATGTATTGTGCGGCCAGTACAGTCACCATAAAAAGTATTAAACTACTTGCGTCGTTGGACCCGCTACATAACGGCTAGCGGAATCTATTCACCGTTCGTTTACCGAGAATAAAAATCCTGTTGGAGTCACCTATAGGCAGGGCAGAATAAGTACAAATCATATGTATCAGTGCTATGAGGTATGGCAGTAAAAATTATTTCTTTATATAGTAGGTAGATTTCATTTCTAGTAATATACTGTAAAACTTATGTCTGGTTAGAAAACTGATAACCACCCCCACATGCAAAGAGGTGAATTATACACTATCCAAAAAAATACGTACCTGGAGTTTTTAAAAATAAAAAAAATAAAAAGAGTAATAATTTTGGCTGGTCCATACAAAAATGTTTATTGCAAAAAAAAAAAATTATACTGTGAAATTACATAGGTTCTTTTTATAACGTACGATAAGTCAAAATTATTAAATCGTTCAATCCAAAAAAAAAAAAAATAAGAAGATTTATTAATGATAAAATTATTTTGAAATTTCTATAGTCTCTTGGATCGTAAATTATAATATGCATTTACAATAACTAAAAGTCTGTCCGTGTGAGAATCTTGACTTAGTCTTATAAGCCAATACTTTATCATCTGAAAAAAAAAGATTTTTATTAAATTTATCCGGTTCTGTAATCTGAATACTTACTTGATCACTAACTTCATCCGCGTTAAAAGATCTTTATGTCAAAATCTAAAAAGAAAACAAAAAAAGGTAAAAATAAAGAAATTACTATTCGGTCATGTCGGTTATATTAATAATAAAGTAAAATTCGGTGATTTAGTTTTTTTTTAATTTAAACAAACTAAGTGTACCTACTTGAAGTGGTTAAGTGTACTAAGGATGCAAATAGCCTTCTGCTAATAATAACAAGCGAATATTTGTGAGTGAAATTACTTCAAGTCTGCTTTAGAGGTTTTGATACCGAACTTTAAGTTGCCTATTGAAGACTTGAACCAATTTCTAATAAAATATTGTTGAATAGTGCCAATAAATGAAAGTGGCTTAAAGAAAAATAGTTTTTGTGCTGAGTGTGTAAGTGATTTTAACTATTTCATTCGGTCTTGATCCTTCTGTGAGAGAATACGAAAGTTAAGGTCAAATACAAACTCATGAAAGATAATATGAGTACTTACCACTGATGGTTATTATGCTGAAGTTTTCCGTTTGTTTGTTAAAGTACGTAAATTTTTTTTTTGAATTGTAAAGACGGAAATTCAATTCGTTTGGTATCGGTCCATAAAAAACTTAATGCTGTAAAATTCTTGGAATTTAAAAATAAATTACAAGAGTCGATTTGAAATCGGACTCCTGTACATCATTCATTGGTCCCATCCCTGAGTTTTTCTGAACATTCTGAAATTGGGGAAAAAGAAAATTAACATTGAATACTATTGAAAAATAAACAAAAGTTAACGTACCTTATGAATTTTGTCTTTCATATGGTTTCACGTCGGTATGGTGCACCCTCCCTTCGTCGAACCCCTCTCTATATATTTTTGTAGAATATTTTTTTTTATATTGATATTTTTATTTAAAATTTTTGATATTGAATAAATTTTATAAAATTAACCAAACGTTTGTTCCAGCTAAGGTAAGGTTTGGATGTACCTACCAAACTCTCAATGATCCTTCAGATCCACACATTTTAAATTAGTAACACTAAATAAATAAGAGTTTTAAACTTTCTTTTTTTACCATTTCGGGTGGGAATATAAAACAGTGGAGACGTCCTACGTAAATTTTGTCGTAATTTTGTAAATGTTTTTGGCCTACTTGGTCCTAAATTTTGAAAAGACATCTTTAAGATCGCGAAAAATAGGGACCTACCTATCGTAATTAGCTCGTGTGTCCTCATACTAATTCGAATATTAGTCGTGAACTTCAGAATCTTTTGTCCATTTGATCTTGGCGAAATAGAACGACTACTTTATCTAATATTAAGAAATTAATATAGAGATAAACTGCCATTCTAAGATTAAACGGAGATTGATGATTCATTTTAACGATTTGTCAATTCGTGTTAGGCTTTTGTGTGTCATAACGATTGTTCGCCGGAATAAATCGTTACGGTCGTGACAGAGGGGAGGTAATTCGTTACTCCAATCCTCAAATAGAGATTCGTTTGAACAAAAGCAAGACAAAAGTAAATTTTTCTTTTCTTTTATTTTTGTTCATAAACATTTATCTAGGAAGAAATTTGGTTCGAGAACAAAAACTTCATTTTTGTGTCTTTCTAATTAGGTTTCGTTGTTTTAATGAGTAGGTTCTCACACCGTATTCAACCAGATGCAGCAATAAAAACCGTAGAGATTATAATTTTTTTTTTTAGATTAAATCGTATCTGAGATACAAATGTAGTTTTGGATTTTATGGAAATAAAAGTATCTGATTAGAAATTGTAATAAGTAGTTTAGATAGAAATACAAATATAAAATAATGTTAGTTTTTTTTTGAAGTTCAAATAATAATTTAAATTTGGTATTGTATTAGATTTATATACTTTAGTTAAGGAACAGAGTATAAATACTTATATTTTTGTTAGTTTAAGTAAATAAAAATAGTAAATAAAAATATAATAAAATAGTAAATAAAATTTATAAGAATTTTTATGAAATTTTCCTGCTTTAGAATTGATTATCGTCAGTTCTTTTCATTTCGAGACGGATGAAAGTTAAGGGAAGATGTTTCTTGTTCGTCTTGGAATTAATTTCAGGAAACATGAGTAGGTAGCCGACTTAAGTGGAGGGGCGTGGCTGGAGCCATCCCAAGGTGAAGGACAACTACAACAACCAACGAAACTCATACATCATGTGAAGGTAAAAAAAATCGCAACTCATTCCATTCATTCTTTTGTATTAGCACGATCGCGGGATATTTCTACTTTAGATTCAGTGCCAGTAGAGATGTCAATGGGTGGTGTCTTTAGTGGACTAGTCTCCATTAGAGCCACTCAGGTAGGGAAGTTAGGCACCAGGGGGAATCATTGTCATCCGATTCTCCCGTCACAATAGGGTCCTAGTAAAATACAAGGATGAGATAGGACATAGGAGGGTAGGGTTAGGTAATCCTTCGAGATAATAATATCGTCATCTCGACATTTCTGCCAACATTCGTTTACCACCTCTTATTTTATCTCTTCTTCAAACTCTTTCAACTGACTCACTATTCATTATCGGCCCCTTTGCTTTTCAGCATAGCTCTTTTCAACATTTCCTGAGTCAACAAACAGCTAGATTCCAGGTCTAACAGATGTGACACCGACTATCACTCCTGCAGCACCACCCACTTCCCTGTACCGACGTGTTCGGCCCCGGCGAAATTTGCAGACCTGAAGCAGCGGTGTGGTGGTAGTCACCCTATCCATCCAGGCTTGGACGTGCCCTATCGTAAGAAAAGGTACTATAAGTTGATAGGTTGGGTAGGTTTCGGATCCTACTAAGGCAAAGTAATTCTGGGCGAACGATTTTCCGAGTTGTTTCATTTAGTCTATCGTGGATAATAGATTGAGGAATTAAAGACTCTTCTTCACCATTATTTTTTTTTTTCGGGAAATTTTCTCCTCGTGAATTCTCATGCTTCAGAAGTCAGATCAACTAATTCTCAGGGCAGGATAAAATGGGTGGAGATCCGTTTTAGATCCCTTGGAGATCATCTGACTGCGCCAGATTATAAGTCAGACGTAAGATTTACTAATCCGTGGTGTCTTCAAAATAAGTATATACCATCTACATACTTAGAGAGATATTCTATTGGGGGAGGAGGATGAAGGGATCCTCTGAAACATCGTCTGCTAAGCAGTAGGTGATGATCTGCAGCATCGTTTCATGCCTCGCCTTCCTCAGTCGACCATTTTCTCTCTCTTTTTATGAAATAGGATCCGTTTTGGATTTTTCCGTCCGCTACAACAACATAGAAGGTAATAATGGGATAGTTAATAGTTAAAGTTAATTATAAAGGTTTGAGTGACATGAACCAGTCTTTTCCAGCGTTTGGGTTTTCTTTTCTATCCTCTTTTAGATTTCATTGTTTACATCGACTTACCCTCTTAACCATTCCCCAATTTCCATCTTTAAGGTTAAATAATTATTTTTAATTCATATTCAGGATTTAACACCTGAATCATATCATCTCTCTCTATGATTTCTTATCATATTTAAAATTCAACATAATCTTGAATATGGATTGAAAATTATTTTTTCCCTTTTTGTAGCGGGACCATCCAATCCCTCCCGTTACAGTCTGGAATAATATTCTTTTCCTCAGCCCACTTGAACAGAGCTCTATTGAGAATCTTTTCGAATACCTTACTGATACTTGGAAGAAGACTTATCGACCGAAGATTTGCCGGATTGGAGCTGTCCTTTCCCTTTTTGGGGAGAGGATGGACCACAGCTGTCTTCCAACTCACTGGATAATATGCATTATTCAATGCGTTGTTGAACAGTGCGGTATAAATGTCTATGGCTTCCTCAGGGAGATGTCGTAACACAATGTTGGGTATACCATCGACCCCGGCAGATTTTCTTTTTCTTTAATGTTTGAAAAATTAACCTTCGAAATTAACAATGAACTGGGTCCATTTCGCTTGGCGATGGTGGCGTTTGCCAAATTTTCGTCATTGAACACGGTGAAACCGGTATTTTCAGATCGCCATTGCGTTATGTTATTTCCAATCTATAATTTTGTTTAATCAGAACATTAATGTTTTTGATCGACGACTTCAATGTCCCAATATCCAGATCACGTGTGTCCGTGAAACGTCTGTACAGAAGTTTCAATCTAGTCAGCAGTCCACTTTTTTGTCGGTGTAGTGCGTCGATTGTCATTTGGTGGAGAAATGTCATCGGAACGTATTTCTCTTGCCAAGGATTTGGAGAAGCGTGGCCAACGCGTCTTACTGAAATTGTAAGAGCGCGCAGGCACATACTCATCCAACTCCAAAAGTTCGCTCGGGAGCTGTATTACGGCGGCAAGTCCGCAGTGGTCACTGTCGTATTCAATCGTTCGTAAACAGTTTTTTGTTTGTTGACCTACAGTGTCAGTTATTATCTGTCTTGAGTCAAGCAGAATAGATCCAGAAAACTACCACTTCTCGGAAAAGACGGTCTATCTGTAGCCAGAAGGCCGATCCTACACTCAAAACTGTATCGACCCATCCAATTAAAAAGATGGTTCCCTCTAGGATTTTGTACTTGATTTCCCCAATCTACATGTTTGGCGTTCAAGTCCCCTGCCTTAGATTATTATTCTCATCCAAGTTCAGTCTTAAGCATTCGAAAAGTTTTTCGAGCTCTGCGATAAAATTAGCTTGCTGAGGTGCGTCAGGTGCGTACACCGCGATTGCGTACATTCTTTTGCCCTGCTGTAGAGGAATGCAAACGATGCAGGCTTCTAGCAACCCGAATCTTCGCACTTCACTATTATATATAACTTTATGTTTAATGCCCTTTCGTATAAAGATTGCGACACCACCCCCTTGAGAGGAGTTTGGCCGATCCCTTCTTACGATATTGTAATTTTTATTAGTCAGTTTGTGTTTCTGGTTTAGCTTAGTTTCGCTAGCCATAAACACATCAGGACTTTGGTCTTGCAGCAAATGAAAGAGGTTTGCTCTACGTTCGGTCCTAATCAGCGAATGTACATTCACAGCTAGGATCTTAAAGGGTTGCTAAGGCAGCGTGCCTTTAACCATTTAGCGTTGCTGGCAGAATAAAGAAGAGGTAATCTACCCTAGCCACCTGCTCCCTGATCTGTTTTTGCACGTCGGTTAACTGACCATGAATGGTCAGCAACACCTGCATCAGATCTGCCTCTGGCACAGGAGCCGTAGGCACTTGGACCTGTTTGGCTACCTGTGGTTGAGGCTGTACCGTTTTTCCCTTTCCAGACGCCATTTGGGCGTAGGAAATTGCGGGATTGACGGAAGTTTTTGTCTGGCGTACTTTAGGGCGTCTCACCTCAACTGTTTTCTTTTTGGCTTTGTTTTGCTTTATCTCCTGAAACTTCGGACATCGCCGATAGTTTGCGGGGTGCCCGGAGCCCAGGCAGAGCCCACATTTTAACTGGGTCATATCTGTGACCCTATATTGTCCGAGCTTACACTCCCCTGTTTTGTGGGTATCTCCGCATTTAACGCAGACAGTTGATATGTTAACCTTATCATTTAAAGGACAAAAAGTGGATACGTTTGAGACTGCAGTATTGAAATTTGTAAGCAAGTCCTCAAACCCTACAGACAGTTTTAATATGTTTTCTTTGAAAGAATTCATCTTGAAAGCTAGCTGCGAAATGGATATTTTGCGGCAGTCGGTGCAGTACCAAAAGGCAATTTTCGAAGCTATTATTTTTATTATTTAAAAAAAAAAACAAAACAAAAATTATATAAAAATGATATAAAAAATAAACCAATAAAAAATTATTTTAATTTTATTATTATTTTATTAATTGATTTTAGTTAAAAAAAAAAAAATAAAATTAAAATGAAAGGGAAGAGAAAAAAAAAATAAATAAAAAAAAGAAGATTGCAGACGGTGGGATGCGAACCCACGAGGCGAATATCTGAGAATGAAGTTTTTGTTTTGCATTTTAATTCCTTTTTTTATTTTTTCATTTTCTTATATCTATCTTAATGCTAGACAAAAAATCTTAAACAACTAGCTTACATATTAACTTAATTAACTTACTGGCCCCATACGGGCGCTCTAAATTATACTATAACTATATTTAAAAATGCCTTTCGGCGTAAAGACTAGTTTAAATTTAAAATTCAATATAACTTAAACCTAAACAAGAAAATTCTTTAAAAACTTGTTTTCCATGACATTATTTTAATTTTTATTTAAAAACTTAAAACTACCCTTTACCTAAATAAAACTAAATTAACCTAAATAAAACTAAAATATACGTAAATACCTTAAAACTACTTAAAAATACTTAAAATAACTTAAAACTAAAACAGCCACCAGCAGGATTTTTTTTTTTGGAAGTATTATCTAATTGAGCTAACAAGCTCTTTAAAATGTAATGGATTTTTGTTAAATTAAAATAAAAAATACTAAAATTAAAATGAGAAAAGCTCAAATTAAGGGGAAATTTAAAGTTAGCTTAAGGTGAGCACATACACAGAACCACTTAAAAGCACTTAATCACACACGCAAATGAATCAAACAACAATTAAAATTAAATAAATATGAATATGGGTGACTTAATCAAACAATTGTTTTCACCGCGCACTGTATTTAAACGAATTATTTATTATGAATTTAATTTAAATACATAAAATATCACTAGAAAAAGTGATATTGGTCAACAATTATAATTAAAACACAGTAATTAGATTAGAAAAACAAATTTAAAATCGCGATGATTTGGAGATCCAACACAACACATTAGAACCAGTGCTGACACTGGTTTTACTTCATAATATTTTTTTTTTGATAATATACCTACATTTGTTATTTTTGTGGATATATGCGGTGAAGTCGAGTTGTTTTTCACGACAAACAAATATTTTATTAGTATTTTTGTGATATGTAATATTTTTTTATTAAAATTTTCTTTTAATTCATCATTCATGCTATTCATTCATTATTTCATAGGTCATTAATTCATTTTCGATTTTAGGCCACTATTTGAAACTTTTTATTTTTAGATAGTAGTAAACTTAGTGTTAGGGAGATTTAGTTGTTTTTAGTTTTATTGTAAGTTTTTTTTTTATTTTGAAAAAGATATTTTCTTAAATTTTTTTTTTGTAAACTGTTTGAAAAATAGTTAGTTAGGTTTAGTTTTCCATAGATTTAGTTAGAGAATTTTTTTTTTTATTTTTCATTATCATTTCATTTCATTCAATCATCTTTCATTTTCATTTTATTTAATTACCTCATCACTTTTATTAAATATGCGCAAGAACAAACAAAAGAATGCAATGATAATACATATGCAAATGCAATATGATATTTATTTAATATTAAGAACAATACAGAAGGTGACGTTATCGGGTCGAGGTATGAGAGTTGACTGACTCTAATATGTGTGGCTGCATACATGACACTCCTTAAAACCCAGATTCGACATAAAATTGTGGAGGCTGTCTTTTGCGTTCAGATCTGCGGGGCGATGTAGCTGGTTGATCCACTGTCTTAGATACCACCTCCGATGATGTTGAGACGGCGGAAGCAGTTGGTGAAGCAACTTGTTCCGATTCTACAGATGACGGCAGTTTACTGGCTCTGTCACTTGAATCGTCAGCAGATGGGGCCTCCTCACCAGAAACGTCGGGTGATCGTAGCATTACACGACTTCGTAGCTGATCTTGATGGCGTTTGACTACTGTGGAGTCGTTTAGCCGGACGCTGTAGGAAATGGGGCCATTTTGATCAGACACCAGGCCTTCTATCCATTTTGGTCCAGTGGAATAATTTCGAACCCAAACTGGACTACCTGTAACAAAACATTGAGCGTTAGTGGGCTCGGAGACCTTACCGAAAGTTATTTCTTGTGGTTGTATTTTGTCGAAGTATGTTTTGAGCTCGCGGTTGAGTAAAAGCTCTGCGAGCGAACGATTCGTAGCTGCATGCGGAGTAATATGCTGATTGAACAAATATCTTGACAACCCGATATCGATATTTGTATTGTGGGTCAACTTTTTTAAATAATTCTTAGTGCTTTGTACCATTCATTCCGCTTGACCGTTCGTGGTTGGATGAAAGGGGGCCGATCGAATGTGTCGGATTAAGTTGTTTTCCATGAAGACTTTGAATTCATCCGACGTGAAAGCTGTCCCGTTATCCGAAACCAGTTCGTCTTCCTGACGTCCATGGGTGGCGAAAAGCTGACGACGAAACTTTATTGCGGCAGCTGATGACGTTGAATTGACGACGACGACCTCAAGCCACTTTGAGAAAGAGTCGACGACCAAGTAAAACGTTTTGCCTTGGAAAGGCCCAGCGAAGTCGACATGTAGGTGGGACCACGGACTTTTAGCTGATTCCCAATGGTGTATTGCTGTGTGTGGTTGTTCGTTTCGATTTTGCTGACATGGTGTGCAACTCTTAACAACGAGCTCGATTTCCGCATCAATGTTAGGCCACCACACATAACTTCGTGCCTTCATTTTTACTATTCCAGGATGTGATGCATGTAAGGCATTTAAAATCGTTTCTAAAGCTGGTGGAGGAATAATAGCACGATTTCCCCACAATAGGACTCCTCTGTTAGCCGAAAGCTCATCTCGACGAGAATAATAAGGGTACAATTCGCTTGAACGGTCGATTTTTGTGTTAGGCCACCCCCTTAACACCCACTTCCAAATTTTGGCAAGCTGCGGATCCTTCAAGGTTTGACTGTGCGGTCATGACTGGTGCTGCTGCTATTTCGATCATCAGAACTTCTTCGGTTGTAGACTCCATTTTTGTAGATATTGGACAACGACTCAGGAAATCTGCATTGCCAATTTTTGTTCCAGCACGATGTACAAGATTGAAGTTGTAGGCATTAAGAAATATAGAACGGCGAAGCATTTGGAACGATATTACGTTGGGAACTGATTTATTTGTGGTAAAGATTCCCAACAGCGGCCGATGATCGGTGACCAGCGTGAATGAGCGTCCATATAGATAATTGTGGAATATTTTAACTCCTGCAACAAGAGCCACTGCTTCTCGGTCGATTTGCGCGTAGTTTCGTTCTGACTTGGAAAGTGTTTTTGAGTAGAAAGTAATGGGTTCTTCAGACCCATCTGATAACAGTTGACTGAGGACTGCTCCGAGACCATATGGTGACGCGTCGCATGTTAGTACCAATGGGAGCTTCTCATCATAATGCATCAACACGTCATCTGATGTGATCTTCTTTAGTCTAGTAAAGGCTTCTTCGTGGTCTTGATTCCATTTAAAGTGAGCATTTTTGTCCAATAGACAGTGAAGTGGTTCTGCTATGGTGGCTTTGTGTGACCGGAAGGCATGATAGAAGTTTATCAAACCTAAAAATGCCGTCAATTGTTTTTTGTTCTTCGGTGATGGAGCGTTGTGGATTGCATTGACCTTATCAGCCGACGGTCGAACGCCCAGGGCGTCAATTTTGAAACCCAAAAACTCCACTGATGGTACACCGAATTGACATTCATCCTCTCGTAGCCGGAGTCCGGCCTTGTCGAAACGGAGCAACACCTCATTTAATCTTACTGCCAGCTCCTCTTCAGACTTCCCCATGACGATGATGTCGTCGAAGTATGGCAAGACTCCTTGAATGTTCTGCAGTATGTTTTCAATGCAGCTTTGAAATATTCCCGGTGCGGAGGAGATACCGAATTGAAACCTGGTCACCTTAAAGGCACCCTTGTGCGTAGTTATTGTTTGTAGTAGTGCTGAGCGTTCGTCGACTTCCAATTGCTAGTATGCTTGTGCCAAATCTATCTTGGCAAAAATTGATCCACCTTCGATAGACACCAAAAGTGTGCTGACTGCTGGAATTTGGTAACTGTGTGGTTTGATTGCCGGATTTAAGGTTGATTTGTAGTCCCCACAGATCCGGATAGAGCCATCTTTCTTAACGACAGGCACTGTGGGGGTAGCCCAATCGGAATATTCTACAGGCACTAGAATGCCCTGACTGCATAACCGATTGATTTCTTCTTCATATAGACCTTTAATTGCAAAAGGTATCCGTCGTGGTACTAGTCTGATTGGAACTATTGTTGAATCTATGTGTAATGAGACAGGCGGTCCCGTATAGCGACCAAGTTCGGGTGAGAATAAGTGCTTAAACTTGTTAATAATTGAATCGATGTTGATTCCACTATTAATGGCGTGAATTCCTTCAATGCGTATGCCCAGTGCGTCAAACCAGTTGCATCCAACCAAATTTGAGCCGCTGCCAGCGACGATGATGAGCGGCAGATTGTCAATTGTACGATTATTGTAATGAATTGACACATCAATAACTCCCTTCACTGGAATTGGGTTGCGTTGGAAGTCATTAAGATCCAAATCACATTTGGATAGATCTGGGATTCCCTTAGGCCAGATATTATTGCACGTGGCTTCCTTTATGATGGTCAAAGGTGAACCAGAATCTACTTCGAATGTGCATTTATGGCCGTTGATCATAATGGATATGGATTTTTTTTGATTGACCAATGGAAAGACTTGGTTGATCGACGATTCTCCATGGAATGATTTGCCTTGTGACACCTCTTGACGTCCTGTTGAACACGATGCAGTTGTGGACGATTTTGTTGCCTTAGCACTACGACAGACGCGCTGTAGATGACCCTTTTGGCTGCAGGAATGGCAAACAGCTTCACGATACGGACATTGTTTCCGAGGATGTTCGCGTCCACAACCAGTACATGATCCGTGATTGCTGCCAAAGTTTCGCTGCTGTGAACGAGAACTTGCTTTCACTGAGTGAATCGATTCGCTGCTGTGAAGTTCTTCTTGAGTGGCCTTGATAGAGTGCCTCATAGCCATAGCACTAATTGCTGCAGCCTCACTTGCTGTATCACGCTCCATGGCAAGTTTAACCGTTAGAGTTAGATCACTCTCCGCCAGAAGACTTTTTTGCAAACTTTCATCCTTCAAACCGCACACAAATCGGTCACGTAATACGGTTAATAATTTTTCGATTTCGTCTAATGTTAATTCGTTTACCTGTTTTGGGGATGCCAATGATGTCAAGAGATCGTAGAGTGGAGCGCCAGCTAATTTGAGGAATGCTGCTTTTTTACGATTTTCTTCTTTGACATCATTGGCCAGGATAAATAATTTGAATCGCTCCATGTAGGTGGTCCATTTACTCGGCTGATCCAAGTCGAAAGGCTCCAAATTACCCACTCCAGCCATCACTCTTGGGGTCAGATTATTGTTGACTGAAATTGGCTCAGCACCTGGTGCTTCTGTATTTTCTTTTTTTTCAAGGAATTTCTTTTCTTCTGTCATGCGAAACAGAAAAAAAAGAATATACAACGGAGAGAAAAAAAAACCGCGATTTGTAGGTACAGAGAATAGTTCCACTGATTTAATGATTGAATCGAGAGTAACGGAACGCGTACCGTTTGACTGTGGGCTGCTGTTGCTATGCTGTTTTTCTCAATTAGCTGAGCGCAGTTTGTATGAAAAACTATGTACGATAGAATAGGCTTCGTCTCGCGAACATTAACTAAGAGTGTCTCGTCGCCAATATTAAATAGGTATGCGCAAGAACAAACAAAAGAATGCAATGATAATACATATGCAAATGCAATATGATATTTATTTAATATTAAGAACAATACAGAAGGTGACGTTATCGGTTTGAGGTATGAGAGTTGACTGACTGTAATATGTGTGGCTGCATAAATGACAATTTTCATACATCATACCATAATCATATACATTTCATTTTATTTGGTTCAGCTTAGTTTAGTTTAGAGTTA
This sequence comes from Baccha elongata, assembly GCA_951217065.1. Classification (NCBI taxonomy): domain Eukaryota; kingdom Metazoa; phylum Arthropoda; class Insecta; order Diptera; family Syrphidae; genus Baccha; species Baccha elongata. The sequence continues at coordinate 271,073 of CATNUY010000333.1, forward strand.
TTTTTTTATAGTGTTTTTATTTGGGTATTATCATTTTAATAGAATTAGTTAATTCAATAAATTCTTTTAGTTGTTGGTTTAGCTGAAAGTTAAATTTTTGTAAATAGGTAGTAATTAGTTTTTTTTTAATATAAAAAATTTGGTCTTACCAGAGTTACCAAGTAACAATTTTTTTTTAATTTTTGTAGTTTCTCGATTGTTTCCTTTGCTCCTTTCCCTTGTTTCTCGTTTGCTTTACTTGCAATTTTTGGTGAAGACCTGTCAAATAGTTGTTTTTTTTTAGTACTGAATTTTGTGGTCGTGGTTCATTCTGCTTGGTGAAAGCTTATGAGTTATAATCCTCCTAAGCATCGGTATTTTACTCGTTTCAAGGTTCTTAAGCGAAGAAACCTTTTTGCAGAGTTCTGAGAGATTCCATCAGACGGTGAATCGTCTTAGTTTTGAAGATTCTCTCGACTCTGAATTTGAACATTCGGTAGACATCATGTCAACCCATAATGACCAGTCCAACTCAGAGGTCAATGATGTTGAAGAAATTTTGCCAGCAGGTCCGGCTGTTGTTGCGACTGAGAGTGAAGAAGACTTGGCCACTCGAATAGATAAATTAATAAAAGTAAACCAAGTCCGTCTTTTCCAAAAAATGGAACAATTCATGAGTGAGGTTAGAGGTAAAATTGATAGCCTGAGTAACCCTCGCTCCGAACAGCGTTTTTCTGAACTTGGGCAGCCCCTTAATCCACAATTTGTTAGAGAAGCAGTCAATTATTTGCCAGCAAATATGTTTCCACCTATTCCGGACACGGCACACGGTGTACCTTCTGGTTCACGAGGTTCATTGTATGCGACTGGATTATGCCGTTTGGACAGGTGGAACATAAAGTATGACGGTAGCGACAACATTTCCGATTTTATTTTCAAGGTCGAAAGGTTGCAAGCTTCGTCAAACTACAGTGATGTGCAAATTTGTACCAATTTCCATTCGATATTGGGAGGAAAAGTCAACGATTGGTATTGGTCTTTTTTGCGGAAAAATCCCACTGCTAGCTTGAACCAAATTAAAATCGCCTTGAAGGGAGAATTCGGCCGCAAAGAAAATGACGTCGACGTCTATATGCGCCTGCTAACTCGTAAGCAAGGATTTAAGGAATCTTTTGATGATTTCTTCAGCTCAGTCGTCGGTCTGAATGACCGTTTAAATGAACCTTTCGATTCAATGAAGCTGATTGAAATCATCAAAAGCAACGCTCGTGAAAAGATCGGTGAAGTGTTGTTAGCAGCGAGTGTTACGAGCTTGGATCAACTCAAATCTAAAACGAGAGGAACCGAACGTTTCTTAGCTAGACGCACTGCTCAAAGAACCGTTCATGAAATCCATTTGGAGGAAAAGATTGAGCAAGATGACGTAACGGAAGAAGTCGCAGCATTCAGCAGGTGTGGTGGTTATCGTCAACCATCTTCTTCCCTTTTGTGTTGGAACTGTGACAAAGTTGGTCATTCTTTCTTTCAGTGTCCGTCACATGAAACAAAGCTATTCTGTTTTCTCTATGGCGAAAAAAGCGTGAGTACCCCAGAATGCCAAAAACATCAGGGAAACCGTCAAGGGATCGACAAAGCTGTCGGATAGAATCGATTCCAAAACAGCTACTCCGAACAGAGGAAACAGAAGTAGAAGACGGAGCTGAGATAGGGAATGATCAATGTTCTCATAGTAGTTCGAGTTTGGTTGTAGTGTCTGAAGATTGTTCAAATGATGATGTCGGTAAGGTTTCACTGTCTGATGGTCCTCTCAGAGTTCTGCAAAGAGAAATTCCTATTTCGGAAAGTCATCCTGTAAAAGTATTTTCTTTGAAATCTCTTCACGAGATAAAAAAAGACTATTACAGGAGGCGTTCCAAAATCTTTGGCTGGCCAATTGTAAGTGCTCAGGTAAAAAAGTGTAGGGAAAGATATCAGAAGCGAAAGGAGTTCCAGAGGTGCATACTCGAAACGATCTTAACTTCCAAAACAGACGGTAGAATGTACGCACAGTTGAAACTGAAAGATGAACTTGTTTCTGGTTTGTTGCCCAGTGGCGCATCTATTTCTTTTTTGGGAGCGGCAAGTTACGAATTCATAGATAGAAATGGTATTCAAGTGTTACCCTACAAAAATATCGTCAAAACAGCTGACGGTAAATCTCACGATATTGTCGGATATTGTAATTGATGATTAAACGAAGACCATTACTTTTTATGTAATTCCTAACTTGACGCAAAAGGTTTATTTGGGTATGAATTTCTGGAACGAATTTCACCTGACTCCTCAAGTGAACCAAATTGATAGTAATGATGTGTTTGAAGAAGAAGATTCTGAAAAGTCTGAATTTATCCATTTAACTTCAATTCAGCAAATCAAGTTAGATTCGGTAAAAAGTCGTTTTCCAAATTTCGCTGATTTAGGTCTTGGTAGAACGCATGTGGTAACACACACCATCGATACTGGTGATGCAGTACCAATTAAATCAAAGCAGGAGGAAGTTTTCAAAGAGCTTGATCGCATGTTAGAGCTAGGAGTTATTGAGGAAAGTAATTCACCTTGGTGTTCTCCTATTGTTATGGTTAAGAAGCCAGGAAAAGTACGTCTGTGTTTGGATAGTCGAAAACTTAACAGCAAGACTGTTAACGATGCGTATCCGCTGTCGCATATTGAAGGTATCATCAGTAGATTAGAAGACACTCATTTCATAATGGGTCTAGATATTAAAGATGCATTTTGGCAGATTCCGTTAGATGAAGAGTCAAAACAAAAAACGGCATTCGCTGTACCTGGACAGCCGCTGTGTCATTTTAATGTGATGCCGTTCGGGTTATGTAACGCCGCACAGAGAATGTGTCGTCTAATGGCCCGACTTAGACAACATGTTTTCATTTATTTAGATGATCTTTTAATATGCACACCGGATTTTGAAACGCACATAAGAATATTGACAGATGTGGCAGCCTGCCTTCGCAGCGCAAACTTAACCATCAACATCAATAAGTCCATGTTCTGCATGCGAGAAATCAAATTTCTTGGATACATCATCGGTTAGGGCACGCTAAAAACTAATCCTGAAAAGATAGACGCGATGGTTAACTTCCCTCTTCCAAAAACGGCTAGGCAAGTGAGGAGATTTATTGGTATGACGGGTTGGTACAGGCGTTTTATCAAGAACTATTCAGATCTTTCAGCTCCATTAACCGATTGCCGTAAAAAGCAAAAGAGTTTCGAATTGACATCTGCAGCCAAGGAAGCGTTCGAAAAATTGAAAGAAGCCCTAGTTTCTGCTCCAGTGTTAACTCAAGCGGATTTTAAAAAAGAGTTCGCCATTCATGGTGATGTGTCCTCTGAAGGAGTCGGAGGAGTTCTCTTCCAATTGGATGCAGATGGCAATGAGAAACCCATAGATTTTATGTCAAAAAAGTTAAACAAGGCTCAGAAAAATTACACGGTGACAGAGCTTGAATGTCTGGCAGCAGTGCTCAGCATTCGGAAATTCCGTTCGTATGTTGAAGGCTTGCCTTTTCGTATCATTACTGAGCATTCTAGTCTGAAATGGCTTATGTCATTAAAAGATTTGACTGGTCGGCTCGCAAGATGGAGTGTGGAGCTTCAAGGCTTCCGGTTTAATATAGAATATCGTAAGGGTTCCCTTAACACTGTGCCGGATGCTCTTTCAAGAGGGGATATGGAAGAGATTTGTATCAACACGGTAGCTGAAAAAATTGACATTGACTCGCCAGAGTTCGATTCTGCTGAGTACCAGTCACGGAGAGATGAAATTATTAAAAATCAAGCCTCACTTCCGGACCTAGTTGTATCCGACAAATATATATACAAAAGAGTTAGATTCAGGAGTGAGGAACTTGAAAACGAAGATTCTTTGTAGCGGTTGTCGATACCTCACACTTTGACTCACAAAGTAATTGAAATGGCCCATGATTCTAAACTGTCGTGTCATAGTGGTTTCTCAAAAACCTATTTAAGGATTCGGGAAAAATATTATTGGTCCAAAATGGAGACAGAAATTAAAGATTATGTGAGTCAGTGTGAGGTATGCAAAACCGAGAAAGCCCCCAATAAAGTTCTTCGTCCTCCAATTATGAAGCAGATCGTATCTGAGCGACCAATGCAACGTTTGTACATTGACCTTCTTCGCCCATATCCGCGTACAAAAAGCGGAAACGGTGTCATTTTTATAGCTGTTGATCATTTCTCCAAGTATACCTTCTTGAAAGCGCTTCCGAAAGCAACTTCAGCCAACATTATCAAATTTCTGGAAGCTGATGTTTTTCATGCATTTGGAACACCTGAATTCGTCCACTCAGACAACGGCAAACAATTTATTTCTTCTGAGTTTGCTAAGTTTTTGGCCAACTATGGTGTGCAACATATCCGAACAGCTTTTTACTCCCCACAGGCAAACATATCGGAGGGTGAATCGACATCTTTTAAATAAACTGAGAGTTTTTGTACAGGGCGAACAAGATAATTGGGATTCTTATCTTTCAAGCATAGCTTGTGCTTTAAGGTCAGATTCTCATGATTCAATTGGTTGTCAGCCATATTTTGCAATGTTCGGGCAAAGTATCATGGTTCGTCGTATAAAATTTTGGGAAATTTAAAAGCACTTCCTGATCCTGAACTGACTATAGTACCACAGGAAGCAAAAATTGTATTTGCACGTCAGAAGTTGACCAGAAACTTACAAAAGGCACACGAAAAATCAAAAGCAACTTACAATATGCGTTCAAGGCCAACGTCTTTCAGGGTAGGGCAGGATGTTTTCTACCGGAATTTCACCAAAAGTAATTTTGCCCAAGGCAAAAATGCGAAATTACTTCCCAAATTTCTGAAAGCTCGTTTCCTTCGTGTTGTAAGAAACTGCATGTACAACCTTGAAACATAAGCTGGTAAAACATATTGGTATCTTCCATGCTAAGGATATCAGGCAATGAATAATAGCAATATTTAGAAAAATTATGAAAATCGATACCCAGGCCAACATTTTTATGTAATGTGGTCACAAATTTTGTTATTCTTCAGTGATTTTTTTTCTACGTAATCCTTAATAACCATGGTACTGAATGCAAACTCGAAATCAATAATAAATTTGTAAGTTTTGCAAGAAAAATGAAATTTGGTTGAGTCATTGTTCAAACAAAGTTTGTATGCAAACTTTAACACATCATATATTTTTAAAAATGTAGCACACTACCCACGGCAAGTTGTTTAAAAAATTGGCCCATTTTATCAGGTTTTCAAAATAGTTCAAATCTTGCCATTTGCTGCTTCCATAATCATGTTACCAACATTTAAACCATTTTCGAGCAAGTAAAATTTAATTTTTTCTTAAACAGGAACGTATTATACCTTATTGGTGTAGGACTCCAGTAAGCCATTCCTTTAAAATATTGTTCAGGCTGCTTAAGTATTTATCATAATAAAAGTCCTGATCGCTGGGAGGTTATCCGGAGGAGGGCGAGGAGTAAAAATCCCCCAAAGTAGCGAAGTTTTTTTAAGAATAAAAAAAAGTCCATCGAATTTTGTACAATTTTTGTTTTGTTCACTTTTTTCCAAATATCTACTGTTTCCGAGATACACGCATCGCAAGATAGAAAAATTGCAAAAACAAGTGTTTTCTTTATATTTTTCATCAAGCATTCCATTATATCGTCTACTCTAAACTGTTAATCTGACAAAAAAAAAGTCCTTGGATAAAGTTTCTTTTGAAAAATTACCAATTAAAAATAGACTCTTGATTGCAAAAGACCAAATTAACCTTACTTAAAAAATGGAAAGTTATAGTTTTACAAATGTAAAACAAATTAATAAAGGTAAACTTGGTCTTTTGCATTCAACAATCAATTTTTAATATGTAATTTCTTAAAAGAAACTTAATTCTCTATAACTTTATCCAATTTTTTTTTTGTCAGATCAACAGTTTATAGTAGACGATATGATAGTGAAAAATATAAAGAAAACACTTGTTTTTGTAATTTTTCTCGCTTGCGATGCGTGTATCTCGGAAACGGTTGATATTTGGAAAAAAGTGATCGTAACAAAAATTGTACAAAATTCGATGGGCTTTTGTTTATTCTAAAAAAAATCGCAACGACGCACTATGTCCGTGGTATAAGCGTAAGGGGGCTTTTGGGGGCTTTATAGTCCTCGCCCTCCTCCGGATAACCTCCCAGGGATCATAAATTTTACTTGCTTGAAATTGGTTTAAATGTTGGTAACATGATTATGGAAACAGCAAGTACCAAGTGTTGAACTATTTTGAAAACTTGATAAAATGGGCCAATTTTTTAAACAACTTGACGTGGGTAGTGTCCTACTCCTACATTTTTTTAAAAATATGATGTGTTAAAGTTTGCTTATAAAATTTGTTTGAAAAATTACTCAATTTTCATTTCTCTTGCGAAACTTACAATATTTATTTTAAATTTTGAGATTGCATTCAGTAGCATGGTTATTAAGGATTACGTAGAAAAAAAATCACTGAAAAATATCAAAATTTGTGACCAAAGTACATAAAAATGTAGCCCTGGGTATCGATTTTCATAATTTTTCTAAATATTGCTATTATTACGTAACCCAGCGAGATATTTTTTTTTTCTTTTTATTTGCAGTACCACCCGGTACCCGCTTGACGTTGAGTCGCGGGACACCCTGTATACCTATATAGCCGTTTTAAATATTTTTTTTGTAGCTATATTTCTTCAAAAAAATTGAAGTACACGACCTCCACAGAGTGGAGGTCCTTAAGAAGTACCTACGTCCTCCGACGAGCAGTAGGCCGGTCAAGCATGCCAGCACTGACCCCGACGGCAAGAAAGGAATCCTCAACATATTGTTAGTTTTATCTAGGTTCGTTTTATTAAATAAAACTTATTTCCGTTTTAATACAACTCACTTTACGTCTTTTCACTTCTAATTCCACTTAATATTTCAAAACACTCTTTATTTCCTTTTAACTTTCTTTTTTTTAAATTCAAACTTTATCTCTTTCAAATTACCGACTTGTACACGACTGATTACTTTCCGCATGGTGCGCTCGTATTTATAGTGGCTGCAGCATTCAGCACTCCGCTTTAGAATCTTCTAGTACAGTGCCAGTCAGAGCCTTCTGGAGCTTTCTAGTCATTTTAAGTTGGAATTACGCATCGTAAAACAAACAAAATAGAACGGAGAACATCTTATAGAACAAGTAACATTGCCCTTCTCCTAAGATTGTTCACCCCGAACAATTTCTTCACCATCTTTTCCACTGTAGCGGTATAGCCGGTCAATGTGAACAACTTTTGGCTTGCCTCTTAGACCTCGCTGAATTCGAAAAACCACATCATTCATCCTTATTACAACACGGTAAGGTCCTTCCCAGTTTTGTTGAAGTTTTGGTGACAGTCCCTTTTGTCGATGAGGATTATACACCCACACTGGATATCCCTCATGGAAAGGTTTCGTTGTGGCTTTTGCATCATAGCGTGTTTTCATTCGGTCACTAGCTAGCTTTATTTTAATCCTTGTCCTGTCATGAATTTCAGAGAGTTTTTCCTTTAGGCAATCCACGTATTCCTCTTCATTTGGTTGTTTGCCCGTTGGACATCCGAATTTAATTTCGCTAAGCAACCGGATATTTGTACCGAATACGATTTCTAATAGAGTGTGACCAGTTGTGCTGTGCACCGCATTTCGGTATGCTGTTAAAAATAGAGGAATGTGTTGGTCCCAGTTTCGTTTGGAAGTCACATACTACTTTGGAAATGTGTTCTTTGAGAGTCCCGTTGAAACGTTCAACCATGCCGTCAGATAATAAATTATTGTTTTAAGTGACCTTTTATGTTCATCAATATGAAAAAGATTAGTGGGCTATAGGTCAAAAGACAGTTCTTAGCTTCTTTGCGACGCACGTTTCGAACATGTATATGCTCATCATCAGGCCTTTATTAAATAAATTTAAGAAATAAGTTTAATAAAATAGGTAAAACCATAAATAAGTTTTCAACAGTTTAAACAAAAATGTGTCAAACAAACTTACAACAATTATTAAGGACATAAAGAATGCTAATTTCCTCACATCTTACACTTTTCGAATTTATGTCAGACTGCAAATGAAGTGGTGTTGTTCTCGTCTTCTTGATGCCAAGGAGCGAATAGACCTCTTGTAAGATTTTGGATTCGAAGTTCCTTCCTTGGTCAGAATGGAGCTCCATAGGAACTCCATCCTCAACTGTCTTCAATATCGATGGCAATTCTTTCAAAATTTTCTCCAACGTTGTACTGTTACATCTTACTCTGTAGTTTACTGCCTGGTCTCTTGATGGCTGCACAAGTGACGCATTTTCTGCACCTTTTTTTCACATCGTCTTTTGCATGCAGCCAGTAGAAACGTTCTCGAATTTTCTCCAGAGTTTTGTTGATACCCCAATGGCCCCCAGAAGATCCATCATGCATCTCACTAGAATGTCATTAACCTTTGTCCGGGGCACAACAAGCTGCATCATATTGGTTTTGCCATCTGAGGATTCCCATCTTCATTTGGGCAAAACTTCCTGCACATGAAGGGAATTCCATTGTGCCCAATAGGCTTTGAGGGTCGGACTTCTATCAGAAATGTCTCCCCATTCTGGTTTCTCTTCATGTTCTTTCCATGCAAGAATGGTTTCGATGTCCAAACCTTCTTGCTGAGCATTCCTGATTTCCTCGTTACTCCAGCCGCCAAAGGGTTCAACTCTTGTTTGCTGTGTGGCAATAAATTCTTTTTCTTACTGGCGAGTGCAATGCTTGCAGTCTTGGTTAAATGGCCGACGAGATAGGGCATCTGCATTCGAGTGTAGTTTTCCTTTTCGATGTTGGATATCATAGTCATATCTCTGAAGTCTCTCGATCCACCTGGCTACTTGACCTTCTGGATTTTTAAAATTCAAAAGCCATCTTAGCGCTCCATGGTCCATCCGTAAAAGGAACCTCTGTCCATAGATGTATTTATGAAAGTGTTTTGTGGTTAAAACTAAAGCAAGAAGTTCTCTTCTGGTTACGCAGTAATTTCTCTCTGTCCTTGAGAGCACCTTGATGAAGTATGCTACAACTTTTTCTTCACCGTCATGAACCTGGGAGAGAACGGCTCCTATTCCGACATTGCTTGCATCTGCATCGATTATAAACTGTTTTCCAGGAGTTGGATAGGTTAACACTGGAGCATCACACAAGCGTCTTTTAAGTTCCTTAAAGCTTTTCTCGCACTCATTTCACCACTTGAATTGTTTTCCTTTTTCTGTGAGTTGGTGCAAGCTTTTGGCGATTCCGGCAAAATCCTTCACAAATCGTCGGTTATGTGTAGCTAGCCCAAGAAAACTTCTAAGTTGATGCTTGTCTTGTGAATTTGGCCAGTTCCTGCCAGTAAACACTCTTTAGGTCCAATGTTGAAAACCATTGAGCTCCAGCCATCGCATCCAGAGTATCGCGTATCCTAAGAAGAGGATAACTGTCCTTCTTGGTGACATCGTTCAACCTTCGGAAATCCACACAGAATCGAGTACTTTCGTCCTTATTTTTGACTAGTACGACTGGTGATGCCCAAGGACTTTTTGAATTCTCGATTAAACCATCTTTCTGCATTGTCGATATCATTTTAGTAACTTCATCTTGTTTGGCTAAAGGCAGGCGCCTTGCTGGTTGACGGATCGGCCTTGCATCACCAGTATCGATTCGATGCTGTACAAGTTGTGTTCGCCCATATTGCCCGTCCTGTGAAGCGAAAACATCAGCGAAATCTTGTAAAAGGTGTCCAGCAACTCTTAGCTGTTGTTGATCGAGATTACAGCAGTTAAACATTTTTCTCTTCAAAGCAATGACTTTATCTGGATTCACTAATTTTTCGGGATGTTCTTCGGTTATCTTTGTTATTGCCGCTACAGGGTCACATTTACCGACAACTTCTCCTTTTTTAAGCTTGATCTCATATAGTTTGATGTTTAGTATTCATATGGGCACCATCTTATTTTGAGGTGCCACCAGCGTCTTTCCCACGATAATTTTGGGAGCAATGCTCAGAGTCTGGTTGCACCATGAGGTATCGATGGCTCCCAGAATCATCTTCGATGTTTGTCCAAACAAAGACTTCTGACGAAGGAGGTAGGCATATATTTTCTTTGATGATTGCTCTTATCGATGATGAGTTTTGATTAATAATAATAATAATAACATTGGAATCTCTTGATTTCGGTATTTAAGACCCAATGTCGAGAATTATTTCATGTTTTTTTATAAAGTCGATTCCAAAAATGCACTCATCGCATATATCTGCCACTAGAAATGGATGTTCAAACTCTAGTTCTGCCAAGCGGATCCGACGACGGACTTCTCCGTACTCTCTTGCTGCTTTTCCTGTTGCAGTCTTCAGACAATAGCTGTTGGTGTTGTGTAGCCATGCCATCTTGACCAAGTCTCTTCGTACAATGGAAGCGGTGGCACTGGTGTCGATGGTAACCACGTATTGCTTGTTGTTAATACCTGCTGCCACAGTTAGACTTTTATTGTTTCGTTTAGTCTGCGAGACTTAGATACCAGAAACCAGCTTCTGCCCCTCGAAGTTGGTTCTTACTGGTTTCCCTGCTGGGAAACTTGACGAGGTGGGGCGTTGGTCTTGTTTGTAGTCTCATCTGATGTATTATTTCTGCTTCCGCAATGTTGACATGCGTTTCGTCTTGGTGACATTCGACACTGGCGCTGGAAAAGTCCGGTCTTGTTGCAATTCCAGCATCGGATTTGTCCATCCAGAAGCCTGTTCAGCTGCTTTCATAGTCAAGGCGAAAGCTAATGCTTCTGGAAGTGTTCGTTTTCCAGCTGTTCTGACAGCTCTCTGGAGATTAATGTCAGACAAGGCACGAACGAAGGCTTCCGAGGCGAATTGGTTTATGATTTCTTTGCCCGCAGTTCTAGTACAGTGCCAGTCAGAGCCTTCTGGAGCTTTCTAGTCATTTTAAGTTGGAATTACGCATCGTAAAACAAACAAAATAGAACGGAGAACATCTTATAGAACAAGTAACATTGCCCTTCTCCTAAGATTGTTCACCCCGAACAATTTCTTCACCATCTTTTCCACTGTAGCGGTATAGCCGGTCAATGTGAACAACTTTTGGCTTGCCTCTTAGACCTCGCTGAATTCGAAAAACCACATCATTCATCCTTATTACAACACGGTAAGGTCCTTCCCAGTTTTGTTGAAGTTTTGGTGACAGTCCCTTTTGTCGATGAGGATTATACACCCACACTGTATATCCCTCATGGAAAGGTTTCGTTGTGGCTTTTGCATCATAGCGTGTTTTCATTCGGTCACTAGCTAGCTTTATTTTAATCCTTGTCCTGTCATGAATTTCAGAGAGTTTTTCCTTTAGGCAATCCACGTATTCCTCTTCATTTGGTTGTTTGCCCGTTGGACATCCGAATTTAATTTCGCTAAGCAACCGGATATTTGTACCGAATACGATTTCTAATAGAGTGTGACCAGTTGTGCTGTGCACCGCATTTCGGTATGCTGTTAAAAATAGAGGAATGTGTTGGTCCCAGTTTCGTTTGGAAGTCACATACTACTTTGGAAATGTGTTCTTTGAGAGTCCCGTTGAAACGTTCAACCATGCCGTCAGATAATAAATTATTGTTTTAAGTGACCTTTTATGTTCATCAATATGAAAAAGATTAGTGGGCTATAGGTCAAAAGACAGTTCTTAGCTTCTTTGCGACGCACGTTTCGAACATGTATATGCTCATCATCAGGCCTTTATTAAATAAATTTAAGAAATAAGTTTAATAAAATAGGTAAAACCATAAATAAGTTTTCAACAGTTTAAACAAAAATGTGTCAAACAAACTTACAACAATTATTAAGGACATAAAGAATGCTAATTTCCTCACATCTTACACTTTTCGAATTTATGTCAGACTGCAAATGAAGTGGTGTTGTTCTCGTCTTCTTGATGCCAAGGAGCGAATAGACCTCTTGTAAGATTTTGGATTCGAAGTTCCTTCCTTGGTCAGAATGGAGCTCCATAGGAACTCCATCCTCAACTGTCTTCAATATCGATGGCAATTCTTTCAAAATTTTCTCCAACGTTGTACTGTTACATCTTACTCTGTAGTTTACTGCCTGGTCTCTTTATGGCTGCACAAGTGACGCATTTTCTGCACCTTTTTTTCACATCGTCTTTTGCATGCAGCCAGTAGAAACGTTCTCGAATTTTCTCCAGAGTTTTGTTGATACCCCAATGGCCCCCAGAAGATCCATCATGCATCTCACTAGAATGTCATTAACCTTTGTCCGGGGCACAACAAGCTGCATCATATTGGTTTTGCCATCTGAGGATTCCCATCTTCATTTGGGCAAAACTTCCTGCACATGAAGGGAATTCCATTGTGCCCAATAGGCTTTGAGGGTCGGACTTCTATCAGAAATGTCTCCCCATTCTGGTTTCTCTTCATGTTCTTTCCATGCAAGAATGGTTTCGATGTCCAAACCTTCTTGCTGAGCATTCCTGATTTCCTCGTTACTCCAGCCGCCAAAGGGTTCAACTCTTGTTTGCTGTGTGGCAATAAATTCTTTTTCTTACTGGCGAGTGCAATGCTTGCAGTCTTGGTTAAATGGCCGACGAGATAGGGCATCTGCATTCGAGTGTAGTTTTCCTTTTCGATGTTGGATATCATAGTCATATCTCTGAAGTCTCTCGATCCACCTGGCTACTTGACCTTCTGGATTTTTAAAATTCAAAAGCCATCTTAGCGCTCCATGGTCCATCCGTAAAAGGAACCTCTGTCCATAGATGTATTTATGAAAGTGTTTTGTGGTTAAAACTAAAGCAAGAAGTTCTCTTCTGGTTACGCAGTAATTTCTCTCTGTCCTTGAGAGCACCTTGATGAAGTATGCTACAACTTTTTCTTCACCGTCATGAACCTGGGAGAGAACGGCTCCTATTCCGACATTGCTTGCATCTGCATCGATTATAAACTGTTTTCCAGGAGTTGGATAGGTTAACACTGGAGCATCACACAAGCGTCTTTTAAGTTCCTTAAAGCTTTTCTCGCACTCATTTCACCACTTGAATTGTTTTCCTTTTTCTGTGAGTTGGTGCAAGCTTTTGGCGATTCCGGCAAAATCCTTCACAAATCGTCGGTTATGTGTAGCTAGCCCAAGAAAACTTCTAAGTTGATGCTTGTCTTGTGAATTTGGCCAGTTCCTGCCAGTAAACACTCTTTAGGTCCAATGTTGAAAACCATTGAGCTCCAGCCATCGCATCCAGAGTATCGCGTATCCTAAGAAGAGGATAACTGTCCTTCTTGGTGACATCGTTCAACCTTCGGAAATCCACACAGAATCGAGTACTTTCGTCCTTATTTTTGACTAGTACGACTGGTGATGCCCAAGGACTTTTTGAATTCTCGATTAAACCATCTTTCTGCATTGTCGATATCATTTTAGTAACTTCATCTTGTTTGGCTAAAGGCAGGCGCCTTGCTGGTTGACGGATCGGCCTTGCATCACCAGTATCGATTCGATGCTGTACAAGTTGTGTTCGCCCATATTGCCCGTCCTGTGAAGCGAAAACATCAGCGAAATCTTGTAAAAGGTGTCCAGCAACTCTTAGCTGTTGTTGATCGAGATTACAGCAGTTAAACATTTTTCTCTTCAAAGCAATGACTTTATCTGGATTCACTAATTTTTCGGGATGTTCTTCGGTTATCTTTGTTATTGCCGCTACAGGGTCACATTTACCGACAACTTCTCCTTTTTTAAGCTTGATCTCATATAGTTTGATGTTTAGTATTCATATGGGCACCATCTTATTTTGAGGTGCCACCAGCGTCTTTCCCACGATAATTTTGGGAGCAATGCTCAGAGTCTGGTTGCACCATGAGGTATCGATGGCTCCCAGAATCATCTTCGATGTTTGTCCAAACAAAGACTTCTGACGAAGGAGGTAGGCATATATTTTCTTTGATGATTGCTCTTATCGATGATGAGTTTTGATTAATAATAATAATAATAACATTGGAATCTCTTGATTTCGGTATTTAAGACCCAATGTCGAGAATTATTTCATGTTTTTTTATAAAGTCGATTCCAAAAATGCACTCATCGCATATATCTGCCACTAGAAATGGATGTTCAAACTCTAGTTCTGCCAAGCGGATCCGACGACGGACTTCTCCGTACTCTCTTGCTGCTTTTCCTGTTGCAGTCTTCAGACAATAGCTGTTGGTGTTGTGTAGCCATGCCATCTTGACCAAGTCTCTTCGTACAATGGAAGCGGTGGCACTGGTGTCGATGGTAACCACGTATTGCTTGTTGTTAATACCTGCTGCCACAGTTAGACTTTTATTGTTTCGTTTAGTCTGCGAGACTTAGATACCAGAAACCAGCTTCTGCCCCTCGAAGTTGGTTCTTACTGGTTTCCCTGCTGGGAAACTTGACGAGGTGGGGCGTTGGTCTTGTTTGTAGTCTCATCTGATGTATTATTTCTGCTTCCGCAATGTTGACATGCGTTTCGTCTTGGTGACATTCGACACTGGCGCTGGAAAAGTCCGGTCTTGTTGCAATTCCAGCATCGGATTTGTCCATCCAGAAGCCTGTTCAGCTGCTTTCATAGTCAAGGCGAAAGCTAATGCTTCTGGAAGTGTTCGTTTTCCAGCTGTTCTGACAGCTCTCTGGAGATTAATGTCAGACAAGGCACGAACGAAGGCTTCCGAGGCGAATTGGTTTATGATTTCTTTGCCCGCAGTTGGATATGCCAAGTGAGCTAGTCGTTCGATGTCTGCTTGAAGCTGCTGAAGAGTTTCACCCTGTTTCTGAACTCTGGTGTTTAGTTGAACTCTAAAGACTTCTTGCATATGGCCATCTCCAAAGCGTTTTTCAATGGCTTGTGAAAGTGCAATAAAGTTGCCATGCATCGCTGCTGGTATTGTTTGCAGTTTCTTAGCAGCAGGTCCTCTAAGAGCCAGTGTAAGTGCAACAAACTTGTCTTCATCGTCCCAGCCGTTTGTCATTGCTGCTGCTTCGAATTGTCTCTTATAGATTGACCAAGAAGTTTGTACTTACTTGTTCTTATTGATACTTACTTGTTCTTCTTCCATTTCGATTTCCAAGACAGAAGTGTCTGGATTTTCGCCGTGTCGTCTCATGGCTTCTTGCAGACAAATAATGAGGTTCGTTCCAGCAGTAGGAAGACCACGTTTGTTAAGTTCTGTTTTTAGTTCAACAGCGTTTAAATCTTGCAGAAGCTTACCAATTTTTACACAATCACTTTTCACTAAAGTTTTATTTAATTACACTTCTGACACCAATGTTGTTAAACAAAACTTATTTCCGTTTTAATACAACCCACTTTACGTCTTTTCACTTTTAATTCCACTTAATATTTGAAAACACTTTTTATTTCCTTTTTACTTTCTTTATTTTAAATTCAAACTTTTTCACTTTCAAATTACCGACTTGTACACGACTGATTTCGTTCCGAATGGTGCGCTCGTATTTATAGTGGCTGCACAATTCAGCACTCCGCCTTAGAATCTTCTAGTATAGTGCCAGACAGAGCCTTCTGGAGCTTTCTAGTCTATGGTCTTTCGTTAAAAAATGGGGTTTTGTTAACTTCGTTGTGTCTGTCACTTTAAGTTGGAATTACGCATCGTAAAACAAACAAAATAGAACGGAGAACATCTTATAGAACACGTTACAATATTGTCTCTAATATTTTTTTTTTTTTGTTTTACATAAATTGTTCGCCCTGATACTTTTTAACAAAATTTGTCGTATATTTAAAAAAAAAAAAAAATGAACGCTACCGAGCGATGATAACAAACTTTTTTTTGCCCGAAATGGAAGTTCTTGACTTGCATGATATGTGGTTTCAACAAGACGGTGCCACATGCCACACAGCACGCGAAACAATGGCGCAATTGCGAGGCGAGTTTGGTGAACAGTTAATTTCACGTTTCGGGCCGGTCAATTGGCCGCCTAGATCGTGCGATTTGACACCATTAGACTATTTTTTGTGGGGGTATGTCAAGGCTAATGTCTATAGGGACAAGCTTCGATTGACGCACTGGAAGCCAACATCCATGCATTCATTCGTGATATACCGGCCGATATGTGTGAAAGAGTATGCCAAAATTGGACTCAGCGGATGGGCTACTTGAGACGCAGCCGCGGTCAACATTTGCATGAAATTATCTTTAAACATTAAATTGCAAGGTTCAGACTATCGATTCAAATAAATATTTCATTCATTTTTTCGAACTTTTTGTGTTTTAAAAAAAAAAAAGTTCTAAACCTCTTAAAAAATCACCCGTTATAATAAATGGTTAAATTTAACCAGAGATAAATAGACTGTCCCTTACTATTTATAAGTAATTCTTAATTCTAGATATAGTCTGAACAACGGACACTCTTTTTACAAACGTGATCCGCCTGGTGTTTTCCCTACTTTTTGATATCTCCGTCTGTTTTTGATGGTACTTTATATATTGTTCGAATATGATACGTTTATCCGCAAGAGCTTTGCGTATAAACGAAAAATGGTATTAGTTACTTCACAGACTTCGTCTATTCTCACACTTACCGTTGTTCCTCCATTCTCTGTTTCAGTTGAACTGTCGTGGGGTGCACATCTCTGTTGAAACAACTTTATTCTCTCAAAATGAAATGTCCGGTGTGTACCCATTCTATTAATGAAAACAGCAAAAGTAAAATATCTTGTAATGACTGTGTTAAAATCATTAAAAACCGACCAATATAATAAGTACACGATTTTAGTCAACTAAAATGCTGACACGCTGGGAATCGGATTTTCTGCTTTTCCCACATAACATCAGTGTTGATAATTTTTTGTATACTAATTAATATTAGGTTTATTATATCATCACATTACCTATTTATGTATATCCCAATCCCCCCAAAACGCGTGAGACCAGACACACAAAATGTATAATAATAATAAAAGGTTAACGTCTTGTCTCACGCGTTTGAAACCCAATCCTCTAGCTGCCCGTTCGATTGGGTACATATTTTTCACAACTATGACTTGGCGAGAAATGTGTACCTAAAGTTCGTGGCAGTTGCTTCTACAATTCTATCCGTTAACGACAGTTTAAACACAATCCATTAACATTTTTACATTTCTTAAGATAAAGAATTTTGAAAACAAAATAAAATACATTTTGAAATAAACATTGAATAAACATTTGAAAACAAAATAAAATACATTTTGAAATAAACATTGGCGACCGTGACAGGACATAACTAAAAAGAGTTTAGTGGCCTGTAAAACAAACTATAAAAAAAAAAAAATAAAATAAAACGAACTACATATCAGTTCTTAGTGTGTTGTTGTTAGTGAAGTGAATTTAAAATAAAAAAAAAAAAAAAAAAATATAATCATAAACATGACATTATCGATGGAGCAACTCGCCGATCACCAAGAAAAAATTGGTAAGGAGATAGTCGTTCTCGCCAGGAACTATGGAGAAGATGGTGCTGCGAGAAAAACCTTGATATATCTTCAACAAAGGTGGAAAACCCTGCACGAACTTTGGGAAAAATTTGATAACGCAGACAGCGAAATCAGAGACAATCATCCGGACGTTCAGGATCATGAGTATTTCACCAACGAGTATTTTGACCAAATAAACAAAATATACACAATTATGAAAGACGACATAATGCGTCGACTCGAAGCTGAGCAGAAGGATGAGCAGACGGAGCCACCATCAGGACCGAATGCAGAACAGCCAATTGCAAGGCCTTCAACGTCGGATACGTCCCAAGCAGGACAACCATCAGAAAAGTCCCAAACAGGACAACCAGCATCGTCCCCAGCAGGACTATCAACCGGGGTATCTAAACCACAATTTTCAAATCATTCTTAACCTACAACACCTCTGACCATGGAAAATAAATTTCGATTGATTGCTAAAATTTATCAAGCATCTCTCAACAAGTGCTCCATGGATTTGAAAAACATTTCTCCGCAAGAGTATATCATCAAAACAAAAACTCTTACGCGTAATTGGGAGGAGTTAACAGCGGCATATCAACGACTTGGGGACGGTGCAGATGCAGTGGACATAGAGCTGTATTTTGACCTCCAAGAACAACTCGATCTCAAAATATCATGTCTAAAAAGTGCTTCTGCACTGAATGAAACCACCAATGCTTCAATGCAGTCGGCAGCAATAAATCTGCCGAAAATAGAGATACCAAAATTCGATGGAAGCTATCTCAATTGGCCACAGTTTTATGATTTATATACACAAATGGTACACAAGCAACCTATCTCACCAGCTCAGAAGCTTTATTTTCTGAGAGCTAACGTCGCCGGAGATGCCCACAGTTTAATTCAACACTTTCATGCAACGGACAGCAACTATGAGGTGGCATGGAAAACACTGGTGGATAGATTTAACAACAAACGGTTATTGTTAACCGCTCAGCTCAACAGGCTGCTTCAACAATCTAGTGTAGTAGATAACACTAAAAGTTTAAAAAGGCTGCATGATACAACCAAAGAAGTGTTGCAAGCCATTAACAATCTTGGCTATGACACCACAGGATGGGACCCGCTACTTGTCCATTTGCTATCAGAAAGAATGGACAAGGACACAAGAATGCTATTCGAAGAATCCTTTGATGCACCGAGAAGCTGTCCAACAATGAAGCAGCTTCTAGAATTCTTAGAAGGAAGGTTCCAGACCCTAGAAGCTGTGAGCCGAGAGGACAAAAGGAAAGTGGCGGTGACGGTAACCGAGAAGCCAAGGGAAGTTAATTTTAAGTTATGTGTATTTTGCAAGCCAGTTAATCATAAGATATTTAATTGTAAAAAATTTCTCAATCTTTCAGTAGAAGAACGGAATCAGGGGGTGCGAAGGCTTCAACTCTGTGTCAGGCTTCAACTCTGTGTCAGCTGAGAAATTGCAAAACTTGCGGCGGTAAACACAACACCTTGCTGCATTATACGACTTCTAAAGCAGCCGAACCCAAGCAACACTTAAGTGGTAAGTCGTGTACTTTTCATATTGGTCGGGGGGATGAACTCCCATCAGGTTCATCGGGTAATACTTCATTAGGGGTTAGCACACAAAGACGCCAAGTTCATCTTGCTACCGCCATTGTAAATCTCATAGCTGAAAATGGTATGCGAATTCCATGCAGAGCTATGCTCGATTCTGGATCTCAATTACATTTCATTACAGCATCTATAGCTCAGCAGCTGGGCTGTAAAAAGCGGAGAATGGATATTCCAATAAGTGGAATCGGGGGTAAAGAAGATCATTCCAATTTTATCATTGACGTCTCAATAGAATCAAGAACCTCTTCATATAGGTCAACTATTGAGGCAAGCATCATGCCAAAAATAAGCGATTACAAAGCAACCTTTAATACAAATTTACGAAATTGGGTACTGCCTCCGAATATCATTCTTGCTGATCCAGGATCTATTGATTCGCACCGTATCGATTTGTTGACTGGTGCCGAAATTTTCTTTGATCTTCTGTTACCAGGAGAATTCAAAGTTGCAGCAAATATTCCTATTTTGCGAAACAGCAAATTAGGTTGGCTAATAGCAGGTAGCGCCATGGACACAGTTCCAAAATCATTCTGTCATCAAGTGACAAAACCGACCCTAAGTTCATTAGATAAACTTGTCCGATCATTTTGGGAAAGTGAATCTTTTGAAGGCGAATCAAAGGTATATAGTGAAGAAGAATTCAAGTGCGAAGAGCATTTTAAAAATAATGTGACCACCACAGCAAATGCTCAATTTGAAGTTCGACTTCCTTTTAAACACGATCCTACTAAATTACTAGGAAATTCTCGTCAAGTAGCCACTAAGCGTTTTTATTCATTGGAAAGAAAACTTGAACGTAACAATGAACTAAAGGAGTCCTTTGTAAAATTCATGAACGAATATAAACGTTTAGGTCATATGAGCCCAATATTGTCAGAAAATGACATACCAAAATCAAATTTTTTCCTTCCACACCACTGTGTGCTTAAACCTGAGAGTTCTTCAACGAAACTCCGGGTAGTTTTTGATGCTTCTGCAAAAAGCACTTCGGGCCATTCACTAAATGATGCCCTTATGGTTGGTCCAACAGTCCAATCTGACTTATTTTCTGTCATTTGCAACTTCAGATTGCATCAGTATGTATTTACTGGAGATATAAGCAAAATGTATAGACAAATATTAATCAACCCAAATGATAAGGCTTATCAACTTATATTATGGAGGGCTGACATTAACAGTCCACTGAAAACTTATCAACTTAACACAGTAACATATGGAATGGCACCCGCATCTTATTTAGCAACAAGATGTTTAGTAAAGTTAGCTAATGACTTTCAGGATACATATTCCAAAGCATCAGCGACTATTTTAAATAACATTTACGTTGATGATTGCCTTACAGGCGCAGCTTCCATCAATGAAGCCAAGATGCTACTCGAGGAGACTGTTTCCTTATTAAAGCAGGGTAATTTCGATCTCACCAAATTTTGTGCAAACGATCCGCTTATTTTAAAGGACATTCCTGAGGAAAACAAGGAGAAAATGTTAACCATTTACCAATCAGAGGTAATTAAAACTCTTGGTTTAATCTGGGAACCAACGTTAGACAAATTCAAATTCGTGTATAATTTTAAACCATTTACCAGCAATGAAAACTTGTCAAAACGCGACGTCCTTGCTGATTTGGCTAGATTTTTTGATCCATTGGGTCTTCTAGGACCAGTTATATTGCTCGGTAAAATATTTCTTCAAGAACTATGGAAATTAAAATATACTTGGGATGAAAATTTGCCAAATGATAGAGCCTCAAAATGGTTTAACTACTTATCTCAATTTTCAGAAATACAAAAATTAAGCATACCGCGAGTCGCTTTAATTGATTCTGCGGACACAATTGAGGTACATGGATTTTCAGATAGCAGTCTAAATGCTTTTGGAGCATGCATATATTTGAAATCCATTGACAAAACTGGCAAGATTTGTACTCAATTGTTGTGTTCAAAATCTCGTGTTGTTTCTTTAAAAACAGTAAGCATTGCTAGATTAGAATTACAAGCGGCCGTGTTATTAGTAGAATTAGCACAAAAAATAATGCGCACTATCCCTAAAAAAATTGACACAGTTCAATTTTATACTGACTCCACAACAGTATTGGCATGGGTAAAATCACCGTCATATACCTGGGAGACATACATTGCTAATCGTGTAGCGAAAATTCAAGCTATAACGGAACTAAAGCAATGGAATTATGTAAGAGGGGAGGTGAATCCGGCCGATCTTATATCACGGGGACAAGGGATGCTGGATTTAATCGAATCCAAAGTTTGGTTTGAAGGACCGGAATTCTTGAAAGAACCATTTAATATAAAAATGGATTACACAACTCCCATCGAAGTCCCTGGGCTTCGAAAGGTAAAAACTGTTTTGTTAAGCTCACAACAAATGAACTTTTTTACCTCTATACGACATAAAAACTCATTCTACACTTTGCAAAAAATATTCGCATATATTAATAGGTTTTTTATAAATTGTAAAAGGCGCATACATACGAATAAAAGCACTGGTGAGTTGACTGTAGAAGAGCTTCAAAACGGAACAGTTTGGATGTTGAGATTCACTCAGATGAATGCATTCCCTGACTATTACGTTGCACTCAGTCATGACAAACCTCTCAACATTAACTCTAAAATAAATTCATTAAGTCCATATTTTGATGAAACTACAAAATTAATACGTGTAGGAGGAAGACCTAAAAATTCTAAAATTCCTATCGGAGCTAAAAATCAAATATTGCTTCCTAAAAATCACATAATAACAACACTGTTGCTGGAACATACTCACAAAGAATATTTACATGCATATCACAGAACACTTATATCAATTTCCAGACAACAATACTGGATCTTAAGTGCAGGCATAGAAGCACGTAAAGTTCTTTCCAGATGTGTGAAATGCTTTAGAGCAAAACCCAAGTCCATAGACCAATTAATGGGTAATCTACCCAAAGAGAGAGTAGTGCCTTCTCGCCCATTCTATTACTCTGGGGTAGATTTCTGTGGTCCAATAAAGACTCACTACAAAGTTCGAGGAAAGGCTCCAACAAAGTCGTATTTGGCAGTTTTTTTTTGCTTTTCTACAAAAGCAGTTCATATTGAAGTAGTTGGAGATTTAACAACTGAGTCCTTTATTAACTGCTTAAAGCGATTTGTTGGTAGAAGAGGTGTATGCCACACTATATTTTGTGATAATGCCACAAATTTCGTCGGCGCCAAAAACCAATTAAAGGACTTGAAAGATTGGTTTAATCTTTCTGAAACACAATCCACAATCAATTTGAGTTGTTTAAGGTCGGGAATCAATTGGAAACACATCCCACCTAGATCACCCCACTTCGGAGGTCTTTGGGAAGCCGCAGTAAAATCGGCCAAAACATTGTTGTTAAAGTTCTTAGGACAGGCATCTTTCACCTATGAGGATCTTCTAACTGTCGTCATTCAAATTGAATCTATTCTCAATTCACGCCCACTCACTCCTATATCATCAGACCCAAATGACTTGGAGTCTTTAACTCCAGGTCACTTTCTTATCGGTACTCCATTGACATCGCTTCCAGAACTTGACGTTAGTAATCAAAACATCTCAAGATTAAACAAATTTCGTCAGATTCAGCATATCCAACAGCACTTTTGGCAAAGATGGTCAGCTGAATACCTCCACCTTCTTCAGCAGAAGTTGAAGTGGAAGGTACAGTCATAAAATCTAGAGGCTGGAACAATGGTAGTGATAAAGGATCCAAACCTGCCTCCAATGAAATGGAAGCTGGGTCGTGTATCCGAAGTTGTCAAGGGTACTGATGGATTAGTGCGAGTGGCAAGCGTCAAAACCAAAACTGGTATTTATCAACGGGCAATTCACAATCTATGTCCCTTACCAATTGACAATCAATGTGAAGTAAATCCATCCGAATCTGAGAAAAATGAATCCAGACGCATATTAAGAAGTGGTAAATCCATTCGCAGTGGTTTACTATCAATTGTTCTCGCCATTTTCTTGTTATTACCCTTCGTATCAGCTTTAGATGAACCAGTTAAAATGACCAAGTTTCAAGATGCCGCAGGTATATACTTCGAAGATATCGGTAGTGTTAGCACTGTAAGCAGCTTTTGGAACATTTATGTCTATTATAATTTATCATCATATTGGCAAGAGATTGGAGAAGTAAACTCTTATCTCAATCGCATTGATGAAAAATGTTCAAATGAACTGAGAAATAATCCATATTGCTTGCCCACTTTGATCACGCTTCGACACAGAATGTCATCAATAGAGCAAAATAACGATCTTATCCACAATTATCACACCTCGCATAACAAACAGATTAGAATTGCTAGATCTCCTTTCAATTTTATAGGAAACGTGGCGCATACTCTGTTTGGAGTACTTGACCAGGATGATGCTAAAGAAATAGCAAACCAAATTTCTATGGTTCATCAGGATGAACAACATCTTTCCAATCTTTTAAAAAAACAAGCTTCAATTGCAGATTCCACCGTTAATCTTTTAAAACGGAGCAGTAAGCAACTTAATCAACAATATGGACACCTTAGAAACATTTTTGAAAAGGCTTTTAACGGCATTGAAAAACAACAGGAAATCACTGATATCAATCAACAGGTTTCTGCACTAACATCCTATTTAATTTTGATCATAACAAATCTTGAAAAAATACAAGATACTTTACTTGATGTACTTCTCAGTCTAAACAATGCAAAAATCAATCCTTATTTTATCTCACCCACACAATTTATTGATCAACTTCAACTAATAAGAAATAATTTACCACCTCACCTTAATCTTCCCAAAGCATCTGTTCTGGATATGTTCAAAGTATCTTCAGTCAAAGGACGTAGTTTAAACGACTCAATAATTTTTGAAATGATGATTCCTTTAATTGACAATCAAGAATTCCAAATTTTAAACACAATCCATTAACATTTTTACATTTCTTAAGATAAAGAATTTTGAAAACAAAATAAAATACATTTTGAAATAAACATTGAATAAACATTTGAAAACAAAATAAAATACATTTTGAAATAAACAGACTGATTGGGCAGTTTTCATTTTGCGTGTGTTAATATATCTGTTGTCGACTTTAAACACTTTAAAGAAGCTGGAAACGCTTTTCGTTGTGATAAATGCAGAGTTTTAAGACGTAGATCTCTTGCTTGTATTGAACCGGTGCAAATTGAAACAGCAAATTCATTACCTTCTAGTGAAAGTGAAGGTGAATACACACTAAAAATGATCTATTTAAAGTTGACAAAGCTAGAAGAAACCAACCATCGTTTCCTTAAATCACTAAATGAACTAACATCGGAAAATGAAAAACTAAAAAACAAAGTTGAATTTCTGGAAAACAAGCTAAATTGGCAACAACAGCATCTTTTAACCAACTGTGTGGATTTAGTTGGAGTGCCAAAGGTTGACAATAAAAATGCAAAAGTCAAAGCACAAAAATTTTTTAGAAAAGCTCTATCTGTTGAAGTTCCTGATGATAAAATTGAGACATGCTTCGTAAAGAATTTGCGAAGTAAAGGTAAAGGAGATGGCGCAAGCCACTTTTCCAATAAACCTATCATCTGTCTCAAATTCTCCGACCTTTCAACCAAGAAGCAAATTATGAGAGAAAAGACCAAAAACAAAAAAAAATCTCAACTTACATGCGTTTGTCGAAAGCGGGAGCAGCAGTAGTGGAAGTAAAGCAACTGATATATACGTCAACGATGCTCTAACAAAATACACCCAGGCACTCTTCATGCAGGCAAAAGAGGCGAGAAAGAACAAGGGATATAAATATTTATGGTATAAAAACAATCAAATTCTTGCGAGAAAAGAGGAAGGTGGGAACGTCATTGCTATTAAAACATTTAATGATCTTGCACTTTTTATTTAGTGCATCTTTCTTTTTTTAATATGCTTAGTCAAATAAATTCAATAAACTTTAATATCGATGACGTCTCCATCATAGATCTCACAAATTTAAATTGTAACAATGTTTTTTATAATCCTTCTTATTGTGATAACAAACTATTTATTGTGCATCAAAATGTCAGAAGCTTAAGAGAAAACTTCTCAGCCCTTGCCTCTCATCTTGATTGTTTTATGTGCATTCCAGATTTTGTTTTTGTATCCGAGATTTGGATCTATGACTTTGAAAAATACGATTTTTCCTTGCCAGGTTATAATTTTTTTGCTAAAAAAAATGAAAGTTACGCGGCAGGTGGTGTAGGGTGCTTTGTAAATAACAAATATACTGATTGTGTATCATTAGATGTGAATTTTTGTAGCGCGGATATTCTTAAGGTTACTGTTTTGAAACGTGCTGCAAATTTTCATTTAACCAAACATAGACTTTATCACCCTATAAAATTCTAACGTTAATTTAATTTTGCTAAATGTTATTTACTCTAAACCTATCTAACGGCAAAGGCAAATGCCAAAAATGTATTCTTTGTATTATTCATTTTACAGTTCTTATCTAGCAAGAGAAAATTATTATCTTACGTTACATTTTTGCAATCATTACTCAGATGACTTGCTGTTTGACTACCACCGCGATAGTACCAAAAATTGTTTGTTCCGCGAATTAAATATTAAAATTTTTTTGTAATCAAATTGGCTTTTTTCCTAATAGAATTTTTGTAAATATAATGAAATAATTTTAATTAAACAAAGTTTTTTTTGGCCTTTTTTATTTCGATTCATTTGATGGTCCTTCGATGGTCGGATTTAAACAAATTTTTGGACATTATTGTGACGAATCGTGGTAAGACTAAATCCAATTAATTAATTAATTTAAAATTAATTTGGTGCACCTACTCATTGCATATGGCAATTGATGGTGATTATGTATGGTAGAATATTATGATCAGTGCGTAATTATTGAATATATTAAAGCAAACGTGACTATACTAAACTCGTGACAATTAAATTAAACTTTTCGGAAAAAGTGATATACCTAGTGCATGGATTGGGACCAAACACGTGTGGTTTCATCATACATATAATTTCATTCTTTAAAATAAATTATAATAATTAGATTAATATGAACGTGATTAAAATTAAACGGGTTTATGCAAAAGGTAGTTTAACGCGAGCGGCTAGTTATGCAGAGTCGTTAACCGATAACATAACACTCTCAGAACTTGAAACACGTTTAGAAAGACTCAATGAAGCGTGGTTAGATTTAGTAGCTCTAAATAATGATCTTTGCGAATTTTGTGACAACGAAAACTTTGTAGATCCAGTTCTTGAATTGGAAGAGTACGAAGAAAAATATTTAACGACACAATCAACATTAAGAAATCGTATTCGTCTGTTAAAATCTCAAGATTGTGCTGCTGATGATGCTATTGTCGAAAAATTAGCTGACCAGCAGACTTCGTTCTTAAAAACTTTAAATTCCGCCACACAAAAATCTTCAGTGAAACTACCTACAGCTAATATTCCCATTTTCGATGGCAAGTATGAAGATTGGCCTGAATTTAAAGATCTTTTTTTGAGTTCGGTCGACGTAAATACAACTTTAAGCGGGTCGCAAAAGTTTCAGTACCTTAAATCTTTTCTTCGTGGCAATGCTGCAGGATTATTAAAACACATGCGTTGTTCGGAAGACAATTACTTGGAAGCATGGGATAGATTAGAATCTCGGTATGAAAAAACTCATCTCATTGTTCAGGCTTTCGTTGAATCTTTTTTGTCATTACCATCGTCTAATTCTGAAAATGTAGTTGCGCTTCGTAAGATAACTGATGGAGCTGATGAAGTTATCCGCGGTCTTAATGCTTTGATGTCCAACAATCGCGATCCATGGCTCATATATCTGCTACTGCAAAAGGTTGATCCTGTCACTCGACAAGCATGGGCTGATAAAATAGAATCACGTGAAACTGTTACGATCGATCAATTTTTGACTTTTTTGCAGACTCGGTATAATAGTTAAGAAGCATGTAGTTCACTCGTTTCAACCCGTTGGAAACCCATAGTCTCGTCAGTTAGGTCACACTTTGCAGAATCAACACAATCTTGCCCTCAATGTCATCGTGATCATATTTTGCCACAATGTAAGGAGTTTATCACACTTGATGTCATTTCTCGTCGTAATTTTGTAAAAAAACATTCGATTTGCTTTAACTGTTTGCGTCAAGGTCATGGTTCGTACAAATGTCGGTCAAACTTTCGGTGTAAGACATGCAAGGCTCGTCATCATTCTCTTGTACATCTTACACAAAACCTTGCAAGTGAAGCTTCTTCTTCGACACCTATTCAACCTGCTAATACATTCGCGGTATCAGATCTTCCAATCGTTTCAAACCATTCGCTTGAATCTTCTCGTCTTTATCAAACAATTCTTCCCACAGCAATTGTTAAGGTTCAAGATAGCCAAGGATCTTTTCAACATATCCGCATACTGCTCGACACAAGGTTTCAGGTCTCGTTCATAACCGAACATGTTGTTCAATGTCTGGGGCTCAAACGTAAAAGGTCTAAGATTCCAATTACAGGAATTGAATCAACTAGTGCTGGTGTGACCAATGGATTGGTTACTTTAGATCTTTTTTCTCGATTTAATTCTAATTTTGTTCAAGTTAACTGTTTTGTTATTTCAAAACTCAAGTCATTATTGCCAGCTTCGTCTGTTATCAATATTAATAAAAACAATCTACTTTCACTCGAACTAGCTGACCCAGGTTTTAATGAACCTGGTGGAATAGATATATTAGTTGGTGCAGACAAGGTTTTTAGTATTCTAACTGGCCCTTCTAATCCAGCAAAGGACCAAACACTGGAAAGAATTCCTACTATTTTTGGATGGGTCGTAGCTGGTCAATTTTCTCAAGAACCTTCTGAGCTTAAAACATTTTGCACTCAATTAGATCTCTCTCAAGATTTCGATCTCGAAAAATTTTAGAGGCTAGAAGAAGTATCAAGCTCACCCGTTTTGTCAGTAGAGGAGCAACAAGCTGAGGACAGTTTTGTTGCAACACATTCTCGCAATTCTGATGATGGTAAATTCATGGTAGAGCTGCCATTCAAACCAAATCAGGACCATAATTTTGGAAACTCTTTTTTAATCGCTTTCAATCGTCTTAAATCAATCGAAAGGAGGTTCGTAAACAACCCTGACTTAAAAACCCAATACACAAAATTCATCAATGAATACATTTCGCTTGGGCACATGGAAGAGGTACCTTCGAATGAGTTCGAAATTGATAATAAATCACGCTGTCTTTAAGTGATAGTAGCACAACCAAACTAAGGGTTGTATTCGACGGTTCCGCAAAAAGCTACACAAGTCAATCCTTAAACGAATGTCTTCTCGTAGGCCCCACAATTCAACGTGATATATTTTCAATATGCCTAAGATTTCGTCGACATAAATACACCATCTCGGGGGATATAGAGAAAATATATCGTCAGATTTGGGTGTCACCCAAGCACACCGACTTTCAAAGGATTGTGTGGCGCGAATCACCGACAAGCCCACTCAAACATTATCGTCTTCGTACGGTTACTTATGGCACTGCATCTGCACCCTTCTTGGCTGTTCGTTGCCTCAAACAAATTGCTCTTGAATCCTATTTGTCACATCCTATTGCATCTTCGATTATTCTAAACGACTTTTATGTAGATGATGTTATTACTGGAGCAAATTCTATAGACGAAGTAATAAAGCTACAATCAGAACTGGTAGAACTACTGAAAACTGCTGGTTTTTATCTGAGAAAGTGGACAACCAACTGCTGGCCTTTGCTTTTATCGTTGCCAGATGAACAAAGAGAAATATCTCCAATGGAAGTTGAAGATTCGAATTTAGTAAAGGTATTGGGGTTGCAATGGTGTCCATCGCGGGATTCTTTTTCTTACAGAGTTCGTTTAGATACATCTAACAGCATCACCAAACGTCGAATTCTCTCGGAAGCATCAAGGAACTTCGACCCAATTGGATTTTTGTCTCCAGTGGTAGTAGCAGTGAAAATTATCATGCAGGATCTCTGGAAGGAAAAGTTAACTTGGGACAAAGTAGTTCCAGAGTGCCTCGCTGATCGTTGGAACTCAGTGCATCAAGAACTTTACCATTTGGAATCACTACGCATTCCTAGAATAATGTGTACAAACAGAAACAACTGGGAATTTCATGGTTTTTGTGATGCTTCGTTGGACGCGTATGCAGCTGTCATATATTGCAGAAGTGTTAATCCAGATAATAGTGTATCGGTTTCATTAGTAGCAGCTAAAAGTAAAGTTGCACCTATAAAAATTCTTTCCCTTCCCAGACTTGAACTCTGTGGAGCTCTTCTTTTCGTGAAGAATTTGGCAGTTCGTGAAGAATTTGCAAAAGAAGACTTGGAAGAGAGAAGTATTACAATCGCAAAAGCAAAGGTATTATTATCTAATGTAGAATCTAACATATTGTTGGAAACCCTCATTAATAATTCGTCTGATTGGTTAAAACTTATTCGTACAGTCGCATATGTAAATCGTTTTGTAAACAATTCTCGTAAAAAATACATTAATTGTGATTTTCAAGCTTTATCTACTAAAGAATTTGCACTTTCAAAAACTCTTCTCATAAAATCAGTGCAGTTTTCATTATTCGCGTCAGAAATCGAACTCCTTCGGAAAAACAAACCTTTGCCTAAAAGAAATAAATTATTATCTCTGAGCCCTTTCCTTGATTCTTTCGGAGTGCTTCGTGTTGGAGGTTGTATACAAGAATCGAATTTATCATACGTCCAAAAACATCCAATAATATTGTGTAAAACTCACGTTGTTTACAAGCACAAACAATATTTACATTCGGGAGTGACACTGACATTTTCGTTAATAAAAAGAAACTTTTATATTCTCGGCTGTAGAAATCTGATTCGCAAAATCGTTCATGATTGTGTCCGCTGTTTTCGTCAACGGATCACAACTTCGCAGCAGCTCATGGGTAATTTACCTATAGATCGTGTAAGTTATTCGCGACATTTCAGCAAGGTGGGCTGTGACTATGCCGGTCCAATAACATTAAGACTATCTCGCGGACGAAATCAGAAATTTGTTAAATCATACATAGCCCTTTTTGTTTGCCTTGCTACCAAAGGGATTCATCTTGAACTGGTAGGAGATTTATCTACAAATGCCTTTTTGTTAGCTTTAGATCGGTTTGTCTCTCGTCGTGGAAAACCAAGCGAAATTTGGAGCGATAATGGCACAAATTTTCATGGCGCGAAACGTACACTAGACCAAATGTACAATCTTCTTCTAAATAAATTTCATAACACCATCGTTGCAGATCATCTTTCAAAGGATAATATATCCCGGAAATTTATCCCTCCTTCGGCCCCACACTTCGGAGGCAGGAGTAAAATCTGTCAAAACACACCTCAAGCGGACGATCGGCGATGCAAAGTTGACATACGAAGAGATGTATACTCTTCTAACAAAGATTGAAGGCCTTTTAAACTCGCGTCCAATGTGGCAAATATCAGATGGAGAACCCACTGCTTTAACTCCAGCTCATTTCATGATTGGTGAACCATATGTCGCTGTTCCTCAATCTATAAATGATTCAATTTCTAATAATTGCATAAAAACTAATGGGTTTGCTTTACAGGCACTTCTACAAGGTTTCTGGAAGCGATGGCACCAGGAATATTTGACATCACTTCAGCATCGGCCAAAGTAGCAGAAACTTCAACCAAATCTTCAGGTAGATGATTAGATTTTTTAGATTTAAGATTTAATATGATTTTATTTATCATGAAGCTCAATTCGTTATAAAAAATTTACAAATCATTTTAAGGCATGGCCTAAGCCGTCTGCCAGTTGACAAATATTCAAAGTTTAGTTCAAAATCAATAAATTACAAATTACATGATGTATGTTTACACTAATTAAAACAGTTCCTCTATTATTTGTTTCCTGTATTTGAGTGCTATTCTCGTGAATTCAAACAGAGCCATCCAATCGTTTCCATTAAGAACACCAATCATTTCTTCTTCGCTGAGGGTGCATTTACTGAAGACGCTCCTACGGGTTTCTACTAAGATGGGGCATTTACCAAGGAAATGGAAGACATTTTCTCGCTCACGTTGGTTACACAGGCTGCAAATTTCGGGACGATCGTCTCTGTGTGGTATAAAGTTGAGTGGCAGCAACTCTCCTCTAGTTTTTAAAATGAGTGACATGAGGGCGGTGGAGTACTCTTCTTTAAAATAACTATTGCTTGAGAGATTATAGTCCAGCTTAGCGTAAATTTCCCGATTAGATGATTGCCGTAGTTGTACTGATGATGTAGTTGTACTGAAGGAACCAAATTTACCACCATCGAAATGGATTTTTGGTCGTATCCTGCAATTGCATTCCGGCAAAGATGGACATGTCAGAGTTGTCATTGTTAAGACAAGTTTTGGAACCTATACTCGTCCCATCTCTAAAGTTGCCCGCCTTCCTACTTCTGAAATACCGGAGTCTTCCAGGGGGGGTGAATGTTTTGAAATGTGCTGCAAATTTTCATTCAACCAAGACTAGACTTTATCACCCTATAAAATTTTAACGTTAATTTAATTTTACTAAATGTTATTTACTCTAAAGCTATCTAACGGCAAAGGCAAATGCCAAAAATGTATTCTTTGTATTATTCATTTTACAGTTCTTATCTTGCAAGAGAAAATTATTATCTTACGTTACATTTTTGCAATCATTACTCAGATGACTTGCTGTTTGACCACTGTTTGTTCGATTCAGTTACTTTTAGATGCAATCAAGAGTCTTATGTTGTTTTTTGCGTCTACAGACTTCATATGTTTCATGTTTCGGCGTTCATGGAAGAATTATCTGGTCTCTTAGACATTGAAAAATCAAAGAATTTAATTATTTTGGGTGACTTCAATATAAATATCATAGAAAATAATGGTGTTGCTTCAGCTTATTTAGCACTTTTAGATTCACATGGTCTTACTTGCTTCGGTAATGAACCAACTAGATGTGAATCAGGTAGTTGCTTAGACCATATACATGGACGCTTCAATTTTGACTATGTTAATTGTTTTGAGAAGTGTGTTTTCGATTTTAGAATCACAGATCATTCCATGACATGCCTTTTATTAAATACCAAGAGTATTAAACATAGAAACAATATCAGTTTATCAAAAAAAATAACGAAAATCGACTTAACTAAGCTTAAAAATCTTCTTCTTTATGAATTTTGGGAAGGTGTGTATTTAGAAACTAATGCTTCTACTTCATATGATATATTTCTTGATACCCTAACAAAGCATATAACTCACTGTACATCAACTTTTACATCGAAAAAGCCTTTAAAACAACTTAAGCCCTGGATCACTAGGCACTTATGCAAAAATAGACTAAGGGTTAAATGTGCCAAATTTCCTAACAACAACTATCTAAAATCCAAATATAAAAGTCTTTGGTTACAACTTAAAAGAGAAATACCAAAGTGTCGTGATAACTATTATCGTGCTCAGTTTAATTTGGCCAAAGGAAATTTAAAAAGTGAATGGCAAGTTGTTAACGAAATCCTTAATAAGCCGAAATCATCCGGAAACCCTACTGCTATACGAATAGGAGAGAATACCGTTTGTGAGAAAGTTTTAATCGCTGAAGAGTTCAATAAATACTTTACTTCAGTAGTAAGTAGTGTAAGACATTCCTCCATTCAAAACAACTGTATTCGATGCTCCTTTCTTCCACCGACACGGGCGCAGAGAAACAGTTTTGCGTTTGACGCAATTACTGCGTTTGATTTGTTAAAAGCCATTGGTTCATTAAAGAACTCAAACGCTTGTGGGTTTGATGGTATTTCAAACATCATGCTTAAAAAAATAGGTTGTTTCGTGGTTGATGTTTTAACGCATATATTCAACTTGAGTGTAAGGACGGGAATTTTTCCTGAAGCCCTCAAATGTGCAGACGTCATTCCTCTATTCAAAAAGGGATCAGCTAGTGACATATGTAATTATAGACCCATATCTCTTCTCCCTGTTGTAAGTAAAGTCTTTGAAAAGGTTGTTAAAAAAAGAGTTGTAAGTTTCTTAACTAGAACTAGTTTTTTAGTGTTTCTCAATTCGGGTTTCAAGAGGGAAAATCAACTGAAGATGCTTTGTTGATTTTTTGCTCTAGAATATTTTCTAATCTTGATAGTAAAAAACATACTGCGGGTTTATTTGTTGACATTACGAAGGCGTTTGATATGGTTGACCACAACATTTTGTTGTGTAAGCTTCAAAATGCTGGTTTTCGTGGTTTCATACTTGAATGGTTTAGAAATTATCTTGAAAACAGAACACAATGTGTAAAAATTGAAGAATCTCGAAGCACAATAAAACTAGTGAATTTGGGTGTGCCACAAGGTTGGGTATTGGGTCCTATTCTTTTCCTGGTGTACATTAACTCACCATTTGATTTGAATTTTAGAGGCAAAATCACGGCTTTTGCTGACGACGTTGGTTATTCTTATGGCTCAAGTAGCACCTTAGACCTAACTTGTGATATAAATTGGGATCTTAATTTATTGCGTATATGGTTTTCTGAACATAATTTGATGATTAGCTCTAAAACTAAAATTATGTTTTTCAGCTTGACTTCCAGAGATTGTTTTGAAACTAATCTGTACTATCACGCACCGGAGTGTCAACGTTTTAAAATTTGTGACGGCACAATATGTTCTCTGGGCCGTTACTCTGATTCCTTTTCTAGGAGTATGAGTTGTAGTAAAAATTGCTTTTTAGTTGAGACTGTTGATGAATTTAAATATTTGGGGCTGTGTATAGATTCAAGGATGAGTTTTACCAATCACACAGAAAATTTGAGGAAATATTTCCGTTGTGCTGTTAGACATTTGTATTATCTGCGAAATATATGCTCTCCTTTTCTTTTGAAAACTATTTACTACGGAATTTTTCATTCTAAGCTTCAATATGGGATTGCATGTTGGGGAGGCGCAGGTCATAATAAAATTCAACCCCTATTAATCTTACAAAAATTGATTTTAAGAAACATATGTCGTAAGACTAGACGCCATCCTAGTTACCCTCTGTTTTGTGATCAAAAAATTCTTCTTGTCCGTCATTTGTATTGTTTTAAGGTGCTAAAAACTTTTTTCTTGAGGTCTGAAAATTTAAATTTTCGTATTTAAATTTAAAAAGTGAATGGCAAGTTGTTAACGAAATCCTTAATAAGCCGAAATCATCCGGAAACCCTACTGCTATACGAATAGGAGAGAATACCGTTTGTGAGAAAGTTTTAATCGCTGAAGAGTTCAATAAATACTTTACTTCAGTAGTAAGTAGTGTAAGACATTCCTCCATTCAAAACAACTGTATTCGATGCTCCTTTCTTCCACCGACACGGGCGCAGAGAAACAGTTTTGCGTTTGACGCAATTACTGCGTTTGATTTGTTAAAAGCCATTGGTTCATTAAAGAACTCAAACGCTTGTGGGTTTGATGGTATTTCAAACATCATGCTTAAAAAAATAGGTTGTTTCGTGGTTGATGTTTTAACGCATATATTCAACTTGAGTGTAAGAACGGGAATTTTTCCTGAAGCCCTCAAATGTGCAGACGTCATTCCTCTATTCAAAAAGGGATCAGCTAGTGACATATGTAATTATAGACCCATATCTCTTCTCCCTGTTGTAAGTAAAGTCTTTGAAAAGGTTGTTAAAAAAAGAGTTGTAAGTTTCTTAACTAGAACTAGTTTTTTAGTGTTTCTCAATTCGGGTTTCAAGAGGGAAAATCAACTGAAGATGCTTTGTTGATTTTTTGCTCTAGAATATTTTCTAATCTTGATAGTAAAAAACATACTGCGGGTTTATTTGTTGACATTACGAAGGCGTTTGATATGGTTGACCACAACATTTTGTTGTGTAAGCTTCAAAATGCTGGTTTTCGTGGTTTCATACTTGAATGGTTTAGAAATTATCTTGAAAACAGAACACAATGTGTAAAAATTGAAGAAACTCGAAGCACAATAAAACTAGTGAATTTGGGTGTGCCACAAGGTTGGGTATTGGGTCCTATTCTTTTCCTGGTGTACATTAACTCACCATTTGATTTGAATTTTAGAGGCAAAATCACGGCTTTTGCTGACGATGTTGGTTATTCTTATGGCTCAAGTAGCGCCTTAGACCTAACTTGTGATATAAATTGGGATCTTAATTTATTGCGTATCTGGTTTTCTGAACATAATTTGATGATTAGCTCTAAAACTAAAATTATGTTTTTCAGCTTGACTTCCAGAGATTGTTTTGAAACTAATCTGTACTATCACGCACCAGAGTGTCAACGTTTTAAAATTTGTGACGGCACAATATGTTCTCTGGGCCGTTACTCTGATTCCTTTTCTAGGAGTATGAGTTGTAGTAAAAATTGCTTTTTAGTTGAGACTGTTGATGAATTTAAATATTTGGGGCTGTGTATAGATTCAAGGATGAGTTTTACCAATCACACAGAAAATTTGAGGAAATATTTCCGTTGTGCTGTTAGACATTTGTATTATCTGCGAAATATATGCTCTCCTTTTCTTTTGAAAACTATTTACTACGGAATTTTTCATTCTAAGCTTCAATATGGGATTGCATGTTGGGGAGGCGCAGGTCATAATAAAATTCAACCCCTATTAATCTTACAAAAATTGATTTTAAGAAACATATGTCGTAAGACTAGACGCCATCCTAGTTACCCTCTGTTTTGTGATCAAAAAATTCTTCCTGTCCGTCATTTGTATTGTTTTAAGGTGCTAAAAACTTTTTTCTTGAGGTCTGGAAATTTAAATTTTCGTATTGTATCTAATTTTAACCTACGTAGTAATCATATGAATTTCACACCTGTACCTCACTTTCGCACTACTGCTTTTCGTAATTTTTATTCTGTATCTTCATGTCGCTTATTCAATAAACTCCCACAATATTAGGAGCATAACTATTCTTGGGTTTTTCTTCAAGCAAATAAGATTCTGGCTCTTTGATTTAAATTATGTAACATTAGAATCTCTTCTCATTGGCACTTTGATTTAATCATATAATTATCTAATGAATTTAGCTTATTTTGAAATGTATGTTGAAATGTATGTTATTCCTTTTATAATATTTTTCATTTTCTGAATTTTTCTGATTTTTTGTGATTTATTTTATAGTTTCTGAGGGTCACCCCACCCCAATTCTTAAACTTTAATATTTGTATAAACTAAATTAACTGAAGTGGCATTTGACACTATTTTTATACCTTGGTATTACAAAATACAAAATGTCACTTATTATTAAATATTATATATTCTCATTAAATTCAGATATAATATATGCAAAATATTATATCTGAATTTAATGAGAAATAAAAACATATCTATCTATCTAATGTGGAATAAAATCATATCTTCACCAGTAATGATGTGATGTAGGAAACACCATAACCGACATCTGCGGCTGGACCAAAACCACCGCCAGCAATCATTACATTTGAATGTATTTATTTTGTGTGTCTGTCCGTGGAAGGATTTTCTAGTGGACAGGCGCCAAGGTTTACTTAACATTTCTTTAATAACGAAGAATCCAATACCAGGTACTTTAACAAAACAGATGCCTTTCGATTCCACGGTAGGACTTTTTGTAGCCCGACAAAGCTTTGAAAAGTTAGAAATTACAAAATCCGTCAGTAGGCACGGACACCAAAGGGTCATTAAATCAATTTACTCGCCTTTTTCATAGTACAAACAGATGTTCTTGAACAAGCCAAGCCTTTCAGAAAATGACATTCGGTCTAAAATGACTGCCACCCTTTGTATGTAGAATTCAACGATCCCGTATTGGCTAACGCCAATAGTGTCTGATATGGTTTTATCAAACAGACTGTTATTGTTTCGTTTCTACATTTTAAACAAATCGAATAGGTATTCTAGACCTAGGCTATTAAGGTCACTTTCATATTTCGAGCCCTTCCAAATGAACAGTATTGATTTTGTTGCGATTCGAGTTCAGTAAGTTATGCAAATCCTTATACATCATATCTGGGTGTTGACTAGTTTGAGTAGAAGCATACAAACACGTTGTCGTCATTGGGCTTGGGCATGAAAAATGAGACCGAGTTCGTTCTGAGGCTGATTGTTTTGCCTACCGCAGGGAGGTTTTTATATTATTATTAAAAATATTTAAGAAACTTACCTTCAAATATTGTTGCAACAGGACGATGAAAGCAACTTTGTGAGGGGTACTTTCGAAGTACTTTGGGTGGCTCAGCACTGTTTTGCCAAAATCAATCGAACAATAAAAAACAATGTATTTTTTTTTAAGTTTTATTCTTTCCGGATATCAATTAAAGTTAGCATTTTTTGTAGGTAATTAAATGAATTAATAATATAGATTTTTACTAGTTACTTTCTGTTTATTCTTATGTTTATAAACTGCCTAGCTTATTCGAGTGCCATCATGCATTTGCATTTTTTTTATTGGCATATTATGTCAAAGAATTCTCCAAACTGAGAGTGGATGACCTGTGGTCCCGATTCACACTATCCGGAATGGTACAACAAAAACAAAAAAATATTCAATCAAATTCATTTTTCCTTAAATCATTTATTTTTGTTGCTTTTTGTTGCTGCTATATATATAAATTAAATGTCTCTGTTTCATGACACTATTTATGGCAATGCTAACTGCAAAACTGCACATTTTGTGATGAGTTATCTTACAAATGCACGCAATGGTTTAAAATTTGTCATTTTAATGCTAGAAGTTTAAATGATAGTAAATTTGATTATATAAAGGAGATTTTCAATGATGTGAATGTTGATGTTATCTGTGTGAGTGAAACATGGTTTCATTCTTATGTCCCGATAGTATCCGGAACCATTTCTCTTATAAGAAATGGTAGGTATACTTCTACTATTGGTGGTGGGGTTGCAATTCATTGCAGATCATCGCTTAAATGTTAGATTATAAGTAAATCAGATACTACTGGCGTTGAATTCATAATTCTTGAAATTTCTCATGGGAGTGTTAATTGTATAGTAGCCTGTGTTTATAATCCCAATAGGAGTTACTCACCTGCTTCTTTTTTTACCGCCCTTGAACCTCTTTTAGTCTCATATGAACATATTATTGTTTGTGGTGATTTTAATGCTGATATTCTTAAAGTAGATTCTCGTTCTTCTCAACTCCTTGATTCTGTTGCTGCTGCTGGTCTCAAAGTTATTAATAATTTTGCCCCGAATTGCTCCCCAAGTTTACTTGATTTGATTATTGTATCTGATCCAGCTAATATTCTCTTGAATGACCAAGTGTCTCTTGGTGGTATTTCAGATCATGACCTAATCTTCTGTACTTAGAATTTAGACTTCTCTCATTCTCAGATTCCACTTACTTTTACATATAGTGATTTTAAGACGACTAATTTTGAAGCCCTGTATTTTGATGCAAGTAGTCTAGCTTGGTGCGATTGCTTAAACATTCCGGATGTTGACAATAAACTCAATTACATACAAAACCTCTTAAAATAATTATTTTTCAAGCACGTTCCCCTTAAAACTGTTAAAATTCAAAACAAAAAGTGTCCTTGGTACAATACTGAGGTTATAAATGCAATAAATAATCGGAGAAAATATTATCTTAAATGGAGGAAATCGCCACAACCCGAAACTTGGCGGCTATACTGTTCTTTTCGTAACCAAGCAACTTCTATTATACGAATGGCCAAAAGGAAATTTTTTTTTTGCATTTAAATTCATTTTTTATTTTTTCATTTTCTTATATCTATCTTAATGCTAGACAAAAAAATCTTAAACAACTAGCTTACATATTAACTTAACTAACTTACCCATACGGGCGCTCTAAATTATACTATAACTATATTTAAAAAATGCCTTTCGGCGTAAAGACTACTCTTAATTTAAAATTCAATATTACTTAAACCTAAACAAGAAAATTCTTTAAAAAACTTGTTTTTCAAGACATTATTTTATTTAAAAACTAAAATAAAACTAAAATATACGTAAAATATACGTAATAATTATACCTAAATAACTTAAAACTACTTAAAATACTTAAAATAACTTAAAACTAGAACAGCCACCAGCAGTTTTTTTTTTTTGCCGATGCACATGCACAAACGCTTATACATATATGTATACGCGTGTATGCGCTCAAGCACATATCCACAAACATGCAATTTTTTGATTTTTTATATTTTTTTGGTACCTCTGTCCTGTCCTACTAAATCTACCTAGTTATACCTTAGAAATACGTAGGTCGGCCAAGGCAACAACCTCGACTAACCATCAATATCAAGGTGGTCACCCAACCACCAGTATTTTTTAACTTGCTTATTCAAGTCCTTTTTGTCCCGAAAGGGGACAGCTCTACTGAACCGCAGACGCTCTGCTCCGTTCCCAGAGCCGACGTCTCGACCATACAGGATTCGCCGATCCACAGTTTTACGGCCGACGTGGTAGATTAACGGAACCGCCAATCTATCCTGTATCAGCCCCCGACTGTCTAAATAGAGGAATGTCTTGGGCGAGATGAAACCGTTAAGACAAACGCTCTCACTACATATATTCTTCATTGGGGTAATAAGCCCCGAAAATAAGTCCATTGGCTGAGGTCATCGCTCTCGCAATGTGACCCCGAATCAGGTTAATTAAAAAGTTATCTATCCTGTTTATATTGGCCCCTTTGTATAAGACCTCGTTGGCATAATAATGTTTGTACTCCGACTCTGGTGTTCTGTGTAATCCAAGACAGGTCCTAAGACACTGCCTCTCAAACCCCGAATCTTTTCCATTTGAGATGGGGCAACGTTAAACCACACAGGGCACCCATAGGCAATCATCGGCCGGATGAGGGCCATGTAGCAAATCACCTTTACCCTGTTTTCAAGGCGGCTGCTATAAAACAACCGACTTGTCAGAGCAAACGCTCCCCTAGCTCTGGTCAGAGCAGCATCTATATGTCGATTGAAATATAGATACTGATTTAGACAGATACCAAGGTACTTTACTACATCTTTACTCGCCAGTGGATGTCCATTTGGTCCAACGATCACTAGATTTCTCCAGTTTTTTCTTGTATCCCTAGAAGCCTTAGACAAAGGGGTTCTAAACAGGATAGTTTCTGATTTTTGAAAGTTAATTTTTAACTTCCAATCATCGCAATATCGCTGAATCCTGTCGAAGTCACGCTGCAAGAGAATTCTGATGACTTCAACTTTTGGACCCGTCCTGTACGCTACAAGGTCATCGGCATACGCAATCGCATGAGTGAGACTACCTATCAGATCGCTGGTGTAAATACTAAAAAGAATCGGCGAGTTCACAGCTCCTAACTGTAGACCGTTTTTAATATCAAAAGTTTTGGCGGAAGTTACATTGCCACTTTTGACAACAAACTTTCTACCATTGATAAATGTTTCTTGATCGCGGATGTACCGATTGGAGTCCGGATCGCCCGATTAATTTCTTTAAGTCATCCACGCACATATACCTTATAACTGCATGAAAGATATATTAAAAACGTCACGAAATTGCCGATTGCCATTATCAAGTGCCTTTCGATTTTGTATCTTTTTTTTGCGCTTAAGTTGTATTTGAATTTAAAAGTTTTAATTAAAATTAAAAGAAATTGTTTTTCGAAAGTGCACGGCAAATCTATTATACCTACCTGCATATTATGTATGTGCCTATAATATATATATGAATTGATATATATATATATATATATATATATATATATAAGCCAGTCTGATATGATCGAGCGGCCCATTTAAACGGTCTTTATGTATTGATACAAAAATCTACCTCATCTTTAAGGAAGTGCGACAACATGGGAACCTTAGATATTTATATAGCTATTTTTTTTATGTAATTTGGCGTATTATTAAAATTCCTTTTTTTTTAAATTGCAAAAGTACTTGTAAGTTCATATTGCCGAATTTTTGAACTCGTATGAGGGTTAAAAATATATATACATACATATATATATCATATTTAGATTCTTTTGCCGCCTTCAAATTTAATCGTCATTTTTTTTTGTTGACGACCACAACAAAAAAGCTTCCTGCGTCTGCCTATAAATAGCTCTAGTTAGGTAGGAGAGGTCCCTTTTTTAAAATTTATGAAGTTTGTCTTGGGTGAAATTTTGTGCCCTGCGTGATACATATATGTAATGTGCTTAGTACTTTCATCTTTCGTGCTTTTGGTATTCCTTTTTTTTTTGGTATTTTTTTTATTCTTGTTTAAAATGTTTGCTTGTTTAATTTAGTGATAATCTTTTTTTGTTGTATGACCGATGGTCGTATTATCAATTATTTTGTACAGTATTAATTAAATCATTAAAATCCGAATTAATGTTATCTATTTTGTAATCATAATTCTAATGGTACCCTTTTCATTAAAAATCA
The DNA here is from genome assembly GCA_951217065.1 of Baccha elongata. Classification (NCBI taxonomy): domain Eukaryota; kingdom Metazoa; phylum Arthropoda; class Insecta; order Diptera; family Syrphidae; genus Baccha; species Baccha elongata. The sequence continues at coordinate 312,608 of CATNUY010000333.1, forward strand.
AAATTTGTAAATTACGCCAAAAGGGAATTATACCATCTTGTCAAAAGAAAAAATGACATTAGACAGACACTATACAGATGACAGATTGAAATATGTATCGCGCTTTTTCCAAACTGTCAAACTCAGGATCTTACAGAAAGCTATTTGGAAAAAAATTTTTAAATGCGGTTTTCTTTTTTGTGTAAAATTTGTGATTTCCGTGGCTTAAAAAATTATTTTAATTAGCAAAACCAAAAAATACATCTGTATGTTTCTGTTGACGTTGCACATCCTCTTTGTATGCCATTAAGGGCGTACAAAATTATAGCCACATGAGTGCATGTCTCAAACAGACCTGCTTTGAATTGGCAGTGGGCAGATTCTACATTTCCACTCTCCGTGATGATGATCCAGGCCTCCAAAGGTTTTTCATTTAGGCGCTGGGAAAACAAAACCTGAATAGATACTGTGATGTACCTTGGGTTTCTCTGGCTGAGGTATACTCGCTGGTGTCCAGGGTTTTACTAAAGAAGGTACACTAAAACTTAAGTTTCAAAGTTTTTCCTTTATTCAATCAAGAAAATAGTTTTATTATTAAAAATAATTAAATTTTAATTAAATTCTATAGTTTTAAAGTTTGGATTATTAGGCTATGTGCTTTTATTTTCTCCAATTTCGGTTTTTCGGTGTTAATTTCCAGTGTGTCTTTAGAGTCCAACGTCGGTTGTTGTTTCCTTAGTAAGGTTCCTTCCGGTGCTTCCTTTCTCGTATATTTCTTCAAATTTTAATAACGGTAGATTGGGCAAACATCGTCTGGACTAACAACCTTTGTATTGATGCTGGAAAACTGCAGTATTTCTACTGGCAACCACAGTATTTCTACTGGCAACCACAGTATTTCTACTGGCAACCTCAGTATTTCTACTGGCAACCACAGTATTTCTACTGGCAACCACAGTTTTTCAACTGGCAACCACAGTATTTCTACTGGCAACCACAGTATTTCTACTGGCAACCACAGTATTTCTACTGGCAACCTAAGTATTTATACTGGCAACCACAGTATTTCTACTGGCAACCACAGTATTTCTACTGGCAACCACAGTATTTCTACTGGCAACCACAGTATTTCTACTGGCAACCACAGTTTTTCAACTCGCAACCTCAGTATTTCTACTGGCAACCACAGTATTTCTACTGGCAACCACAGTATTTCTACTGGCAACCACAGTATTTCTACTGGCAACCACAGTATTTCTACTGGCAACCTCAGTATTTCTACCGGCAACATCAGTATTTCTACTGGCAACCACAGTATTTCTACTGGCAACCACAGTATTTCTACTGGCAACCACAGTATTTCTACTGGCAACCACAGTATTTCTACTGGCAACCACAGTTTTTCAACTGGCAACCTCAGTATTTCTACTGGCAACCACAGTATTTTTACTGGCAACCTCAGTATTTCTACTGGCAACCACAGTATTTCTACTGGCAACCACAGTATTTCTACTGGCAACCACAGTTATTAACTGGCTTGTTTTAATTTGTCTCTGAGATCCCTTACCGCTGGTGGGGGGAAATCTCTGCAAGAGTTAAATAACTCACAGTATTTCTACTGGCAACCACAGTATTTCTACTGGCAACCTCAGTTTTTCAACTGGCAACCTCAGTATTTCTACTGGCAACCACAGTATTTCTACTGGCAACCTCAGTTTTTCAACTGGCAACCTCAGTATTTCTACTGGCAACCACAGTATTTCTACTGGCAACCACAGTATTTCTACTGGCAACCACAGTATTTCTACTGGCAACCACAGTATTTCTACTGGCAACCTCAGTATTTCTACCGGCAACCTCAGTATTTCTACTGGCAACCACAGTATTTCTACTGGCAACCACAGTATTTCTACTGGCAACCACAGTATTTCTACTGGCAACCACAGTATTTCTACTGGCAACCTCAGTATTTCTTCTGGCAACCACAGTTATTAACTGGCTTGTTTTAATTTGTCTCTGAGATCCCTTACCGCTGGTGGGGGGAAATCTCTGCAAGAGTTAAATTACCCACAGTATTTCTACTGGCAACCTCAGTAATTCTACTGGCAACCTCAGTTTTTCAACTGGCAACCTCAGTATTTCTACTGGCAACCACAGTATTTCTACTGGCAACCACAATTTTTCAACTGGCAACCACAGTATTTCTACTGGCTTTAAAAATAGCAATTTCTTACCACTGGTGGGGGAAATTTACTGCCGTAATTATTATAGGTTCTTACCCTCTGTTTAAATTAGTAAAGTCTTACTGACTCCTATTATTTCGGCTTTTCGGTTTTTATACTGATATTACACTTCAACGGTATACTTCGGTACGTTTCGGAGTGATATGAACGGCCTTCTCTCGTTAAGTCCTTGGCTGTAAGTGACTGTTAATTTTTTTTTGCAAACTTCACTTTTTTTTTTTTTTTTTTTACACTATCAGATCCTGTTCATAAGGAGCTTAGAGCAAGCTTCAGCTTATGAACAAAGATTTGCCAACACATTATATGTGTTCCACTGGCTCATCACTTAGTGCTGGTGTTAGTTGTTAGTAATGTAAAACAAATAACTACAATAACACAAGCACTATAATACAATAAAACATATATTTTAACAATACAAAATACATAAAACATGAACTAAAAGCGTGGAGCACTGGTTTTAAGTACATTTTTAAGATTTATTTTATTGTCATTAAAATCAATAATTTTAGAATTTAAATTGAAAAGCCTGCACATGCTGGTAAGCGGCTCATTCATACCGTAATTAGTCCGATGGTGTGGACAATGTAGGAGCTCAAGGCTACGCAGATGGTGAGCACCCCGACGATAATTGAGTCCAACACAAGTAAGTAGATCAGGTGCATCTAATGCGCCCGAAAGAAGTTGGTGGATAAAAACTATATCGTTATTTACACGCCTCTGTAACAAGGACTGAATGTGTAGAAGCTGAATTCGGTGTTCATAAGGTGGAAGGTTATAAGGATCTGTCCAGGGAAGACCTTTTAAAGCAAAACGAACAAAATTATGCTGAACTGCCTCTATCCTAGATCTATGAACATCATAGAACGGAGTCCATACCTGCGATGCGTATTCCAGATGCGGACGAACAAAACAATTGTATAAAGATAGGGTAACATAAGGGTCTTGAAACTCTTTGGACCATCTTTTTACAACACCTAACATTGAGTTAGCCTTTTTAACAAGAGAGTTGATGTGCTCTGTGAAATCTAGACTTGGATTGAAGACGATTCCAAGATCTTTAAAACTAACAACACGGCACAATGTATGTTGTGAAATATTATAGTCAAATATGATTGGTACTCGTTTCTTTGAAAAAGTCATAGTTTGACATTTCGCTGGGTTAAGGTTTAATCCATTCTTGCTGCACCAAGTACAAAAGCTATCAATGTCGGCTTGCAGATTCACACGATCACCGCTTGAGCATATAGATTTAAAAATCTTCATATCGTCAGCAAAAACCAGAATTTCACTATTGCGAATGCATGATGTTACATCATTAATAGCAAGAATAAAAAGAATGGGACCTAAATGACTTCCTTGTGGTACTCCAGAGTTGGCAGTAAAAGGGTTTGAAAATGTTTTTCTGAATTTCACCTGGTAGGATCTATTTCGAAGTTAAGAATATATCCAATCAATAAATCCAGCAGGAAATCCAAAGGCCTTAAGTTTAAAAATTATAATGTCGTGGGAAAGTTGGTCAAAAGCTTTTGAAAAGTCGGTATAAATGCAATCTAGTTCCTGTCCGTTTTCCAAAGCATTGGAGCACTTGTGTAAAAACGTTAGAAGGTTCGTTACCGTTGACCGCCTCTGCATAAATCCATGTTGTTGATTACAGATAATATTTTTGCAGAAAAACGTCATACTATTACAAACCACTTGCTCAAATAGCTTTGGAATACAAGAGAGTTTGGCAATCGGTCTGTAGTTCTTTATGTCAGACTTACTACCCTTTTTAAAAACGGGTGTAATAAATGATTTTTTCCATACACTGGGAAATTTCCCCGACTTAAGGGATAGCTCGAAAAGAAGTTGAAGAGGAAAAGCTATAATGGAGCTACATTTTTTTAGTATAATTGGAGGAATGCCATCTGGGCCTGGAGAGTAGTCATCTTTTAGCAATGAAAGAAAATGTAAAATTTTGTCATGTTCCATCGGAACGTTGTTAAAAGTAACTTGAGGACAGTCACGCAAATATTTAAAGAACTCGACATCAATATCAACACGAGTGTCAATAAAAGAGTTACTAAAATTTTTTGAAAATGCATTACAGATATCAGAAGAGCTCGTTAACGAAGAATCATTATAAACAAAGTTTATTGGATATCCGTCAGACTTCTTTTTTGAATTTACAAAATTCCAAAACTTCTTTGGATCAAGTTTCAATGAAACCTCCATTTCCTTTAAGTAGTCAGAGTATAAACTTTTAGAAAGGTTATTAAACTGCTCAAAAAGCGAAATATACACATTATGATCCAAACTAGAAAGACTTTTGATATAAGTTTTCCAAGCCTTATTTCTTTTGTTACGAAGAGAAGTGAGCTCCTTTGTAAACCATGGATGTGAAACTTGGGAAGTTTTAGAGAGTTTAGTAGAAACAGATTTTGCTAAGCAGTTATTGAAAATAGTATAAAATTCAGTAACTGCAACGTCAATATTAGTTAAAGAAATATCTGAAATACCAGAGGAACTTAATTCATCATAAAGTAATTGAAAATTAGCTTTACGAAAATCAAGAGAATATGAACAGTCATGAGACTGAGTGTTATTGAGCAAATGGCAGCTCAAATCCAAAAATATATCAAGGGGAGGATGGTAGCTGTCTATATTAGATAAGGCTGTGGCAGATTCTACCACAACAACACTAGCAGCGTCAGATGAAAAGACTAAATCGAGAATTCGATTTTTTAAGTTTTTAATACAGCTTACTTGCTGTAAGTCAGAACAAATAATATTATCCAAAAGAAGAAGCTCCTGTTGAGAGGAAGTAGAGGATGCTTCAAAATAGGACTCGTCTTCTGAGGGGATCCAATTAACGTTAGGCAAATTGAAGTCACCCACCAGTAAAATATTACTATTAAAGCCAGCTGTAACAATTACATGATCCAAAGCTAAGGAGACCTCAGAATAAATTGCTGCTGGACTTTTAGGAGGAATATAAACATTCAGAATGTAAAAATCTTTGGATTCAATTGAAATTCTAAGGCAAATAAGTTCAATTGATACATTAAAAGGGAATGAGACAAGATTAGATGTGAGGTGATTACGAACAGCTATCAAAACACCACCACCAACTTCTTTGGGCTTATCTACATGACGGTCTCTTCTGAAAACATTGAACTCTTCGTCAAAAATTTCCTTGTCTAAAAAGGTGTCATTGAGCCATGTTTCAGTAAGAACAATGATATCATGCGGAAATGCCTGAGATTTTTTGAATATTTCAGCAGTTTTGCTGCGAATCCCTCTAACGTTCTGGTAGAAGAGGGATAACCTATTTAGTTTTTTGAAGCAGGGATTTCCGAAGATTTTCGATTAACTCTTTGTTTAGAACGCACCAAAAATTCCTTAACAAGAGTATCGGTAGGCCAATACTTGCTATTACAAAGGATTTTATAATTTTATTGCCCATATATTTCCTTGTCCGGTACTCCCCTACCTCTTGCTCTAAGTAATGCGAAATACTTCTATTTTTGTCTATGCACGAGGAGTGTGCGGGTGGCGGTGTACTCAAGTACGTACAGCAAGAATTATTCAATATCATCGTCGTCGACTTATATTGCGTCCATTTTATTGTTTGGTTTAATACCACACATTTTATTATACAAATTCACCATCGATGTACGCTGATCGTTGCCTTTTTGTGTTCCTCTGCTGGGTTTGGGCTTACTTTCGCCATTTGCCTTACTTTCTTTTATTAGAAATTCACCTCTCGCTCACTATATTCACCTCTCGCTCACTATATTCACCACCATCAAATATTGTATTTGTATTACTTTCACTAGAAAATATAATTTCTAATCAGTTGGTGACGAGCTCTGTTATCGGCAATATCCTAATGGGAGCCTGCGGTCGCTTATCTGTAGCTTTAAAATGAAATCGTTTCTGCTTCAGATGACAGTGCTACCTGCTAGGGGCAAATATATAAAATGTTTGTTTTGATTTTTAAAAGGAATGTAATGGAGCGATAAAATGCTTCATTACATCCCCCTCTTTCTTCGGAGACGAGAACCTTCTCGTCTAAATATAATTTCTTCCCAGTAGATAGATTAATAATAATAACGCAGATAGTACTAATTAATAATAATTTTCGTTTTTTTTAAATAATTTTTTTTTTATTTAATTCACTTCTTAAAATTTTAACTCAGCTCAATTCAATATTTTTTTTTTTTTTTTTTTTTTTTTTGAAACTTATTTCACTTTTTAAATTTTAAATCAGCTCAATTCAATATTTTTTTTTTTATTATTTATCACTGGGTACTCGTATTAAACTCTACCCTCTTACTGCGTCCTTGGAAATGAAGATTGGCTACCCCTGATCTAGTGTTAGGTTTTTTCCGCCCAGAGCACATAGCTGATTTTGTCTTTTGAGGGTTGGAGGACCTTTATTTGACATAAGCTCATTCCCATTTAATTTGATAGAGAAATCCATTTTTCGTAGTGCATCCATACCAATTATTGCGTCTTGACTCAACTGCTTCAAATGCGTTACTTCTCCTTGAATTGACTGGTTCCCTACTTGCAGAGTTACTGTGTAGTGTTCTCGGCTAAATATGGGACTACCATCTGCTAGCTGAACTGCATTACGTTGATATCTCACCGGTGTTTTGAGTCTCTTGAGTAGGTGTCGCACCTTAGTATTAATGAACGATTGAGTCGCCCCGTATCGAGCAAAGCATTGATTGTTTGACCATTCAACTTTATGGTTAAGAAACAGCGCGGATCTACCCATACTTCAGCAGTTTTTACTGCTTTCCCTGCTACTCGTGGCGTATCGTCGATCCTGGTGGCAAAAGCTTTTTTGTGTTGATCGTTTTTATCTTGGTTGTTCACTTCCTGCTCCGTAGCACATAACTTCGCCTCAGGCATTACCTCGCTGTTAGGCTTTATTTCCTCTATAATTATGCCCTCTTTGGCCGTCTCCGACGTGATGATGGAAACATGCCGGGTCTGACAAGGACAATCTTTCGTCAAGCGACCATCTTCGCCACAGAACGAACAGAACAAACGGAACGGCTGCCGACAATTTGCCTTCGAATGCCCCCTCTGTTTTCAGTTCCAGCAATGAGTGGTTCGATCGTAGTTTTCATTCGTATTGGCGCTTGATATGCCCTGGGAGGCGGTGGTCTGGTTGTATTCGATGACGTGTTTCGGTTTTCGCTTTGGATACACTCATATTCAGTAGCTAAACTCATCAATTCTTCCAACGTTCGAAAATCGTGTCGACGAATGTATAAGTGATATTCGGGTCGTAGGCGATCGTAAATTTTATCAATATAATTGCTAATACGCAATAATGGGTGTTGGAGAATTAAATATTGTGTCGTTCGGATGAAATCTCTTGCCTTCTCGTGTGGACCCTGTCTTTTCTTTGAGATTTCGTCTTCCAGTCTGTTTATAAATTCCAGTCTGTTTATAACTTCATTCATAACTTCTGCTTCTCGACTAAGAGGGGATTTCCCTGTTATACCTAAAGGAATATTTGTATCGGAATTAACTGGTACTTGACTTTGTCCTGGAAAATGAGGAAAATTTGAGCTTACTGTTGGGTATTGATTTTGAGGGTCCATTCCATGGGGATAATACCATTCCTTGTAGCCAGAATGTCTGGTCATTCTATCAAATTCTGCCAGAGCGGGATATAAGGATGCCATATAAGTTGGGGCAGGTTTTGTATGTGCTGTAGCCGTTGTAAACACAGGCGTCCCTTGGAAATGCGCATTAGGTACCGTATAATACACATTGGTACAGGTGACGGGCTCACTAATGTTTGCCTTAGTACTTCGTTCTTCCTTCTCTGCTTCTTTATTCTCTTTTGTTTGTGAAATATCCGCTTTGGAATAAACTCTATCATCTGAGCCTTTCTCTAATTCTTCACATAAATTTTGGGTTGACTTTCGCAATCTGGACTCTTTAATGTAAGCACTGAACCGAGTGCGGAGGTCGGCAACGGTCCCTTCGGTGTTAAGTTTACAACGCGCCATGCGTTCTTTAAGCTCTGTTTTATCAAGGAGGTATATAGCTCCTATGCTGGCAAAGATATCAAAGCCTTCTTCAGAGTCCGACATCTTGTTGTAAATTTTATTTCTTATCTCAGTTGGAATCTTTATTTTAATTTTCGGGCAACGGTTCAGTTTGAAATCTTGATGAGGATTATTATATTTACGGTATCGGTTCAGTTTAAGATCTTCAGGTAACGGTTCAGTTTGAAATCTTGATGAGGATTATTATTCGGTAACGGTTCGGTTTAAGATCTTCAGGTAACGGTTCAGTTTGAAATCTTGATGAGGATTATTATTCGGTAACGGTTCGGTTTAAGATCTTCAGGTAACGGTTCAGTTTGAAATCTTGATGAGGATTATTATTCGGTAACGGTTCGGTTTAAGATCTTCAGGTAACGGTTCAGTTTGAAATCTTGATGAGGATTATTATTCGGTAACGGTTCGGTTTAAGATCTTCAGGTAACGGTTCAGTTTGAAATCTTGATAAGGATTATTATTCGGTAACGGTTCGGTTTAAGATCTTCAGGTAACGGTTCAGTTTGAAATCTTGATGAGGATTATTATTCGGTAAGGGTTCGGTTTAAGATCTTCAGGTAACGGTTCAGTTTAAAATCTTGATGAGGATTATTATTCGGTAACGGTTCGGTTTAAGATCTTCAGGTAACGGTTCAGTTTGAAATCTTGATGAGGATTATTATTCGGTAACGGTTCGGTTTAAGATCTTCAGGTAACGGTTCAGTTTGAAATCTTGATGAGGATTATTATTCGGTAACGGTTCGGTTTAAGATCTTCAGGTAACGGTTCAGTTTGAAATCTTGATGAGGATTATTATTCGGTAACGGTTCGGTTTAAGATCTTCAGGTAACGGTTCAGTTTGAAATCTTGATAAGGATTATTATTCGGTAACGGTTCGGTTTAAGATCTTCAGGTAACGGTTCAGTTTGAAATCTTGATGAGGATTATTATTCGGTAAGGGTTCGGTTTAAGATCTTCAGGTAACGGTTCAGTTTGAAATCTTGATGAGGATTATTATTCGGTAACGGTTCGGTTTAAGATCTTCAGGTAACGGTTCAGTTTGAAATCTTGATAAGGATTATTATTCGGTACAGTTCGGTTTAAGATCTTCAGGTAACGGTTCAGTTTGAAATCTTGATGAGGATTATTATTCGGTAACGGTTCGGCTTAAGATCTTCAGGTAACGGTTCAGTTTGAAATCTTGATGAGGATTATTATTCGGTAACGGTTCGGTTTAAGATCTTCAGGTAACGGTTCAGTTTGAAATCTTGATAAGGATTATTATTCGGTAACGGTTCGGTTTAAGATCTTCAGATAACGGTTCAGTTTGAATTCTTGATGTTTGTTTCTGGAATGGACCTTTGAAGAGGTCCCTGCTCGGGCGCCAATTTGTGATGTACCTTGGGTTTCTCTGGCTGAGGTATACTCGCTGGTGTCCAGGGTTTTACTAAAGAAGGTACACTAAAACTTAAGTTTCAAAGTTTTTCCTTTATTCAATCAAGAAAATAGTTTTATTATTAAAAATAATTAAATTTTAATTAAATTCTATAGTTTTAAAGTTTGGATTATTAGGCTATGTGCTTTTATTTTCTCCAATTTCGGTTTTTCGGTGTTAATTTCCAGTGTGTCTTTAGAGTCCAACGTCGGTTGTTGTTTCCTTAGTAAGGTTCCTTCCGGTGCTTCCTTTCTCGTATATTTCTTCAAATTATAGTAACGGTAGATTCGGCAAACATCGTCTCGACTAACAACCTTTGTATTGATGCTGGAAAACTGCAGTACTTCTACTGGCAACCACAGTATTTCTACTGGCAACCTCAGTATTTCTACTGGCAACCACAGTATTTCTACTGGCAACCACAGTTTTTCAACTGGCAACCACAGTATTTCTACTGGCAACCACAGTATTTCTACTGGCAACCACAGTATTTCTACTGTCAACCACAGTTTTTCAACTGGCAACCTCAGTATTTCTACTGGCAACCACAGTATTTCTACTGGCAACCACAGTATTTCTACTGTCAACCACAGTTTTTCAACTGGCAACCTCAGTATTTCTACTGGCAACCACAATATTTCTACTGGCAACCACAGTATTTCTACTGGCAACCTCAGTATTTCTACTGGCAACCACAGTATTTCTACTGGCAACCACAGTATTTCTACTGGCAACCACAGTATTTCTACTGGCAACCACAGTATTTCTACTGGCAACCACTGTTTTTCAACTGGCAACCTCAGTATTTCTACTGGCAACCACAGTATTTTTACTGGCAACCTCAGTATTTCTACTGGCAACCACAGTATTTCTACTGGCAACCACAGTATTTCTACTGGCAACCACAGTTATTAACTGGCTTGTTTTAATTTGTCTCTGAGATCACTTACCGCTGGTGGGGGGAAATCTCTGCAAGAGTTAAATTAATCACAGTATTTCTACTGGCAACCACAGTATTTCTACTGGCAACCTCAGTTTTTCAACTGGCAACCTCAGTATTTCTACTGGCAACCACAGTATTTCTACTGGCAACCTCAGTTTTTCAACTGGCAACCTCAGTATTTCTACTGGCAACCACAGTATTTCTACTGGCAACCACAGTATTTCTACTGGCAACCACAGTATTTCTACTGGCAACCACAGTATTTCTACTGGCAACCTCAGTATTTCTACCGGCAACCTCAGTATTTCTACTGGCAACCACAGTATTTCTACTGGCAACCACAGTATTTCTACTGGCAACCACAGTATTTCTACTGGCAACCACAGTATTTCTACTGGCAACCACAGTATTTCTACTGGCAACCTCAGTATTTCTACTGGCAACCACAGTTATTAACTGGCTTGTTTTCATTTGTCTCTGAGATCCCTTACCGCTGGTGGGGGGAAATCTCTGCAAGAGTTAAATTACCCACAGTATTTCTACTGGCAACCTCAGTATTTCTACTGGCAACCTCAGTTTTTCAACTGGCAACCTCAGTATTTCTACTGGCAACCACAGTATTTCTACTGGCAACCACAGTTTTTCAACTGGCAACCACAGTATTTCTACTGGCTTTAAAAATAGCAATTTCTTACCACTGGTAGGGGAAATTTACTACCGTAATTATTATAGGTTCTTACCCTCTGTTTAAATTAGTAAAGTCTGACTGACTCCTATTATTTCGGCTTTTCGGTTTTTATACTGATATTACACTTCAACGGTATACTTCGGTACGTTTCGGAGTGATTTTTTCGTATGAACGGCCTTCTCTCGTTAAGTCCTTGGCTGTAAGTGACTGTTAATTTTATTTTTGCAAACTTCACTTTTTCATGTTATTGCCCATATATTTCCTTGTCCGGTACTCCCCTACCTCTTGCTCTAAGTAATGCGAAATACTTCTATTTTTGTCTATGCACGAGGAGTGTGCGGGTCTAGGTGTACTCAAGTACGTACAGCAAGAATTATTCAATATCATCGTCGTCGACTCATATTGCGTCCATTTTATTGTTTGGTTTAATACCACACATTTTATTATACAAAATCACCATCGATGTACGCTGATCGTTGCCTTTTTGTGTTCCTCTGCTGGGTTTAGGCTTACTTTCGCCATTTGCCTTACTTTCTTTTATTAGAAATTCACCTCTCGCTCACTATATTCACCTCTCGCTCACTATATTCACCACCATCAAATATTGTATTTGTATTACTTTCACTAGAAAATATAATTTCTAATCAGTTGGTGACGAGCTCTGTTATCGGCAATATCCTAATGGGAGCCTGCGGTCGCTTATCTGTAGCTTTTAAATGAAATCGTTTCTGCTTCAGATGACAGTGCTACCTGCTAGGGGCAAATATATAAAATGTTTGTTTCGATTTTTAAAAGGAATGTAATGGAGCGATAAAATGCTTCATTACAATACAAAAAAACTGATAAACGCAATTTGACTATTTATTTATAGAAAACTTGAGTACCTTCCCCAACACAATGTACACATTGGCTCGTGTGACGAAAGTTCCAGCCATTTCCTTCAGCCATCCTGCGTCGAAGAGTCCTTCAGCTTTGCAAACACTGTTGCTGTTTTTGTTCTCCTTTCCCGTGCAGTTTGACTTATTTGAAAGTAAATACCTGTGGGTAATATAAGATGTTATATTTTTTGGAAATATCTTACTCTCATACGAAAACAGATATGGATCTCTTCCAATATTTTCAATTTTCGATAAATATCGAATTTTACTACATGGATCTAAGGATCTAGCATATTGGGAGAGTTCCATACTGTTGTTTATCTTTTTCCAATTTAATACTCTCCTTGAAGTAATCGGCTCCTGTTTCCAACAATTGATAATTTAGTTTTATTCCTTTAGTTTTTTCTTCCAATATAAGTGGAAATACAAATTCTCTCAATGTTTATATTTATTTCTTAAAATTACTACACAATTTTCACAATTTTTGCGCACAAATCTTTAAAATTCCCGCTTTTGTTTTCAATCAATTTGTCAACAATGATAAAAAAAAATTCATACCGTATACTGCTGTTTTTGAAAATTCTGTGAGAACGAGAAAGAGATATATCGTTGTTACCTAAAAAGCCCTATATGGTTGAAATCCTGGTTTTTAATCAAGCACCTAGCTTGATGGCTTGCTATTTTTTTTTTTTGAGCAGTGGCTCAAGGTAAGCTCAGGAAAAAGGAGAAATCAAAATATTAGCCGTTGATTTCCACGGCAGGGTGGGTTTAGGCTATCGCTGAAAACATCTCAGGGCCCTATAGTGGTAATGTCCGTCCGCTTTCTTTCCGATATTTTTTTTTTTATTTTCTTGGCATGTGCGATTGCGTAGCATAGGCAAGAACCCATCCATTTCCGTGGAGCTAAGGCCGAGCAACGACGAGCATGCGAGCCTGTGATACCAATCGGTACTCGTATCTTCGAACTTTAACGTTCATTTTTTAACACGCTACCTATTACACCAAATGAAACTTGTATACACCCAAACTCGCGCCCACCCCAAAACCTATAGTTGGGCCAATCTTACTTTTTCTACGTCGTTAACCGATACTTATTTATTAAGTGCGAGATTTTAGTTTGCGGGTTTTCGTTTTTGCGAGATTCTAAGAAACAAGATTTTGTTATTGCGAGGTTATGAAAAGGGGGTTTAGGTATTTGCGAGATTTCGAAACCAAGATTATGAAAAGCGAGATTTCGAAACTGAAATTTTGATTTGCGAGATCTCGTAACCAACCCTTCTTTTTTAGAACACCTTAAGTAATTGAACGAGAAATGTTTACTGCATGAAAAAACAACTAAATACAAATTTTTCGTTCACCTAAAAAAAAAATATTAATCTAATAAAATTTTTTTTAAGTAATTGAACCAGAAATTTTTACTGCATGAAAAAATAACTAACAAATTTCTCGTTCAATTAAAAAAAATATTAATCTAAAAAAACTTTATTTTATATCCCTTTGCTAACAAAAGATTTCATGGCTCTTAAAAGAACAATCCATTTCAAAGAATTTATTTTATGTCTCTCCTCTAGGCAGTCCTGAAAAGAACTTCGAATTAATTGATTAGAATTTTTTTTTTAGATTAAGATTTTGTTTTATTCAGCTAAAATTTTATATACAATTGACTTAAAACTATGCTTGTTACTAACTTTTGATAAAATGTTGGCTCAGAAGGGGCCTAACTTATTTCTTATGTCTACTTAAAATGGTTTTTTTTTTTTATAATTATATAAAAATACATATTTTTGTCGTCTTCCTTCATTATGGAATAAATCTTTGTGTTGTACCTATCTTTGTATTAATGTAACTCATATATTGAATTATAGGTATTCAAACACTCTCATACATTGTACATGAAATCTGCCATTTTTGTGATTTGTGAATCTAGAATTAGTCATTAAAATACTCTTGAACTTACACCAAGTGTTTTATTTCACCGAACATTACATGGTGGCAGCGGGACAAATAGCAACCACGTAAAGAAAAAAAAATTAAAGCTCAGTAAGAATAAATAAGTGCATTCTTAAAACTTTAATCACCTACTTCTTTCTGTGAAAATGACGACAGAAGAAGAGGCTAAAGATGTTAGAGTTACAATATATCTTAGTAATTACGCGGTCGATTGTCCTAATAATTTTTCATTTGACGACCCTTTGGAATGGGGCAGATGGAAAAGACGGTTCGAACGTTTTAAAATTGTGTCCGGGTTATCTACAAAATCCGAAGAAGACCAAATAAATACGCTAATGTACGTAATGGGTGATGCAGCCGATTATATCTCTTTGTCATTCTATTTGACTGCAGCGGATACGAGGATCTAAGCAAGGGTTTTACAGGCCTTCGAAGATTTTTTTATTGTACGACATAATGTAATTTTTGAGAGAGCACGATTTAATTCCAGACATCAAGAAGATGGAGAAACTGTGGAAAGCTTCATGACCGCAATTTACCGGTTATCAGAATCTTGCAATTATGGTTCCCTAAAAAATGAGATGATTTGCGATCGGTTAGTTGTAGGTGTGAGAGACAAAAGCCTATCAGAAAAACTACAGTTAGAACCATCTCTAACGTTGGAGAAAGCCATAACAGTAATACGCAGCAGTGTATCAGTTCGTCGTCAGCAGCAAGAGCTTAATACATCATCGTCATCACCATCGGTCAACCGTTTTCAAGCAACATCCGATACAACAAGCGAATATCAGCTCAAAAGCCAACAACAAGTAATCATCAGAGAACAAATGACCAGCGACAACGAGCTTTCAACAGTAATCGAAGTAGCGGGAATTTTTTATCGAAAGCAAACAAAAATAAATGCGATTTTTGTGGTAATGATGCCCACCCCAGGAAACGCAAGTGTCCTGCATATGGCAAACGTTGCAGTAAGTGTAATAAGTGGAATCATTTTAGCTATGTTTGTAAATTGAATAATTCCTCTGCCAAACATATTAACTCTATAGCTGAGCACTCATATACAAATCCAAATGATATATTTTTTTGGTACTTTTCACTCTAAAGCACTTGGCAATACCAGCCAGTGGACAGAATACATTGTTGTAAATGGTATAAAAGTGAATTTCGTTCTCGATAGCGGAGCTCCCGTTAGTGTTATTCCTGCGGCTATTTTTAATAAACATTTTTCTACAACTAAGCTAGATGTCAGTGATCACAATCTTGTAGGGCCAGTCGGAGAAAACCTAAAAATAACCGGTTCATTTGAAGCAAAATTATAGTGTAGTCGCAGTGGTAGATTTTTATTCTCCACGATTTATGTTATTGAACTATTGAAAGTTCCTTTACTGTGCCTAAGCACATGTGAACAGTTAAATTTATTGGGGAGAGTACGATAACTTTGGCGCCAAGAATTGATAACGGTTTTTTGTAGAACAGTTTAATACAAGCATTTTTACTATAGGTGGGGGGGGTCTATGTCCCTCCGTTTGGACGGGAGGGGCAATTTTATAAAAACAGTGCTAAAAATTTAAAACAAATATTAAAAAATAACGGTTTTACTTACAACTAAGGTTTATATCTTTTTTTAAAGCCAATACTTTTTTCTATTAGATGTTTTTTGAATCAAGTGAAACCTATGCATAGTCTTTGAAAAAACGGACTTTAAACTCAAAAATTGTGAAAAAAAAGGTAAAAAAAAATTTTGAAGTGTGATTTTTCAAAACTGTAAAATAAAATACTACATTTTTTTATAAAATTCGTTGCTCATATTAATTCTTAATCATAAACTGAAAACAAAATGATTTTATGTTTTCTGGTTTTTGAGAAAATGGAAGATTACTAAAACTACTTTCTTATAAGAGTTTTCTTTTTTTTTTGGTATACGGTGAATGTTGTACGTAGGTTCGTTTTTGTAATGATGCTTGGGCATCTTTAAATGCAACAGAAACTTTGCATACACCCAACCTCGCACCCACCCCAAATCCTGTAGTGTGTCCAAGCAGAGGGGTTGCAGGGGGGCAGCATGCCCCCCTTACATACCTCACTGTTTATAAAACAAGTATCCAATAAAAAAATTGTTTTAGTAATTTTCCATTTTCTCAAAAACCAGAAAACATAAAATCATTTTGTTTCAGTTTATGATTTAAAATTAATATGAGCAACGAATTTTATAAAAAAAAGTATTATTTTATGTTTAAAAAACATCTAATAGAAAATATTTCTTAATATTTGTTTTAAACTTTAAGCAATGTTTTTATAAAATTGCCCCTCCCGCCCAAACGGAGGGAAATAGACCCCCCCCACCTATAGTAAAAAGTGCTTGTATTGATCAGTTCTACAAAAAACAGTTATCAATTCTTGGCGCCAAAGTTATCGTCCTCGTGCCCAGTTTGAGATCCCGAATTCACATTTAGTAATTTTCCATTTACTCAAAAACCAGAAAATACAAAATTATTTTGTTTTCAGTTAATGATTTAAAATTAATATGAGCAACCAATTTTTTTAAAAAAAGTAGTATTTTATTTTACAGTTTTGAAAAATCACACTTCAAAGTTTTTTTTTACCTTTTTTTCGCAATTTTTGAGTTTAAAGTCCGTTTTTTCAAAGACTATGCATAGGTTTCACTTGATTCAAAAAACATCTAATAGAAAAAAATATTGGCTTTAAAAAAAGATATAAAACTTAGTTGTTAGTATTACCGTTATTTTTTAATATTTGTTTTAAATTTTTGGCACTGTTTTTATAAAATTGCCCCTCCCGCCCAAACGGAGGGAGATAGACCCCCACCACCCATAGTAAAAAAATGCTTGTATTGATCTGCACTACAAAAAACAGTTATCAATTCTTGGCGCCAAAGTTTTCGTACTCGTGCCAATTTATTACAGAGATTAAATGCAATAGAAAGTAAAAGTGTAGATGTTCAATCAAATGTGAAAATTGAAACGGAGTTTCCTAAATTATTTCAAGAATTAGGCTGCCTGCCGATGCAGCATGATATTAAATTAAAAAGTCCAAGCAGTCCGTATGCTATTTTTGGAGCTCGTAGAGTGCCTATCCCTTTAATAGGAAACCTTAAATCAATATTAGATGACATGGTTCGATTGAATGTCATCAAGTTCGTTGACGATCCAACAGAATGGTGTGCTCCACTTGTTATTGTGCCTAAGCCTGACGGGGACATACGTCTGTGTGTTGATCTTCATAGACTGAACGAGTGCGTCGAACGTGAAGTGCATCCCATGCCAAGTGTGGATCACACCCTCGCTCAGTTAGCTGGTGAAAAATATTTCACAAAATTAGACACGAAAAACGGGTTTTGGCAAATAAAACTTTCGCCTCAATCGCAACTACTAACAACTTTCTTAACTCCATTTGGGAGGTTTTGCTTTCTTAGGCTACCATTTGGGATCTCAAGTGCACCAGAAATTTTCCAGAAACAAATTCAGCGCATAATTGAGGGCATTCCAGTAGTAGTGTTGTTGCACTTTTTCACAGGGTAAGGGGGAGGGTTATTAAATATTTAATTTATTTTATTATTACAAACCCGACTTCCGAATAAACAAAACAACGACACGACTGAATAATTTTATCAACTAATTTGACAGATGGTCCAAATCAGAAGATAACGAAGAATAGGTAGGTACACGAAAGAGACCACCAAAAGTGCAACAAGTAACACGTTAATAATGTTACCTTCCCGTCTAGCTCAGCAGGTCGTAGGTTCTTTGGAAGAATTTTTATTTTGAATGGTAAACAAATGAGAATGAGTTATAATTATTGATTATCGACCGAATCAAAAATTATTTGATATTTGAACACAGGGCAGTGTCCAAAACGGGATTTGGGCGCCAGAAATTCTTTACAGGTAAAATTTCAAACCTGGGTACGATGTATTTAAAATATTTGAGCGAAACGAAATAACCGGATAAAATAAAAACACCAATTTTATATTCTCAAGTTGAGATTTTAAAATGTTTTATTAAGGAAACCTTGGATAACGCAGGATATAAATCTTAAATTTTTTCAAATAAATTATGGACGGTTAATAAAGATGAAAAGGTACCAAACAGTAAAACTGCCTTTTTGCAGTTTGAATTAAATTAAATTTTACGGGGCTCACGGGGGAACCGTAAAACCGAAGAATAGAACGTTACCGGAATTAAGAAGGGGCAAACAATTAAACAAATTAAACCACGTATATTAATCGAATTAAAAGGTCTACCGCGACAATTTAAACCAAAATGGCCACACACTTGAGACAAACCACAACACTCAACACTATTTTATCTTTGCCTTTCTCCTTCATTCTCCTTCAATCTCCAGCTTTAATTTTCACGTCTCGACTCTCTACTTTATCTTCAAAAATTTTTATTTTTCTCTCAAACTCCTTCTCGAATTTTTTTTTCTTTTTAATTTTCTCGACACCTTTTTTTGTTTTGATCCACCTCTCGTTAATCTAGCTCAACCAGAAGTGATCTTTTTCACCAACCTCAATATATTTGTCCTCCCTCGGCCTTCTCATTCACTCACACATACATACAACCATCCAATCTTTTTCGTGGAATTCGGGTATAGCGGTAGCGTGGAAGCTTCTCTTACTTTCCAGCTTTCGTTAGGAAGGGCTCATGGCCGTCAAGATATCTATCTTGACAAAAACGTTACACTCGTTAGCCTTAAGTATAGGCATTCACTTTTATCCAAGAATTGTAAGTAAATTTCTACAGTTCATCCGCTGGCACGTCTTTCACTCTCGTTACTTCCAATTATATGTATCGCCTGTAATAAATTTTCACTTTTGCAAAACGTTATTTGAGTACACCTATGGTTGATGGTAATATGGCTGCCCTTTACTTAACCAGAATCTTGCAGCCGCAACGAAAAGAAAAGATTAAATAATTAAAGGTCGAAGACCGTCTTTTGTTGCGGTAAATTTTACCGTAACAAATTCCACCCTTACCTCCCAGGAAATGAGTTTACTTTTCCAAAGAAACTTAAACCATTTCCTAAGGAAAAACAACACAACACGAGGATTTCCATCAAGGCCAAAATGCCTCCAAATACTTTAAAAAAATTACAAAAAAAAAAATTGACACGACTTCATAAAAAAACAACTCAAAAAATGAAAATAAATTTTAAAATTAACGTTACTCTTTAGGACTTCAATCGCAAATATTAACAGCCATATCAACAAATGGCTTTAAATTTTTAACGTGCCATGTACCCTGCTCCTCTCCTTGATCGTCAATTAGTACGTACGTCCAAGGAGACATACGTTTACTAATGCGATAAGGCCCCACAAATTTTGTAGCGAGTTTCGCTGCGTAAAAATTCGCTGCATCGGACAGCGCGAAATTTCGTCGCCACACGAGATCGCCAAGTTGATACTGCGTGTCTCTCCGTCGTAAATTATACATTTTTTCGGACTTATTGGATGCCGCAGATAGCTTCCTAGCTATGTCCTCGCGTAAATTTTGAAACTGTGTTTCGATCCCCTGTTGTCCTTGACCCCTCTCGCTATTTCTAAGACCTACTTCGCACCCACTCGTCACCATGTTTCGACCGAAATTCGCGAAATATGGCGAAACGCCCAACACCTCATGTTGCGAAGTTCGAATTGCACAGGCCACCTTTGCCAGTTGTGAATCCCAACTTTGATGATTCTCCGAGACATAAGCCCGAAGAGTCGTTTTAATGATTTGGTTTATGCGCTCCGCAGGGTTTGCCTGTGGGTGGTAGTGCGCAGTAAACCGAAGAGTTGATCCATACTCTTCGCCAAGCGCCTTTAGTTCTTTACTACGGAACTGAGGACCATTATCACAGACAATAAATTGGGGTACGCCGAAGAGAAGAAAGACGTTGTCTTCCAAATCTTTGCACACCGCCTTGGCGGTTGCAGAACGAAGAGGAAACAAAAGAGGAAATTTTGTGAAATAATCCACCACAGTTAAAATATAAATAAAACCCCTAGATGACTTCGGCAATGGACCAACCAAGTCCACGCAAACCATTTCCCATGGTTTTGAAGTCCCTACTCTCTCCGTCATAAGACCAGCTGGTTCATCGTTAACAGGTTTCACTTGTTGGCAAATTCTACAGCTCCTAACATATTTTGTAACATCTGCTGATTGGGCCAATAATATTTATTTGCTATCCAAGCAAAAGTTTTCTTCACTCCCATGTGTCCTGCTAATGGACTATCATGGCACTCACTCAAAATTCTAACTCTATCACTTTTCGTAAGCTATTGTTGAATGGGCTTCAGGTCAAATGAAACAAATATTTTGTTTGTCACGACGTTTCGTCCATGTATATGGACATTATCAGGTGAACAATGGTTTCTATATTAGCATTGATATATATGTTAACAAATATTTACAAATTATTCACAGTACAGATATTACTTACAATAATTATTGTTACATTTATATTAAATAATTTATTTATTTTTGGGTCTACACTGTATAAAGTTTAACTGACAAGTAACATGTCCGACAAATATAACACGAAAAATTATATAAACATAACGCACAGAGATCATATTGCAGAGCTTTTTCTTTTCCTCTTCTCCACCAAGTGCTTGTAGTGTGGGCTGACGTCTTCCATATCGGTTCTCCTGTTCATTGTGTTATCAGCATTGATGATATGCAGCGTCTCGATGATCATCCTTTTGTTTTGGTGTTCTTCTCGCTGCATTATTTTGACGTTATCATGGTCGGGGGAGTGCCGCAAAGTTATGCAATGTGATGCCAGTGCTGTCTTCTGGAGTGCGTTGCTCTTTATATCAGATTTGTGGCCTGCGAGTCTACTTTTAAGTTTTTGTTTAGTTGTTCCTATGTAGATTTGGTTACAATCTTCGTCTGAGTTGCCATTACAATTAATTTTGTAAATTAAATTTGAATGTTCCATTTTGTCTATTTTTGTTTTAAGGTTGGTGTATTTGTCGATTACATAGCTAATTTATATTTTTCTGTATCTAGAAGTTTTGCATTTTTGAACCGGTCTGCTATTTCTTTGATATATGTAAAGGATTTGTAGATTTTGTTTTCTTTTTCCTCTGGTGGGTGGATAGTTCGATGTTCATACTGTGTTATTAGTGTTTTTATTATTTGTTGCGGAAAAGCGTTCTTTTGTAATATGTCTTTTATCTTTATTTTGTTATTGATGTGGTATTCTGTGTCACTAATTGAAAGTACTCTATGTATCAAGTTTTTGGCTGTGTTGAAAATTATTTGTTTAGGGTGTTGGGAAGAGAAGTTAATCAATCTACCGGATGAAGTTGGTTTTTGGAACCAATCCATTTTAAGTTGTCCTTCTTTGCGAATGACTATTGTGTCCAGGTAAGCTAATTGGTTATTTGTTTCAATCTCAACTGTAAATTGTATTTTTCTATGAAAGCTGTTAAGGGTAGTTAGAGTTTGTTCGATATCTTTCGCTTTTACTATGGCAAATATGTCATCCACATATTTTGTCAAGACCTTGGGTTTGGTTGGTAGTTTTTCTAGGCAGTTGCTTAGGAGGTCTTCGAGAATGATGTCCGCTATTATGGGTGAAGCTGGGTTTCCCATCGGCATACCATCTTTTTGCTGGTACGTTTTGTTGCCATAAACCAAATAGTTGTTGTCAATTATACAAAATCTTAGAAGTTCGAGAAATTTGGGCTTTTTGATGAGGGTGTGTTCCTTGAGCACGATAAGAGTAAAAACAACAACAACAAAGAATTTTCTTTTGAGCTGCAGAAAGCTCGGACTGACACCAAACTTTATCACGAATACAACAACACATCTAGAAGAATTATTCCAACAAGATATCGGTAAAAAACACTCTTTATTAAAATCTTTACAAAAAACAATATTCAATTTCCATTGCAAAATTTTGAACCTCTTCATTTCTGCTAAACACAAAAACTTAACCTCCACGGTAAAAATAATTAAAAATATTGAAAGCTCTATTGTATCAACTTTGACAGAAGAAGAGTACATAAACTTTCTTTTTCATGACCAAACACAGACCAACAATAGAAAAGAAAAACTTGAACGAACACACGATAAAAAATTAACATCGCTTAAGGATAGGATGAAAGAGAAATACGGCATTTGCTTAAATCAAAAGTGGTTTGTCAACAAAACCAGTGTTCCCATTCCAGAAGAAATACAATACTTACTTTCGTTAGGTCCCAAGTACGCACTCCCTAGTACTATTCACTCCACTTCTAACTCCTTTTTCAAAATCATCGCAGACGGTGAAGATTGCATCCAAACAATAAACGACAATGATGAAAAGGAGAAAGCGCGGGGAAAATTTGCAAATATGCTCAATAATTGTATGGAGAAGAAAAAGTTTTCGGAATTCAATAAATATATAACTAACATTCTCAACGAAACAAAACAATTTCTGTATAAACACAGAGAAATTTACATCGTTTCAGCGGACAAGGGTAACGTGACGGTAGCAATATACAAACATGACTATGACACAAAAATGAAAACAATGATGGAAGACAGAAATGTATATTGGCCAATTCGAAGCGATCCCACGAACAAACTGCAAGAGAAAAACAACAGACTTGTTAAATATTTATTTGAAAACCAAATAATCGACCAACGTCAAAAACAAATTATGACCACTTATGAATTATAAGTTGCTCCCAGACTGTATGGACTTCCCAAAATCCATAAGGAAGGTCTTCCCCTACGCCCTATATGTTCGTCTACAAAAGTTCCGTGTTATAACTTGGCCAAATATCTTATAAGTATTTTGAAAAATCTTACATCAGATTCCAAATTCAATGTTAAGGATTCACTCCAATTTAAAAATAAATTACATGGGCTAAAAATGGAAAATGACGAAGTTCTGGTGTCATTTGATGTAATATCTCTTTTTACAAATATTCCCCTTAAAATGGCACTAGAACTAATCAGTAAAAACTGGGGAAAAATTAAGGAACACACCCTAATCAAAAAGCCCAAATTTCTCGAACTTCTAAGATTTTGTATAATTGACAACAACTATTTGGTTTATGGCAACAAAACGTACCAGCAAAAAGATGGTATGCCGATGGGAAACCCAGCTTCACCCATAATAGCGGACATCATTCTCGAAGACCTCCTAAGCAACTGCCTAGAAAAACTACCAACCAAACCCAAGGTCTTGACGAAATATGTGGATGATGTATTTTCCATAGTAAAAGCGAAAGATATCGAACAAACTCTAACTACCCTTAACAGCTTTCATAGAAAAATACAATTTACAGTTGAGATTGAAACAAATAACCAATTAGCTTACCTGGACACAATAGTCATTCGCAAAGAAGGACAACTTAAAATGGATTGGTTCCAAAAACCAACTTCATCCGGTAGATTGATTAACTTCTCTTCCCAACACCCTAAACAAATAATTTTCAACACAGCCAAAAACTTGATACATAGAGTACTTTCAATTAGTGACACAGAATACCACATCAATAACAAAATAAAGATAAAAGACATATTACAAAAGAACGCTTTTCCGCAACAAATAATAAAAATACTAATAACACAGTATTAACATCGAACTATCCACCCACCAGAGGAAAAAGAAAACAAAATCTACAAATCCTTTACATATATCAAAGAAATAGCAGACCGGTTCAAAAATGCAAAACTTCTAGATACAGAAAAATATAAATTAGCTATGAAATCGACAAATACAACTTCACAACTCTACACCAACCTTAAAACAAAAATAGACAAAATGGAACATTCAAATTTAATTTACAAAATTAATTTTAATGGCAACTCAGACGAAGATTGTAACCAAATCTACACAGGAACAACTAAACAAAAACTTAAAAGTAGACTCGCAGGCCACAAATCTGATATAAAGATCAACGCACTCCAAAAGACAGCACTGGCATCACATTGCATAACTTTGCGGCACTCCCCCGACCATGATAACGTCAAAATAATGCAGCGAGAAGAACACCAAAACAAAAGGATAATCATCGAGACGCTGCATATCATCAATGCTGATAACACAATGAACAGGAGAACCGATATGGAAGACGTCAGCCCACACTACAAGCACTTGGTGGAGAAGAGGAAAAGAAAAAGCTCTGCAATATGATCTCTGTGCGTTATGTTTATATAATTTTTCGTGTTATATTTGTCGGACATGTTACTTGTCAGTTAAACTTTATGCAGTGTAGACTCAAAAATAAATAAATTATTTAATATAAATGTAACAATAATTATTGTAAGTAATATCTGTACTGTGAATAATTTGTAAATATTTGTTAACATATATATCAATGCTAATATAGAAACCATTGTTCACCTGATGATGTCCATATACATGGACGAAACGTCGTGACAAACAAAATATTTGTTTCATTTGACCTGAAGCCCATTCAACAATAGCTTACATATAGTAACAAAAAGGTCACCAACATCTTAAGCTATCACTTTTCCCCACAACTAACTTCCAAAACTCGTTCTCTTCATGAACCACTACATGATTCACCTTAACATATTTATAGAGCCGCCTATCTTCTTCTCTCCAGGATGGGTATGCTAAAGGGCTCTTTTCTAACAAGGATTTCATTTTAATCACCCAAGGGTCCAAATCCGCATCAGAGATTCCAGCCACTACTGGAACTCCTCGCGATAACATGTCGTGAATAACATGTTCTTGTCCCTTACGATGGATGATGTTGTAATCGAATTGTTGGAGCCGAATGGCCCAACGAGCTAACCTACCCTGCGGATCCTTGAGGTTACTTAACCAGACCAATGAGTAATGATCCGTCACGACAGTAAATCGAACACCTTCGAGATACGGCCGTAACTTTTCAATAGCCCACAAAACTGCCAAGCATTCCTTTTCGGTCGTAGAGTAATTTCTTTCACTTCTATTCAATGACCGACTTATACAACAAATTGCTTTTTCTCCATCTTCAAATTCTTGAGAAAGTACGGCTCCGATTCCTTAGTCTGACGCGTCTGTTTGGACAACAAACGGTCGAGAAAAATCCGGACATGTCAGAATCGGTGCCGTAACCAAACACTCTTTGGCTTTCCTAAAACTATCTTCACACTTTTGTGACCACTCAAATTTCTTACCTTTCTTTAAGAGATCGGTAAGAGGGCTAACTAAAATTGCAAAATTTGGCACGAATCGTCGATACCAAGAAATAGTCCCTACAAAACTTCTAATTTCTTTCACATTTTTGGGGGCTGGAATTCTCAACATGCTTTCTACTTTTTCAGGATCGACGTGAAGTCCATTCCTATCCACTACATAACCAAGAAATTTCAAAGAAGGCCTACAAAAATGACATTTGTCTCTACCTACTTTAAGCCCCGCTTCTCCTAAACGTTTAAAAACATCTTTAAGAATTTCTATGTGTTTTACGAAAGAATCGGTGACGATGATAATGTCATCCAAGTTCACAAAAACGAATGGTTCCAAGTCAGGACCCAGATCATCGTCTATGAACCTTTGCCATGTCGCAGGAGAATTATGTAAGCCGATTGGCATTCTCTTGAACTGAAAAAGTCCTTTGCCTGGCACTGTAAGGGCTGTGTACTTGCGCGATTCTTCCTCCATGGGTATCTGCTATATGCAGACTTGATATCAAGCGATGTCAAAAACTTTGCGTTTCGAAGTTTATCCAAAATCGCTGAAATGAAGGGTAGTGGATAAGCGTCCCTATCAGTAACTTCATTTAGTCTCCTATAATCAACGCAGAACCGAAAACTACCATACTTCTTCTTTACTAAAAGAATTGGAGATGCCCAAGGACTCTTTGATTTTTCGATCACTCCAGCTTCCAACATCTCTTGGAGTTCTTGATCGATATGTTTTTGGATTGCCGGTGAAACCGAATAATAACGCTGCTTGATTGGTTCTGCGGACGTTCTAATCTTGTGCTCAACTAAATTGGTGCACCCTAAACCTTCGGCCATTGAATTAAAAAGCTCTTCTAAAACAGAATCTAATTTGCTATTCTCACTACTATCTAAATCTGATTTTTCCCTAATAGTTACCATGTCTGTGATCAAAGCCAAATGACTCGAAAAATCCCACATTCCTGATCGTAAATCCGGGACTATGCCCGAGAGTGCCCAAAAATCAGCACCCAAAATCAGAAGGTGTGGTAGACTAGGTATTACTAGGCATTCTATCAACAAGGATTTGTTCTGAACCTCCACCGGTAAACAAACAGATCCTGCTACTACTACACCCGCCCCATCTGCTAACGCTACTGACCCAATACTATTCTTATCTAATTTAGGTGTCAACTCTTTTAAAAATTTCCACCCATCCCCTCCTATTATTGTGCGTGAAGAACCAGAATCCAAAAGTCCTAAAAATTTAATACCGTAAATGTTGACACTTAAATATGACCTTCTATCTCTACCATTTGCGGCTAATGTGAAACTCAGTTGTACACGATCTACCAGTTGGTCGCCAGTAGGTGACCTAACTAACACTGACGGTTTTCTCGGCCTGCTGTCCCGAGAGACCGTTGCCCATTTCCCGAACAATGACGACAATCTCTACGATTGACGCCCACTGCAACGCAACCAAAACACCGTCTCGGAACTGTACAGTTATTGGCTAAATGCCCTTGCCTGTTACAGTTGAAACACCTTAATACTCTACCGACCTGACGAAAAGGATTTTCTCGAACTGGACTGACAACTTCCACCCGATGTTGTCTTGACGTGTTTGGTTGGTAACCACACTCTGGTTTCAACAGATTTCTATTTTTAGAAGGAGCAGTAAATGAATCGATATTAACCTTTAAACTATCTAGCTCTCTACCTAAAATTGCCAACTCCTTAACCGTTTTAGGTTTGGCACAAGCGATTTGAATTTGAAAGAAGGGGTCTACATTTTTCCTTAAAATTGAAAGCATCCTTCCCTCTGACAATGGTTCCGATAATCTTCGAAACAATGTCCTCATGGTGGCCAAGTAAGTGCCGAAAGATTCATCCTTCCCCTGTGAACGTCGGTTGATCTCTTCTAATAAAAGATCATCGTAGTTTGCAGGTAGGAATTGTGCCTTGAGTTCTTGCACCAACTCTTGCCAATCGCGAAAATCTTCCCTAACCGTCCTAAACCAGATAAGCGCCTTCCCAGTTAAAAGTTCCGAAGCTGATTTAAAGAGATGGGTTTCTGGAACATCATTGGCCAACCGAAGTTCCTCAACCCGTTCTAAGAATGAATTTACTGACGCTCCGTCCGAGTCACCAGTAAACTTTACTCCCCACTTTCTCACTCTTTCTGTGCATTTTGTTTGCACCTCCACTCGTTCAGGTATTACCTTATCGACTATTTCAACCCTGCTGGCAACTCGTGTTGGTTCAGCTAGTGTTACTAATACAGGTTCAGCAGAATGCCTTCCTACTGAAGGACTTGATTGAAAGGGGGAACCAACGTTGACCGATCGATCTATCGGCATCTTCAGCTGATTTCCAGTTGTTGCTGGAGTCTTTTTCCCGCGCAATTCTTCTTCATCATCACTACTCTCACATTCACCAGTTAAATCGCCCAACAACAACAAAACATCATTTCTCACACCACTTATTTCATCCTCTTCTTCTTCACCATCACACGGAGTTCTAGATAACCTACCTAAACACCATTAAATTTTTGTTGTTATTTTCAAATATTCCGAGGACTTCGGATTTTTAGGAACATTAACTAAAAGGGCCCTAATCTCTTCTATTTTTGCCTTTACGGCATCTACATCATCATCAAAGCTAAAGGGATAAACTTTGCCAATACCTAAAGAATCTTGTCTGACTAAACGTTAAGCTCTTAAGCTCTTCCGCATAACTCATCCTGCGCTAACCTTCCAATATTCATTTTGGGGAAAAAAAAATAATTATATAAACAACCAAATAAAGAAAAAATATTTTAAAAAAAATGTTGTTGGCAACACTGTAGTTTAACTAAAAATTTGATTCTTTAGAATAAAATTTTTAATCCAAAATTTTTCACTTAAAAAAAATCTATTCAAAACAAATTTCCCTATTTCAAAAAATATATTTTTTTTTCTCCAAAATTCTATGCACTACACTGTAAGATTATGAGTTTTAATAATCCTCATTCGATTTATCAAAAAAAAAAAATACTCTATAGAGAAAAAGAGAAAAAAACTATCACGCGAGAATATATCACGACACTTATACTCAAGTAAATAAAAGAGAATTAAATCAAAATGCCGCCGGCAAAGAAAATAAATAATAACATAAATTTATTATAAAAAGAAATATGTTACGAAATGATACGAAAAAAGAATGATATTAAAAATATAAAAAGGAATTAATCAAAATAAATAAAATATATATAACGATCGAAAATGAAAATAATTAAAATAAAACAATACTTGCGAACTTCCTTAGTAGGTATCGATTCCAACGTAAAAGGGTATAATACTCCTCACTCCTTCACGAACTATATTTTTTTTTAACACGATCACTTCTTTAGTGTCAGTCAATCAATTTTATAAAATAATAAGGTACCTGCATACAAAAAAAGAAACAAACCAAATATATTGTTCTACTAAAATTAATTGTTCATAAAAAAAACACAACACAACTATGTAGGTATATTAGATAAAACCACGGAATAAAAATTCTCCACGATAACACAAATTCTTCCAAAAATTAGGGCCACACGTTGGGCGCCACTTTGTTGCAATTTTTCACCAGGTAAGGGGGAGGGTTATTAAATATTTAATTTATTTTATTATTACAAACCCGACTTCCGAATAAACAAAACAACTAAAAAAGAATTTGCACCGACACGACCGAATAATTTTATCAACTTATTTGACAGATGGTCCAAATCAGAAGATAACGAAGAATAGGTAGGTACACGAAAGAGACCACCAAAAGTGCAACAAGTAACACGTTAATAATGTTACCTTCCCGTCTAGCTCAGCAGGTCGTAGGTTCTTTCAAAGAATTTTTATTTTGAATGGTAAACAAATGAGAATGAGTTATAATTATTGATTATCGACCGAATCAAAAATTATTTGATATTTGAACACAGGGCCGTGTCCAAAGATTTGGGCGCCAGAAATTCTTTATAGGTAAAATTTCAAACCTGGGTACGATGTATTTAAAATATTTGAGCGAAACGAAATAACCGGATAAAATAAAAACACCAATTTTATATTCTCAAGTTGAGATTTTAAAATGTTTTATTAAGGAAACCTTGGATAACCCAGGATAAAAACCTTAAATTTTTTCAAATAAATTATGGACGGTTAATAAAGATGAAAAGGTACCAAACAGTAAGTCTGCCTTTTTGCAGTTTGAATTAAATGAAATTTTACGGTTCTCACGGGGAACCGTCAAGCCGAAGAATAGAACATTATCGGAATTAAAAAGGGGCAAACAATTAAACAAATTAAACCACGTATATTAATCGAATTAAAAGGTCTACCGCGACAATTTAAACCAAAATGGCCACTCACTTGAGACAAACCACAACGCTCTACACTCTACTTATCTTTTATCTTTGCCTTTCTCCTTCACTCTCCTTCATTATCCAGCTTTAATTTTCACGTCTCGACTCTCTACTTTATCTTCAAACATTTCTATTTTTCTCTCAAATCTCCTTCTCGAATTCTTTTTTTTTCTTTTTAATTTTCTCGACACCCTTTTTTTGTTTTGATAAACCTCTCGTTAATCTAGCTAAACCAGAAGTGATCTTTTTCACCAACCTCAATATATTTGTCCTCCCTCGGCCTTCTCATTCACTCAAACATACATACAACCATGCAATCTTTTTCGTGGAATTCGGTCACGGTTATAGCGGTAGCGTGGAAGCTTTTCTTAATTTCCAGCCCCACCGTTGTTGAATTCCTAACGAAACTTTACTCCCGCTTCACATTCACGGTGTTGCATCGCAACATGGTTTCAACGGTTAAAATTTAAACCTAACTTAAAGATAATTAGCCATCAGGTATTTCTCTTGCCAAAAAATGCAAAACACCGACGGCACTACAAATTAACATCATTTATCATGGCATAATAAGTCTCCAATTATCATCGCATACCCAAAATTGCAGCAAAGTAACCACACCTTGTAGGAGTCAACACAGCAAGTCTCCAAAATTAAAGAGAAACTTTGGGACTGTAGCTCCTCCCCAATGCGATGTTTTCAAATCTATGATCGATCAGCTGTGGAAGATCTGCAAGATGATGTGCAGCGAGAAACTTAGAAGAAGAACATCTATGAGGTCAATGATCTGTAACCGAATCAACTGTAACAAAATCATGCGATAAGAGGTTTCTTGAAATAAAATTGGAAAGCTGTTAATCAGTTCGATCTACGGTTCTATCAACACAAATCCATACTTCTGTTCGTCTCTCAAATACAGAAATAAAAACGATTTTATTGAGATTCACAAATTAACGACGTCAATTTGTTTTATTGTAGTAATTTACTTTGGCAAAGACTAATTGTTTTCTGGTTTTTTTTACGTTCGATCGGCGCTTATTCCACTTCTTTTATTTTTTAAAGGTTCCGGCAATCTACGAATTTGAAATCCGCGACAATTATTCGACTGCGGTAGAGAAAAGTGATTTTCTTTTTATTTTGCGAGTGTCCTTGCGATACATTGTGCTTCTTCGAGCCGGATATAAAGGATCTTAAAAAGGATCAGTGCTAAATACTTTAAAAACTAAAAAAATTATATTAAATTGACTGTGTATTTAAAAGATCCACGTGGAGTGCGTAGATGATTTGAAATAAAACCTATAAAAAATCGCATATGAAGTGCGTCGTGTAAAGGACATTTTTTATCGACTATCTACGGTTGGTTTTAACCTGGAGAAATCTGGATTTGAAGAATCTACAACGAGGGAGCAACGCTTAACTGTACAGGTGTGTGGCATTTTTATTAAAATAATTATTCTTAATAAATTAAATCATTGATCCTCCTTGGTCTAATTATACTTAAATATTAAAAAAAAAAAATATTTTAACTCAATAAATATACTCTTGTGTTGTGTGTTCTTCGGGGTTTTTTATTTTTTTTTTGCTTTCAAAAATGAGTAAACCAAAGGTTCCAAATTTAATCGATGCGATTCAAACTATTGCTCAAGATATCGATGCTGATTATAACGCATATAGTAATTTAACAACAACAAAAAAGTCAGTTTATATGATTGAGGCGCGTTTGGCAAGTTTGCAAGGAGCCTTTGATGAAGCTTACATAATTCATCAGAAAATCGTTGAAGCCCCAACTGAGGAAGCAAAAGTAACCTACATGAAGGATCTTATTTTTCATATATTAAAAGAAACTTTCTTTGCTTACTCAAGTGACCTTAAAGAACATTTAGCTAGCAGCGATAGTCAAAGTCTTCTCAACAAATCTCTAGTTAGTACACACACCCCGTCGGTAGAATTAAAACTTCCTCTTATGAAAATTCCCACGTTTGATGGTTCGTTAAAAATGTGGCCTGAATTCAAAGGATTGTTTGAAGATATGATAAATAAATATTCGTCTATATCTGATGCACATAAACTGCAATATTTAAAGGGAAATTTAACTGGTGAAGCGGCGCGTATTCTTCGAAACACAGATACGAATTTTGAAGCTGCATGGGCGTTGCTAGTTAAACGTTTTCAAAATATTAGTTTACTGAAAGACAATCAGTTTAAATTACTTTTTGAGCAACCTCATCTTACTGTAGAATCATCAGATGATCTTAAATTATTGTTAGACACGACAAACGAAGCACGACAATCGCTCAAAAATATGGGAGTTCCTATTTATTCATGGGAAGAGGTTCTTATTTTCCATACGGTACAAAAACTTCCATGTACAACTCGTGTGCTTTGGGAATCTCATATTTCCACTCATGTAGACTACCCAAAGTACAGCGTTTTAGAAGATTTCATCCTTATTAGATCGCGAACCTTGGATGTCATTGGGGAATCCTCATCAGGTTTAAATCAACATAAAGCTAAAAAACCAGGCACAGTGCGAGTTCATAACTCTACAATTAACACAAAGTGTTCGCTGTGTCACGGTCAACATTCAATTCGTTATTGCTTCAAATTTAAAGCGTTTAACGTAGCAAAAAGACAGGAATTTGTAAAGAAAAACAAATTATGTTTCAATTGCTTGTCAAGTGCGCATATTATTCAAAACTGCACAAGCACTTTCACGTGTGCTACGTGTCATCAAAAGCATCATTCTTTACTGCATTATACCGAACCAGCTAAAACAATGCATGCAAGTGAATACGCTCCAATAGGAGCTGTTCAAAATTCAAATAAACTAGCATCTTCTTCTGCTAATATAATTCAATCAAGGTCATCAGAGAACCCTGTATCCCCCGTCAGAATTGCTTCATCATACAACGCGTCTTTAGCCGAAAACATTCAAGTACCTGTTCTTCTGGCTACGGCCCTCATTCAGGTGTTGACACCTGCTGGCCAACCGTTGCTGTTGCGAGCTTTATTAGATCCTGGATCAGAGGCGTCCTTTATAACTGAATCGGCCACTCAACTTTTAAAATTAAAAAAGGAAAAGAGCTGCGTTAACATTCTTGGTGTAGGTGAAACCAACACAAGCACCACCAAATACAAAACCACGTTCACTATTGTATCTAACGTGAACAAACACTTTAGCTTACAACTTAGTGCTTTGATCTTACCTAAGCTAACAGCTGTGCTTCCAACGCACCATATTCCTTGTGCTAACTGGAGCCGTCTTCAAAATATTGAACTTGCTGATCCAAGGTTCTTCAAACCAAGTAAAATCGATATTTTACTGGGCAGTGATGTTTATCCTTCTATTATCCTTGAAGGTATTATAAAAGGAGAGCCTGGTACTCCTATGGCTCAAAAGACGGAATTAAGATGGGTGCTTTCTGGAGGCATTTCATCCATAAACCAACCAAATATAACATCTTTGCATATAACAACTGAACCTCAAAACTTGGACAGTTTGCTTCTTAGATTCTGGGGACTTGAAGAAGTACAAAACCGGAAATTACTTTCACCAGAGGAAGTAAAGTGTGAAAGTTATTATTGTAGAACCCATGAACGTCAACTGGATGGAAAATATGTCGTCCAACTTCCCTTTAAGGAAGGAAAACATCCTTCGATAGGTTGGTCACAAAGGTCCGCGCTTGTTAGATTTTTACAGTTGGAAAGAAAATTCCAATC
Organism: Baccha elongata; assembly: GCA_951217065.1. NCBI lineage: Eukaryota > Metazoa > Arthropoda > Insecta > Diptera > Syrphidae > Baccha > Baccha elongata. The sequence goes on from CATNUY010000333.1 coordinate 345,992, forward strand.
GAGTCCGTCATTTCACGAAGAATATAAAAAGGTGTTTAATGATTATAAACAACTTGGGCATATGACAGAGGTAAGTCCAAAGGAATTAATTTCTCCTCACTATTTTCTTCCCCACCACGCAGTGATAAAAGAATCTAGCTCAACCACAAAGCTGCGAATTGTTTTTGATGCTTCTTGCAAAACTGCAGATGGAACGTCCTTAAATGACCATCTTTTCGTTGGGCCAAGATTGCAAGCTGACATCTTTGATCATATTGCTTGGTTCAGAAGGCATAAAATCGGATTTACAGCCGATATCACTAATATGTACAGGCAAATCTGGGTTCCGCCTGATGATTCACTCTACCAACTCCTCTTATGGCGAGATGTCGAGGGAGATGAAATAAAGATGTACCGTCTAAACACAGTTACTTTTGGAACTGCCTGTGCACCATATCTAGCCATCCAAACGCTTCAACAACTTGCGGCTGATGAACGAGATGACTACCCTATCGCATCGAAAATTGCCATGCAAAACTTTTACGTTGATGACGTAATTCATGGCGCAGATTCCGTAGAAGAAGCTTTGGAAATGCAATCTCAACTAAAAGCGATGTTGAATAAAGGAGGTTTCCCATTACGAAAGTGGGTCAGGAACCATGAGGAGCTATTGACATCCGTCACAGCAGAGGAGAGAGAGATGAAAATACCATGGTCATTTGACGAGAACAACGCGATAAAAGCACTAGGTATCCAGTGGAATCCTGTAAATGATGTTTTCACTTTTCAATTATCCCTTCCAGAATGGAAGAAGAATACAAAGCGTATTATTTTATCAGATCTTGCTCGCCTTTACGATCCAATGGGTTGGATAGCACTTTGCGTCATCGTTGGAAAAATCTTAATGCAAGTCATCTGGAAAGAAAACAAAGCTTGGGATTCTGAACTCTCAATAACCATCGTTTCCGCCTGGAATAAATTTAAGGGCGAACTAAGTTCTTTAAAGGCCATCGAAATACCACGTTGGATTAATCTCACCACTCGATCAGTGGTCGAGTTACACGGGTTTTGCGATGCCTCCAAGAAGGCATATGCTGCCACAATATACCTTCGAAGTACGAATGAGAATGACAGTTTCGTAAATCTTATCGTTTCAAAGACTTACCTCTTACCTCTTAAAAACAAATCATTAGCTCGTTTGGAACTTTGTGGAGCTTTATTGCTTTCACACGTTTTGGCGCACACTATAAAAACGATGGAACTGCAATCTGCAAAGGTATTTGCGTGGTGTGATTCTCAAATCACACTTGCTTGGATTAAGACTGCACCATACACAAGAACTACATTTGTTGCCAATCGAGTAGCAGAAATCCAGGAGCTGACGTATCCTAATTGTTGGAACTACATCCCTTCTAAGAATAATCCCGCAGACATTGCGTCGAGAGGAATTTCTCCGAATGAATTTATCAAAAACGACCATTGGTGGCATGGACCTTCCTTTTTTGAAAACTTTCGATGAGAAACACTATCCGCCATATGAAATAAAATTTACCGACCTTGAAACAAAAGCGTCGAGGATTTTAAAAACCAAAAATGATTTAATAGCATCTGGGTACCCCATTGTAAATATTTTTCAGCTCTGCGTTCACTTCTGCGCATTCGAAACTAACCAACTTCTTTTTAACCGTTTTTCATCCTTAAACCAATTATACAGAACGACGGCATATTGGCGTCGGTTCCTAACAAACTTGAGGTTTAAGGCAAAAAAGATACCAACTCGCGTGTCCGGACCATTGTCAATCGATGAATTATCTTCAGCTCGACTACGATTAATTATCCTCGTACAGGAAGAATTTTTCAGTGAAGAACTGTCACAGCTAATCAAAGGTCATACTGTCTCTACGAAAAGCAAATTGGCAAGGCTTTCACCACTCATTGACGATAATGGAATTCTTCGAGTTGGAGGCCGGTTGAAAAATGCAGATTTACCTTATTCGCAGAAACACCCAATAATATTACCGTCGAACAACTTCTTAACATCACTCATCGTCCATGACACTCATTTGAAGTCTTTACACTGCGGTCAGCAATTAATGATGGCAACTCTTCGATCTGAGTATTGGATTCTTCAACTTAAAAATACTGTAAAAGGGTGCATACATAAATGTCTAAAATGCTACAGATTCAAAGCAACGACAATGCAACAAAAAATGGGTTCCTTGCCAGCACCACGAGTTACCCAAGTGCGACCATTCCAAACTTCGGGAGTGGACTATGCTGGTCCTGTGTGACTAAAAGCATGGAAGGGTCGTTGCAGTAAGGTAACAAAAGCGTACATAGCCATTTTTATATGTTGCTGTACAAAAGCAGTACATTTGGAGCTTGTGAGCGATTACACCACATCTACATTCCTCGCAGCTTTTAAACGCTTCACTGCTCGTCGTGGAATTTGTTCAAACCTGTACAGTGACTGTGGGACAAATTTTAAAGGAGCATCAAATGTTCTGGATTCAGAAAGGTTGCACATGTCAAAGAAATGGACAGAGGAGATTGCACTTCCAATGCAAGCTAATGGTACTCACTGGCATTTCAATCCCCCTGCTGCACCTCATTTCAGTGGTCTTTGGGAGGCAGGTCTAAAATCCATGAAGTATCACTTAAAACGGATCATTGAACATTACACTCTGACGTTTGAGGAATATGCGACGATACTAGCGCAAGTTGAAGCTTGTCTGAATTCACGTCCACTCTGCCCTATGACAGAAAATCCAGATAATCTATCAATTTTAACACCAGGACATTTTTTAATCGGGTCAGCTTTAAACAATACACCGGAAAGGGACTTAACGGAAACGAACCCAAATTATTTGGACAGATGGCAGCTCATGCAGAAAATACAACAAGACATTTGGAAAAAATGGAAGGCTGAATATTTGGTTCGATGGGGAGAGTACGATAACTTTGGCGCCAAGAATTGATAACGGTTTTTTGTAGAACAGTTTAATACAAGCATTTTTTACTATGGGTGGGGGGGGTCTATCTCCCTCCGTTTGGGCAGGAGGGGCAATTTTATAAAAACAGTGCTTAAAATTTAAAACAAATATTAAAAAATAACGGCAATACTTACAACTTAGTTTTATATCTTTTTTTAAAGCCAATACTTTTTTCTATTAGATGTTTTTTGAATCAAGTGAAACCTATGCATAGTCTTTGAAAAAACGGACTTTAAACTCAAAAATTGCGAAAAAAAAGGAGAAAAAAAAACTTTGAAGTGTGATTTTTCAAAACTGTAAAAAAAAATACTACTTTTTTTTTATAAAATTCGTTGCTCATATTAATTTTAAATCATAAACTGAAAACAAAATGATTTTATGTTTTCTGGTTTTTGAGAAAATGGAAAATTACTAAAACTACTTTCTTATAAGAGTTTTCTTTTTTTTTTGGTATACGGTGAATGTTGTACGTAGGTTCGTTTTTGTAATGATGCTTGGGCATCTTTAAATGCAATAGAAACTTTGCATACACCCAACCTAGCACCCACCCTACCTCGCACTCACCCCAAATCCTATAGTGTGTCCAAGCAGGGGGGTTGCAGGGGGGCAGCATGCCCCCCCCCTTACATACCTCACTGTTTATACGCTTTAGTAATTTCCCAGTTTCTCCAAAACCAGAACACATAAAATCATTTTGTTTTCAGTTTATGATTTAAAATTAATATGAGCAACGAATTTTATAAAAAAAGGAGTATTTTATTTTACAGTTTTGAAAAATCACACTTCAAAGTTTTTTTTTACCTTTTTTTTCGCAATTTTTGAATTTAAAGTCCGTTTTTTCAAAGACTATGCATTGGTTTCACTTGATTTAAAAAAACATCTAATAGAAAAAAATATTGGCTTTAAAAAAAGATATAAAACTTAGTTGTAAGTATTACCGTTATTTCTTAATATTTGTTTTAAATTCTTAGCACTGTTTTTATAAAATTGCCCCTCCCGCCCAAACGGAGGGAGATAGACCCCCCCACCCAGAGTAAAAAATTCTTGTATTGAACTGTTCTACATAAAACCGTTATCAATTCTTGGCGCCAAAGTTATGGTACTCGTGCCGGTTCGATTACAACAGCGCCCTAAATGGCTCACACCAAACGTCAAACTTAAGATTGGACATTTAGTGCTCATATCTGATGAACACACGACTCCTACGCTTTGGCAGCTTGGCAGAATTACGGACACACATCCAGGAGCAGATGGAAAAATTCGTGTCGTCACAGTTAAAACTGCAACCACTTCGTTTAAGCGTCCAATAGCAAAACTTTGTTTTTTACCAATGCTAAACGAATCATTTCTTTTTAAATATTTCAACTAAAACTTAATTTTAATAAGCTTAATCTATCTATCTGAACTAAAACTAATATCGTTATAATCTCCTATTGCCACACACCATTCACCAAACCTACCTATTTTTTTCTTCTTTCATATATCCAACATTCGCATTCTGAGGATCAATCATCTCATGCCTCACATATCGGGCAGATGAATTTTGATGACATCAACTGAATTCTCGGCGGCCCGGCAGGATGTTGCATCGCAACATGGTTTCAACGGTTAAAATTTAAACCTAACTTAAAGATAATTAGCCATCAGGAATTTCTCTTGCCAAAAAATGCAAAACACCGACGGCACTACAAATTAACATCATTTATCATGGCATAATAAGTCTCCAATTATCATCGCATACCCCAAATTGCAGCAAAGTAACCACACCTTGTAGGAGTCAACACAGCAAGTCTCCAAAATTAAAGAAAAACTTTGGGACAGTAGCTCCTCCCCAATGCGATGTTTTCAAATCTATGATCGATCAGCTGTGGAGGATCTGCAAGATGATGTGCAGCGAGAAACTTAGAAGAAGAACATCTATGAGGTCAATGATCTGTAACCGAATCAACTGTAACAAAATCATGCGATAAGAGGTTTCTTGAAATAAAATTGGAAAGCTGTTAATCAGTTCGATCTACGGTTCTATCAACACAAATCCATACTTCTTATGTTGAGAATTTAAGAAAAAAGAAAAAATATAGATAAATGTTATTTTATTTAATTTTATTTATTTAATTTATTCTTATTAAAATTTAGTATCACAACTTATTTATTTTTTGAAGTTTTAATGCGACGCGTTTCGGAGGTGCTTCTCCATCATCGGGCGAAATACTTTTGATGCTTGTTGTTGGCTGTTACAGTTGACTTGAGCTTGATCTTCATTGTTGTTGTTGGTTATTTTGTTTTCCTTTTGTTTTGGCTTTTTTTATTTATAGGTGATGTGGTGTATGGTGTTTTCTCTTTCTTTCTATTTATTTCTATTGTAGTTGTTGTTTATTGTTTTGCTTATTTTTAATTGTGTTTTAATTTGTATTATGTTGTCTTTTTTCTTTCTTTTATTGTTTTTGTTCAAACCTTTGAAGAAAGATTCAAAGAACATAAACCGAAACCAAACACCAAATCTACGTATGCTTTACATTTAATAGACAACAATCATAACTATACAGATATTGAAACCAATTTACAAACTTTACATATATACAGAAAAAGCAGATTACTTGACGCAATGGAAGAATACGAGATCTATAAAGCTTACAGACAAGAACAGGACAAAATACTAAATGACAAACTAACCATTAAACCAAACGCATTATATGAAACAGCAATAAAATTTGAACAAAAACAATAAAAGAAAGAAAAAAGACAACATAATACAAATTAAAACACAATTAAAAATAAGCAAAACAATAAACAACAACTACAATAGAAATAAATAGAAAGAAAGAGAAAACACCATACACCACATCACCTATAAATAAAAAAAGCCAAAACAAAAGGAAAACAAAATAACCAACAACAACAATGAAGATCAAGCTCAAGTCAACTGTAACAGCCAACAACAAGCATCAAAAGTATTTCGCCCGATGATGGAGAAGCACCTCCGAAACGCGTCGCATTAAAACTTCAAAAAATAAATAAGTTGTGATACTAAATTTTAATAAGAATAAATTAAATAAATAAAATTAAATAAAATAACATTTATCTATATTTTTTCTTTTTTCTTAAATTCTCAACACATACAATAATGGATACAAAACAACAATAATAGACAAATTAATAAAGAAAAAGAAAAAGAAAATAAACAACAACAAAACTAATATACCCAAAACAATAGAAATTCCTAAATATACATCAGTCACATATACCAATATAGTACCACAAATATTAACAAATCAATTTAAGAAACTTAACATAAATATAACATTTAAAACAAACAGCAATATACAAAATATACTTAAACCAAAAACAAAACAAAAAACAAAATTAAACTCTGGCGTCTACAAACTAAAATGCAATGATTGCAACAAGTTTTATATCGGCCAAATTGGAAGAACCTTTGAAGAAAGATTCAAAGAACATAAACCGAAACCAAACACCAAATCTACGTATGCTTTACATTTAATAGACAACAATCATAACTATACAGATATTGAAACCAATTTACAAACTTTACATATATACAGAAAAAGCAGATTACTTGACGCAATGGAAGAATACGAGATCTATAAAGCTTACAGACAAGAACAGGACAAAATACTAAATGACAAACTAACCATTAAACCAAACGCATTATATGAAACAGCAATAAAATTTGAACAAAAACAATAAAAGAAAGAAAAAAGACAACATAATACAAATTAAAACACAATTAAAAATAAGCAAAACAATAAACAACAACTACAATAGAAATAAATAGAAAGAAAGAGAAAACACCATACACCACATCACCTATAAATAAAAAAAGCCAAAACAAAAGGAAAACAAAATAACCAACAACAACAATGAAGATCAAGCTCAAGTCAACTGTAACAGCCAACAACAAGCATCAAAAGTATTTCGCCCGATGATGGAGAAGCACCTCCGAAACGCGTCGCATTAAAACTTCAAAAAATAAATAAGTTGTGATACTAAATTTAAATAAGAATAAATTAAATAAATAAAATTAAATAAAATAACATTTATCTATATTTTTTCTTTTTTCTTAAATTCTCAACATAATTCAACCCACAACTTGGAGACAAAAACCCACAACATGTATCCATACTTCTGTTCGTCTCTCAAATACAGAAATAAAAACGATTTTATTTAGATTCACAAATTAACGACGTCAATTTGTTTTATTTTAGTAATTTACTTTGGCAAAGACTAATTGTTTTCTGGTTTTTTTTACGTTCGATCGGCGCTTATTCCACTTCTTTTATTTTTTGAGTGCCCATTTAGCACTATCATTTTAAAGGTTCCGACGGCAATCTACGAATTTGAAATCCGCGACAATTATTCGACTGCGGTAGAGAAAAGTGATTTTCTTTTTATTTTGCGAGTGTCCTTGCGATACACACGGAATTCACCAAGTTGTTGGAGTTGTCCCAAAACTTGACGAATTCTGCAAGGCCGAGTTCGTACATCACACCCAATTAACAATTTTTTCGAGAAAAATTAAGAAGAACAAAACTCAAGAAAAAGATTCTTGCTGGGCATTCTCCCAGTTAATTAACCTACTCGTGATTCGAAACGCGAAACAATCTTTTTCATCAAACAATTTTTGAGAAGAGTGAAGAAGGCATAATTTTAAAAACTCGAAATCTACTCTAATAATCCCGATAGACCTTTTTAACCACAAGTTACAATTACGGTAAAAAACGTTAACGTTCCATTCTTCCAAAACATTAATATAATAATAATATTTTCAGGAAGGGCTCATGGCCGTCAAGATATCTATCTTGACAAAAACGTCACACTCGTTAGCCTTAAGTATAGGCATTCACTTTTATCCAAGAATTGTAAGTGAATTTCTACAGCTCATCTGGGGCATAGAATCGATGACACTGGCATTCATCCAGGAAAATCAAAAGTCAAAGCGATTGAAGGATATTTACAACCAACGAACGTTGCGGAGCTGAGAAGTTTCCTCGGGCTCGTGAACTACTTAGGCAAGTTCGTATCTAATTTGACCACAATTTTTCATCCACTGAATGAGCTCTTGATAATGATGTCAACTTTAGCTGGGGCTTAAGTCAAAATAATGCATTTTTAGATCTAAAACTTATCTTGAGTACAGAACCTGTTTTGAAAATGTTTGATCCAAGCCAAAAGACGATTATTTCAACAGATGCTTCCTCATTTGGGCTAGGAGCTGTCTTGCGACAGGAAGATAGCGATGGGTTTCTTAAGCCAGTCGCTTATGCATCCAGAACGATGAGTGAGACTGAAAAGGGATACGCCCAAATAGAGAAGGAGGCGTTGGCGATAACATGGGCCACATGTGTAAAATTTCGAGACTACGTCACAGGTATGTCCTTTTATATTGAAACGGACCACAAGCCACTGGTTCCGATCTTTACTTCTAAGAACTTAGATGAACTAACACCCAGATTGCAAAGATTTAGAATGCGAATGATGCAGTTCCTATTTAAAATTTATTACACTTCTGGAAAAAATTTAATTGCAGCGGACGCCTTGTCTAGAAGCCCACTAGTGTCATCAAACCAGAGCCCAGAGAGCGAAGAAGACTTGAGTACTTTTGTCAGGGCAATAATCACTGATCTACCAGCAACAGAAGACAAACTCGAAGAAATCAAAAGGATCCAACAAAATGATACTATTTTAACCGAAGTTGCAAAATACGTCCAAGAAGGATGGCCTATTCGACAAAATGTTTCTCCAGAAGCAAAGCAGTACTATAACGATCGTTTTAGTCTGGCAATCAATGATCTAATGCTGATGTATGGCAATCGTTTAGTCATTCCACATACAATGCGCAATGAGATGTTAAGAAGAATCCACGAAGGTCATCTAGGAAGCAACAAATGCATAGCACGGGCCAGCCAATCGGTCTGGTGGCCTGGGTGTGCAAAACAAGTGGAAGATGTTATCAAAAGGTGCGAAGTGTGCATTCAACATACGAACCCAAGACATGAACCACTGATACCGACGGTGACTCCACAAAAACCTTGCCAGATGGTTGGAGCTGATATTTTCTTTTGTAAATTTAAAACCTATTTAATTGTCAGCGATTATTTTTCTCGTTTTCCAGAAATTTCCTTACTGGAAAATCAATCTGCCAATTGCGTTATTTCTAAACTAAAATCTATTTTTTCTAGACAGGGAATCCCAGAGGCAGTACGTACAGACAATGGTCCGCAGTTTAAGCAGCTGGAGACGTCCGAATTTAGAAATTTTGCTAAGAAGTGGGGGTTCGTACACATCACCTCAAGACCAAGATTTGCACAGATCAACGGCCTTATAGAGTCCGCAGTCAAAATCATCAAACGGCTAATGAAAAAAAATGAATATCCTTACCTTGATCTGTTGGAATATAGATCCACACCAACAGCAAATGGATATAGCCCTGCCGAAATTCTGATGAGCCGAAGGTTGAGAACGACTTTACCACTTGCAGCCGAGCAATTTCGTCCAAAGTCTATCAATCAGGATGAACTTCAGCATGTTGAACGAAATTCAACAACAGACATGGCGTCCACACCGGACCGGAGTTTTTGCCTGGCGACATCGTTTGGGTTCGAGATCTGCAAGTTTGGGGCAAAATTTTGAACAAAACCAATTTACCACGCTCATACTTTGTCGAAACTGAAAGAGGTACCTTTCGAAGAAACTCATTTCACCTTGTTTATTCTTTCAGAAAAGACATTCCTTATACACCTAATGGAACATATATTCCCGAGCCAACAGATGATGTGACACCAAATACGGTATCTGTCAATACTGATGATCCTGAAAGAGGAGAAGAGGTCACGAGAAGCTCTGAGTTAACAAGAATCCCCAATTATGTAACAACTATACTCGATATGGCCGGACAGTATTGAAACCAAATCGGTATACATCATCATAAAAACCAATAATTAATTTAAAAGAAAAAAAAATAACAAACAAAAAAGGGAGATGTGTTGTACCTATCTTTGTATTAATGTAACTCATATATTGAATACCTATACACACTCTCATACATTGTACATGAAATCTGTCATTATTATGAATCTAGAATAAGTCATTAAATTACTCTTGAACTAACAACAAGTGTTTCATTTCACCGAACATTACAATCTTGAAATCTGTCATCGATGATCGCTCTGGGGTTCAGGTATCTCTGGCTAGGTAGAATTTCAACTTGTAGCATCTGTTGTACTTCTGGGTTAGGATGTCTTTCTAGATTCTTCAGTATTTTCCTGGTTAGTTCCAACATATGTAAGTAAGTAAGTAAGTAAGTTATTTTTTATTCATTTGATATTAACCTAGCTATATAACAATTTTAATAATTAAGAATAATAGTGTTCATTCTTTAACTGAAGAAGTTAGTGGTGAATGACACTCAGTAATTTAACAATTCATTTATTCATGATGTGTGGGGTGACAAATCAGTGTTAATTCAGCAATAATTTTAAATAAGTTAAATACATTAGATCAGCAAAAGGATTACTAAAAAAAGAATTTTAGAAATAAAAGAAAAATATATCGTATTATAAACTTAACAATTTGTAGATAAATTTATGTTAATAAACAGATTTTGAAATAAAGTAGGAAAAACAATCTCAAAGAAATAGTTCAATACATTCGTAGCTTATGGTGAATAACCCATCCTTAACATTTTTAATGAAACTTGAAAAATGTGTTATTTGCCTTATTGATAAGGGTAATTTATTAAAAATATAAGGAGCTGTATATAAATAAAAACGAGAAAAATGTGCTCTAAGTGCAAAAGGTACAATCACAACATTCATATTATTTACACGCAAGTTGTACATTTGAGAGTTTCTACTTGGAATGTTACCACTTTGTTTAAAGAACTCTCTTAATACTTTAAATACATACAAATGTCTCATAGGCAAAATTCGCAAATTTCTAAATAAGGGCCAACTCTCAGCAAACGGATTTTTATTACAAATTATTCGTATTAAATGTTTTTGAGCTACTAATAAAGGTTGAAAAGAATTAGCATACGAGCCACCCCAAATTGTGATGCCGTATTGCAGCTTTGAATGCGCAAGACCGTAGTAAATAGAAGTTAAAACTTTTTTTGAACAAAAAATTTTAATAAGGTACATTTTACGTGTGACCAATAACATATAAGATTTAATAGTTTGAATATGGTATTTCCAATTCAGATTAAAATCAATTATAACGCCTAAGTACTTAAATTGAGATACCGACTCAATTTTGAAGCAATTTTCGGAGCATTGTGAGTTAGAATTAAAATTACTTCTACCACACTTGTGAAAAGGTATAGAAAATTGCTTACAGTCGTGGGCGTGAAACCATAGGTTGTAATCATTTAGGTTGTTCGCAGATACCTTGAAACACATTAGTTTAGTTTTTTCACTGATAATTAAACTATGCGCAGTAAACCACATCCTTAAAATCTCAAGATCTTCCTCAATTTTAATGACACATTCAAAAACCGTTCCAAATTCATACGTAAAGACTATATCATCAGCAAATGCAGTTGAATTACCATTTAGTTTAAGTTTGAAAATAGAGTTAATGTAGACTAAAAAAAACAATGGTGCAAGTACAGAACCCTGTGGAACACCGTTTTTTAAAAATCTAGGTTCACTTAAATATCCATTTATATTAACTATCTGTTTTCTATTTCTTAAGTACGATTTTAACAGATTAAAAAAATTACCTCTAAAACCAGCATTATAGAGTTTGTTCAGTAAAAGGTCATGGTTCACCATATCAAAAGCCTTCGTCATATCGACAAACAAACCAAAGGTTGATTTATTGCCATTTAAACTTCCATAAAGTTGACTACACACTCTCAAAATGGCATCCTCTGTTGATAAACCTGCTCTAAACCCGAACTGATTATTGCAAAAGAAATTAAATTCATCTAAAAACGACACAATGCGAACTTTTATTAGCTTTTCGAAAATCTTAGAAAAAGTAGAAAGAAGAGATATTGGCCTGTAATTTGATATTTGATTCTTGTTTCCTTTTTTAAAAAGTGGAGTAACTTCAGCACATTTCAGACGGTCCGGAAAATAGCCCATTTCAACACTACTGTTAAATAAATAGGTCAAGACATCAACAATATACAAAGCAATATTTTTAAGTATAATACTCGAAATACGATCACTAGTGCACGAATTTTTGTTCTTAAGAGACAAAATAACTTTATATAATTCTGCCGACGTTATTGAATTAAAAACAAAACTGTTTGGCTGTATATTTTCGACAAGAATTTCTGAAGAAGTGGAGCAATCACAGTTTGTACATGGTTCGACCACCGGTTTTAATTTCTCTGAGATTTCTGTGAAGTACTCGTTGAATTTATCAGAAATCCTACCTAAGTCTGATTCAATGCTTCCGTCTATTTCAATCTCATTAATTACAACACGATTCCCATTTTTTCCTAAAATCTTGTCTACAACTCTCCATTCTTCACGCACATTTCCCTCAGCTCTAGCAAACAAATCACCGTAATAATTATCTCGAGTATCTTCTATTTATTTGCTTATTGTTTTGCACATAGTGTCATAGTGATTTTTAAGTGTTATATTATTAGGATGTTTTTTGCATTTCATACCAAACTTTTTCTTTTTTCTAATTTTGTTTAGGAGTCTATTTGACATCCAAGGTTTAAGATGTTTCATTTTGCCTGATTTCTTCGTTTTGAAAGTACATGAATTAATGTGATCTTGAAAAATTTTCATAAAGATCTCAAAGGCACTAGAAGGATTACTTTCTAAGTAAACCTGTTCCCAAAACTCGAATGTTAAACATTCTTTCAATAGAGCAAAATCAACACAATATTTTACTGATTCAGGAACGCGATTACAGTTTTCAAGACGATTCAAATCAATAAAGCAATTCAAGGCAATCATTACATGGTCTGTAAGCTTTAAATCGTATACTTTACCACTAAACACATTATTATTATTTTTATGAGATCTTACAAAAAAATGGTCAATACAACTCATAGTAGAATCGGTCACACGGGTTGGTTCGTTTATAAAACTTTTTAAACCATTTGAAGCCATAGTGAATAAGTAGTTCTCGGTTTCATTATCAAATTCATTAAGTATATCAATATTGATATCTCCTACAATAATTAAATTTTTAGCCTTTGTAACATTTAGAAGCCTGCCAATTTCATCAATGAAAATGTTTTTAGAATATTCGTGTAATCTATAAATGCATAACAAAGTGTAATCAATAGATTCATACGCAAACGACAATTTAATTACATCAGCACTTGAAAAATTTAAACTTGAGCACTCGCACACATAATTATCTTTAATATAAACAGCTACACCTCCAGCACAATAAGACTCATTACAATTACCAAAGAGAGTATAACCCGGTATGTTGTAGATATTTAATTCAATTTCATATATCCAAATTTCACTCAAAACAATCACAACAGGTAAATTCACCAACGAATCTATATGAGCTAAGAATATTGAGAAATTCTTTCTCATGCTTCTAATATTCTGATGTAAACAAAAGCAATATTCAACAGAATTATTTACATTGACTGGGTATTCACATGCATAAGAATTTGACAAAGGAACAAAATTATTAACATTCATAATTTTACAAAATCAGAAGTACAATTTATTCTTACAAATTTGTCACCCTCTTTCTTCCGCATATAAACATTCCCATTTCTCGTCCATATATATTTATACCCTTTTGTGGTCTTCATAGAATTTGCTGCGTTGAGTAATTGCCTCGTTTCATAAGTTAAGCACTCGTTTATGTACATCTTCTCTGATCTTCCGTGTGCGTTGAATAAGTTGGTGGTCAGCTGATCTTTTTTCTCTCTCTTGGCTTTGATTATATTCTCTTTGCATAGATGAGACACGAATTTAACTTGAATAATATTTGTGTCAGTGCTCGATGGACTGCCGTTTGATGTTGATTTGGCTAGCTTTACTTTTATTAAGTAGCACTGGTCGATGTCACCTTTATTAACATTAACGTTTAAACCTTCACGAAAAACTTTTAGAGCAACATCTGTATATGATGTGTCTGTTTTGATGACAGGAACGTTGAAGATCTCAATGCTATTTGCGAGTAGCTGTTTTTCCAAGTAGTTAACCGTTCGCTCAAGTGAAATAATTTTTCTTTCATGCTCATCATTTTTGGCTATGAGTGCATTAATTTGTTTTTGATTTTCTTCGATTAAAACAACTTTAGAATAAATCATTTTATTTGTGAATAAATCATAGAATAAATCATAGCTAGTTATTTGTGCGCAGTCAGGTGTCGTGGATGTTGAAGAAAACAATAAATCAGATGATGATGTGGATGGCAACGTCTGAGGCAAGACAGCACACAGGTTGCAACTCCAGTTAGATTTATTTTTTTTTTGATGTCCAGATCGCTGGCAGTGATTCCGACACATTTACAATGAAAAAAAGTTTTGCAAACCGAACACTCTATTTTTAGGTCAGATCTATCAACCTTTGTTTGACATATTTTGCACGACATTTTTATATGCTTATAGATTTTAAGAAAAAAGCTCTCAACACGAGTGTACCCCACAACGACTCTGGTCATTTTGTTTGTAGTTTTTTGGAATATATTTCCGTAATTTCTCAAATATTATCTTCATATGAAAAGTAGAAACACCGTTATATTGAAATTACAAGTTTTTAATTCAACAACGTCTTTATTCAAAATAAACACTTTTTTTATTAAAAAAACAAAAAATTAAATTTATTTTAAAAAAATTACTGTGAATTGAGCTTTATTGAATGCATTTCGGCTAGTCTACTAGCCATCATCAGCAACACGACTGAGGGGGAAGCTGCTACAAAAATTAAATTGCACAATCGTATACATGAATGTCAAAATTAAATAAAAACAATACATTTACATAATTTTTAACAAAAAAAGCTTTTAAGAAAGAGAAATTATGAAAAAACGAATAAAAAAGAAGAAAGAAAACATTTTTACAATAACAATAACATTACAAAGTAAACGAATAAGACTCTACTCTCTACGACAAAAACAATTGATAATGTAAAGCTTTTGAAATGCGTGAACGAGAGCCGCAGACTTGATGCATACGAGAGCCTTTACATAGCCTTAGCTGTCTCGTAGAGCATCTTATTTGGCCAGTACTTCCTTGTCAGTGGATTTCGATGCAGTGCACATTCTCCTTCGTGCTCTTGTTCTTGTTTGAGGTGGTCGGAAGCAGATGAGTTCCGTTTTACTGGCGTTAATCTTCAATCCCCATTTAAGGTAGTAGTTCCAGAGGTTGGTGACGTGGTTTTGTACTCTACGAGCTGCGATCTCTGGTGATAGAGATTTCGCATATGTGTCGGAGTCATCGGCATATAGCTTTG
The DNA here is from genome assembly GCA_951217065.1 of Baccha elongata. NCBI lineage: Eukaryota > Metazoa > Arthropoda > Insecta > Diptera > Syrphidae > Baccha > Baccha elongata. The sequence continues at coordinate 361,377 of CATNUY010000333.1, forward strand.
TCCTTGTTCCTAGCATATTCTCCGGTTGGTCAGCCGTGTAAATGCTGAAGAGAAATGGTTCTAGCTTAGATCCTTGAGGTACTCCTGCCCTGATTGTCTTCATTCCTGATTTTTCATTTACAACCTGTACAAAACAGAGTCTATTTGTTAGAAAATTTTTAATTATATCTACCAAATGTCCTGGAAAGCCGAATCCTATCAGCTTGAAAATTAAGCCTTTTATCCACACGCTATCAAAGGCCTTTTCAATGTCTATGAGGCATGCCACTGTTGTTTTCTTCCTGTTAAGTCCCAATGTGACGTCACTGTGTGGTCCCCGAAGTGGATGTAATGTTGAATGCATCATCCGGAATCCGTACTGAAAGTTTGGTATAACATTTCTTTCCTCGCAAAAGTATTAAGCTTTTCTCAGCAGTAGTGATTCCAGGACTTTACTTATGCAGCAAAGTAGTGATATTGGCCTGTATCCATCCACGTTTTGTCTGTTGGTCTTCTTTGGTATGGCGAATTAATTGGGAAAACAGCACGCCTTTTATACTTTTATTCGAAAACATGTCACCATGACAACACAAACAAAAAAACATGACAACAAACATGACACGAGGTGTTGTTTTCATATGAAAGAAACATGACACAAAATATGAGCTGTCTTCCAAATAAGTGACAGGGAGCAAAATAGTAGGAAAATTAGTTCTCATTGATTCTCACTATTTAGTGTGACTAAATTTGTATGAAAACGGAAAATGACACAGTCCTGTCGCATATTTTAAAATAAGTACTAAATCCGCGGGATTTCGTTATACGGGTTTTTGAAATGCGGGCTTTTGTTATGTAGGATTTTGTTAAACGGGATTTTCTTAAACGGGCTTTTGTTAAACGGGATTTCGGTACGCAGGATTTTGTCACGCGGGACATCGTAGTCAACCCATAGCAACACAATATCGTCTGCGTATAGAAGAGCACAGATTCCAAGATCATCTTAAAACAATCCAAATGGTAGATTGACGTTTAAATAGAGGACAAAAAGCAGAGCACTCAAGACACATCCCTGTTTGACACCTTTGTTTCGTTGAGATTCTTAATGCCGAAAGTTTGTAAAACAATGCGTCTCTGTTTATATTATCAAAGCTTTAAGATATATAAAAAATGCATAGAGTTTCTTCTTTCGATTGAATTGAAGTTGTATAAGACAAGAAAGATTATAAATTTGATCAACAGTAAAGTAGTTAGATCTATACGCTGCTTTAAATTCGTTGATTATGTCATTTTCTTGCAACCATGTTGTTAATCTGTTAAGAAGCACGATGGTAAACAGTTTATAAAACGTATCAAGCCTATAATTAGAAACCACATTTGCATCACCTTTCTTAAACAGTGGAAAAATTATCAACTTCCTAAACGAGTCTGGAACGGTTGCCGTTTCAAATATTTTGACAAAAAGTTTATGAATATCAACGACTTGTTCTTGTTATTTTGCATTCAAAGTTCGGAAGGCCCTCCGAGTGAAAAAAAACGTCCCTAAAACACGCGATGTTTGGGAGTGCTGATTCGTCTTCCAGAAATGAATTGGGAGTGTTACACATACATAAGACACAAGTAGAGAAAAAAATTATATTTGGGAAAATTCCCATTTGGGATCTGTCCATCCACACAAAAAATCCACATAAAAAATTCCATTGGTTGCAGTGTTCAAAAATAAAAAACACTGTGCGAAAATAAAAAACACTCCAAACTGTTGCCAAATAAAAAGAATCCAATTATTTGTATTACACTTTGTTTTACGCAGCGTCAAAACTAATGTCTATATGTGCCTTTTTGTCATTTGTATTTCTTATCCGTCAAAGTGTACACAATTTAATCATGATTTCGGCACGAGTACGATAACTTTGGCGCCAAGAATTGATAACGGTTTTTTGTAGAACAGTTCAATACAAGCATTTTTTTTTATGGGTGGGGGGGGTCTATCTCCCTCCGTTTGGGCAGGAGGGGCAATTTTATAAAAACAGTGCTAAAAATTTAAAACAAATATTAAAAAATAACGGTAATACTAACAACTAAGTTTTATATCTTTTTTTAAAGCCAATATATTTTTCTATTAGATGTTTTTTAAATCAAGTGAAACCTATGCATAGTCTTTGAAAAAACGGACTTTTAACTCAAAAATTGCGAAAAAAAATGTAAAATAAAACTTTAAAGTGTGATTTTTCAAAACTGTAAAACAAAATACTACTTTTTTTTATAAAATTCATTGCTCATATTAATTTTAAATCATAAGCTGAAAACAAAATGATTTTATGTTTTCTGTTTTTTGAGAAAATGGAAGATTACTAAAACTACTTTTTTATAAGAGTTTTCGGCACGAGTACGATAACTTTGGCGCCAAAAATTGATAACTGTTTTTTGTAGAACAGATCAATACAAGTATTTTTTACTATGGGTGGGGGGTCTATCTCCCTCCGTTTGGGCGGGAGAGGCAATTTTATAAAAACAGTGCTAAAAATGTAAAACAAATATTAAAAAATAATGGTAATACTTACAACTAAGTTTTATATCTTTTTTTAAAGCCAATACTTTTTTCTATTAGATGTTTTTTAAATCAAGTGAAACCTATGCATAGTCTTAGAAAAAAACGGACTTTAAACTCAAAAATTGCGAAAAAAAAGGTAAACAAAAACTTTGAAGTGTGATTTTTCAAAACTGTAAAATAAAATACTACTTTTTTTTATAAAATTCGTTGCTCATATTAATTTTAAATCATAAACTGAAAACAAAATGATTTTATAATTTCTGGTTTTTGAGAAAATGGAAAATTACTAAAGCGTATAAACAGTGAGGTATGTAAGGGGGGGCATGCTGCCCCCTGCAACCCCCCTGCTTGGACACACTATAGGATTTGGGCTGGGTGCGAGGGGGGGTGGGTGCGAGGTTGGGTGTATGCAAAGTTTCTGTTGCATTTAAAGATGCCCAAGCATCATTACAAAAACGAACCTACGTACAACATTCACCGTATACCAAAAAAAAAAAGAAAACTCTTATAAGAAAGTAGTTTTAGTAATTTTCCATTTTCTCAAAAACCAGAAAACATAAAATCATTTTGTTTTCAGTTTATGATTTAAAATTAATATGAGCAACGAATTTTATAAAAAAAAGGAGTATTTTATTTTACAGTTTTGAAAAATCACACTTCAAAGTTTTTTTTTACCTTTTTTTTTCGCAATTTTTGAGTTTAAAGTCCGTTTTTTTCTAAGACTATGCATAGGTTTCACTTGATTTAAAAAACATCTAATAGAAAAAAGTATTGGCTTTAAAAAAAGATATAAAACTTAGTTGTAAGTATTACCGTTATTTTTTAATATTTGTTTTACATTTTTAGCACTGTTTTTATAAAATTGCCCCTCCCGCCCAAACGGAGGGAGATAGACCCCCCCACCCATAGTAAAAAATGCTTGTATTAAACTGTTCTACAAAAAACCGTTATCAATTCTTGGCGCCAAAGTTATCGTACTCTCCCCATGATTTCGTTCCAAAACAATTCATTTGTAAAAAAAACCTTGCATTTAAGATAGCAAACAGTGATTTAAATCGAAATATTAGCAATGCAGACGTTTCTCCTCAGCAAGTACATACCTACCTACCTAGAAAAGTTTTTTTTACTGAAGGCAATAATTTTCAAGGGCCCTTTTTTTAGCCTCATCAAAATCCTGCAAGGCATTTTTTTCTGCCATGATCAGCCAAATAACTCCAAAAATTATAAAAGAAACAGACGTGTTAAATGTAAAAGTTAATTTAAAGACGAGTGAATTTTAAGATATTGAAAATAAAAAACATTTGTGTTAATTTGCTTTTGTTCATATTTTTTAAAATATGTTTTGTGCTACTTCTTCACACAAGTTAGAATGTTTGACATTTTATTCCCAATTAGACTCAGTTGCACACAGTTCCGTAATTTTTCACGACGCAAACCAAAAACAATTCCTGTTCAAATTCCTTACCTCTGGTGGGAGGAAATTTAAGAACCGCGAGTTAAATATAAAACACCGAGTCGTAAGGTCAGTATGCTGTTTATTCGAACTAAACTATAAAATCTTAACCTACGCTTATACATACTATTTTGTTCGTGATATCGATAAGCGCTAACAGAAACACACACACAAATTCTGAACCCAAGCGCAAGCAATCAGTTGCTTGTTATCTCAATTTGTATGTGTGCTCATGTTTGCTAGATAAGATATCCTAAGCAAACATAATGCCTATCACTTATCTTATCATTTCTTATTATCCTAAAGTTCAATGTTTGAACAATTCCCATTAGCAATCAACGAAAAAGAAAAAGAAAATGGAATGGTTTGATGTCATTAACAGGGTGCTTCACACAGAAAATATATTTTTATAATTTTTAATCAAGTTTATTTAATTCGTAGAAGAAATTTGGACTCAACAGTGCGGTCTGCGGTGCAATTAACATAAGTAAAAATAGTACAATATCTATTAAAAGCTTTTTGTCTTGCAAACCCATTTGGCATATTATATGGAAAAAAACATCTACGTTTGCCTTTTGCCAAAGAGAAAAAATATCAAAATGTCAAAATTCAAATGTCAAAGCCATCTTCGGTTTACATTTGATACTTTAAGGTTTTGCAGAACTACATTTTACGCAAGCCATACGCGGGGATAAATGTCGGTAACGTAGTTCGTAAAAATGATTTTACTGAAAAGGAAAGGCATCCGCACCACATCCGCTCTCCATATAAATGTTGGAAAAGCAAATCCGCAGTAAAATTGGGGCGTATGAAAGTGATTCTTATGCAAACAAAACTGAAGAAAAAGCAGATAGTTAACAAATCTGAATTGTTTAAAACAGAAACAAAAACTTTTGGATTGCCGAAACGCATAAAGTTTTTTTTTGCAGTATTTCTAATAATTTATTGACAATGGCCATTTTTGAAAACGTCATCTGCGTCGAAAAAAAAGAATCAGTTTTAATTTCGGGATTTCGGCCTTTCGCGATTTTAAGTTTTCGTTATTTTCGGTTTTCGGGATTTCGGATTTACGAGCTTTTGGGTTTTCGGCTCTCAATTATAATATATAGTATAAACAAAATATTATATATTTGGCGTAAAAATCCGCTTTTTTTTAATATAAAAAAATCCTTTACGTATGATTTTTAAATCATACTGTCACGGTAAATTTTACCGTGACAAAAACTGGTCTTAACATCTCAGTTCCATTCCTTATTGTTAATTCACTTCCTACTAATTTTTGATTTCTCAGGTGTTTCTTTCATTCTACTGAGAGAAAGTAGGGCAGCCATGGTGTATCAGACATCGGCACTCTCTCTTAGTATCTTGAAGAAACAGATCTTCAGACGTCATCGTCGATTTAGTCATGTTTAATGATCCAAAATATTAGATGGACGGCCTACTGTCATATAGAAGCAACGCGAGCGAAGTTACTCATTAAAATTATAACCATTGCCAAGGAAGCGGCACTCTGATGAAAATAAGCTAGGGCGACATTTGGTCTTCGTAAGCTGATGTTACTCGTTAGAGAATGGTCGAGAGCCTGGCATATAGTTAATAACATTTATTGTATAAGATGGAACGTTATCTAGCTAGCCCCAATTTTCCTAAATCTGAACAGAAGTCCACCGAAGTAGTTAAAATCACCAAAAGGAGTTATAGCTGGCATATTTTCCTTCAAATATTTAGTATTGGATTTAATTATTTGTCTGCCTTGAATTATTTATTTTAATTTGTTTGATATATTTTGGAGAGGAAAAATGATTGTGAATCAAAATTATATTTTTCAACATTCAATTATTTTTCTTTTCAACAAATTGTGGGTATGGGCTGAATGCAGTCATTAAATAGCTTTTCACTGAAAAAAGAACAGTGGACGGCGAATTAAATGATGAAATGCAGTAAGCTGAGGTTTAATGTGCGAGTAAGCAGGACCACTGAATTTCGATGACGATAGCACACTTTAGCGAATATGCTAAGTTTAGCTGTATTATATCGTCATCGCAATTAGCGGCCACTGATTGGCCGAAAGCACTGGGTACGACAAAAAAGAAGATGCCTTCCAGACATGGTAATGGTTTGGAAGGAAACTTTTTGAGTGGCTATCCCGTAGAGGTTTAATTTTTGAAAAAGAGAAGGAAAGAAAAGTCGTTGAATTTTGAAAATTGTAATTTGCACGAAGAGTAGAGTAGAGAAAAGTAAAGTGTTTTAAATTGAAAGTGGGTTTAATTGAGGCAGACAAATTTATTTTTGCAGATAAGTACATAGTAGTGGTTTTTAGTTGTGCGACATTTTATGTTAAACATCTTTTATTCTTTTTGTAATAAAAGATTCAAATTCTTTAGACTTCTGTTTCGAACTTATCCTGGATTGCCGAAACGCATAAAGTTTTTTTTTTGCAGTATTTCTAATAATTTATTGACAATGGCCGTTTTCGAAAACGTCATCTGCGTCGAAAAAAAAGAATCAGTTTTAATTTCGGGATTTCGGCCTTTCGGGATTTTAGGTTTTCATGATTTTCGGTTTTCAGGATTTTGGATTTACGAGCTTTTGGGTTTTCGGCTCTCAATTATAATATATAGAATAAACAAAATATTATATATTTGGCGTAAAAGTCGACTATTTTGTAATATAAAAAAAATCCTTTACGTATGATTTTTAAATCATACTGCCACCTTAAAATTTACCGTGACAAAAACTGGTCTTAACATTTCATTCCTTATTCCTAATTCACTTCCAACTAAATTTTGATTTCTCAGGTGTTTCTTTCATTCTACTGAGAGAGAGTAGGGCAGCCATGGTGTATCAGACATCGGCACTCTCTCTTAGTATCTTGAAGAAACAGATCTTCGGACGTCATCGTCGATTTAGTCATGATTAATGATCCAAAATATTAGATGGACGGCCTACTGTCATATAGAAGCAACGTGAGTGAAGTTACTCGTTAAAATTATAACCATTGCCAGAGAAGCGGCACTCTGATGAAAATAAGCTCGGGCGACATTTGGTCTCCGTAAGCTGATGTTACTCGTTAGAGAATGGCCGAGAGCCCGACATATAGTTAATAATAAATATTTTATAAGATGGAACGTTATCTAGCTAGCCCCAATTTTCCTAAATCTGAACAGAAGTCCACCGAAGTAGTTAAAATCACCAAAAGGAGTTATAGCTGGCATATTTTCCTTCAAAAAATTAGTATTGGGTTTAATTATTTGTCTGCCTTGAATTATTTATTTTAATTTGTTTGATATATTTTGGAGGGGAAAAATGATTGTGAATCAAAATTATATTTTTCAACATTCAATTATTTTTCTTTTCAACAAATTGTGGATATGGGCTGAATGCAGTCATTGAATAGCTTTTCACTGAAAAAAGAACAGTGGACGGCGAATTCAATGATGAAATGCAGTAAGCTCGGGTTTAATGTGCGAGTAAGCAGGACCACTGAATTTCGATGACGATAGCACACTTTAGCAAATATGCAGATGCAAATAAGAAGATGCCTTCCAGACATGGTAATGGTTTGGAAGGACACTTCTTGACGTGGCTATCAACCGCCTTTTTTGAAAAAGAGAAGAAAAAAAAAATCGTTGAATTTTGAAAATTGTAATTTGCACGTAGAGTAGAGTAGATAAAAGTAAAGTGTTTTAAATTGAAAGTGGGTTTAATTGAGGCAGACAAATTTATTTTTGGAGAAAGTAGAAAACGAAGGAAAAATTGGCAGATAAGTACATAGTAGTGGTTTATAGTTGTGCGACATTTTATGTTAAACATTTTTTATTCTTTTTGTATTAAAAGATTCAAATTCGGTAGACTTCTGTTTCGAACTTATCCTGGGATTGCAGGACTCGCGACCTATTTCTTTTAATTATTTTAAATTGTTTGGGGCTAAGCGATAACGGTCCATTTTCTCTGTTTGAATAGGTACCTACCTATTTTTTTTATTGTTCACTTTGTTTCAAAAAGATTCCAGGTTTTATTCTTAAAAGGTTTCCTGGTCAAATTTTAAGTTCATTAAAATCCTTATTTGGGAAGTTAAAATATTTATTGTCTTTCTTTTTTTATTTATTTGGCTTTTCACCGTCGGTTCCGCTTCGAAGGTTACGAATTTCCTTATAAAAATAAAATTCCTGGCACCCACCCTTCATTTTTACCTGTTACATACGGCCCTGTGGCTGATACATCAGAGTTAACAAAAGTAGTTACATACATAGGTACCTATCTTTTGGTTATTTTAATTACCAATAATAATAAAATCCTATAAATCGCGAACCTATGACCAGCTGAGCTAGGCTGTGGAACAGCATCGTTAATTGATGTGTGTTATAATTTTTCTTTTAATTCGAACATCAAGTTGTGTGGCATTGAAATCAAGAAAGACCGGTTTTCTTGTTATCTTGCCTTGTCGTGTCAATTGCCTGTATTTTTATTAGGCAATTGTTTTAGTTTAATTTTCTTCGTCGTCGCGCCGGTTCTCTTGTATACTTTCATTTGATTGCTCGTGTGTAATTTTGTTGTAATTAAAAATTTAGTTTAATTCGTTTCATCATCATCATCGGCTCGACAACCGGGGTCCGGTCCTGGCCTCCTTCAACAAGTCTCTCCACCTATCCCGGTCTCGAGCTGACGCCATCCAGTTGCGCACCCCAAGGCTCCGGGCGTCCTGGTCTACGCCATCTCTCCAGCGCAAGCATGGTCTACCACGCTGTCGTCTGCCATAGAATGTACCACAAAGAACTTTCCGAGCAGGTTCCTCTTCGCTCATGCGAGCTACATAGGTGCCCTGCCCACCGGAGTCTACCGAGCCTAATTTTTGTCACGATATCTGCTTCAAGGTAGATTGCGTACAATTCATGATTGTACCGTCTCCGGAATCGTCCTTCCTCACATATGGGGCCAACAATTCTCCTTAAGACTTTTCTCTCGAATGCGGCTAAGAGGTCATAGTGCCTTTTGCTAAGCACCCAAGTCTCGGATACATATGTGAGTACTGGCAGGACCATGGGTCCTGTACAGCAGTAGTTTTGAAGTTATGGTGAGATTTCTGGATTTGAAGAGCTTTAACAGACTGTAGTAGGCTCTGTTGGATTTGAGAAGCCGCCCGCGTATTTCTTCTTCTATATTGTTATCGGCTGCTACTATTGACCCAAGGTATTTCAAGGATTGCACCACTTCAAATTCGTGCTCCGCTACCTTGATTGTTTGACCAACTGTTCCTCTCGCATTCGACGCCACCATGTACTTTGTTTTACCTTCACTAATGTGCAGCCCCAGATTTTGTGCCGCCTGCTCGATCTGGATGAAGTTACTCGTTAAAATTATAACCATTGCCAGAGAAGCGGCACTCTGATGAAAATAAGCTCGGGCGACATTTGGTCTCCGTAAGCTGATGTTACTCGTTAGAGAATGGCCGAGAGCCCGACATATAGTTAATAATAAATATTTTATAAGATGGAACGTTATCTAGCTAGCCCCAATTTTCCTAAATCTGAACAGAAGTCCACCGAAGTAGTTAAAATCACCAAAAGGAGTTATAGCTGGCATATTTTCCTTCAAAAAATTAGTATTGGGTTTAATTATTTGTCTGCCTTGAATTATTTATTTTAATTTGTTTGATATATTTTGGAGGGGAAAAATGATTGTGAATCAAAATTATATTTTTCAACATTCAATTATTTTTCTTTTCAACAAATTGTGGATATGGGCTGAATGCAGTCATTGAATAGCTTTTCACTGAAAAAAGAACAGTGGACGGCGAATTCAATGATGAAATGCAGTAAGCTCGGGTTTAATGTGCGAGTAAGCAGGACCACTGAATTTCGATGACGATAGCACACTTTAGCAAATATGCAGATGCAAATAAGAAGATGCCTTCCAGACATGGTAATGGTTTGGAAGGACACTTCTTGACGTGGCTATCAACCGCCTTTTTTGAAAAAGAGAAGAAAAAAAAAATCGTTGAATTTTGAAAATTGTAATTTGCACGTAGAGTAGAGTAGATAAAAGTAAAGTGTTTTAAATTGAAAGTGGGTTTAATTGAGGCAGACAAATTTATTTTTGGAGAAAGTAGAAAACGAAGGAAAAATTGGCAGATAAGTACATAGTAGTGGTTTATAGTTGTGCGACATTTTATGTTAAACATTTTTTATTCTTTTTGTAATAAAAGATTCAAATTCGGTAGACTTCTGTTTCGAACTTATCCTGGGATTGCAGGACTCGCAACCTATTTCTTTTAATTATTTTAAATTGTTTGGGGCTAAGCGATAACGGTCCATTTTCTCTGTTTGAATAGGTACCTACCTATTTTTTTTATTGTTCACTTTGTTTCAAAAAGATTCCAGGTTTTATTCTTAAAAGGTTTCCTGGTCAAATTTTAAGTTCATTAAAATCCTTATTTGGGAAGTTAAAATATTTATTGTCTTTCTTTTTTTATTTATTTGGCTTTTCACCGTCGGTTCCGCTTCGAAGGTTACGAATTTCCTTATAAAAATAAAATTCCTGGCACCCACCCTTCATTTTTACCTGTTACATACGGCCCTGTGGCTGATACATCAGAGTTAACAAAAGTAGTTACATACATAGGTACCTATCTTTTGGTTATTTTAATTATCAATAATAATAAAATCCTATAAATCGCGAACCTATGACCAGCTGAGCTAGGCTGTGGAACAGCATCGTTAATTGCTGTGTGTTATAATTTTTCTTTTAATTCGAACATCAAGTTGTGTGGCATTGAAATCAAGAAAGACCGGTTTTCTTGTTATCTTGCCTTGTCGTGTCAATTGCCTGTATTTTTATTGGGCAATTGTTTTAGTTTAATTTTCTTCGTCGTCGCGCCGGTTCTCTTGTATACTTTCATTTGATTGCTCGTGTGTAATTTTGTTGTAATTAAAAATTTAGTTTAATTCGTTTCATCATCATCATCGGCTCGACAACCGGGGTCCGGTCCTGGCCTCCTTCAACAAGTCTCTCCACCTATCCCGGTCTCGAGCCGACGCCATCCAGTTGCGCACCCCAAGGCTCCGGGCGTCCTGGTCTACGCCATCTCTCCAGCGCAAGCATGGTCTACCACGCTGTCGTCTGCCATAGAATGTACCACAAAGAACTTTCCGAGCAGGTTCCTCTTCGCTCATGCGAGCTACATAGGTGCCCTGCCCACCGGAGTCTACCGAGCCTAATTTTTGTCACGATATCTGCTTCAAGGTAGATTGCGTACAATTCATGATTGTACCGTCTCCGGAATCGTCCTTCCTCACATATGGGGCCAACAATTCTCCTTAAGACTTTTCTCTCGAATGCGGCTAAGAGGTCAGAGTGCCTTTTGCTAAGCACCCAAGTCTCGGATACATATGTGAGTACTGGCAGGACCATGGGTCCTGTACAGCAGTAGTTTTGAAGTTATGGTGAGATTTCTGGATTTGAAGAGCTTTAACAGACTGTAGTAGGCTCTGTTGGATTTGAGAAGCCGCCCGCGTATTTCTTCTTCTATATTGTTATCGGCTGCTACTATTGACCCAAGGTATTTCAAGGATTGCACCACTTCAAATTCGTGCTCCGCTACCTTGATTGTTTGACCAACTGTTCCTCTCGCATTCGACGCCACCATGTACTTTGTTTTACCTTCACTAATGTGCAGCCCCAGATTTTGTGCCGCCTGCTCGATCTGGATGAAGTTACTCGTTAAAATTATAACCATTGCCAGAGAAGCGGCACTCTGATGAAAATAAGCTCGGGCGACATTTGGTCTCCGTAAGCTGATGTTACTCGTTAGAGAATGGCCGAGAGCCCGACATATAGTTAATAATAAATATTTTATAAGATGGAACGTTATCTAGCTAGCCCCAATTTTCCTAAATCTGAACAGAAGTCCACCGAAGTAGTTAAAATCACCAAAAGGAGTTATAGCTGGCATATTTTCCTTCAAAAAATTAGTATTGGGTTTAATTATTTGTCTGCCTTGAATTATTTATTTTAATTTGTTTGATATATTTTGGAGGGGAAAAATGATTGTGAATCAAAATTATATTTTTCAACATTCAATTATTTTTCTTTTCAACAAATTGTGGATATGGGCTGAATGCAGTCATTGAATAGCTTTTCACTGAAAAAAGAACAGTGGACGGCGAATTCAATGATGAAATGCAGTAAGCTCGGGTTTAATGTGCGAGTTAGCAGGACCACTGAATTTCGATGACGATAGCACACTTTAGCAAATATGCAGATGCAAATAAGAAGATGCCTTCCAGACATGGTAATGGTTTGGAAGGACACTTCTTGACGTGGCTATCAACCGCCATTTTTGAAAAAGAGAAGAAAAAAAAAATCGTTGAATTTTGAAAATTGTAATTTGCACGTAGAGTAGAGTAGATAAAAGTAAAGTGTTTTAAATTGAAAGTGGGTTTAATTGAGGCAGACAAATTTATTTTTGGAGAAAGTAGAAAACAAAGGAAAAATTGGCAGATAAGTACATAGTAGTGGTTTATAGTTGTGCGACATTTTATGTTAAACATTTTTTATTCTTTTTGTAATAAAAGATTCAAATTCGGTAGACTTCTGTTTCGAACTTATCCTGGGATTGCAGGACTCGCGACCTATTTCTTTTAATTATTTTAAATTGTTTGGGGCTAAGCGATAACGGTCCATTTTCTCTGTTTGAATAGGTACCTACCTATTTTTTTTATTGTTCACTTTGTTTCAAAAAGATTCCAGGTTTTATTCTTAAAAGGTTTCCTGGTCAAATTTTAAGTTCATTAAAATCCTTATTTGGGAAGTTAAAATATTTATTGTCTTTCTTTTTTTATTTATTTGGCTTTTCACCGTCGGTTCCGCTTCGAAGGTTACGAATTTCCTTATAAAAATAAAATTCCTGGCACCCACCCTTCATTTTTACCTGTTACATACGGCCCTGTGGCTGATACATCAGAGTTAACAAAAGTAGTTACATACATAGGTACCTATCTTTTGGTTATTTTAATTATCAATAATAATAAAATCCTATAAATCGCGAACCTATGACCAGCTGAGCTAGGCTGTGGAACAGCATCGTTAATTGATGTGTGTTATAATTTTTCTTTTAATTCGAACATCAAGTTGTGTGGCATTGAAATCAAGAAAGACCGGTTTTCTTGTTATCTTGCCTTGTCGTGTCAATTGCCTGTATTTTTATTGGGCAATTGTTTTAGTTTAATTTTCTTCGTCGTCGCGCCGGTTCTCTTGTATACTTTCATTTGATTGCTCGTGTGTAATTTTGTTGTAATTAAAAATTTAGTTTAATTCGTTTCATCATCATCATCATCATCGGCTCGACAACCGGGGTCCGGTCCTGGCCTCCTTCAACAAGTCTCTCCACCTATCCCGGTCTCGAGCCGACGCCATCCAGTTGCGCACCCCAAGGCTCCGGGCGTCCTGGTCTACGCCATCTCTCCAGCGCAAGCATGGTCTACCACGCTGTCGTCTGCCATAGAATGTACCACAAAGAACTTTCCGAGCAGGTTCCTCTTCGCTCATGCGAGCTACATAGGTGCCCTGCCCACCGGAGTCTACCGAGCCTAATTTTTGTCACGATATCTGCTTCAAGGTAGATTGCGTACAATTCATGATTGTACCGTCTCCGGAATCGTCCTTCCTCACATATGGGGCCAACAATTCTCCTTAAGACTTTTCTCTCGAATGCGGCTAAGAGGTCAGAGTGCCTTTTGCTAAGCACCCAAGTCTCGGATACATATGTGAGTACTGGCAGGACCATGGTTCCTGTACAGCAGTAGTTTTGAAGTTATGGTGAGATTTCTGGATTTGAAGAGCTTTAACAGACTGTAGTAGGCTCTGTTGGATTTGAGAAGCCGCCCGCGTATTTCTTCTTCTATATTGTTATCGGCTGCTACTATTGACCCAAGGTATTTCAAGGATTGCACCACTTCAAATTCGTGCTCCGCTACCTTGATTGTTTGACCAACTGTTCCTCTCGCATTCGACGCCACCATGTACTTTGTTTTACCTTCACTAATGTGCAGCCCCAGATTTTGTGCCGCCTGCTCGATCTGGATAAAGGAATCGTGTACAGCTTGCTCGGTTCTTCCGATGATGTCGATGTCGTCTGCATAAGCCAGTATCTGGCTGGACCTGTTGACAATGGTCCCTCTTGTTGCCGTGCCAGAGTCACGGATTGCTTTCTCCAACGCCAGGTTGAAGAGGAGGCAGGCCAAACCATCCCCTTGTCGGAGTCCATTAAAGATGTTGATTGGTCTGGATAGCAATCCGGCTATTTTTACTTGGCTTGTTACGTTGGTCATGGTCAACTTACATAGTCGTGTCAATTTATTTGGGATGCCGAATTCTCTCATAGCTTTGTAAAGTTCTACCCTGGCTATGCTATCATAGGCGGCCTTAAAGTCTATAATCAGGTGGTATGTTGAGATGTTAAATTCTAGACATTTTTCCATCGCCTGCCCACTATAGAGAAGTTCTTCTTTGTTGGATTTTCAAATTTTTTTTTTGCTTACAATCTTTTGGTTACATTTTTTTTTCTCGTGCAGTGCGTTATTTAGTTTTGGTGAGCTTTTGGATTTTGATAGATTTAATTTTTTTTTCTTGCGCTTGGTTTGAAAGTTGTTTTTTTTTTCTTCAAAATGGATATTAATCTAGATTTAATTCACAATTAATTTGCAAATGTTTTAGCCGGGTTTGTGGTCAGATTGATTAATTAAGAGTTTTTCACCTTATTGACAGCAAAAATCGAAATAACAAGACAAAAAATTTTAAAACAGGAACAAAAATTAAAAAAACGTTTGTTTAAATTTTAAAACTTTAAAAAATCTTTTTATTTAATACGTATGCATTTCGGTTCACAGCAGCGGAACCATCATCAGCGAACGACAAGTAAACGAAAGTAGGATATTAATCGGCTATCCAAAGAAGAACTTCTCTATAAGTTGCAGGCCCTCGGTCTTAAGGAGGGTACGGTGGATACCATGAGAACCAAGATCCTCAAGAGTTCTTGAGCGTGCTGGTTCCATCCCGAGTACCCTCACTACCCTTTTTTCTTTTGAAGAGGATTTCAAGGCTGTTCAAGCCAAAGTTTTAGAAATTAAAAATCTTTTAAAAACCCCGCCGAAGAATTCAAAGTCGGCAGAGTTTTTAAAGATTCAACCCATAATTGAATAGTGTCTTGGTAGTATTTGTGGGGCAAAGGCGGAGTCTGTAATAGATCCCTATGTTTTCCGTTACAACAATAACGCCAACTGGAACCAAGAGAAAACCAAATGATCTTATGGTCTCTCCATTTCGCGTCTCGGTAACTTTTTTTGCTGGCACGAAATTCGATTGCTTCAGTTGGACGTCATTTGTAATGGTCCACCGCACAGTTTTACTAAACCCCTTCCTTGCCTCTGACTACAGACTTACTTGACTCCAAAAGCACTGTGCTTAACTTCCAGCCACTATTATTGGGTTAATAACAAAAGGTGACAAGTCTGAGCATCGGTTGGGTTACAATTTAGCAGAACCTACGGTTAGGATCTTATAAAAACAAAGTATCGATAGAGTGAAAGAGAGACTTTGAACCGACAGAGCCCGATATCTTACACATATCGTTAAGGTTTCTAGTCAATCCTGGTCAATTCCTTTCCTCCTACTGTACTTCCATGTATGTTGGTGTTGAATACAAATTTTAGACTGATATTAGGAACACCTGACCCTGCGTCCGATCGGTTGTTCCCTCTACTCTGAACTTATTCTTATCGCAGTCCTATTCTCTCGACTAGATAAGAAGACGTTCAGTGATCATAGACGTTGGAGTGTTGTCGAGAAATCAATTTACTAGCGGTTAGGAAAAGATTGTTAGGAGGTATTGAATGGAAGAGCATTAATCCCCCTAGTCTTTATAACAGAAGCTACCTTAATTTAACAAATATCTTTTCGGTAATCCAAAATTACTAAATTGATGGATAGGATCCTACACCTGACCTTTTGAATGACATTTAGTACCCCTCTTTTCCTTCAACAAGAACTAAGAGGCACGTCCATGCCCAAAAGTCAGGGCGGTCCGAGTTCGGTCGCTGCACCAGGTCTGCTCGTTGCCATTGCCACGCTTCTGGAGAAATGGGGTAGGATCTTGCAGCTAGAACTGGACCAATATCACATTTTTTTTCTGACCTGAAGTCTAGGTAAAATTGACTCATTAGATTATATAAGGTTGTTAAGGGCCGATGAAAATTCGTTATTGAAAAGAAAAAAAAAGCGAGAAGAAAACAACTCAAATCATGTAGCAATGGTGTAGCTGTTGTTACCATCATGAGTAGGTTTTATTATACTCATCTAATACTCCGACGTTTCATCCATAAAACCACGTCGATCTTGTGGAGATACCGGTTTTGTTGTACCTCACCAGTGCCTAACTACCCAACCTGCGCCAGCTAAAAGACCTACTAAGGAACAGATATTCTAGCTAACTCCCAATGGGTTCTCGGTAGCACTACTTGTATTCGAGAACTCCCTCTACGAAGACGGAAGGATTCACCTTCCGTTAAAACCGATGATGATGATGAATCTACATTTGGACAGTGATGGTTCCGATCACGACCCCTTTCCTTACGTTTTTAACCAATCATCTCGTTAATTATTAACCTGAAAAAGAACTGGGAAAAAAAAAACTACCCAAAAGAACATTACACTGCATAAAATTCAAAAAGACTCAAAAGATTTGCTTCTTCAGATTACTACTTACAATGTTTATTCATAAACTCTTAATATCTAACAATATTTATTTCTCATAACTAAATATATTTTAAGCTAAACTAAAAATCTTAACTTTTGCTTTCTTATTAATCTTACTGTTACATTCAACAACTTATTATCTTGAATTCTAACTCAATATAAAAACTTTAAGAACCAATCTTAAGTGATCTGTTAATTTAAAGAATATTGTTCTTATAGAACTCTGATGCAATTAATTTCCTTCATTAATGAAGCAAAATTTAAATCTGTGATTAAAGAATGTCTTTAAAATTCAACTATAAGTGAAAATCCGTTTTACTTTCGGTCATTTGTTGACTTCTTAAACTTATTAGACCGAATAAACGATTTCAAAAATTAGGGGGAGATATCTAAATCACCGGCCCCTTTTTCGCGGTGCCAATTCACTTCGGAAGTGAACTTGTACAGATGGGAACTCGTTCTCTAACGCGTAAAATTATTTGTAAGATCACACGATAATTATCTTTCAACAAAAATCACTAAAAGTCATACATTGGAAAATTTCCCGGAAAAATTCCCTTAAATTTCCCTGTTAGAGAGATTCAAATCAGAAAGGTTTCAAGTGCTGTGCAAACCCTACAACATTCCCAAACAACCACTATTGAACAAATAAAAGACATTACTAGGTCTTAAAATCGAAGTCTAGCTTCGGTAAAATTTAAAAATGCAAATTATTTAAGTTTAAAAAGATTAGCTGTGGAACAAAGATTAGTAAATGTTATTTTAAAATTTCAATATAGTAGGAAAATTTTTATTAAATCAATAAATAACTCTAAATACTTAAGATAAGGTGCACCCTTCTTGTGTAGTAAATTTCAATACTGTATTACAAAAAAAAAGTTGCTTCGGTTAAATGATTAGGGCGTCTGCAGATAAATATTTAAAGGGTGTAGATATTTTGTACTATTCGTAGGTACCAGTATCGAGCTCTCAATTTTTGTTAAATTGTTTCGGTATTCCTTCAAAAAGTTTTCAGCTCTTTTCCTGTACTTTATTCTTTTAGCCGACGTTTCGATTAATAATTATTCGGTAATTAAAACAAAAAAAAACTTTAACACGACCAATAAATTTAAAGACAATCATAAAGTGTGTACCTAAGTATGACTGAGTGAATCAAACTGAATTTAACTTTGCCTATTGCTAGGTTGGTAATGAACCATCGGTAAATTAAATTTGCTTACACTCAACGTTCACAAATAATTTTAACAACCTTTTTATGACTTTAAGATTTTTGTCATCACAAAATACAAGGCGAATATCCCTTTAATAACTTATCACAGTAGTCTCCATATCATAGAATTTAGAATAAATAATTAAAAATTACTTACAGGACAGTAGGAATATTTTATAAAAACACCATTATCGTTGATTTAGAATTTTGAACCTTTGGGTGAATGAAGAAATTCCAACGGTGTATTTGATCTGTTTAATCCCGTTGATGATTTACGCGTAACATTTATAGGTGACTAGGGAGTTAACCTGATGTTGCGGATTCAATTGACCCTCTCTTATTTCCGAAGAATGGTCTACGTAATGAGACAAAACGTACCTTTTCCAAATATCTGACCAGGTTATTTGGTAGGTCAAGATAAACGTATGGTTTTCTAATAAGTATACAGCCTGATAGAATTTGGCTTACTGTTTACTTTTTTTTTTATTTTATATTAAAATTGAAATTTGGATTTGAAATATGACCAGGTAGCACCATGTGCTTCGATGTACTCTGACAAGAAGTACGGGGTTCTCACGGCAAATTTTTGTGTACGGTTGAGTTCGCTCCCTGAGTGACTTCCAGTATACTACTTGTCTTCGCTTGCTTTATGTACTGTAGAGTGCTACCTAATTGGGGAAAAACAGAGGTTTTAGTTTTTATGTCAAGACATATATAATTGACCTAACTACTTCTATCTGCTTCTACGAATTAGGTAAGTGTTGTTTCTTTCTTGTATCTACTTATCTTATTGGGAAACGTTGTTTAAGATTTCTACATAATGACCTGGCGTGTACCAACAAGATTTTCGTCTGGCTAATGCCAAAAACAAATAAATTTACCTGGTAAATGTTTCTTGTGTGTTTTTAGTTTTTGCTTTCAGTGTACTCCTTTTCCAAAGATGAACTTTTTGGATTTGCGGGAGTATCTTTTGTCTCTCTAAAATTGATCAGATTGACGCCTTTGGCAAGAATTTTTTTCAGCGGCTTTGGGCGGTTCGAGGGCGTTTTCGAAATACGAAATATAATTCTTCGCCCCCGCCTGGATCTTCGATGTGAAAAATTCTGGGATTATGTTAGCGTGGTCGCCTATCTGCCATTAATTTAGATATGCACACTGTATAGACAAAACAAAACGTGTTTTCTAAAAAAAATCCGTAACTTGTTCACTCTAAAATTCGTGTTCGTTGGCCACTTACGTTATGATGGAAATAAATCCTATGTGCAACTGCACTTTATCTCAAAATTATTGATTCCTTGCGACTATTGATTTCTTTTAGTCTTTTTCAGGTGACCAACTTTTCTGGGAGAGGACAAAAATGCGAAAGAATTTGTTCGTCTGTAATTTACTTCGACACCCTTCGGCCGTTGTTTCAACTCTCACCCGTACCGAATTTAAATCTTCTAATAGGGGTAACATTTTTCGACGTGGCGTTGTCTGATTGGCCTACAGAGATTTTTCGTTGCCAACTTCATGTTTCTCTACCTAATTTTTCCATCTTGCTTACGTTACGTTACAGTCGCGTTTATGAGGCGTGTTTGCATCTTGACTGATATGAGTGCCGGTAATCCCGTGTGACTGACACAATTGTTTGTGTCGTGATTGACTATGTGACTTTGCTAATGACTATCAATCCCAAGACATTTTAATATTATTTTTGTCTTAGCTTTAACATTATTTCGTTCGTATAGGTAGGAAGTAAGTGTTTGGGGATCTTAGAAAGATAAGGGCATCGTCCGTGAAGGACTGATGACAAATGTTTGCTTTGTCGCTTTAGGTTGTCTTCAAGTTCAGGTTGTGCAGTGTAAACAGATACGTGTATATTCTCTCTTTCTTTCTATTATATTCGTTCCAAACGGTGAGTCTGTATTATTTTATGTAAGGTATAAATATGTATTGTATATGTCAAAGGTAAGTATTTCGTGTTCGTGTTGAAAATGTTTCTGACTCGGAGTCAGAAAATAGTTTTGTGATTGCGTATGATATAGTGCATGAAGTTCTGTGAGTGTTCGTTGTTTTATTGCAGGTCGTATAAGTCGTTTCTGTCAAAAGCATGTAATTTGCTATGAATGTCACCGGTGACGTTGAACAATATTTTCGGACGGTGTTTACACTTCAGGGCTCGTTGGACTCACTAACTTCCATAATCAGTCACGACTATTTCATAGTGTACACACAGGATTGAGTTGGAAAAGGATTGTCAAATCTGGCCGCTAGATGTTATGAAGCATTATAATCATGTATTAAACTATCTTCTTTTTTATAGAACTATTTTTATTTGCTAAGAATTTTTATATTCCATCTACATTTACTGTATTAACTTTCACTTTGTTGATACATACAAATCAAGGGTTTTCCGTTGTTATCGTTATAGGCGATAGAGGTGGCTTCCCTACAAAACTTGTTCCTCTAATAGAGCGTGAGCTTGTTCGATGAACAAGGAAAGGAGCCATCTATCGAAAAGAAAATAATCCTTGTTGTACTTAGGATAATTTTATTGATTAATCTAGTTTGAGATTTTTCACCCACGACCCGATTGCCTCATACTCAGCTGAGTTAGCCAGTATGTGTTGCTTTATTTTGATACTTTTGGCTTTCATTTACGAAGGTTCTTGGTGTGGACCACCGTCTCGAAGCCTTTCTCGTCTTTAGTCTTATATAGATTGTTACCAATGATTTTAATAATTTTTCTTTTCAGAAATTTAGGGCATAGCTTCGCGTTTTTGTGTTTCGTTGCGTCGCTCAGGGTAAAGTTCCTTCGATGTCTCCTACTTCATATCGGATAATTCGGCTCCGTAAATTATAAACCTTCTCATACTGATCATGAGCCAGATTTAATGCAGTTTTCAAATAACTATGAAGAATGTTCATCTTCACGGTTTTTGGGATCCATTCTATCTCTGATTGGTTCAATCCTCCTAATTTTTTTAGCAGTTTATAGTCCGTACCATGTTCTATCATGCGTTGCCCAAAGAGAGCCTCATATGGTGACATACCTATGACAGAGTGAACCGTAGTGCGTAAAGCACTGCTTATAGAAGACAAGTGGATAGCCCAATCATATTGTTTCTCATCTATGTACGCTCTTACAGATCTTAAGATTGAACGGTTAACGCGCTCGCTCGCGTTAGCTTGTGGAGCGCAGGCGGCAGTTCTAACATGAGTGACGCCGAAGTTGTGCAAAAATTTTGTGAAGTCATTGCTCAGAAATTGGGAACCATTATCCGACAATAGGCTTTCCGGTACCCCAAATAATAAGAATACTTCATCGGATAAGAATTTGATTAATTCATTTGAGTTTGCTTTTTTTAAAGGTTTTATCAGGACGAATTTTGTGAGCTGGTCTAAGGCTATCACAATGAAAGTATTGCCTCTTTTGGAGCGTGGGTAGGGTCCTAGGAAATCCACATAAATGTGTTGGAAGGGTCTTTCCGCTTCGAACACCTTTCCCATCTCTGTTCGCAACGTAATATTTGGTGCCTTAACCATCTTGCACGTCTCACAGTTATTAACGAAATTCTTCGTTTGAGAGGCCATACCTGGCCAGTAAAATTGTTGTTTAAGGCGATACAAAGTTTTAGCGATTCCACCATGCGCGGCTCTAGGTGAGCAATGAGCTTGACTTATCAGCCTTTCGGTTAGTGTTGATGGAATCCAAAGTTTCCACGACTTATCATCCTGGATTGGATTGCCTGTTGCATGCTTGAGCTTTTTGTATACGTAATTTTGGGATACTTGCAGGTCAGGAAGCTGCTCTTTGTTTTTACTGATATGAGACGAAATTTGGAGATATTCGTCCGACTTGAAAGCCGGATCCTCCAAATCTACGTTAATCACTTCAGACGGTTTCGCAGAAGTTAATACCGGCGTGGAAACATTTTCCGTTAATGCCTCTACCTCATATACGCGAGATAGAGCGTCAGGCAGAACGTTCAAAGTTCCACGTCTGTGAAGAACCTTAAAATCGAACCCTTGGAGTTTTAGACTCCATCTAGCTAACCTGCCGGTAGGGTCTTTCAAGCTCATCAGCCACTTCAGGCTGGCATGGTCGGTAATCACTATAAATTTGTATCTCTCAATGTAGGGCCGGAATTAGTGAATGCCTTTCACGGCAGCTAAGCACTCTCGTTCCGTTACTGTATAGTTTCGTTGGGCTGAATTCAACTTTTGGGAATAGTAGTAAATAGGTAACTCCGCTCCAGACCCGTCTTTTTGGCATAAAACACACCCGATTCCAGTAGCGGAGGCATCGCAAAGGATGATGAATTGCTTACTGAAATCGGGGTTACGCAGCACTGGAGCAGAAGTTAGAGCTATTTTAATACTATTAAAAGCTTTCAAGGCCTCTTCCCCAAACTCAAATTTCGTCCCTTTCTTTAGAGTGTCAGATATTGGACCGGCTACTCCTGAAAAGTTCTCGATGAACCTACGGTACCAACCTGCCATTCCTAAGAAACGGCGTTCGTGACGAACTGTAGTTGGTACCGGGAAATCAACAATTGCCGATATTTTGCCGGGATCGGCTTTGAGGCAGCCGGGTCCCACGACATATCCCAAATATTGCAACTCCTGGAAGCAGAATCGAGACTTCTCGACATTAATCGTAAGTCCTGCTTCCAGAAGTTGTTTACTTACGACTCTCAAAATAGATATATATTCTTAGAATGAAGAGGAGATGACTAGAAGATCATCTAAATAGATGAAGACATTTTCTCGCAAATGAGACGGTATTACCTAATTCATCAGGTAGGTCAAAGTCTGTGCAGCATTCGAGAGGCCGAACGGCATCACTTTAAACTGGTACAAGGGTCGACCGGGGACAGTAAAAGCCGTCTTCTCCATCGAACCTTTCTCCAGTGGTACCTGCCAGTACGCATCTTTCAGATCCACGCTTGAAATGAAACGTGTTTCTGAAAGTCGTGCAAGCAGACCTTCAATGTGCGCAATTGGACTCGCGTTCTTCTTGGTAACACTGTTAACCTTCCGAAAGTCCAAGCACAGGCGATTTTTTCCCGGTTTCCTCACCAAAACGACTGGTGAGGACCATGCGCTCGCACTTTCTTCGATCACACCCAAAGAAAGCATGCGGTCCAATCCCGCGTACACAAGGCTCTGTACCACCGGTGATATGGGGTAATGACGCTGCTTTATTGGTGGCGCATCTCCCGTATCGATCACGTGTTCCAGTAAGTGAGTCCGTCCGAGCCCTCGATGCGTGAAAGACGGAAAAGACTTCACCACCTCCTGTAAAATCGTCGTCTCCTCAGGTGTAAAGTCACATTCCGCAATTTTTGGCGGGTCGGAACCTGTCCCGGAAACGGCACATAACGAAGAAATGATATTTGGAGCGATTTTAAACAGTGCCCAGAAATCCACTCCTAGGTACAGCTCTTGAAGGTACCAGGAACAAGTCCATCGGAAGAAGATTTTCCTTATATTGAATTGTTGCCTTCACTATTCCAATCACCGACTGTTAACGGCCATCAGCCGTGGAAATGTCAGTCTTGAATCTTTTATATGGGATGTTCATTCTTTCTAAGTATTCTACTGCCCCGCTTCCGAGACAGCTGACGCTGGCAATCAACAAACCTAACCAGTTTTTTTAAAAATATTAACGGTGACGTATGGACGCGGATCGTCCGAAATATTTGATAATCTGGTTGAAGAGATGGTTTTGTATACAGCTCGTTTTTGCTTGAATCGAGTTCGTAATTTAACTATTTTTTTGAGGTGTCTAGGATAAGTATAGATCCTCTGCCTTGTCAGATTATATTCGATTAATCTAACATGCAATGGTTTCAGAGGTCTTGATATAGGGATTTTAGAAGGTATTGAAGGTATTTCATTATTATTAGGAATTTTCAAATTAGGGTTTTTTTAAAATGGTAATGGGTTCTGTAATTTTTCTTTCGCTTATTGACTCCCCGAGTCCCCCGTCCTTGACAGATCTCTCTCGGCTGAGTGCTGGCTCCGCTGTGGGTTTCCCGTGCAATTTCTGCAGTTTGGTGTCACTGTATCTTGTAGCCCACATTTATAGCAAAACAGCTTACGTCGAGAATCTGTACAATCGCGGAACGAATGACCCGGATTTCGACAATTCCAACATATCACATTTATCATATTATCACATACTTTAGCTTTGAATTCACGCCTGTTAGGTGGATGATAAGCTTCCACGGCATTAGAAAACTCAGCCGGTAGTATGTCAGCGGTCTGTATCTCTATTTCAGCTACTTGTTTCCTCGCTTGATTCGCATATGGTGAAGGTCTTTGCTGACGATTCGGGTCATAATGGCTCAGGAACTTCTCCATCTCTCGACAAGTAAGTACTAGTTCCGACAGTTTAGTAGTCTTGCAAGTTAAGAACAATTCTCCCATTCTTCTTTTGACGTTTTGTTTCACCACCTCAATAATTTCTTGATTTGGTCGAGGAGTGCGCATCTTGGAGTTGATTCTCATGATATCTTCATAAAAAGTGTCGAAAGATTCACCTGGCTGTTTCTTACGTTCGGCCATATGACGAGCGAGTTCTGAATCTGCTCTATAATAGCCAAACGCAAGGCAGGCCATGATGAATGAGGATGTTCTTTCAGCCACATCCAGAACCATGTATCGACAGGGCCACTTATAAAATGGTGAAAATTCGCAAAAACCTTTTCCCACGAAACGTTATAACTATCTTTAACGCGTCCCAAGCGAAATAAGAACTCGTCGACCGTCATTGATTTGGCGTTAAACTTGATGCCCTATTTTTGGTAATTTGAAAATCGTGAGTATGTACTTGCTGGTGATGGTGCTGGTACTAACGTTTGTATATTTCCTGAAGGGTTATCAAAAGTCATCCTATTTATACGCGCAAGGAAATCTTCTTCTTGAGTTCTCGCCGCTGGAGCTCTTAGTGTTTCTGGGTGTCTCAGAAATTCAGGTTGGAAACTAGGAGCGTCTCGTATAGGTCGATTGTTAGGAGGTTCTCTTCCTGGTCTATATGTTTGTGGAGTAGGTTCTTCGCAAAGGTTCATTGCAATGTTTGACGGTTGTGCATTTTGCGTGTTTGCTGCTAAAGCTATACGTATTACTTCGCTAACCCTGTCTAGAATTTGACTCTGACTGGCCGCTAGAGCTTCTTGCAACTTCCGTTGATCCTCTGCACGACTCACCCCGATAGTAGCTAATGCCACCTTTTTCATGTTTTGGTTGATTTTATCCGCTCTATCAGACGAGAAACTTAACCGACGTGGTTCCATTTCTTCCGGAGTAGAAGGTCTAATCACTTCATCGACATTCGGACTTTCATATGTAACTGGTCGATTCTGAGAGGTGCTCGGTTGGTCTACTAATTGGCGCCCCTCCGCCTCGTCTTCTGCCTCCATAGTTGGTTCTTGTGCAGCGCTTAGTTTCTTTTGATAGCGAGTGTTGTGATCTCCTGAAATAGAAGGCTGTCTCGCATTATTTTTCTTCTTCGGCTTTTCAGTAGCTGGGGTACCTTTGCCTTTGCTACCTCCCATGATATGTTGAATTGGTAAGCGCGGTTAGAGATAATATACGTGCTTTAATAGCAAAAATTCAAGAAATGTGTTTAATAGAGCCTAACAAAAAAAAATATGAAATTAATACTAAACCACTACTGTACTAAACTAACTTACTGAACCTAATTTCACTATAGCAAACTTACTACTTAACTTAGCCTAACTTAATCTTATTCTTATGTAAGGTAACCCTCGGTAATTCCTACTTCGAAATTACTTTACTTAATCAATTTATCGCTGAAGAGTTGTTTCACTTCAACGACAGATACTTTATCTGTGCTATTAAAATCCTCAAATGACTAAACTTAATCTTCAAAAAAAAACTTAACTCGATATCAGAAAAATTAAACTTATATATTTACTAAATGTTCAAAGGTAATTCTCCTCAACATAGATTTCTTCAATTTCAAAACTTGTTTCTTATCAAACAAAAACTTGCTCAAAATATTTTCTTTAACTATCAAAAAGGGTGCCACCAGGCAATATTAAAGGTAAACGCCACCAGGCCAACTGAATAACTCCCAAACTACGTCTTAAACATTTGGATTCTCAAACAAAATTAATGAAACTAACAATTTTCTCTTTATTCTTTAGCTCCTGAGTATTAAATCTTTTACTTAACTTCCTTAAATTCTTTCTAGGTTTTCTCCAATATCAGCCAGGTTTGGAGTCGTGACCGGAATACCATTATCCGCGTGTTACTCCATCATCATCATCAAAAAAAAAGACTTCAGTTTTCTTCTCAAAAACTTTTAACAAAAATTTTGTTTCAGACTACATGACTTGCTTGTTCACCGTATCTAAAACTGTCTATCAGCAAAATGACAACTAATCTATGCTACCACTACGAATCTAGAAAAAAAGACATCGTTGCCTAGTGGACAGTAGGTTAAGATCACCTCCCAATTTACTTCAGGACTAATATATAATACAACATTAAAGATCTTAAAAATGAAAGTTGATAAAAAAGAAAATGTTTTGTGTTGCATTGGCATGTCTTTTATTGAAAACAAGATGTACTAGTTCTTCGCTACGGACCTGAACCGGAACAATTTCGACCATCCACCCGGTCGAAAAATCTTACATCCTCTTCTAAAAGACTTCGAACAAAAAAAAGATTAACTAACCTCCGAAGCTACAGCGACTGGCTTCTTCTAACCAATCCGGACATCAGACCGTAAGTTATCCTCATTATTTCTTCGAATTAATTTTCGCGAGTGTGAGAAGGTATCTGATCTGGTTGTCGCTACGGACTTGAATAGGAGAAATCTACCACTCATCGGTCGACACATAAGTCACACCCCCCCCCCCCTCTATAGAAAATCTCAGAAAGAAAATTCTCAACTGCAACCAACAAAAAAAAAATAAAAAAAATTGATTCCTCGACTAGAAAATCTTGGAATTAAACTCAATAACTATTCTTCAATTAAACTTCACATAAAAAAATTTTAAAACTTTTCAAAACTTATTAACCTCGGCCCCCACACGTTAGGCGCCATTTGTAATAGATTCATTTTTTTTCCGTTACAACAATAACGCCAACTGGAACCAAGAGAAAACCAAATGATCTTGTGGTCTCTCCATTTCGCGTCTCGGTAATTTTTTTTGCTGGCACGAAATTTGATTGCTTCAGTTGGACGTCATTTGTAATGGTCCACCGCACAGTTTTACTAAACCCCTTCCTTACCTCTGACTACAAACTTACTTGACTCCAAAAGCACTGTGCTTAACTTCCAGCCACTATTATTGGGTTAATAACAAAAGGTGACAAGTCTGAGCATCGGTTGGGTTACAATTTAGCAGAACCTACGGTTAGGATCTTACAAAAACAAAGTATCGATAGAGTGAAAGAGAGAGACTTTGAACCGACAGAGCCCGATATCTTACACATATCGTTAAGGTTTCTAGTCAATCCTGGTCAATTCCCTTCCTCCTACTGTACTTCCATGTATGTTGGTGTTGAATACAAATTTTAGACTGATACAAGGAACACCTGACCCTGCGTCCGATCGGTTGTTCCCTCTATTCTGAACTTATTCTTATCGCAGTCCTATTCTCTCGACTAGATAAAAAGACATTCAGTGATCATAGACGTTGGAGTGTTGTCGAGAAATCAATTTACTAGCGGTTAGGAAAAGATTATTAAGAGGTATTGAATGGAAGAGCATTAATCCCTCTAGTCTTCATAACAGAAGCTACCTAAATTTAACAAATATCTTTTCGGTAATCCAAAATTAATAAATTGATGGAAAGGATCCTACACCTGACCTTTTGAATGACATTTAGTACCCCTCTTTTCCTTCAACAAGAACTAAGAGGCACATCCATGCCCAAAAGTCAGGGCGGTCCGAGTTCGGTCGCTGCACCAGGTCTGCTCGTTGCCATTGCCACGCTCGTCGAGAAATGGGGTAGGATCTTGCAGCTGAAGTCTAGGTAAAATTGACTCATTAGATTATATAAGGTTGCTAAGGGCCGATGAAAATTCGTTATTGAAAAGAAAAAAAAAGCGAGAAGAAAACAACTCAAATCATGTAGCAATGGTGTAGCTGTTGTTACCATCATGAGTAGGTTTTATTATACTCATCTAATACTCCGACGTTTCATCCATAAAACCACGTCGATCTTGTGGAGATACCGGTTTTGTTGTACCTCACCAGTGCCTAACTACCCAACCTGCGCCAGCTAAAGACCTACTAAGGAACAGATATTCTAGCTTACTCCCAATGGGTTCTCGGTAGCACTACTTGTATTCGAGAACTCCCTCTACGAAGACAGAAGGATTCACCTTCCGTTAAAACCGATGATGATGATGAATCTACATTTGGACAGTGATGGTTCCGATCACGACCCCTTTCCTTACGTTTTTAACCAATCATCTCGTTAATTATTAACCTGAAAAAGAACTGGGAAAAAAAAACTACCCAAAAGAACATTACACTGCATAAAATTCAAAAAGACTCAAAAGATTTGCTTCTTCAGATTACTACTTACAATGTTTATTCATAAACTCTTAATATCTAACAATATTTATTTCTCATAACTAAATATATTTTAAGCTAAACTAAAAATCTTAACTTTTGCTTTTTTATTAATCTTGCTGTTACATTCAACAACTTATTATCTTGAATTCTAACTCAATATAAGAACTTTAAGAAGCAATATTAAGTGATCTGTTAATTTATAGAATTTTGTTCTTATAGAACTCTGATGCAATTAATTTCCTTCATTAATGAAGCAAAATTTAAATCTGTGATTAAAGAATGTCTTTAAAATTCAACTATAAGTGAAAATCCGTTTTACTTTCGGTCATTTGCTGACTTCTTAAACTTATTAGACCGAATAAACGATTTCAAAAATCAGGTTTGGAGTCGCGACCGGAATACCATCATCCGCGTGTTACTCCATCATCATCATCAAAAAAAAAGACTTCAGTTTTCTTCTCAAAAACTTTTAACAAAAATTTTGTTTCAGACTACATGACTTGCTTGTTCACCGTATCTAAAACTGTCTATCAGCAAAATGACAACTAATCTATGCTACCACTACGAATCTAGAAAAAAAGACATCGTTGCCTAGTGGACAGTAGGTTAAGATCACCTCCCAATTTACTTCAGGACTAATATATAATACAACATTAAAGATCTTAAAAATGAAAGTTGATAAAAAAGAAAATGTTTTGTGTTGCATTGGCATGTCTTTTATTGAAAACAAGATGTACTAGTTCTTCGCTACGGACCTGAACCGGAACAATTTCGACCATCCACCCGGTCGAAAAATCTTACATCCTCTTCTAAAAGACTTCGAACAAAAAAAAGATTAACTAACCTCCGAAGCTACAGCGACTGGCTTCTTCTAACCAATCCGGACATCAGACCGTAAGTTATCCTCATTATTTCTTCGAATTAATTTTCGCGAGTGTGAGAAGGTATCTGATCTGGTTGTCGCTACGGACTTGAATAGGAGAAATCTACCACTCATCGGTCGACACATAAGTCACACCCCCCCCCCCTCGATAGAAAATCTCAGAAAGAAAATTCTCAACTGCAACCAACAAAAAAAAAATAAAAAAAATTTATTCCTCGACTAGAAAATCTTGGAATTAAACTCAATAACTATTCTTCAATTAAACTTCACATAAAAAAATTTTAAAACTTTTCAAAACTTATTAACCTCGGCCCCCACACGTTAGGCGCCATTTGTAATAGATTCATTTTTTTTCCGTTACAACAATAACGCCAACTGGAACCAAGAGAAAACCAAATGATATTATGGTCTCTCCATTTCGCGTCTCGGTAATTTTTTTTGCTGGCAGGAAATTTGATTGCTTCAGTTGGACGTCATTTGTAATGGTCCACCGCACAGTTTTACTAAACCCCTTCCTTACCTCTGACTACAAACTTACTTGACTCCAAAAGCACTGTGCTTAACTTCCAGCCACTATTATTGGGTTAATAACAAAAGGTGACAAGTCTGAGCATCGGTTGGGTTACAATTTAGCAGAACCTACGGTTAGGATCTTACAAAAACAAAGTATTGATAGAGTGAAAGAGAGAGACTTTGAACCGACAGAGCCCGATATCTTACACATATCGTTAAGGTTTCTAGTCAATCCTGGTCAATTCCCTTCCTCCTACTGTACTTCCATGTATGTTGGTGTTGAATACAAATTTTAGACTGATACAAGGAACACCTGACCCTGCGTCCGATCGGTTGTTCCCTCTATTCTGAACTTATTCTTATCGCAGTCCTATTCTCTCGACTAGATAAAAAGACATTCAGTGATCATAGACGTTGGAGTGTTGTCGAGAAATCAATTTACTAGCGGTTAGGAAAAGATTATTAAGAGGTATTGAATGGAAGAGCATTAATCCCTCTAGTCTTCATAAGAGAAGCTACCTAAATTTAACAAATATCTTTTCGGTAATCCAAAATTAATAAATTGATGGAAAGGATCCTACACCTGACCTTTTGAATGACATTTAGTACCCCTCTTTTCCTTCAACAAGAACTAAGAGGCACATCCATGCCCAAAAGTCAGGGCGGTCCGAGTTCGGTCGCTGCACCAGGTCTGCTCGTTGCCATTGCCACGCTCGTCGAGAAATGGGGTAGGATCTTGCAGCTGAAGTCTAGGTAAAATTGACTCATTAGATTATATAAGGTTGCTAAGGGCCGATGAAAATTCGTTATTGAAAAGAAAAAAAAAGCGAGAAGAAAACAACTCAAATCATGTAGCAATGGTGTAGCTGTTGTTACCATCATGAGTAGGTTTTATTATACTCATCTAATACTCCGACGTTTCATCCATAAAACCACGTCGATCTTGTGGAGATACCGGTTTTGTTGTACCTCACCAGTGCCTAACTACCCAACCTGCGCCAGCTAAAGACCTACTAAGGAACAGATATTCTAGCTTACTCCCAATGGGTTCTCGGTAGCACTACTTGTATTCGAGAACTCCCTCTACGAAGACAGAAGGATTCATCTTCCGTTAAAACCGATGATGATGATGAATCTACATTTGGACAGTGATGGTTCCGATCACGACCCCTTTCCTTACGTTTTTAACCAATCATCTCGTTAATTATTAACCTGAAAAAGAACTGGGAAAAAAAAACTACCCAAAAGAACATTACACTGCATAAAATTCAAAAAGACTCAAAAGATTTGCTTCTTCAGATTACTACTTACAATGTTTATTCATAAACTCTTAATATCTAACAATATTTATTTCTCATAACTAAATATATTTTAAGCTAAACTAAAAATCTTAACTTTTGCTTTTTTATTAATCTTGCTGTTACATTCAACAACTTATTATCTTGAATTCTAACTCAATATAAAAACTTTAAGAAGCAATATTAAGTGATCTGTTAATTTAAAGAATATTGTTCTTATAGAACTCTGATGCAATTAATTTCCTTCATTAATGAAGCAAAATTTAAATCTGTGATTAAAGAATGTCTTTAAAATTCAACTATAAGTGAAAATCCGTTTTACTTTCGGTCTTTTGCTGACTTCTTAAACTTATTAGACCGAATAAACGATTTCAAAAATTAGGGGGAGATATCTAAATCACCGGCCCCTTTTTCGCGGTGCCAATTCACTTCGGAAGTGAACTTGTACAGATGGGAACTCGTTCTCTAACGCGTAAAATTATTTATAAGATCACACGATAATTATCTTTCAACAAAAATCATTAAAAGTCAAACGTTGGAAAATTTCCCGGAAAAATTCCCTTAAATTTCCCTGTTAGAGAGATTCAAATCAGAAAGGTTTCAAGTGCTATGCAAACCCTACAACATTCCCAAACAACCACTATTAAACAAAAAAAAGACGTTACTAGGTCTTCCAATCGAAGACTAGCTTCGGTAAAATTTAAAAATGCAAATTATTTAAGTTTCAAAAGATTAGCTGTGGAACAAAGATTAGTTAATGTTATTTTAAAATTTCAATATAGTAGGAAAAATTTTATTAAATCAATAAATAACTCTAAATACTTAAGATAAGGTGCACCCTTGTTGTGTAATAAATTTCATTACTGTATTACAAAAAAAAACAGTTGCTTCGGTTAAATGATTAGGGTGTCTGCAGATAAATATTTAAAGGGTGTATGTATTTTGTACTATTCGTAGGTACAAGTATCGAGCTATGTAGACGATACCTCAATTTTTGTTAAATTGTTTCGGTATTCCTTCAAAAAGTTTTCAGCTCTTTTCCTGTACTTTATTCTTTTAGCCGACGCGACGTTTCGATTAATAATTCTTCGGTAATTAAACAAAAAAAAACTTAAACACGACCAATAAATTTAAAGACAATCATAAAGTGTGTACCTAGGTATGACTGAGTGAATCAAACTGAATTTAACTTTGCCTATTGCTAGGTTGGTAATGAACCATCGGTAAATTAAATTTGCTTACACTCAACGTTCACAAATAATTTTAACAACCTTTTTATTTTCAGGTCACAATTTGGATTGGTACTCATGTAAAATGAATGTGAGTATTTGTAATCGTTCACTTTTATCTTACAACCACATAAATTAATATTCACGTTTCTTTTTCTTCTAGCAAATATGCTTTATACAATGACACACTTAAGTACCGCTGATTGTTTTATTTTAATCACGACCGAAATTTGCATTACTTTACTATAATTTCATTTATAAACCAACTTAAAACTCGTAGGTAGGTACCTTAAGTATATAGATACTCAAAAGCAATTCGGAAATCGATCAACTTCATACGACACGAGTGATGGAGTTAGGTATCTGCGGATACGTGATTTTCACTTAGTTGGTGTACTTAAACTTTTCAACTTTCGTGTACATTATTATATGGGTACACAAATACGATCCACAATATCAAATAATTAATTCCAAACGATAAACTAAGGATTGGATTTTTCCAAGACGATAAAAAAAAAAATTTTTATCTTCTTAAAATAGGCTCTTTCACATTGGTATTTGATCTTATCTCAACTTTCAGCATATGCTTTAAAGTCATCCATCAATAAAAATAATGTTCTATTCAATTTGGCATTGTTTAATCTTCATGTAGAGAAAAATTTATATTTTTATTCGGACAGAAGAATGGACTTTACATTTACACTTTATGTATGTACTTGTATACAAAAAAAAAATTATCATTGAATCTCTTAATCGAGTATTTTTAGAATATCAAATTGGTATACTCGGAATGAGTTAACAGAATCAAAAAAATTGATTTGAGCTTTACTGAAT
The DNA here is from genome assembly GCA_951217065.1 of Baccha elongata. NCBI lineage: Eukaryota > Metazoa > Arthropoda > Insecta > Diptera > Syrphidae > Baccha > Baccha elongata. The sequence continues at coordinate 394,620 of CATNUY010000333.1, forward strand.
TGTTTACTGTCGAAAATGAACTATCTTGACCAAAAGTTAGTAAAATTAACAACATTGAAGGAAATAAGAATTAACTTGAATCTTAAAGTATTTTTGGACACCAGGTGGTGATCGATCTTGGCAATTACGTTTGCTGAGTTCTAACTAACTTTGCAAACAAAACTTTAACCTTACTTTCTTTTATAATTATCTTTTCAACTTTAAATTTATCTTTTATTTCACAGGTAGGTAATATTTTTTTTCATTTTTTTCTTTTTAACAAAAAAAAACTTAGATCACAAAACTAACTATTTTAACCATTTATCTTCTTATTAAGGTTTATCTACTTTTATGATATTTGGTAATCATATACACTTTAGATTTGTATGCAAATTGTGGAATTGCTGTTTCATTACGTTAATTAGTAACCGTAGACTTAAAGATTTTTGTCATCACAAAATACAAGGCGAATATCCCTTTAATAACTTTTCACAGTAGTCTCCATATCATAGGATTTAGAATAAATAATTTAAAATTACTTACAGGACAGTAGGAATATTTTAAAAAAACACCATTATCGTTGATTTAGAATTTTGAACCTTTGGGTGAATGAAGAAATTCCAACGGTGTATTTGATCTGTTTAATCCCGTTGATGATTTACGCGTAACATGTATAGGTGACTAGGGAGTTAACCTGATGTTGCGGATTCAATTGACCCTCTCTTAGTTACGAAGAATGGTCTACGTAATGAGACAAAACGTACCTTTTCCAAATATCTGACCAGGTTATTTGGTAGGTCAAGATAAACGTATGGTTTTCTAATGAGTATACAGCCTGATAGAACTTGGCTTACTGTTTTTTTTTTTTTATTAAAATTAAAATTTGAATTTTAAATTTAACCAGGTAGCACCATGTGCTTCGATGTACTCTGACAAGAAGTAAGGGGTTCTCACGGCAAATTTTTGTGTACGGTTGAGTTCGCTCCCTGAGTGACTTCCCGTATACTACTTGTCTTCGCTTGCTTTATGTACTGTAGAGTGCTACCTAATTGGGGAAAAACAGAGGTTTTAGTTTTTATGTCAAGACATATATAATTGGCCTAACTACTTCTATCTGCTTCTACTAATTAGGTAAGTGTTGTTCCTTTCTTGTATCTACTTATCTTATTGGGAAACGTTGGTCTAAGATTTCTACATAATGACCTGGCGTGTACCAACAAGATTTTCGTCTGGCTAATGCCAAAAACAAATAAATTTACCTGGTAAATGTTTCGTGTATGTTTTTAGTTTTTGGTTTCAGTGTACTCCTTTTCCAAAGATGAACTTTTTGGATTTGCGGGAGTATCTTTTGTCTCTCTAAAATTGATCAGATTGACGCCTTTGGCAAGAATTTTTTTTAGCGGCTTTGGGCGGTTCGAGGGCGTTTTCGTAATACGAAATATAATTCTTCGCCCCCGCCTGGATCTTCGATGTGAAAAATTCTGGGATTATGTTAGCGTGGTCGCCTATCTGCCATTAATTTAGATATGCACACTGTATAGACAAAACAAAACGTGTTTTCTAAAAAAAATCCGTAACTTGTTCACTCTAAAATTCGTGTTCGTTGGCCACTTACGTTATGATGGAAATAAATCCTATGTGCAACTGCACTTTATCTCAAAATTATTGATTCCTTGCGACTATTGATTTCTTTTAGTCTTTTTCAGGTGACCAACTTTTCTGGGAGAGGACAAAAATGCGAAAGAATTTGTTCGTCTGTAATTTACTTCGACACCCTTCGGCCGTTGTTTCAACTCTCACCCGTACCGAATTTAAATCTTCTAGTAGGGGTAAAATTTTTCGACGTGGCGTTGTCTGATTGGCCTACAGAGATTTTTCGTTGCCAACTTCATGTTTCTCTACCTAATTTTTCCATCTTGCTTACGTTACATTACAGTCGCGTTTATGAGGCATGTTTGCATCTTGACTGATAAGAGTCGCCGGTAATCCCGTGTGACTGACACAATTGTTTGTGTCGTGATTGACTATGTGGCTTTGCTAATGACTATCAATCCCAAGACATTTTAATATTATTTTTGTCTTAGCTTTAACATTATTTCGTTCGTATAGGTAGGTAGGAAGTAAGTGTTTGGTGATCTTAGAAAGATAAGGGCATCGTCCGTGAAGGACTGATGACAAATGTTTGCTTTGTCGCTTTAGGTTGTCTTCAAGTTCAGGTTGTGCAGTGTAAACAGATACTTGTATATTCATTTTTTCTTTCTATTATTTTCGTTCAAAACGGTGAGTCTGTATTATTTTATGTTAGGTATAAATATGTATTGTATATGTCAAAGGTAAGTATTTCGTGTTCGTGTTAAAAATGTTTCTGATTCGGAGTCAGAAAATAGTTGTGTGATTGCGTATGATATTTTGCATGAAGTTCTGTGAGTGTTCGTTGTTTTATTGCAGGTCGTATAAGTCGTTTCTGTCAAAAGAATGTAATTTGCTATGAATGTCACCGGTGACGTTGAACAATATTTTCGGACGGTGTTTACACTTCAGGGTTCGTTGGACTCACTAACTTCCCTAATCAGTCACGACTATTTCATAGTGTACACACAGGATTGAGTTGGAAAAGGGTTGTCAAATCTAACCGCTAGATGTTATGAAGCATTATAATCATGTATTAAACTATCTACTATTTTATAGAACTATTTTTATTTGCTAAGAATTTTTATATTCCATCTACATTTACTGTATTAGCTTCCACTTTGTTGATACATACAAATCAAGGGTTTTCCGTTGTTATCGTTATAGGCGATAGAGGTGGCTTCCGTACAAGTCTTCTGATGAGGTAAATGGGGTTGCAGATTTAAGGGGGGAGTTACTGTTGCTGATGGCCGCACTGATCGAAGGAGAAGAAGCAGAACCTCAAGTAAAATCCAGCACGTCGAAAACAGGCATTATTGCGTTGCCACCTGCACCTGTTCCTGCACTGGAATTGTTGGAATTGCCTCCACAGGTTCAAACCTGTGAACGCAATTCCGAACGAATTGAGAAGTGGGACGTGAAGTTCTCTGGTGAGCGGTCGGGCTCATCAGTGAACATGTTTTTGGAGAGAGTCGAAGAGCTAAGCGATTCCAGGGGTGTTTCTGAGGCTCGATTGTATAAATCAGCGGTGGATCTTTTATCTGGGAAGGCAGTTCTTTGGTTTAGGGCGATTAGGGACAGCATTTCTACTTAGAGAGAGTTAGTTAGAGAATTGAAATTGGAGTTTTTGCCATATAATTATGATGATTTCTTATTGGATGAGATCAGGCGGTGCACCCAGGGGCAGAATGAGTCAAAAGGCATGTGCATTGCACTCATGCAGACACTTTTTAGAAAATTGTCTATTCTAATGAAGAACATCGCTCCCTTTTGCCAAACGCAGCTGAGGCTGGCTGAAATAAAATCAGTCAGCGAACTTGTTGCGTTGGGTAGAAAGTTGGAGACGATAAGAACCAACGTCGAATCTTTTGTTCCGCCTCCCGATATTCGCTCTAGGCAGTCTTTGGAGAATGACGTGGCTTATGTTGCTTCCGTTCAGAAAGAGGTTACAGTTAATCATAACCCACTTCCTGATCGGAACCCACCACCCAATCGCACCATACGTTACTTCAATTGTAACAGGGAACGCCATCTTTCAAATACCTGTTCCGATCCTAGGCGTTGTTTTGGCTGTGGTACTTTGGGTACTTCACAGCGTAATTGTAGACGCTGTTTGGGAAATGGGCAACGGAATCTCGGGTCAGCAGGACAAGATCACCGTAGTCAATAGTTAGGTCGCCTGCTGACGACCAGCTGGCGAATGTAGTAAAATTAGGTTCCATGTTAGACACGAGTAGGGACGATAGACGTCCATTTTTAGGGGTAAATATTTATTTTATTAGGTTTTTAGGGCTTTTAGATTCCGGAGCATTGCGAACCATAGTTTGTAGAGATAGTTGGAAGGTCCTTAAAGACATAGGGCTACAGTAAGATAGTGCAAATGTAAGGCAGGTTCAGTTAGCAGATGGTGCAGGCGTAGGAGTTTTAGGGGTGGTAAATTTACCCATTGTTGTTGAGGGCAAATCCATTTTGTTAAAATGTTTAGTTGTATCTTCCCTCCCACATGCGATGATACTTGCTACAGATTTTTAGACACTATCGGGAATCGTCCCGGATCTTCGTTCTCGCATGTGGAGTTTTTCGAGCCAGGACATGGTGGCTTTGATTGAAACTACGTCTATCACAGACAAATCTGAGTTAGACGAGGATCAAAGAGGGAAACTAAATTTTCTAATCGATAATTTGTTCAGGGATATGCCAGAAGGGCTGGGAGTGACAACAATGGTAGAACATGTAATTAGGACAGCGTCAGAACCTATCAAACAAAGGTATTATCCGGTTTCTCCGGCAATGCAGATCCATATCGACAAATCCCTTCAGGAAATGTTTGATGAGGACGTGATTGAAAAATCAAATAGCCCTTGGGCATCTTCCATAGTTTTAATTAAAAAGAAAGATGTTGCAACTTGGCAGCAGTTCATTGATAGCGTTTTAGGGCCTGAGTTGGAGCCATTTGTCTTTGTTTATCTGGACGATATTATTATCTTTTTTGAATAAAAAACACAAAAAAACACCTTATTGTTTCACACATAAATTTAAGTACAATTAAACGAATTAAAAAAACACGAATTAAAGACTTACACGTGAATGCATTTCGAACGCTTCGGTGGCGTCCATCATCAGCACTGACCCAATTGAACATTATGTATTGTTTATTTTGATAATTCCAAAGCGAAGAAGCAGTTAGAAAAAAAAATATTTATATAAGAGAGAACAAAGGTGATTGAATGTCTCCTCCATCCACATTCAAATTGTTGTTTTCCTTTTCTATAAAATAGCTCTCGAATGCATCGAGTCTATTAAACTTGCTTACATGTTTTACAAGTGTAATGGTAATGGTGTGCTCTTTTCAGAATCATGACCTTTCGCAATAACATGATCGGCAAAAGCCGATTGTTTTAATTTGTTTTTCTTAATGCAATTACAATGCTCTTTGAATCTCACATTCAAATTTCGTTTTGTTTGTCCAATGTAAAGTCGTTTGCCGACTCCACATTCAATTGCATAGATCCCTGATTTTTGTTCATTGTCAACTTTATCTTTTGTAGATGCAAAATTGTTTTTAAGTTTTTGACTTTTTGAGTACACGGGTAAAATTTTATGCTGTTTTAAACGGTTCTTAAATTTGTTCATTATTTCGGGCACATAATTAAACACTTCCCTTTTCATTTGGTTTGTATCGTCTACAAAATTTTGTTTAAAAAGGGTTGTCTTTTCATTTTGATACACTTTTTTTTGAATGTTTTTCAATAATGAAATCCACAAGAGTCTTTGATTAGCCATTTAAATTAGCTACCTCAACTATGTACTCATAGCGCTATTTTATAGAAAAGGAAAACAACAATTTGAATGTGGATGGAGGAGACATTCAATCACCTTTGTTCTCTCTCATATTAATAATTTTTTTCTAACTGCTTCTTCGCTCTGGAGTTATCAAAATAAACAATACATAATGTTCAATTGGGTCAGTGCTGATGATGGACGCCACCGAAGCGTTCGAAATGCATTCACGTGTAAGTCTTTAATTCGTGTTTTTTTTTAATTCGTTTAATTGTTTTTAAATTTATGTGTGAAATATTAAGGTGTTTTTTTGTGTTTTTTATTCAAAAAAGTTATAAGTTTCCACGAAAGTTTAGATAATATGTCGTTTTTGACATTAATGGTTGATATTATTATCGTTAAAGATACCTTCGAGAAACATCTCGAAATTCTCAACGAAGTTTTAAGAAGATAAAGTGAGGTAGGTTTGAAAGTAGGTAAGGAGAAATGCAACATTTGCAGACCCTCCCTTAAATTTTTAGGTTATGTTGTTGATCGGATCGGGTTACATGTGGATCCGGATAAAATAGATAGTATTATAAGAATCCCGAATTACGCCATTGGGGCCGTATTATCTCAAAATTTCAAAGAGGGGGAAAAGGTAATTTGTTGCTTAAGTAGATCTTTGAATAGATTCGAAAGGAACTATTTCACTACGGAAAAGGAATGTTTGGCAGTTTTGTGGGCAGTTCAGAAGTTGCGTCCGTACATCGAGGGTGTTCGTGTTACGGTCGTAACTGATCATTGTTCATTGGTTTGGTTGAGTAATCTCAAAGACCCACAGAGTAGATTAGCGCGTTTGGCAGTTAGGCTTCAGCAGTTCGATTTTCTGATCATTCACCGAAAGGGAAAAGATCATGTCGTACCTGACATGCTTTCTCGGGGAATTCCAGTAGATTTCGGATGAGGATTTAGACCCTTAGGTTAGGTTTGGTTTATGTGGCTGTCAGGAAGACTACTGACACACTTAGACCACAGATAGGTCCGTTGTGATACCACGAAATGAGCGAGGGAGTATTTCTTTAATTAAACCAGTTGGAGCTTCTTATGAAGCGATGTAAAGATAGAATATCAACGTTCGACATAGCGCTTGGATCGTCGAAAAAGAAATTACCCAGGTGTAATTTACGTCTTTGGGAGAGAGCTGGGCATGAACAGAGAAGATGGGTGATAGTCTCCTCCTCCTCCTCGTCCATGCAGCTTCTGCAAAAATCATTAGAGAATACGCCAAGTCTTATGGCGTGTCTTCCTATTAGCATGAGTTTGCTTGTAGCGATAGGGATACCAATATTCACCTTGTTAGGTAAAATCGGCAATAGAGTTCCATTTCTGGCAAATTCATCGGCTTTGCAGTTTCCCTCAATGTCTCTGTGTCCCGGCTTCCAGAAAAGGTGAATATTGAACTGTTCTGCCATCTCCATGAGAGATGATCGACAGTCGCGGGCAGTTATTGAGTTTGTGGAAACAGCACTGATTGATTTAAGGGCTGCCTGACTGTCTGAAAATATACGGATATCCGATACAGATATCACGTTTTCCCTTAACCAGGATAATACCTCTTTGATCGCCAGAATTTCCGCTTGGAACACACTACAATGGTCAGGTAGACGGAATGAGAGACTTAAATTTAGTCTGTCTGAGTACACGTCACCACCAACCCCATCTTTAGTTTTTGAGCCATCAGTGTAAAAATGAACTGATTCATCTTTCAAGAAACTCTCATTTTCCCAAGTGGATCTTGGTGGGATGGTGACTTGAAAATTCTTGTCAAAAACTAGCTGGGGTATAGTCGGAGTGACTTAATTTTGGTCCGAATGTTTTCAGAATAATGGAGTGACCAATTGAGTTATCGGTCCATTGAGAGATGGCTTTGAGACGAACGGCTGTGCTTGCGGCCGTTTGTTTGCTAAAAATATCAAGGGGTATGAGATTAAGTAGAATGTCAAGAGCAGCTGAAGGTGTCGAACGGAGAGCTCCGCTAATACACATACAGGCTGACCGTTGGACTTTACTTAACTTGTCACGATATGTAACTTTGTCAAGGGCAGTCCACCATACTGCTACCCCGTAAGTTAGTATCGGTCTGATGACCGCTGTGTAGAGCCAGTGGGTTATGTATGGGGATAAGCCCCATTTATTTCCGATGGCTTTTTTGCAAGAGAAGAGTGACCCTTAGGTGACCAAAATTTTCTCTTCAGTTGAGTTAGACCCGTTAGTTTATCCGGCATAGAGAGAAGATAGTGGCGGACTTTTCAAGTTTGTTAAAACCAAACACGTAGTAGTTCACGAAAGTTACGAATAATGGAAGTTAGTTGTAGGTAAGAGAAGATAGATTAGTTATTCTTAGAGAGTGTCATGGCAGTCCATTGGCTGGACACATGGGGGTTAGAAAAACGTTTGCTAGAGTAGCTGCCAAATATTATTGGCCAAAAATGAGATCAGATGCAGCTAAATATGTTAGAAAATGTAGTACGTGTCAACAAGTGAAGCCAGTTAACGAGTAGCCAGCTGGTCTTATGACTGAGAGAATAGGTGTTTCTTTTCCGTGAGAGATGATTAGTGTGGATTTAGTGGGTCCATTACCCAAGCCCATTAGGGATTTCATATATATTCTCACAGTAGTAGATTATTTAACCAAATGTCCATTATTATTTGCATTGAGATCTGCCACTGCAAAGGCCGTGTGCAAAGAGTTAGAAGACAACGTTTTTCTGTTGTAGTACGTGTCAACAAGTTGTTTGGTGTTCCAAAAGTTGCCATTTGCGACGACGGACCCCAATATAGGAGTAGGGAACTTAAGGCCCTCTGTGATGGATATTCGTCGAAGATTAGGTTTACTCCACACTATCATCCTCAGGCTAACCCTGCGGAGAGAATCAATCAAATTATTAAGACAACATTAAGGGCCTTTGTATCTGAGAATCACAGAGTTTGGGATTCTCGGCTTGCAAAAGTAGCTTGTGCCATTCGCACTTCGCAGCATGAAGTTTTAGGAGTTAGTCCTTTTTATGCTAATTTTGATAGAGAGATGTCCACTAGTTGGCAAGAGGTAGTACAACTTAGTGATGAGATTGTAGATAGAACTAGTCGTTTAGATTCAGGCAGCGATGTAGGAGATAGATTTAGAAAACTAAGAATAGAAATCGCTCCCAAAATTCAGGCAGCATCCAAAAAATCGTCGGAAGCCTACAACCTCAGGAGGAGAGATGTTCAATATCTTCCAAATGATGTTGTGTGGCGGTAAATTTCGTCCTTTCAGACGCTGCAAATTATTATGCGGCAAAGTTGGCACCAACGTTTGTGGGCTCTTTAAAAGTAAGAAAAAGATTGTCTCCTTGGACATATGTCCTTGAAGACGAAAATGGTAAAGATTGTGGCACTTGGCACACTAAGGATCTGAAACCTTTCTCTTCATTGTCTGAGAATGATTAAGTCTAAAGTCCCTTTTAAAAGTAAAGTTTTTTTTTTCTATTTAGTTTGGTTGTTTTTTTTTATAATTTTGAATTTTTTTTTTAGACTGTCATATTTGGCCTGTTGGAATCCATTATTACGATGTGTGTGTTGTGTACCAGGTTGAACCGTAGAAAATTACTTACTTTTCTTTAAAAGTAAGTACATTTCCAAGGAGGAAAGGGTGGGATTTGTGACCGTAAAATTTACAGTGACAAAAACTGGTCTTAACATCTCAGTTCCATTCCTTCTTCCTAATTCACTTCCTGATAATTTTTGATTTCTCAGGTGTTTCTTTCAATCAACTGAGAGAGAGAAGGGCAGCCATGGTCCATCGGACATCGGCACTCTCTCTTAGTATCTTGAAGAAACAGATCTTCGGACGTCATCGTCGATTTAGTCATGATTAATGATCCAAAATATTAGATAGACGGCCTACTTTCATATAGAAGCAACGCGAGCGAAGTTACTCGTTAAAATTATAACCGTTGCCAAGGAAGCGGCACTCTGATGAAAATAAGCTCGGGCGACATTTGGTCTTCGTAAGCTGATGTTACTCGTTAGAGAATGGTCGAGAGCCTGGCATATAGTTAATAATATATATTGTATAAGATGGAACGTTGTCTAGCTAGCATCAATTTTCCTAAATCTGAACAGAAGTATTTAAAATCACCAAAAGGAGTTATAGCTGCCATATTTAATCTTCATACATATATTAAGTATTGGGTTTAATTATTTGTCTGCCTTGAATTATTTACTTTAATTTGTTTGATATATTTTGGAGGGGAAAAATGATTGTGAATCAAAATTATATTTTTCAAAATTCAATTATTTTTCTTTTCAACAAATTGTGGGTATGGGCCGAATGCAGTCATTGAATAGCTTTTCACTGAAAAAAGAACAGTGGACGGCGAATTCAATGATGAAATGCAGTAAGCTCGGGTTTAATGTGCGAGGAAGCAGGACCACTGAATTTCGATGACGATAGCACACTTTAGCAAATATGCTAAGTGTAGCTGTATTATAGCGTCATCGCAATTAGCGGCCACTGATTGGCCGAAAGCACTGGGTACGACATATAAGATGATGCCTTCCAGACATGGTAATGGTTTGGAAGGACACTTCTTGAGTGGCTATCAACCGTAGAGGTTTAATTTTTGAAAAAGAGAAGAAACAAAAATCGTTGAATTTTGAAAATTTTAATTCGCACGTAGAGTACAGTAGATAAAAGTAAAGTGTTTTAAATTGAAAGTGTGTTTAAATGAGGCAGAAAAATTTATTTTTGGAGAAAGTTGAAAACGAAGGAAAAATTGGCAGATAAGTGGTTTATAGTTGTGCGACATTTTATGTTAAACATCTTTTATTCTTTTTGTAATAAAAGATTCAAATTCGGTAGACTTCTGTTTCGAACTTATCCTGGGATTGCAGGACTCGCGACCTATTTCTTTTAATTATTTTAAATTGTTCGGGGCTAAGCGATAACGGTTCATTTTCGTTGTTTGAATAGGTACCTACCTTTTTTTTTTTTATTGTTCACTTTGTTTCAAAAAGATTCCAGGTTTTATTCCTCAAAAGGTTTCCTGGGCAGATTTTAAGTTCATTAAAATCTTTATTTGGGAAGTTCAAATAATTATTGTCTTTCTTTTTTTATTTACTCGGCTTTTCACCGTCGGTTCCGCTTCGAAGGTTTGGAATTTCCTTATAAAAATAAAATTCCTGGCGCCCACCTTTCATTTTTAACTGTTATATACGGCCCTGTGGCTGATATATCAGAGTTAACAAAAGTATGTTAATATATAGGCACCTATCTTTTGGTTATTTTAATTATCAATAATAATAAAATCCTCTAAATCGCGAACCTATGACCAGCTGAGCTAGGCTGTGGAACAGCATCGTTAATTGCTGTGTGTTATAATTTTTCTTTTGATTCGAACATCAAGTTGTGTGGCATTGAAATCAAGAAAAACCGGTTTTCTTGTTATCTTGCCTTGTCGTGTCAATTGCCTGTATTTTTATTGGGAAATTGTTTTATTTTAATTTTCTTCGTCGTCGCGCCGGTTCTCTTGTATACTTTCATCTCATTGCTCGTGTGTAATTTTGTTGTAAATGAAAATTTAGTTTAATTCGTTTAGTTTAATAAAAATTATACTAAATTTCGTTGTCTATCGGTCGTGCGGGAAAAATTGTAACAATACGTTAAGGATTTTTTTGTGACACCCTGTAGGATGGAAAAAAATGTTTTATGTGCTTATCTTCAAATATGGCAACCAAAAATTGAAAATTAAATTGTAAATTCTATTTATAATGTCCTTTATGGCATTTAAACACCTAATTGTTATTATTTTATTGTTTTAGAACAAAATATGGCATGTTTACTAGCGTTAAGGGTGGGTCTTCATGACAATAGAATTTAAAATTCATGTAAACGTATTTCAATGTGGTAGTGCGATATTCTTTTCTCTTCATTATTGTTTTTGATACGCTCAATTACTCTTGTTCTCTTTTCAAAATGGGTTTGTTGTTTTATCCTTTCGATTTGAATGGGAATGATGAGTCCTATGCTTTCTGTTTATGGAAGGGTGAAGGGATATTTTTCAATTTTGTTTTCAAAACACATGAGTAGGTATAGCTAAAATGTGAGTCATTTTTTTTCTCTTTTCGTTTAGTTGTTTTTTCTTCAATTTCACTTGCTGTTGCTGGAAGTGGAAAAACAGTAACAAAAAAATGTGAACTCGTTTGTGACTCGATCGAGATCTTGATGAAGGTCAGGACACATCAAATGAACATGCATAAATATACGTTACACATGTAGGTAGGTAGGTACATTGAAATAGTTTTTTTTTTAGGAAGCTTTATGTAAGATAAGTGTGAGGTAGGTCAATATAACTATTTGACCTGTTTGAAAATTACTTTAGGGTTTATTGCAAAGGGGTGAATTTTGGAGTTTACAAGTAAGGATGTTGGAAGAATAAGGTAACTTGTTCATTTGTAATGTGCGAAATTTGAGATTTCCTTTCGATTTTTGTTGTCAGATTTCAAACAACAGCACAACACTGTATATTTTTGTTTTGCAATTGAAACATTGTCACTTCATTGTCACGTGGGAAAACCTACCTACCTATGTACATTTTGTTTTCAGAATAAAAATAAAAATGACCAAACAGAAAAGTCGTGCAGCATTTACATTCCTAGCTATGTATATAGGTATGCCCTATGATCATTTTTTGATGTTTGGAATCAGGGAGGCATAGGTATGTTAATAAACATGCGAAATCGCCCAACTCTGAGTTTTTAGAACTTGTATCATCTTGGATGTAGGTACCTACCTCTAGGTGTAATATAACCTAATCTATATACCTATGTAGATAGGTACCTACATATATAAATACAAATTAATTGGTGTCTGTTTGTACGCGGATAACTCGGCTGAATAATTATCCGACTTGCTTGGGAGTTCTTTGTTGGATTTTTATTGAACCAGGTTCACACAATGGAGCCGAAAGTTTTAAATTTTGGAAAATTGAAAAAATCTTAAAAACCCAAAATTGCGAAAAGAAGTTCACCAAAACAGCTAGTTTTATACAGGGTCAGGTGAGTCATGAGCAATGCGACAAAATGCTAGGGCGTGTAGGTTGCGTTGAGACAAGAAAAAAATCGTATGGGAGGGGGGGGTCTATTCCCCTCCGTTTAGCCGGGAGGGGCAATTTTCGAAAAAACTGACTTAAAATGGGAAAAAAATTATTTAAAATCAACGGCTTCATTCACAATGCTGTGCGATACGTTTTTGAAAAGCCAATAACTTTTTCTTTCATTCTGTGTTTAAATAAATCTATTCTAAGAAATAGTTTTTGAAATATTAATTTTCAAAGTCAAAATTTTGAAAAAAAAAAATTGAAAAAAAAATTTCAAATTCATTTTTTTCAAAATTTTACGTAATTAAGTGCTGATTGTAATTTCAAAATTCAATGCTGTTATTAATTTTAAGTCTAAATAAGAAAACCGGATGCAAAAATTTTATGTCGTTCTCAAGAAATTAAAAAAAAACCAAAACCACCTTTTTCTAAGAAAAACATTTATTTTTATTTTTACGTTACACATGTAGGTGGGTAGGTACATTGAAATAGTTTTTTTTTAGGAAGCTTTATGTAAGATAAGTGTGAGGTAGGTCAATATAACTATTTGACCTGTTTGAAAATTACTTTAGGGTTTATTGCAAAGGGGTGAATTTTAAAAACTTTCAAAATTGCGAAAACTAGATCCAAAAATGTGATTTTCAGAAATTAGGTGCTTCCCCCCATTTTTCCAAATTTAAATTTTTTAAAAACTCTACAAGGTTGTGGTACCCTAATACGAAGTTTTTTCTCTTTTTATTTTGAAAAAAAAATCGAAACTGTGGATAAAAAGCTCAAAAAACATGTCACAGTTATTTTCCTGTAAATTTTTTTTCTGAGGCTCTTTGTGAACAAGTTACTTTTTAACATTCACAGATTTTGATTGAAGTATATTAGTTATTTGGCAAACAACAATTCAATCATTCAAATTGCATTTTTTTAATTATTTTCCATTTATTTTTTCAACAAAATCAACCCCAAATAATTTGGAAAATAATGGGTAAAATCTGATAATTTTCATTTCTGATTTATTTTTACCTAATGCTTTTATTTAGGTGCCAGTGAAGAAAAATGAGTATTTTCATTGCAGGCTAGGTACCTACGTAGATCGTCATCATGATACCCTTTCCCTCGGCACACGCCAAAGGCCCCGCAAAGACATTTCAGTCACACACATTCTTATTTGCAATTACCTACCACTCCATGTCCGTCAACACGCTAAATGAAAAAAAAATCGCTTCTAAATAAAAATAGGAACATAGATATACAATTGCAATATACACATTCCCTCTTCCCACTATCTCACAATTTACTAATCGTGTCCAACCACACCACCAAAAACAACGATCATCATCATAAACATATGTATGCTTGTGTAGCCACCAAAAAAAACAAAACAAAAATCGATTTTCTTTTCCTTACTGGCGCTATCCAATTGACAACAAAAAGTTTTATAGATACAGCCGCTCGTCGGTATACCTACGAATCGTATGTACACCAGCGTTGCCGAAGTTAACCAATCGTGCTTTTTTGACACGACAATTTTTTCTTGTGGCACAGTGGCACGAAACATTTCAATATCGCACACTTTATCATTGCCTATATCTTACTTTAATATTGATGGAAAATTATATAATAAATAACAGAAATAAAGTTTTATTTTTTTAACAGAAGATTTATAGTTTTTTCATGGCAAGCAGCTTTTAAAATGTGACACGGCATTTTCTTTTCTCGGCGGCAACGCTGATGTACACCATTCACCATACCATTTGTGTTTTGTGTATCACCACAAAAAAAAAAAAGTTGATTCTAAAGAGAGTGCGAACAGCGAAAATATAATATTCTCTTTCGACGGAAGTTTCGTGAACTAAATATCGTTGTGTGCGTATTTTGATTAACAAAATCGTTAAAAAGATGCTTTTTCAAAATTAAATATAAAATTGTTTATGCGTGTGATATTGTTTTCTTCACTTGGAACTTTAGCAAAAAATATTGAAATAAAATACAAAAATAATAATAAAGTTGTACATGGCATTTCAACCTGGGAAAACTACCATGTGTATAGATACTTTGAATTGTAAATTTGTACGTCTAAACAATATAAAATTGCAAAAAAATTTACAGCAGGATTTACAAAAAATAATAAGAGATTCGAATAAATTCAAAACAAAAAATATTAAGAATAAAACATGCCAGCCCCAACGGGGAAAAGAAAAAAGTAGTATTGTTTGTGTATATATAAGTTTTTCAGACGTATAAAGTGGAAAAAAATAATTTTTTGTTTTGTTTCAAATAAAGTATCTACTTTCTGTTATAAAAAAAAAATATTGTTTGGCTCCGTTGAAAATTTAAGAAACTGCGCCAATAAACGAGCTTTAAATTAGTGTGAACTTACGTCCATTTTGTAGATCAAATAATTTTTTTTTTTTTTTTTTTTATCCTATGAAAAGCATACATTCATTGACAGTTGAAAAACATTAACAACAAAATAAAAAAACAAATCACACGAGAGCCCCTTGAGGGGATGCATAAATCAGCCAAAATAAAGGGGAAAAAATGTGTAATTCCTTCCCTAAAAAGCACAAACTTTTGTAAAACATAAAATTGAGGACATATGTTTTAAGATATGTTCATGGACTAAATAATAAATTTTATTTCATCAAAATATCTTTTCAAATGTAGGAGATATATTAAGTTTTGTGCACGTAGTACCCTACATTTACGAGGAAGACCCACCCTTAAGCATTTTATTGAAATGAATCCTCGCATTCATTAAGATGAGTATTATATCATTGATTTTTTTAAATGTAGAAAATTTTAGGTGGATTATTGCTTTTTTGGAGCTATTTTGCCAATATTTCAGATAAAAATTTTGCTTCCCTTAGAATTTAAGGTGGAATTTAATCAGACGTTTTCATTAATTTCATAATAATGCAAAATAATATGTAATTCTTTGCCATCAAGTTACTTTATAATAGTGTCAATGGAAATAAAGTTAGGGTTGTTTACATATTCTTTTTCACTTTTTATTTTTAATGTACCTACGTATTTTTCTCAGTTTGTATTGAACATTATTTCTGTTTCATACAACTTTGTTCAAAAGAATATAATTAGGAATTGTGTCAAAAATAAAGTAGGAATTGTGTTGCTCCAAATCCGTAACTTGTTTCTTAATGAGAACGCAAATAAACACATCGACCCAAATATCGAATTACAATGCTACTTGGGTATTGTTTACATCAATCATATGGTCAAAGCCTTATTGAACAATACGCGCAGTGTTTTTTCATTTCTTTTTTACAATTCAGGAACTGTGTATATAGTAACAAATATTGCAAAAAAATACTTTTTAATACGTTTCTGCTTCCTTTGAGGTTACAAAAATTAATAGAGTTTTCATTTGGTAGTCCGGAATTGATAAGCAGAACTGTCCGATTCCGGACACCAAATGAACGCGCAAAAAAGCTTTTATAATAACATTTTAACTATAGTTTGTCCTCTATTAATTGGCAGTACATGCCTTATGGGGAAGCTTTTTCAAAATCAGTAGCGCGCCTTATTTGTGCACCATTCTGAATTGAAAGAAACCCCATTTAAAAAATGTTTACCCGCCAATGATTTTTCGATCGCATCCGACATAGATCCCACAACGACCTGCCTAGCGTACAGTTGAATACGCACTGATTGGCTAATGCATTTCAACCCTCTTTTAACATCCATTCGAACAGAGATACCTTTGTCTATTTGGTAAGGGTAACTCTTTTCGTATTTTTTATATTGAGTTTCTGTTGGGGAACTTTTGATTTTAGAGCTTAAAAAATACCTTTTATTGATGAAATGATAATGAGATATTGAGATGAGCTTATTACTAGTACAAAAGTGTTATCGTGCAGTGTTTTTGTTGATCATGTTTGTGTTTTTTATGTGGGGAAAATCTTAAAATGCAGTTACAAAAATGTAGGTAAGCTGTTGTCTTTAAAGAATTTATTTGCGTAGATTCTCGTGTCGGTCGGTCGGTTGATATTTCGTGTATATTTTTTCTTATTTGCGTAGATTTTTAAAGCGCGCGGGCGGTACCTATTTTTGTGATTAGTGTTTTGAAATTAATGTGAAGTGAAGTGTTTTTGTACCTATTTTTGTGATTAGTGTTTTGAAATTAATGTGAAGTGAAGTGTTTTAAATATTACTTTTTTTAAAAACGAAGTTTGCTACTGTTGTGCTCCTTCATCTAGTTTATAATGGATTCAAAAACATCGAAAGACTTAAGCGCCGAAAAAAAAAGAAATTGTAGAAGCGACAAAAAAGATTTACAAGAACCTGCAAAATAAAACGGAAACTGTGAAGCAAGTAGCAGGCATTTTTTCGGTGTCTATGCGAACAGTCTACAGACTTCTCAGCGAAAATGATACCAAAGGCCACAACTCACCACCAAAAAAGAAAAACCAAACTGGCCCCAGAAGGAAAATAGATGATTTTGATAAGTGCGCCATCAGACAAATCGTGCATCAGTTTTTTTCAAATAATGAACTTCAAACGCTTGATAAAATACTGCATGAGGTAAGACTCAATGCAAATATCACAAAAATAAGCAGATCTTACCTGCATACGATTTTAAGAAAAACTCTAGGGTTTAAATTTGCCCAACGTCAGCGAAAGAGTATTCTTTTAGAAAGAAGTGACATCATCACATGGCGAAGGAAATATTTACGCGAAATTAAAAAACTGAGAGAAGAAAACAAAAAAATCTATTTTACTGATGAGACCTCTTGGTGGTGTGGAAAAAGATAAATTTCATTTATAAATAAATAATTTTAATTAAAAAAGAAGAAAGGTAACCCTACATCATATTTTTTCAGTTTTTTTCCAATTCAAAATGCTTACTACGGCAACCCTGTTAGAGCTTTTGAAAGAAGATAACCTTATGGAAAGCAAAGAAGTGCGAATGAGAGACAAACATCCCTATCTTTCCTGTACTGCCAATTAATAGAGGACAAACTATAAGTGCCAAAATTCAGTGTCGAAATAACTATCAGTGCTACACTCAGTGTCGGCAAATTTTTCAGCAAAACGAACGGAATGAGTGTTGTTTTAGTGTTATTTTTTATTTGTTTGAAAGTGTTGTATGTTTCCTATGCGAACTGACAAGTATACTTCTTGAACTTTTTAAAGAAAACCAAATGTTTGATCTTTTATTTTATATCCCTATTAATAAAAAACCCCTTTTTACAAAATTCATGTTTATGAAATATCACTCTTTACCTCATTCTCCCTTACTTCACGAGTACTAAATTGTTTATTTAAGTAGACTTTTCCAAATGAAAGGAGAAATGAGATTAAATTTCGAAAATCATTTGGAAAAGATTCCCTCCCAAGACTCAAATTTGTATAACCCATCATCATTAAAGCTAATTGTGAACAAAATTAAATATTTAAAACCATAATAGTTAACGTATACCTACCTTAAAATTATTTGAAATTATAACGTTGGTAGTGAAAAAGTTAACATTTGCATATAAATTACAAACAAATAGAAGCAATTGGAGAACAAATCATCAAATTAATTGTAAAAAAATTAGTTTTCAAGGTAACAAACAACTTATATAGTTATATACCTATATAGCCGTTTTACATGTTTTTTTTTGTAGCTATATTTCTTCAAAAAATTGAAGCACATGATTTATTTAAGTGTGTATTTACTACATTCATCGATTCCTGGTGGAAAACTGTGAAAAGTGGATAGCAGAAACGTAAAAAAATTATTTTAAATAAATTTTAAATTCACCGCTCATATATCATAAGATAAGTGCAATAAACGATCACCAAAAACTAAAACATCCCGCAGTGCGACAGTAAAGCATTCGTTCAGTCTCAGTCGATCTTCAGCTGTTAAAGTGTACAGACACGTTGACGACTTTCTCAGTATACAAAAATAATTTCCAAGTGTGTTCAATTGAATTAAATTAATTAATAGTTTAAGTGCACTCACTGCACAATTTATTGGCAATTTGCCAAGTAAAATTAAAAGTCAAGTTAGCCTAGTGCGTAGAGCGGCCGACGACAGAGTGGAGGGTCGTGGGTTCGAGCCCCACCCTGGTCAGGGCTTTTTTTAAATAAGTTCTGGGAAAAAGTCAACAAAAACCGAGAGGAGAAAGAACAACAGATGATAGAGTCAACGGGGACATAGGAAGATGCTCCCCCAACAACAAGTGAAGCAGCCAAAACATCAGGTGATGCAGCAGCAGCAGTTACGGTAGCGGTGCATTCCAAAGAAGCCCACACAAAAAAAACAGCGTCATCAGTACGCGCCAAAGTAAATAAAAACAGCATAACAACTGCAATAACAACAAGCTTTATACAAGGAACGACTTCAACACCAGTTCGTGCCATAGCAACTACAAAGGAGGATAAAAAGAGAAGGCATATCATAAGATACAAGCCACACCTTATAAATCGTGCCGATAGGAGCACTAGAGCAAGGTTGGCTAAGGCCTCGGCTCAAGCCAAAATGCAGAGCCAGATGGAAAGCTCCTCTTATGAGGATGACGATATGAAAAATAACGACTATAATGTTGAGGGCGATGACGAGGCAGAGGCTGACGATGAAATCGCTAAAGAAGCTAACGACGAAGGCAAGAAAGGGGCAACCGACAATAAGAAGACGCCCGAAGCCATTGCTTACATGTCGGAAGAGGAGGGGCACTACGTGAGTGGCGAGTTGGTGGACCTTTCATCTCCAGAAGAGTCAGAAGATGAGCAAGAAAAAATTGCATCACTGACGGTGCAAATTTCTTCCCTCATAGAAATGGTGAAAGTGCTCAAAGTAAAGCAAGAAGCGCGGAGAGAAAAATAGCGCCTAGTTGCTCTTGAAAATAAAAGACAAAACTACAGCAGCCCTCCAAACAACAACCACTCCCAGAACTGCAGCACAAAAAGAAGCAGCCGACACAACAACTGCAGCCCCAGCATCGTCCTCAGCGGACGCAGCAACAGCACCAGGAATCGCAAATACAGCAACAACAACAACAGCAACAACAACAGCAGCAACAACAAATACAACAACAAAAGACACAGAAGCAACAACAACAGCAGAAACAACAACAGCAGCGACAACCGCAGCAGAAGCAGCCCCAACAACAGCACCAGGAATCGCAAATACATCAACAACAACAACAGCAACAACAACAGCAGCAACAACAAATACAACAACAAAAGACACAGAAGCAACAACAACAGCAGAAACAACAACAGCAGAGACAACCGCAGCAGAAGCAGACACCGCAACAGCAGTCACAACAGAAGCAGCAACAGCAACAGCCACAAGCAAAGAAAGGTAAGGTGCCACCAATTAATACCTTCAAAATAGAATTGAAAGACACAATAGAGTTATCTAAGTCGGCCATAGGCAACAATTTTATTATTAAAAGGTTGAACGCAGACTGACATGCTATCCACTGCTCTTCGGTGTAGCATTATAAAAAAGTTAAAGATCTCCTGTCACAAACGAAGACAGAATATTATAGTTTCACCCCGAAGGAAGACAAGCTACAAACAGTCCTCCTGAAGGGTATCGAATCCTCTATGGATCCGCAGGAACTCTTAGCTGAGCTCCGTCAAGTGGCGAGCGATGATCTCGATTTTGTCGGGGTCAGACCGTTTTCCACAGTTAAGGCCAGACGGGAGAAACGGAATTTACAATTCTTCCTCGTTCAGCTCTCGCCCCAAAGCAAGTTGAGTGGTTTAAGGATAACCGTCCTAAACTACCAAATTGTAAGATGGGAAAAATTAAATAGGCAGAGAGACATGCTTCAATGCATGAACTGCCAAGGATACGGCCACGTGGCAGCAAAATATGGTATGGATCCAGTTTGTGTCAAGTGTGGAGATTCCCACAAGATAGGTGAATGTAAACTCGGAAAAGAGAGGGTCGAAGACAGGACCCAGTTAAAGTGTGCACTTTTATGAGGCTCCGGGCACCCCGCAAACTATCGGGGATGTCCGAAGTTTCAGGAAATGAAAAAAACAAAGACCAAAAGAAGACAGTAGAGGTGAGACGCCCTGAAGTACGCCAGACATCAACTTCCGTCGATCCCGCAATTTCCTACGCCCAGATGGCGTCTGGAAAGGGAAAAACGGTACTGCCTCAACCACAGGTAGCCAAACAGGTCCAAGTGCCTACGGCTCCTGTGCCAGAGGCAGATCTGATGCAGGTGTTGCTGACCATTCATGGTCAGTTAACCGACGTGCAAAAACAGATCAGGGGGCTAGGGTAGATTACCTCTACTCTATTCTGCCGGCAACCCTAAATGGTTAAAGGCGCGCTGCCTGAGCAACCCTTTAAGATCCTAGCTGTGAATGTAAATTTGCTGATTATTTATTTAGCAACAAACACCACAGAAGGAAAGGGATGGGACCCCCTCCCGTCTAAAGTTGTTTGTTTAACTTTATTAGCTTAATACAAGCAAACACTTAGAAACTAACAATAACTTAAGTCTAAAAATTCTTAAATCTAGAGAAAGCTAGGTAGGGTTGGAGGTTTTATAGAGGGAGGTTTTAAAGGAATCTTTGCTTTGGTGGAGGTCGAAAAAGCTTTGCATGGTATTGGTTAACCGAAGCATGCGGGTCATGGGTTCGTTACTTCCATAGCTAGTGCGATGAAAGTTTATTTTGAAAAGTGGTACTGAACGAAGATTATTGGGATTGGTCTGGAGGGAGATTTTTTGGAGGAGCGCGGGGCAATCGATATTTCCGGCTAATAGCTGTTGAATAAAGACAATTTCAGCCACTTGACGACGTTTTTCAAGTGTTTGCATATCAATTAGCCTTAGGCGGTTTACGTAGGGAGGGAGGTTGTATCGATTTGATCAATCAAGGCCACGGAGTGCAAAACGTAGAAATCTTCGTTGAACAGCTTCAATACGACGGGAGTGAGAGATGTAGTAGGGTGACCAGACTTGGCTAGCATATTCAAGAAGGGGCCTTACAAATGTAACATAGAGAGTTTTAGTTACATAAGGATCGGAGAATTCTTTTGACCAACGTTTTACAAAACCAAGCGCGGAGTTAGCTCTGTTTATAGAGGAGTCTAAGTGAGATCGAAAATTCAATTCCTTGTCACAGATAACTCCGAGATCACGTAGGGAATCAACTGGGGAGACGGGTACATTGTTGATAAAATACGTTCTGGGAGGGACAGGAATACGCCTTCGTGAAAAGGTTATTGCTTGGCACTTGCTCACATTCAGTTCGAGAAAATTTTTTAGACACCAAGTTGAAAACCGATTAAGATCATTTTGGAGAAGACAGGAGTCAGAAGGGGAGGAAATACGCCTATAGATTTTCTTGTCGTCTGCGTAAATAGATATCAAAGAGTCGTTTATGACGAAGTCGACATCGTTGATGGTTAAAATAAATATTAGTGGGCCGAGATGGCTGCCTTGCGGGACACCAGAGGTGGCTAGAATTGAATCCGATTCAGAAGATCTGAAGATAACTTTGTACTTGCGGTCTTTTAAGTAAGATTGGATCCATGCTATAAATATTGGTTGAAAGCCTAGAGCATTAAGCTTGAAAAGGATTAAAGAATGAGAAATTTTATCAAAGGCTTTGCTAAGATCAGTTGCAATTACATCAACTTCATTGCCATCTTCGAGATCGCATAAAGCACCGGAAACAAATTCTACTAAATTGGTTGTAGTTGATTTGCCTTTCAGAAAACCATGTTGTTTAGGCGATACAAGTTGTTTACAATGAAACAGCATTGTATCGTATATAAGGCTTTCGAAAAGCTTCGGAATACAGGAGAGTTTGGCGATTGGACGGTAGTTGGAGATTTCTTTCTTCGGGCCTTTTTTATGAATAGGGACTATAAACGAATTTTTCAAGAGAGAAGGAAAAATTCCTTGTGAAATTGAAAGCTGAAATAAGGCTGTCAGGGGCTTAACAAAATTAGAGCAACATTGTTTAAGTATTATAGGAGGAATCCCATCTGGACCCGCAGAATAATCCTCTTTCAGATTATTAATTTTAGCCTCGACAGTTTCCGACGAAATTATAATAGAGGTTAAGGATGTTTGCGTGCATTTGCTTAGATAAGAGAAATATTCTGAATCAGGCTTTAAGGTACTCGTTGAAAAAGACTGACTGAAAAACTGGGCGAACAAGTTAGCAATTATTTTAGAATCATCTGAACTTGTATTCAAAAATGTTAAGGTAGAAGGGTAGCTATCAGATTTACGTTTGGCATTAATAAAGTGAAAAAATGTTTTAGGGTCAATCATTATGTTTGATTGCATTTGATTGAGGTATTCGTTGTAAAGAGAATCACAAAGTTCTGAAAAAATTGTACTGGTGTTCAGATAGTTAGTAAAGTCGAAACCAGAACGCGAAGTAAGGTAAATTTGCCAAAGTTTGTTTCTTTTATTTCTTAAAGACCGTAGCTCACTATTGTACCACGGGGGGGATGAAGAGGTGTTCTTATGGCAAATAACAGGGACAGATTGAGAAAGACATCTAAACACGCTAAAGTAAAAATTAGATACAGCTAATTCTATATTTGGGTTTTGAGCAATGCTGTCGAAATCAACGGAGGCTAATAAGTTGTTAAGTTTACGGAAGTTAGCTTTACGAAAATTGAAAGACAAAGGGCTCTCAGTCAGTGTTGAATTATGGGGAAAATCATAAGAGAATGTGAGGAAAAGGGGAGGGTGGTAGGCATCTAATTTAGAAAGGAGATGGTTACTTGCAGTAACGACACAATTGTCTGCGTCAGAAGAAAACACAAGGTCAAGCTGACGTCCTAAATTATTTTTAACGCCACTTAATTGGAAAAGGTCTGAATCTACCAAGCAGTCGGTAAAGAGGATTTCTTTATCTGAAGAGGGATTGAGAGCTGTATAATAAGATTCCTCATCAGGAAGAACCCATTGAAGATTTGGAAAATTGAAATCTCCTACGACTATGACAATATCGGAAGGATCAGCTGCTTCAAAAATGGAATCAAAAGCATCTACTGCAAGCTGGTAAGATTGTATAGGCTGTGATGGTCTGATATAACAGCAGATTGTGAAAATGGTAATTTTACATAGTTTAGATTTAACACAGACGTATTCAAAAAAGGTGTTGTGAGATGTCTTAAATAGCATTGAGTCGATGCGATTATGTATGGCTAGTAAAACTCCACGACCAGAAGAGTCGACATCATTAGAAGACCCGTCTACCCGAAAGACATTGAAGTTGGAGGGAAAAAGTTCGCAATCGCTTATATCCTGGGACAGATTGGTTTCAGACAGTGCAAAAATATCATAAGGGAGTTTTTGAGAGTTAAGAAAGACCGAAGATGTTTTGGAGCGGAGACCTCTGACGTTTTGGTAGTAAAGAGATAAAAATTTAGGGGCTGTAACGGGAGTCTTCAAGTTAGGGACGAAAATAGTTTTTGACATTTCTGCGGGTACTTTGAAGGTATGAATAACGTTTTGAACTGATGTGTGAAGCAAGAGCTGAAAGATCCTTTTCCGCAGTATTAGCGAATATGTTAAACCCTTCATGATAGCGGATGTATATTTGTTTGAGAAGAGAAGGATTGGTAGGGAGGCCTTCCTTCTGAATAAATACCATGACATTTGTTTTTGTCTTGCCATCAATACAAATAGAGTCTGGTTTGTCATATAAATATGAGAGATATAGACGAACGTTATCATAGAGCCGTTGATCCCGTAATCTTGCCATTATATAACGACCCTCTAAATCATTGACCGTCGATGTGGGACCAACCAATCGAGAAGTCAGTTTTACTGAGGGAGGGATCATTGGGTCGAAAATAGGTGGATGGGGTGAGGAAGGGGGAATAGAGATAAAAGATGGAGTAGGATTATTAGAAGGGATATTCGTTGCAGGTGATTTGGAAGGATTGAGAGTGTGGGAGTGTATAAAATTAGGATAGTTTGCATTGAGGGGGTTGTTATCAGACGAGGAGGTGTGGTGAGGTGAATGGATTACATTGGAAGTTAGATCAAATGAGACTCGCTTACTTAAAGGGTTAGAGGTGAATTTTGAAAAAGTGGGAAAAACATTAGTTTTGAAGCTCCAGTTTGAGTCTAATTTAGGGGCTTTTTTAGGGTTTATATTAGGTTTGGGTACATTTTTGGGTTTAACACTAGGTTTGTTTTTAACTAAATGCGCTGATGATTTCTTCATGGATGATCTATTAGGTTTAAATGCACTGTTGGATTTATTTTGTGGTCTGTCAATCCATTTTGTTAAGGTCATCTGTCCTAGACGGAAAAAGTCGTCAGAATACGAGGAAAAAAGCCATATGTATCTCGATGGTATGTTTGCTTTAAAACTTTGATGACGCGATCGGGGTGATGAAATTTTTTGACATTCATTGACAGAAATGGTGAATTTACGCGAAAAAAAGTTTTTTATCCAATTAACATCAGCATGACGAGGAGCACCTCTGATAAAAAATGGAACGTTGTCAGATTTGTTCAGCTTGCTAATCCTGTTGTTCCATTCCGACAGAGACCAAGTAGTTCCAAATCGTATAAGGGATTGTAATTTTTCTTCAGTAGGGCGTAGTTGACAAGCAGCAGAAGGAGAAGATGAAGCGTTAGAAGGAGATTGGTGAACTGAAGGAGGAGGTGGTGCGGAGGAAATAGCAGGTAAGGGAATACGAGCATGTGGCGGTGAGTCCAATAATTCTTCCAGTAGCGAAGTCTCGAACATAACGGGTGTATGTTGCAGTTGTCTTGGCATCCCATCAATTTTACTTGATGCATATTTAATTTCTTCGGTTAGTTGGCCAATGCTTATTCGAGTTTCAAGCATTTCACTGCTCATTAAATTAATAACACTCGCGGCGGCGTCTTCTAGAAGGGCAAGGGGTTGATGGAGACCAGGTGTAGTTACTTTAGATGTTGATTGAAGATGACAATCAAGGTCACTACGAATAGAATTTAAAGATTCCATTGTTTTCATAGAGTTGGTAGTGATATACGAGTTAAACGATGATTTCAAATCATTTTTAAAAAATTCCAAACGTTTAATTATATCGTCATTGTTATTGTTTGTAACTAATGATGGCAAGTTTGTAACTAATTCCGTTAACGCGGCGAGTTTTTTTTCCATGGAGTTGAATTTCGTTAAGCACCGATTGTTCACGCACTCAATTGTATTGTTAAGTTCTTCGAACGCTTTTGAAAAGTCATCAATTTTCACCAACTGACTCATGACGCTTTTATGAAATTGATTGTTATTAGCTAATATAGAGTTAGTAAGGTCGCTATGGCATTTGATGGCAAGTAAAACATGTGAAAGAGAAATTTCTTTACATTCATCACAGTAAAATGAAAAATGCAATAGATAATCTTTCAAACAAGCAGTTGACCTTCTACTTAGACCAATGCAGAGTGGATGAAAAGATTTACCACACAGCCCTTTGCATTTCACTAGCTCATCACTTTTTTTGTCGATACAATTAGCGAAACAATTTTCCATTTCAATACGTATTTGTTGTGGACAATTTAAAAATTCACTTAAAATATATTGCAAAGGTAGACACAAACAATCGAGTGGGTCAATAAGGTTGATGTTATTGCTAAGCAAATCACAAAAGTGGGTCAGAATTTGGGTTGGTCAGGAAAAACAGAAAACACAAATTGTTTATAAGAACGCGGTGAATAATGGATTTGGCAGAGGTAGAATTAGGTCAATTTATTATTAATTAAATAAATTAAAAAAAAACAATGCGGGAGCGAATAAAAATGCGACTATATCGTTCGACGGATAAACACTTTGATTAGGACCGAACGTAGAGCAAACCTCTTTCATTTGCTGCAAGACCAAAGTCCTGATGTGTTTATGGCTAGCGAAACTAAGCTAAACCAGAAACACAAACTGACTAATAAAAATTACAATATCGTAAGAAGGGATCGGCCCAACTCCTCTCAAGGGGGTGGGGTCGCAATCTTCATACGAAAGGGTATTAAACATAAAGTTATATATAATAGTGAAGTGCGAAGATTTGGGCTGCTAGAAGCTTGCATCGTTTGCATTCCTCTCCAACAAGGGAAAAGAATGTACGCAATCGCAGTGTATGCACCTGACGCATCTCAGCAAGCTAATTTTATCGCAGAGCTCGAAAAACTTTTTGAATGCTTAAGACTGAACTTGGATGAGAATTATTATCTCATGGCAGAGGACTTGAACGCCAAACATGTAGATTGGGGAAATCGAGTACAAAATCCTAGAAGAAACCATCTTTTTAATTGGATGGGACGATACAGTATTGAGTGTAGGATCGACCTTCTGGCCACAGATAGACCGTCGTTTCCGAGAAGTGGTAGTTTTCTGGATCTTTTACTGTTTGACTCATGACTAGTTATAACTGACGCAACAAATCAACTGACAAGAAACTGTTTACGAACGATTGAATACGACAGTGATCACTGCGGACTCGCCACCGTAATACAGCTTCCAAGAGAACTTGTGGAATTGGATGAGTATGTGCCAGCGCACTCTTACAATTTCAGTAAGACGCGTTGGCCACGCTTCTCCAACTTGTTGGCTAGAGAAATACGTTCCGATGACATTTCTCCACCAAATGACAGGAACCTGACGAACGTCGAGATCGACAGGTACTTTAATCAAATAAATACAACAATAAAACAAAAAATTGACATAAGAATCCCAAAATATAAGGAACGAGACCCTACTGGTTTATACAAGAACGCGACAATCGACGCACTACACCGACAAAAAAGTGGACTGCTGACTAGATTGAAACTTTTTTACAGACTTTTCACGGACACACGTGATCTGGAGATTAGGGCATTGAAGTCGTCGATCAAAAACATTAATGTTCAGATTAAACAAAATTATAGATTGTCTATTAATTTATATTGGAATAACAGAATTCGGGCCGTTAATTCTAGCGACCCTAGTATGTTTCCCCAAATAAATAAGATATTAAGAAGAAATGATCAAAACGAACTTCCATGTCTTGAACTTAAGAGGACAATAGATAACGAAGACGTACTTACGATTGCGGGAATAGATCCGGAGGGTGCCGTTTTCGATGATATCTTTTTTAAGATAGAAGATCCTCAGGAAAAGGTAGAAGCTGTAGAGGCTGCTTTCCAGCAAGTGTATAAGGTGAATGCTAGCATTCATCCGAATCATGACCTGGAGAACAGAGCCTTACTGCACAACTTCTACCTTGGAAATAACATAACGCAATGGCGATCGGAGAATACCGGTTGCACAGTGTTCAATGACGAAAATTTGGCAAACGCCACCATCTCCGAGCGAAATAGACCCAGTTCATTGTTAATTTCGAAGGTAGAACTTCAGTAAATTTTTCAAACATTAAAGAAAAAGAAATCTGCGGGGGTCGATGGTATACCCAACATTGTGTTACGACATCTCCCTGATGAAGCCATAGACATTTATACCACAGTGTTCAACAACGCATTGAATAATGCATATTATCCAGTGAGTTGGAAGACAGCTGTGGTCCATCCTCTCCCCAAAAAGGGAAAGGATAGCTCGAATCCGGCAAATCTTCGGTCGATAAGTCTTCTTCCAAGTATCAGTAAAGTATTCGAAAAGATTCTCAATAGAGCTCTGTTCAAGTGGGCTGAGGACAAAAATATTATTCCAGATAATCAGTTTGGCTTTAAGGCGGAACATGACACTATTTATGCCGCGTCTAAGTTAGTTTCTGATGTTCAATGGAACAAAACGAAAAATCAATGCACGGGTGCCGTTCTGGTTGGTTTAGAGAAAGCTTTCGACACCGTATGGTTAGAGGGCCTTTATCTGAAGCTATCTAGATTTGGCATAAGTAAACCACTGTTATATATGCTTCATGACATGCTTACTGGCAGAAAATTTGTTGTCAAAAGTTGCAATGTAACTTCTACCACAACATTTGATATTAAAAATGGTCTACAGCAAGGAGCTGTAAGCTCACCGATTCTTTTTAGTATTTACACCAGCGATCTGATAGGTAGTCTAACTCATTCAATTGCGTATGCCGATGATCTTGTAGCGTCAGAATTCTTCTGCAGCGTGACTTCGACAAGATTCAGCGATATTGTGATGACTGGAAGTTGAAAATTAACTTCCAGAAATCAGAAACTATCCTGTTTAGAACCCCGTTGTCTAGGGCTTCTAGGGATACAAGAAAGAACTTGAGAAATCTAGTGATCTTTGGACCAAGTGGACATCCACTGGCGAATAAAGATGTGGTAAAGTACCTTGGCATCTGGCGAGATCAGTTCCTATATTTCAATCGACATGTAGATGCTGCTCTGGTCAGAGCTAGGGGAGCCTTTGAGTTGACAAGACGGTTGTTATATAGCAGCCGCCTTGACAGCAGAGTAAAGGTGATTTGCTACATGGCCCTTATCCGGCCAATGATTGCCTATGGGTGCCCTGTGTGGTTCAACGTTGCCCCATCTCAAATGGAAAAGATTCGGGTGTTTGAGAGGCAGTGTCTTAGACGCTGCTTTGGATGACACAGAACACCAGAGTTGGAGTACACACATTACTATGCCAACGAGGTTCTATACAACAGGGCCAATATAAACAGGATAGATACCTTTTTAATCAAGCTTATTCATGGTCACATTGAAAGAGCGATGACCTCGACCAATGGACTTATTTTTGGGGCTAACTACTTAATGATGAGTATAGTGAAAGTGTACGTCTTAACGGTTTCATCCCGCCCGAGACATTCCTCTTTTTAGACAGTCGTGGGCTGATACAGGATAGATTGGCAGTTCCGTTAATCTAACACGTCAGCCGTTGGACTGTGGATCGGCGATTTCTTTACAATCGGGACGTATCAGTAGAGCTGAACCCCTTCGGTTCAGTAGAGCTGAACCCCTTCGGGACAGAAAGGACTTAGTTAAGCAAGTCAAAAAATTCTGGTGGTTTTGTGACCACCGTGATACTGAAAGTTGACCATACTGTTGCTTTGGCCGACTTCCATAAGTCTAATGTAAATATAGGTAGAGTAGGTAGAACATTGACTGTGGCACAAAAAAAAAAAAAAACATACAAATACATAAGTAAATGTACATAAGTAAATGTATTTGTATGTATGTACTTGTGGTTGCGAATATATATGTATATATGTATATGTACATATATGCATGTGTATGGGCGTACGCGAGTGTGCATATGCGTATGCCCAAAAAAAAAATGTTGTTATTTAAAGTAGTTTTAATTAGTTTTAATTAGATATAATGTAGTTTAAGTTAGTTTTATTTAGTAGCTTAAACGTAGTTTTAATTAGTTTTATGTAGAGATTTAGTAGATGTACCGAACAGGTAGATGGCGTTCAAAGTACACATATTAAAGGTAACATGGACGTATATATATGGACTGCTAGTCCAATGTCAGTTCCATACAATAATTGTCAAAAAAATGTCGCCAAAATTGAATATCCCGATGCTAGCCCTCCAGACGCCTTTGAAGGCAAAACAAAAAACTACAAATTCTCAAGTAGAAACTCGCGACATCTGTTTTAAAAATTTAAATGTCAATCATAGAAATGTGCGACATCTATGAGTATTTACCTGTGAATGATTTTGTTTTGACGTTTCAGTGTACAAATTATTTTGTAAGGAAACATTTTGTATCTCGTAGCAATACAATATATGAATATGTAGTTCAAAATTGGTAAACAAATAATTGATTTTCAGACTCTTAAACAAATATATGTATATAAATGTATATTTATTTTTTATACAGAAACAAAATATTATTCTTTCAGGATTTATTTAAGAGTGCCTTCGAAGACAAATCCAATAAACCAACCAGTAAAAGCAAAAATTAGTTCCCTGAATAGAATTTTCTAATCACATCCTAAAAAAACACAGGACTTTTCAGTTGTTAAGTGTTCAAAAAGCATCATGGGCAAATAAAAGGTTCATATCAATACAATATCGTAGTCATTGGTCATGTAGATTCTGGTTAATCCACCACCACTGGACACTTAATTTACAAATGCGGTGGCATCGATAAGAGAACCATTGAGAAATTTGAAAAAGAAGCTCAAGAAATGGGAAAGGGCTCTTTTAAGTATGCCTGGGTCTTGGACAAACTTAAGGCCGAACGAGAACGCGGTATAACCATCGATATCGCCCTGTAGAAATCCGAAACAGCTAAGTACTAAGTGACTATTATCGATGCATCTGGCACATCGTGATTTTATTAAGAACATGATAACTGGAACTTCCCAAGCTGAATGTGTAGTTCTTACTGTCGCTGCTAGTACTGGTGAGTTTGAGGTATATCAAAGAATGGCCTAATTAGAGAGCATGCTCTTTTGGCCTTTACACTGGGTTTAAAGCAATTGATTGTAAATAAGATGGACTCTACAGAACCTGGCTACAGTGAGTCACGTTACGAGGAAATCAAGAAAGAAGTTTCATATTACATTTAGAAAATCGGCTATAATCCCGCGTCGGTTGCATTTGTGCCAATCTCTGGCTGGCATGGTGATAATATGTTGGAACCATCAGAGAAGATGCCCTGGTTCAAGGGATGGACGGTCGAACGTTAAAAAGGCAAAGTTGAAGGGAAGCTTTTAATCGATGCTTTGGAATGCTATTTTGTTTTTGAAATTTATTTAATATATTTGATTTTAAGGTCACAAAATGATTCGTTGACTGTTTCTTTTATAGCACAAGTCCATAAACGATTTTCTAAACAAAACCATCTTCTTTCTTACAGAAAACGAGCTGAACATGCTGGAACCTTTAATGGAATTGCAAAAGGAGCTCGTAAAGGACCCTCAAAAGGTGTAAAGAACACAATGCAAAAGAAATATGTACGAAATAATCAACAACAACTCATAAATTCTCAGCACAGCAAAAATATGAAGTTATACATAAAGAACGCAATTTTATTTTTCAAACACAAAATGAATTATATTTATTTAAAATAAATAGTTTTTATAGGTATAAAAACAATACTTGGCGAGGTTTTGTTTTATTTCATATGACCTCTCTATGTCGTCATACCACCAAGAGTATTAAATTTTTTTTTTGTTAGATTTTAGTAGCTTTCACAGTCATAGCCATTTTCGTCTTTAAAAAATTGTTCCATGACTTTTTGGAAAGGGGAATTACATGGACTATTACCAAATCCATAACATTCTAATTCTTTAAATGTGTCTACTGCTTTGGGAGCATTACTACATAGCATAATCGAAGTAGCTTATTTCAAAAAGCTTATACAGAACCACTTGTCGATAGTGGTAGCAACTATAATAGCTTAGGTATACATATGTTTTCGCATGAATTTTTCCGTCAGCATTATTTGTCTTAAAGAGTTCTGGTGCTTTTTGCAAAACCCATTGCCGATGAGACCAATTTCAATTGGCCAGTCAGTCGATTCAATACCTAAAGTTATTAGAAAATACTTTAATCATTATCAAAAACTATCTTTTATAGTTTGTACTTACTCTGAAATGAAAACAGCCATCGGCGATAGGTACTTGTTTGCATAGTGTTTTCATTGTGATTTCTTCCAAATAAGCTTTGTCTAGTATTTCTTTAACATCCCCTAATTTGATCGTCCTGGAAAGTGAAAATACAAAATCAAAACAAAAACTAATTTGGATCAAAGAACATACCGTTGGAAAAATCATGTTGCATAAAGGAATCCAGCGTTTCCCATCCAAAACTCTTAGTCAGTTTTTTGGTTCCCACAGGTTTGTCACCAAATTGCAGGTCGTGGAAAACCCTTTGCACAGATAGTCCCACTGATTTTGTACTATCATCTGATTCAGTTGGTATCTTATACACAGCTGCGCGCAACTGGTTGGTAAAGTAAAGTGTCTGCAGCAAGGAATTTATGTAACAAACCGCTCCTTGATTTTAGAGTCCCACACTTGGTGCTTCTTCGAATCCCACAGAACTCCATGTGGAGCATCTGCAATGACATGAACTTCAAGAACAATCGAATCATTTCGAAAGTAGCCCGTTTCGGGATCCTGTAAATCAGTCCAACTGATGAAATTCGTGTAACCGTAGTCATTCTCTTTGTTATAGAACAAATTCTCTGGTAAATGGTGGTGTATTCGGCTTGAAACATTTTAATCTAAGCTCAGCTATGGCATTACATGGCCAATCTGTTGAGTCGTTCTCGTTAAATGGGCAGGACCATAATCTTCCATGGCAACATTCGGACATACGTGGGTGGCGATATAATTGTCGTTTTCAAAGAAGAAATGTTATTAACAACAATTGAAAATGTGGCCTCTGCACGGAATTGATCACATTTGGATCTGTTTGAGAAATATTTTTTTTCTAACGAACTCTTGAACTTGATAAAATATATAGAAACTTACCATTCTCTTCGCCGTCTTTGAGTTTAGCCAAGGATTGCTGTTGTTCGTCAACTACATATTCTATTTCTTGAGTATCCATAGCTTCTATTAGTGGGTCAGCTTCTACCACATCCATTTTAAGTAATTTAAGTAGGTGATGTTGTTTTCTTTCTGCCTTCTTTGTGTGAAAATAAAATGCAGATTTAGTGCTTTCACCAATGCTACCTTGATGCACTACTGTCTGTATGATGGAACATACAAAATTTTATATGTAAGTAACCTTTAACTAAACAAGCGTTTATGAATGCGGCAATGATGTGTGGTGTGGCTACATGCAATTTTTACATGAATATTATAATTTACGATTTGTCTTACCTTATTAGATTAAAGAATGCCGATGAAAGCGGGTTTGTCCAAACAAAAAAAAACTGATCAAAAATTCGTCGTCTTGGGACTTTTATTTCCTTTGTAATCTTAAAACAAAAGTTACGCAGTTTTTATTGCAAATTTGCGTGTTCTTATGATTTGTTTCTTGTTGTTGGTTACAGAACAAGGAGTCACAGGTGCAGAGCAGCTAATATATGTAAATTAGATAAATGTCCGAAAAGAAAGAAAATTTATCGAAATTAAAATACATAGATTGATTTTTTTAAGTTAAATTATGTTAATTTTTTTCCCAATAGGAATACGTGTTCCAATAAAGAAATTTAAATAAAATACATTTTCAAAAAATATATATTATATTATGTTTTTTTACATTTTATTCTACAGCTACCACGATATACATGAAATAAAAAATGGAAATACAAAAAGGCCATTTTTTTCGAAGGAGTACAAATGTCAAAATGGAGGTTTAATTTTTTTCCCGCTAGTGTAGTTTTGAGGGCTAGTGTCGCCCAAAATGACAAAGACTAAAATAGAACCAACTTGTGGTATGAAAGGTAGTATACTCCCGAGTTTCCATTTTCGTTCAAGTTCGCGCATGTGTCAAAAATGGAGACCCGCTGTCACTGTCACTAAAGTAAAGTGACACTTCAGCCACGCACAAATCCAGAAAAATTTAATAAATTTTTGTTAACAAACGATTTCGTGTAAAGAATTAAATAAAAACAATTTTTCTCGTGTAAACAAATTTAAAATAGACTATCAAATTTATATTATTAATCAATAATAAAGAATCGGAGTGAAAAAAAACAATACAGTTAATATTCGAACAATAATTACAATGCGTTTTGCAGTTTTCGGGTGCAATTCTAACAACAAAAACTCAAAAACTTATCGTTTTATCGGTTCCCGCAAGACGAAAACGTATGTGAATTGTGGCTTTATGTTTGTTGCAGGAGAGACAACATAAACCCTAAAACTGCTAGGATTTGTGGAAAGCATTTTCACGAAGATGGTTTTGATCCCTTAAGCAAGCCCATTGATCTTGGCTCTCCAAATACAAGTCGCCGGTTGAAGCGAAATGCAATACCTTCTCTTGGTTTTTTTTTTTTTTTTTTTTTTTTTTATTAAGTTTTTATATTTCAATTTTCTTATAACTACTTACTTGCTAGACAAAAACCTTAACAACTAGCTTACATATTAACTTAACTAACTTACTGGCCCTATGCGAGCGCTCTAAATTATACCATAACCAACTTAAAATTATTGCCTTTCGGCGTACCTAGCTTAAATATTATAGAAATTCATTTATTAATTAAAAATAAGAAAATTAGGAAAAAAACTTATTATATGTATCATTTTTTAATTTTGTATAAAACTTAAAACTACACTTAAAACTACTTAAAATAACTTAAGACTAGAACAGCCACAGCAACGGTTTTTTTTTTCGTTTTAGTGCCACCATGATTGTTTTGTAATAACCTAGCCTACTTTTAAAGCCAAGGACACGCCTAAACCTGCGCAAGTCAAACCAAGGCAATAAACTCAATTAGTGAACTTTTATTATTATTTATTTTTTAAATTTTATTAGTTATTTTATATATGATTCAACCACCAGAACTGGCGATTTTGGTCCAATCTATCTATCTGGTCCCTTTCGGACACAGCCCTACTGAACCAAAGGCGCTCTGCTCCGCTTTCTGCGACGACGTCATGACCATAAAGGAGTCGCCTATCCACAGTTTTTCGGCCGACGTGGTAGATCAGCGGTACCGCCGAACTATCCTGTATCAGCCCTCGACTGTCTAAAAAGAGGAAAGCGTCGGGTGGGATAAATCCGCTTAGACACACACTTTCGTAGTATTCTTCTTTGGGGTAGTAAGCCCCGAAAATCAAGCCATTAGTTGAAGTCATCGCTCTTGCAATATGACCCCGAATCAGCTTGATTAAAAAATTATCTATTCTGTTTATGTTAGCCCTGTTGTATAGAACCTCGTTGGAATAATATTTTATGTACTCCGACTCTGGTGTTCTGTGCAATCCAAGGCAGTGTCTAAGACACTGCCTCTCAAATACCCGAATCTTTTCCATTTGAGATGGTGCAACGTTGAACCACACAGGACATCCATAGGCAATCATCGGCCTGATTAAAGCCATGTAACAAATCACCTTCACCCTGCTATCAAGATGGCTGCTGTAAAACAGGCGTCTTGTCAGGGCAAAGGCTCCCCTAGCCCTGGTCAGAGCAGCATCTATATGTCTGTCGAAATACAGATATTGATCCAGCCAGATGCCAAGGTACTTTACTACACTTTTACTTGCCAGTGGCTGTCCAAGGGGTCCAACGATCACAAGTTTTCGCCAGTTCTTTCTCGTATCCGCAGAAGCTCTAGACAAAGGGGTTCTAAACAGAATAGTTTCGCATTTCTGAAAGTTGATTTTCAACTTCCAGTCATCGCAATATTGCTGAATCTTGTCGAAGTCACGCTGCAAAAGAATTTTGATAACTTCAACTTTTGGACCTGTTCTGTACGCTATTAGATCATCGGCATACGCAATTGCATGAGTTAGACTACTTATAAGATCGCTAGTGTAAATGTTGAAAAGAATCGGCGAGTTAACCGCTCCCTGCTGCAGACCATTTTTTATTTCAAATATTTTGGTAGACGTTACGCTGCCACTCTTGACAACAAACTTTCTACCGTTGAGCATATCATAAAGTATATACAATAATAATTTACTAACACCAAGTCTGGTCAGCTTTAGATACAGACCTTCTAACCATACGGTGTCGAAAGCTTTCTCCAAATCAACCAGACAGGCACCCGTGCACTGTTTTTTCGCATTGTTCCATTGAATTTCAGAAACAAGCTTAGACGCGGCATGAATAGTATCGTGTCCTGCCTTAAAGCCAAACTGTTTATCAGGAATAATATTTTTGTCCTCAGCCCATTTGAACAAAGCCCTATTGAGAACTTTTTCGAATACCTTACTGATACTCGGAAGGAGACTTATCGACCGTAGATTTGCCGGATTGGAGTTATCCTTCCCCTTTTTAGAGAGAGGATGTACCACTGCTGTCTTCCAACGCACTGGATGATATGCATTATTCAGTGCGTTGTTAAACAATGTGGTGTAAATGTCGACTGCATCCTGAGGTAGATGTCGTAGTACAATATTGGATATACCATCTACTCCTGCCGACTTCTTTTTCTTCAATGAATCGAAAATGATCGGAAGTTCTAGCTTCGAAATTAACAGGGAATCAGACCCGTTTCGCTCGGCGATGATGGCGTTTGCCAAGTGTTCTTCATTGAACCCCAAAAAAGATCGGTTCTCGGATCGCCATTGCGTTATATCATTTCGAAGGTCGGAGTGGTGAAGCAGGGCTCTGCTTTCCAGTTCATGATTTGGGCGAATACTGGTATTCACCTTATACACTTGCTGAAATGCAGCCCCCACAGCCTCCACTTTCTCCTTAGGATCCTCGATAATGAAGAAATCATCATTAAAAACGGCATCCCCTGGATCTATGCCTGCGTTCAAAAGTAAGTTTTCGTTTTCAATCGTTTTCTGAAGCTTGAGACACGGAAGGTCATTTTGATCTTTCCGTCTGAAAATTTTATTAATTTTAGGAAACATACTTGGGTCACTAGAGTTAATAGCCCGAATTCTATTATTCCAATAGGAATTAATAGTCAACCTATAATTCTGCTTTATTAATTGATTTATGTTTTTAATCGAAGACTTCAGAGTCCCAATCTCCGAATTATGTCTATCAGTGAACCGTCTGTACAAAAGTTTTAGTCTTGTAAGCAGTCCACTTTTTTGTCTGTGTAGTGCGTCAATTGTCGCGTTTCGGTACTTGGCAGTTGCGTCTTGTTCTTTGTAACGTGGAATAGTCGTACTCATTGTTTGTTTTATGGCCTCGTCCATTTGAAGTAGGTATCCGTCGATCTCTTCGTTTGTTAAATTTCTGTCATTAGGTGGAGATATGTTTTTTAAACGTAATTCTCTTGTCAAGGTGTTTGAAAAGCGTGACCATCGCATTTTACTGTAGTTGTAAGTATGCTCAGGCACATACTCCTCTAATTCCACGAGTTCGTTTGGAAGTTGAATCACAGCAAAAAGTCCGTTGTGGTCACTGTCGTAGTCAATCGTTTGTAAACAATTTTTTGTATCTTGAGTCACTGTATCAGTAATTGTCAGTCTTGAGTCAATTAGCAGTAGGTCCAGAAATGCACCGCTTCTTGGAAATGACGGCCTATCTGTAGCAAAAAGATCGATTCTATACTCAATATTGTACCGACCCATCCAATTAAATAGATGGTTCCCTCTCGGATTTTGTATTTGATTTCCCCAAACTTCATGTTTGGCGTTCCAATCACCGGCCATGAGATAAAAGTTCTCCTCCAAATTCAATCTAAGGCATTCAAAAAGTTTTTCGAGTTCTGCTGTAAAATTAGCTGGCTGAGGTGCTTCTGGTGCGTACACCGCGATTACATACATTCGTTTCCCCTGGTGGAGAGGAATGCATATGATGCAGGCTTCTAGCAACCCGAACCTGCGCACTTCATTCTTATAAATTACTTTATGACTAATGCTCTTTCGTACAAAGATTGCGACCCCACCCCCTTGTGAGGAGTTTGGCCGGTCCCTTCTTACGATATTGTAGTTATTATGAGTCAGTTTGTGCTTCTGATTTAGCTTAGTTTCGCTAGCCAAAAGCACATCAGGACTTTGATCTTGCAAGAGGTGAAAGAGATTTGCTCTTCGTTCGGTCCTAATCAGTGAATTTACATTCACAGCGAGGACTTTAAAGGGTCTATCTGGCAGCGCGCCTTTAACCGTTAAGCGTTAAGCTCGGCAGAATAGAGTAGAGATGATCCACTCTAGTTGCCTGCTCCCGGATCTCTTTTTGAAGACCTGTTAACTGACCCTGAATGGCCAGCAACACAGTCATTAGATCCGCCTCTTTCGCCGGCGCCTTAGGCACGGGGACCTGTTTGGCTACCATTGGTTGAGGCTGTACCGTTCTTTCCCTTCCAGACGCCATTTGGGCGTAAGAAATCTGGGGGTTGACGGGCGTTGGGAGAGGACGGGCTGGTGGTCGTTTCTCCTCTACTATTTGCTTTGAGACTATTTTGTTTTTTTTCATGTCCTGAAACTTTGGACATCCCCGATAGTTAGCAGGGTGTCCTCCGCCTCCGACAAAGTACACATTTAAGCTGGGTTCTGTCGATAACCCGTTCCTGCCCTAGTTTGCATTCCCCTGACTTGTGGTTCTCTCCACACTTTACGCATCGTGACAGCATTTCGCAGTTCGCTGCGGCGTGGCCGAACCTTTGGCAGCGCATGCATTGAAGCATGTCACCGCGCCTTTTTAATTTATCCCAAGTTACAACCTAGTAGTCTAGGACGGAAATACTCCTTAGTCTATCCAGTTTGCTTTTGGGTGAGAGCTGGACCAGGAAGAACGGTAGTTTCCGCATCTCCCGTCTGGCCTTTACTGTGGTAAATGGCTTGACTCCGATAAAGTCGAGATCGTCGTTCGCCATTTTGCGGAGCTCAGCCAAGAGTGCCTGTGGTTCCGTTGAGGAATCTATGCCCTTCAAGAGGACCGTTTGGAGTTTGTCTTCTTTTGGCGTAAAGCTAAAAAATTCTGTGGTTGAATCTTTAAGAAGACTTCTTATTTTCTTATGCTGTTCAACTGTGAAGCAGTTTATAGCATGCCTATCTGCGCTTAATCTTTTAATTGTAAAATTATTGCCTATGGCTGACTTACACAGATTTATTGTACCCTGTAGCTCCATTTTGTAGGTGTTGATTGGTGGCACTTTTTCTTTTTTATTTTTGTTGGTTTGTGACTGCTGCTGATGATTCGGCCGCTGTTGGTTCTGCTGCTGTTGGTTCGTCCTCCGTTGTTGCTGGGACATCTGTTGTGTTTGTTGTTGTTGCTGCTGCTGCTGTGATTGTTTTTGCTGTGGTTGTTGTTGTTCTGCTTGTTGTTTGCATGTTTGTTTTTGCTGTTGTGTTTGTTGTTGTTGCTTTTGTGGTTGTGATGGCTGTGGCTCTAGTTGTTGCCCTATCATTTGCTGTTGCAGTGTCTGCTGCGATTTTATTTGAATGGCATTTTTTTTCGCCCGCTGTTGTGCTGCTTTTTCAGCCTCCTCTAGGACCTTTATCTTTTTGCGCTCAACAGCATCAAGGTTCTCTTTTTCTCTACGCGCCTCTTGTTTTTGTTTAAGAGCTTGAACCATTTCCGTAAGGCGCGTTATTTGCTCTGTAAGGGAATGTATTTCGTCCTCCTCAGCTCTCTCTTCTTTTTCGGAATCTGATGATTGAGCTGCTGACGTCAGTTCAAGCAGCTTACTGTCTCCTGTGAAGTGCCCTTCACCACCATCCGATATATATTCCATCTCATCGGCGGTGTCGGACACTGTATTTTCCAATTGTTGTTGGATTGTTTCTGCTGCAGTTGCCTTAGCTATGCGCGTCATTTCCCTCCCTTCAGCTGGCAGCTCAGCTGTAGTTGCTTGGGAATAGCGCTTTGCATCGTCATTCTTCCTTGTCTTTCTCCTTTTCTTTGGGGCTGTGGTGGCTACATCTTTCGATGAACCCGCTATATCGGCGGTTGCATCATCCAAAGTGCCGGCTGTTGCTTTGCTTTTTGTTGGGGGACCATCTTTCGATGTCCCCGTTTTTTTAACCATCTGCTTTTGTTGTTGGTGACGATTTTTAATTATTTCGTCCCAAAAATTATTTAAAAAAAAGCCTTGGCCCTGGTGGGAATCGAACCCACGCGCTTGGGATCCGCTCTCTGCCACTCTACCAACTGGGCTACCTCGCCGCTTAAAATTGGTAAGTTAATTGCCGATGCTGATTGTGCAATTATAGCACTTAATATTTACAATGAATTTAACTCAACTTGAACTACCGAAATTTATTATGTATGCTGGGAAAGTCGTCAATGCGTCCGTATGCTTTCACAACTGAAGATCGACTGACCTTCTCTTGGTTTGCTGGTAAATATGCAAGAAAAAAATGAACAATGTTCAATAAGGTTATTAAGATTTTCGTTTAAGGAAATTGATTGAATTAACTGTGTTAAATTTCAGACTCACTGAGACATTTACTCAAAAATGGGTATTCCTTCCGGGGAACACTTTAGGACAGCAACAACAACAACGTCATAAACGTTTGATCCGAATATAAAAAGTTATAGAAAAACGAGTTTTTAAAAAAAAATCTCGTTTAGTTTAAGTAATATTGAATTTTAATTTAAGTTAGTTTGTACGCCGAAAGGCATTTTTCATATATATGTAGTTATAGTACAGTTTAGAGCGCCCATATGGGGCCAGTAAGTTAGTTAAGTTATTCTGTAAGCTAGTTTTTAAGGTTTTTGTCTAGTATTTAAGTAGTTATATGTTAAATAAACATTGAATTTACAAAAAAATTACCTGCAACCACTTCAAGAGCCATGTTAATCACGGTAGGTTAAATTTTACTAAATACCTACATAAACAAGAACTCAGTGATAGGTGATGATTTCTAGCTGCTGACTCTGCCACAACAGCCTTTTCTTGAACAACTTGTAATACTATTTTGTTATCTGCTAGTTGACTTTGTTGTAAGTGAGTGTGTTTTAATCCGCATATACAAAATAAAATCGAAAATCAATCTTCGTAATTCTGCGATATACTGAGCGATTGTCTCGTTTGGTTGCTGGTCCCTCTTGAAAAACTTAAAAAATGCAGCAATCTCAGAAGGAGTAGGAGTAAAATGCTTCGACAGAGTATCAATTATGGCTGAAAACTCAATTTTCTCGACCTTTTTAGGTGCGATAAGAGTTTCCACCAAATTCGAACATGATGCACCATAAACCGTCAAAAAGGTTTCCTTTTGAATTTTCTTGTCGGTAACATGAATATCAAGCAGGAACACCTCAAATATCCTTTGGTATGAACTCCAAACTGTATTCATCCAATTGAAGGCATTATGTGATTTGAAGATTAGCTGGAGAAAAATAAAGTATTCATTGTCTTCCTTGGGCGTAATAATTAATGGGTAGTTTTCAAATCGATATTGAATGAAGATTCTACTAGAAAACAAATCCAATTCTCGTCGCCAGTAAAATGTTTTTATTGAATAACAATTTATAACAACGAATAATTTTAGACTGAAGAAATAATGTTCATATTCCCATCACCTACAAAATCTATGAACAAAGATGAATATATACTTTTTGATACAGCAAGTATTCACATAGTAAGTAGACACAACAGTCTCTAAGTATAATGTCGACGTTTTTCACCGCTTATAATAGTCATCAAACCAAAAATATTAAACAAATTTATCACTTTGACGGCTAAATTGACATTTTTGATAATTTGTATGTTGTTTACAGTGCCTCTCAAACTTGAACAAATGAGAACTATAGACGACACGATAGAAGTAGATTTATGTGAAGCAAATTAATGACGATATCGTTCATAGCTTTCGTCAAGACGATAGTCGTCAGCAGCTCCG
Organism: Baccha elongata; assembly: GCA_951217065.1. NCBI lineage: Eukaryota > Metazoa > Arthropoda > Insecta > Diptera > Syrphidae > Baccha > Baccha elongata. The sequence goes on from CATNUY010000333.1 coordinate 436,362, forward strand.
GTTTTAGCACTTCCAGCACCCTGGGCGAGATTTCTACGGCACCCCCTTAACTGCAAAGAAATAATTCCAAAGAAATAAACAAAGTAGCTATATTTAAAAAAAACTAATAAAATTTCTTAAAAATGTTTAAATTCAAAGTCGATGTTTTCCGCAATTTTATTTTCTATTGACAAAGTCGCCAAGTTTGTCAATCTATATTTAGATATTGTGGATCGTCGATAGGTTTTTATCAGCTTAATAACTCTCCCTACAAGCAACCGAAATAGGTATAGGCAATAATATTCGCAATGCTATGTCCTGCATGTATTTACAGAAAAGAAATAAAAAAAAATTAAAACAATTAGAGGAACGGATGAATTTAATTTTTTGTGTACCATTTAAAAAAAAGAAACCTATTTTCGTAATTTGTTAATAACTTTTTATGCGTGCAAATAAATTAACCTTATTTTACCTATTTTTACTCCCCAAAAGAAAATGTTTACAAGGGGTTTCAACTTGCAGTTAATTTGTGACAGTTTAAATTTTAAAGTGACTAACCTATATATAGAGGTAACTTTTTTACCTAGAAAAAAAGAGTTTGAAATGTTAATTCTTGTAATTATTGGTAATTTTGGAAAAAAATGAAAAATAAAATTGATGAACAAATTTTTTAAACAAATCGATGAATCAAAATGTCTACAATTTGGCGATAAAAAAAACTTGATTTGATTAGATTTATTGTTTCATAAAGAAACTTAATTTTAAGATTTACATCTTTTAGATAACTAAGCTTTTTAGTTGAATACAATTATATTGAAATTTACTTTAAATGTACCTATACAAAATTTTATTTGTAGCAAATTTAACTAATAATGTTATTATGTAAAAAAAAAGAATGATGCAAGTGAACACTGCTAATGAAAAACTGTCGCTCCAAAGTTAGACACGTAAATCGAGGCACTAAAATTTGATTTGAAGACAAGAACGTGTCTCACAATGTCTTAATATAGAAGGTATATCATTAACGTACGCTGAAAAAAAAGTGGCCCGAGGATAGACCCCTGAGGAACCCCGCAAAGCAACGTAAGATACTCAGACACCATATTTCCTGCAACCACAGCCTGACTTCTCCCAGTGATATAAGAAAAAGTAAGCTTTAAAGCTTCAGAAGAAAAGTTAAACAGACTAGAAAGTTTTGTACACATTATGGAGTGGTCAATGGTATCAAACGCTTTTGAGTAATCAAGCAAAACCAAGAAAGAGACTTTGTCAACATTCAAGGCTTTTCTCGTTTGCTCAACAACGTCTAGGAGTGCAGTCGTACTGCTATGATGTGAGCGAAATCCGTACTGTTCGGTAGACAAAAGATTGTTTGTCACAAAGACACAATTTATCTGCTTATGCATAATTCTTTCAACCACTTTCTATAGAAAAGATAAAATAGATATGGGTCGAAATTCTTTTTTGCTCCGGTTTTTTGGGATTGGAATAACTTTAGAAACTTTCCATTGTGATGGAAAAATGCTTTTTGTAAAAATAGTGCGTTAACAAATGAGGGATGTAATTGATCGAAACCTATGGCGTGGGATTTAATAGATATAAAACTTTCCACAACATCTTCATTAGCAACTCTTGTGAAATCGAAAGAATTTTCTAAATTGGACAGAATAGAACCATTGATAGGTTATGGTCTGGAGGTACCCACTGATGTTGGTTGTGGAACAGAAGATAAGAAGTTTCTATTCAAAACATTGCAGTCCACTTCCAAATCCAAATTTTCATGCTTGCCTACACCAATCTTACGAAGGTTTTTAAAAAGCTTACGCACGTTTTGTGAAAGATCTAGATGCTTCGTATTCCACCTAGTTTTTGCAGAGTTGATAAGATAGACACATCTGTTGCGCAACTGCCGGTATTGTTGGCGATCTTCGGCTATTCTGAATTACTTCTATCTATTATAAATATTGTTTCGCTGGTTGATAGCCTGTCGAATTTTGTTATTTAACCAAGGATTATCTTGCCTAGTAACTGTTTTAGTTTTTATTGGAACATGAAGATCGAAAAGAGAAATTAAATTTCGTTGAAGATAATCCACTTATTCATCTGGAGACATCATGAAGTATATATTTTCCCAGTGAATAGTTTGAATGTCCGATTCAAGCGCTCTAGTGTTGATGTTTTTAAAATCACGATACTGATAAGTTTTTCTCGATCTGGAAAGTGCAAAATCGAATGAAAGGAATATTAAGTCGTGTCGAGAAAAACCGGGTACAGAATGCTGACCATACAACAACACTTTATCGTAATCGGTCACAAAAAATAACGTTGAGAAGTGTGCTCGAATCGCAAGAAAAATGAGTGGGATTGCTAACATTAACAGCACGAAGATTAAAAGTTCGCATACTACTGATCAATGCATTATCAACCAAGAGGTTACTGTTAAAGCCGCCACAGAGAATAATATTAGGAAAACTCATTGAATTTTCTTCCATATATGACAAAATTGGCGATAAATCTACAAAAGAATATGGTCTATAAACAACACCTAAAAGAAGTTTTTCATTATTATTAGAAATCTCAACGCAAATACACTCAAAAGCATTGTTTTGAGGCGAGGTATATTTTAACTTAGTTTTTAGAGACTCCCTAACATAAATTGCTACTCCACCACCAACTCGATCTTGTCTATCAACTCTATGAATTTTATATTCTCTCAAATCATACAACTTATCATTTACTTTTTTAAACCAGGTTTCGGAAACACAGACAGTATCAACCTCTGACCCTTCAAACAAATCCCGAAACTCGTCAATATTCTTAAGCAAACTTTGCGCATTAATGTGAACAATAAAAAAAATTAACAATAAGTTGATATACAAATTTGCCTGAAAATTGACAACTTTTGTCTAGCCATCTTTTGAAGTGAATTATTTTGTAATTAATTTACGTTAAATTGTTAAGCAAGTTGTAGACAAATTGAAGTCAAAAACAGAAAAACGCAAAGTTGACGTACATTCGACGACAAATGCAAGGAAATTTTTGTTAAGTAAACTTTTGGTAGCCAAACTGTTGTTTTAGGGTAAGTAAATTTCGCTCAAAGAGTAAGAAAAAAAATAGTGCGCCCCTTCATATCCACCGCCCTGGGTAACTTTTAATGCACCCAAACTCACCCTACATTAACGCCGCTACTGGTCGTCAGTATAATTACTTGATGAGAGCTCTGGGTTCGTATGAAAGAAGAAAAAATAAATAAATAAACAAAAATGAAACCGTCATCACTTCATCAGGCTGGATGAAGGTGAAAGCTTTATAATTGCATTTATAAGGAACAAAGAGTTTTGTTGATATAAACCATATACAGTAACTACACCGACTCGACGGCATGTGAATTAAATCAAAAATTCAAATTCAATCTGTAAGGATGCAGCTGCGAACACAAAATTGAGCTTAAAATAGGAATTGCTGCCTACTAAATGACTAAATTAAAATTAACTAGCGCCTAGATATGGTGGTTTTGCACTTTTTGTTGTTGTTTAATGTAAGTTAGTTTTAGCTTACCATTATAAATTGAAATGAAAAATATTAACATAATTTTCTTTTAATTAATATTAATAGGTAGGTTTTTTAAGTTCTCGAACAAAGTTCCACGGTTTGTTTATCATCACTTCATTGAAAATGCATTGTATCTTTTTTCATAATATAACATAAATTAATTTTAATATTTTGTTGATATGTGCGATACTTAAAACAATGTAAGATATCTTATTTCATTTTGCTTATACACTAATATTCAGTTTTATTTAAATACATAAGTTGGTATAGATAGATAATATATTAGTTTAACAGTCAAATGGCAAAGTAAACATTTATTAGCAAATAATAATATTCTTATACTTAAATTATGTAAATATATTTTATAGATTTGTCGAAAATGTACATTATATTTGCTATACAAAATTAAATATTTATTTTGAATTGTACATTTGTTTGTGATAGAATGTATAAAGATTTCTCTACAATAATGATAAAAAAGGTAATGTATTAATATTTAAAAATCAAACAATCCTCCAGCCATGGAATATGTGATTTTTAATGAATTCAACTATAAGTAAAATGCTAAAAGAATATAAAACGATAAGAAATAATAACATGAAATTTATATTAATTTTGTTTGAATAAGCCACATAAACACATTTTACAAGGTTTTATCCACATCAGCACCTGAAAAGATAAATTATTATACATAGTTATTCGTTATTTAGTTAGTTAGTTGTTTATATATTGGCACATATTCATATTCAATTCTTAAACCCGAGTCCTTCTTAGCTCTAGTCTAAAGTTAATATAATACTCGAGTTAGACCGAGAGGTTTGTCACTAGCCAGTTTAGTGGTTCAAAGTTGACTTCATATGATTTAAGGTGAGCAGTATTTAAATTGATTTAATAATTTTGTGATTGCATTGATTTCAAATAAATTAACTTCGAATTAGTTCAAGTTTTATTTAATTAATTCAATTATGATTTCAATTCGTGATTTCATTATAGTCCATTCAATGAATAGCTTAAAAATGGATGTAGATTGCTTGAGCAAGGACCTAAGCCAATTCCTTCGCAATATTGTTCAGTATACTTAAGTAGTTAACATACCAAAAGTCCTGACATCTGGGAGATGAGCAGGAAGAAGGTGAGGGGTATATAGATCTCCTTTTTGGGACTTACTCTTATACCACGGAAATGGTACGTCGTCGTAGGCAAAAATTCTCTGAGACTACATTAAAGCCCATAAAATCTTCTACAAGTTTGTTATAATAATTTTTTTTAACTCCCAAACGTATCCGAGCTGCTCGCATCGCAAAGAATTGAATTTTCAAAAAAATTTCCGTCATATCTTCTAATCATATTTCTAATCTGACAAAAAATATCATTGGAGCAAGTTATAGAGAAAAAAATTAATTCTTGCAACTGGATTGTTGAATGCATCAGAGCAAAATCACATTTCTTGTAAAATTAAAAGTCATAATTTTACAAGTTAAAAATAAATTGACATACACACGTTCAAGGAATACCTATATATGGGAAGGTCGGATGAAATAATGTCCATGAACATTATGGCCGCTTTAAATAGACGCAATGTCCATGGACATTATGACCGATTAGGAAAGAGTCATAAGGTCCATGGATACTATAGCAGTGTTTTTTTGCCAAATTATACATAGGGAAGTGTGAAATTCACAAAAAAAACCCTCCAGAGCCGCATCGGCAGCCGCTTTTTAGTATTTGAAATATGGTACTACTGAACTTTCAGACAGAATAAAATGAAAAAAAAAAAACAATTCATAAAAGAAGTATTGTATTTTCAAAGAGAAAAACACATTATAAATTGGCATTCTTACAGATTTAATTGCAATTTTGTTAATTTGCAGCAATAAAAATGAACACAAGATCAAATGGGGTTTGTTCGTAGAATAGATATGTTTTTGCACATAATAGGCGTGTTTTATTGGTAAGTGTTTAGTCACTTTAGCAAAATTTTGTATGGGATACGAAAAGTGGCGATAAGTTGGTCAGTAATTAAAGTGAACATAAAAGTGAAGATAAAATCTTGGAATGCCTGGAAATTTTTGGCGCGAAATATAATGTCAATATTTTTTTTGCTTAAATGTTGGCGGCACACCTATGACAGCTTAAGACACGAACTCCATATACAATGATTATTAAAGGTTGTGTTCATTGTGTTTTCCTTTAGGGCCACGTTTTGCGGAAGAAGTAAAAAACTTTCAAGCTACGGAAGTTGCAAAAAAGTTTTGATGATTTTGAACTTTTTGCTTAAAAACAAATAAAGATTGGTTAAAACAGATTTTTTAAATAAAATTATATGATTTGGAGTTTAATTTTGTAATATTCAAGCTAAATAATGATTATTTATCCGTTTTGTATTTGTTTGTAGTGGAAGGTGGGGTACAAGTTGACCAACTCGGCATATACAAATAGCCATACTTTGCAGACACATCCATAAAATTATTTGAAACTCTGGCTTGGCATATAGTCAAGAATACCAACTTTTAAATAAAATAAAAAAGTGGATACAAAAGTGAATATTGCGTTTTATTGGTTCTTTCCAGTGCTGACTAACTAAAAATTACCAACAAAACACGACTAATGTTATGAATTCACCCCAGGGTACACTCTTTTTAAATTCCATTTGAGTTTCCGGAACACAGTTTTTTATTGTCTGTTTCATATTTAGTGGAACCAAAAATTAAGCATATACTTTAAACCAAAACGTATTAACGATTTATATATATAGCTTTTTCAAGATTTCAGATCACTACGAAATGTCAAATATATTGCTTCTGATGACAGTTAGCACTATAAACTCTGCAAATGTCCAAATTGGACTTGTAAAGGCTTGTTGAACAATCGTGATTAAGCCTTAGTTTTAATATTTACATATTTTGCCCTAAAAATCCGTTGAAATAGTAATAGCTTTATTAATAAAAATTAAACTGTAATTTTAAGTCTAGTTTCCGAGTTAACATATTCATGGATTACAAAATTTTCATACTCAACGTAAAGGCAATTATTAACTGTTCCAGTTGGTTTGATTCCAGAACTTTAGTAATACATGGATTAGTTTAGAAAATTTAACTTAAAATCACAGTTTATTTTTTATTAGTAAGGCAGTCAAACACTTATTGCTTGCTGATTACAGCTTGTTCGCAATGAATTTTCCGCAGATGCGAATCTGTCCAACCACAAGTTAAAAAGCTCAAAACTGAACAAAACCTTTGAACAAAAAGAACTTTAATTTTAGATTTGACAAGATATTGTTTACTTTAATTTTTTTTACTCGAGGAATATGAAAATGCAACAAGAGCACATATTTGGATGGAACTGGCAAATGTAATGTCCTCCTATATATACATTTTCCAAAAACATTTGATTTTCCTTAAAAAAATTGATTTTCGAGATTTGGGTATGTTTGTGGGCAATCGAACATAAAACAAGATCACACATTAAAAGCCAATACAGCTTTACGAACATACCCATATCGAGATACATGAATTTATCATTCGTATACCAAGAATAACAAAAATTTTGATCGATACTCGAATGAAAGTCGAAAATTTATCGGCAGTGAGATTTGACTTCTCCTTTTATCGGTAGTGATACGCAGTGAGATTTTTGTATGGAAAATAAAACTTCACTACGGATAGTATTTGCAAAAAAAACACGGCTTATGTCAGTATAGATATTTTGGCGTTAAATTTCGCGCAAAATTTGAAGGAAGTAATTTAATGAAGCGAAAAAAATCCAAAAGAATTGAATAAAACAAATCTTAAAGCAATAAATTGCCAAACAAAAATAGCAAAAGAAGAAATTACAAAAAAGAATTATCGAAATGTTGATTGCGAATTGATAAAAAACAAAATGAATAGAAAACAAAACGTTAATTGCCAATTAAGGTGACCTTAAGACTATTTTGTCCTTGGACCTTCTTAATGTCCATTGACATTGTGTCCATTTGAAGCAGCCATAATGGCCATGGACATTATGTCCGCGGTCGCGGACCTTATGTCGTCCCACCATAAGGGAATGTAGAGGGCGTGAGTTGGAACCTTAGCCATTTCTATAGAAACTTGTTTAGGGTGATTCAAGAGTTACTATACTAAAAGTCCTGGAGTCTGGGAGATTAGTCGGAGGGGGAGGGGTACGAAGTTCCCCTTTTTAGTATTTACGTTTATATCTCGGAAAGAGTAAGTCTTAGAAAAAATTCTTAAAGATTCTATAAGTTTTGTTACTTTTACTTTCATTCCCAATCGTTTCCGAGCTACATGCATCGCAAAAGAAAAAAATAAAAAAAAAAATGTTTTCTTCATATTTGTTCTCAAAGTGTATATCTTAACAAAATATCCTTTGAAGTGGGTTACAGAGCATTGAATTCCCATTAAGAAAATTAACTATCGAATAGGATTGTTGAGTGCATAATTATTAAAATCATCCTAAATGCAAAATATAAAAAATATTCAATATAAAAATTTTAGTATTGTCATATAGGATGATTTTTATAATTATGCACTCAACATCACTATTTCAGAAGATTATTTAATTTAATGCTCTGTAACCGACTTCCAAGGATATTTTGTTAAGATAAACACTTTGAGAAAAAAATATGAGGTAAAAACTTTTTTTTTTATTTGTTTCTTTTCTCTTTAGCGATGCATGTAGCTCGGAAACGGTTGGGAAATTAAATGGAAGTGCAAGTAACAAAAGTTATATTTATTTTGTTTTTATTATTTTTTTATTATTTTATTTTTGAACAATAACTAAAGTTGATTACAATCAGTTTACTTGATGGTGGTGGTTGACCTAAATGCTAGAACTGGAACTCAAGCTGGAAATGAAAACACTGTACAAGGAATTGAACGAAAATCGAAGGATTCACTGTGTAACGCGAGAGGCCTAAAGCTTATTGAATTGTGTAACTCTTATTTGTTAAGAACTCAAAATGGAACAAGCTCATGAGATATGGAAGGGGAATTAACTTTTGTTGGAGTTCAGGGCAGCTCTGTGATTGACGATAGTCTCGAAGGCAATAAATGGAATGAGCACATAGTCGACATGAAAATTGAGAATGTATCGTATTCAGAACACTTTCCAATACTTTTGAACTTACTTCCCAAGAAGCTCGAGTCTCAAGGGTCATACATTTCTTACCAAAACTGAAACGGAAGGCATCAAAAGACATACAATATAAATGCAAGCTTGATATCTCACTCCTTAGGCAAACAAATTGCAATCTATCGCAGCTAGATGAAAAAATCAAAGCCTCTTATCCAGCCGCGACTTACAACAATATCGCTCGGGAGAAATTTATCGCACCATGGTTCGACATGAACCGCAGAAAAGCCAGGGAATTATCCTTTGGATGGCTAAGAGCACTTTGAGTGTCAAGTGATGGTTACTTTAAAAATCAGTACTTGCAGGCTAATAGTGCTTACAAGGCAATATGTAAGCGAGAAAAGGCTAGAAGAATCAAGAAGATTAATCACTTGTAGAAGCTCAAAGGATTTTTGGAACCTGGTAACAATTCTGAACGGCAAACAGTTTTTCATCCACTCTTGCCTTAGCCCAAACCTTCTAGCAACTCACTTCATAGAGAAAAGAAGCTGGATACGTTTTTCGTAGACTTTAGAGCTGCATTTGATATGGTCGATAGACAAGCGCTAATGTACAAGCTGTACAGTAACGGCATGGCATGGAAGTTTGGGAGAGTTATTTACAATCTATATGAAGACACAATGGCTAGGGTATGGAATGGAGAAGAGCTGTCGGAAAGATTTCAAACGAAATCGGGTGTCAGACAGGGTTGCACATTGAGTCCGAGCATGTTCGCCTTGTTTATTGAAGATTTGGTAGACCTTTTACCGTGTGGAATCGAATATGCCGGTCAGATTACAAAAGCATTGATGTTCGCGGACGACATTGTAATTTTGGCAGCATCACCCGAATCATTGCAGCTAATGATAAATCGCGTTTTTCAGTACTGTCAGCTTTGGAGTTTACCCGTAAATCTGAATAAGTCCAAAATTTAGATTTTCAAACGTGGAGAAGGTCGCAACTGTGCAAACGAAAAATGGCATTACAATGGTGAGGATATTGAAATTATCACGGAAGTCAAATTACTTGGAGTCTACTTTACAAAAAATTTAAATATGGAAAGACATTTAAAGAGAAAATGACGAATGCAAAAGGTGCAATTAGCGCAACTTGGAATAGATGTTTCTATAATAAAAGTATCGCTCATAGCAGGAAGTTCAGGGTTTATGAAACGGGTTCGGAATCTATTTTATTTTACGCTGCACAGACTTGGGGATCAAAACGGTATGAAACGGTTGAAAAACTATTGCGATACTTCATAAAGCGAATTTTTCAACTACCATCTACTTCACGTACACCCAACTATTCTAGTGGATTTTGAGGAAGGGGGGTGAAGGTTGTGGCGTATGCTGACGACTCAGTTTTTCTGGCATCTGATAAGTTCCTATCTGTGATTAGTGAAATCACTGATAGGTCCCTGCGTAAAGTTAGCAACTGGGCCATAAGCTGCGGTTTGGGGATTAATCAACTGTTACTCTTTACAAACAAATATAAGATATCTACCTTCACTCTTCCTCGCCTCAACGGTAACACTCTCACACTCTCAATCCGTGGTAAATATCTGGGTGTAATTCTTGACCCTAAACTTAACTAGAAATTGAACATTGAAGAAAGGGTTAAAAAAGCCAGCATAGTTTTTTATGCCTGCAGTAAAACATTCGGTAAAAATTGGGGCCTCCAGTGGAAGATGGTTCTATGGACGTACACCGCAGTAGTACGACCAATACTAACCTATGGGTTGATTGTCTGGTGGCCTGCCCTAAGCAAAGCCTACAATACCGATAAGGTTAAAAAAAATGCAAAGAACAGCTAGCGTTGGGACCACAGGAGTGCTGCGATCCTGCCCTTCCGATGCCCTGAGCGTTATTTTACATCATCTTTCTCTTAACCTACATATACAATATTTAGTATCTTGCAATCACGGAAGCATGCAAAATACTAAAGCAAGATCCAAATCAAAACCTTAATACTGCTATATACAAAGCCATTGATGCTGCCTCAATACCCTCTAAACTCGTTCAACAATGTCTAGACTAGATCGCAGGCTTTAATGATAGCCTGGAGGTCACTTTGATCTGGGTCCCTGGCCACAGTGGTTTTCAGGGAAATGAAAAGGCTGATGAGCTTGCCAGGCAAGGATCGGCCCTTCACAGCTCACATGCCGAAGCAGTTAGTATTCCGCTGGTGGCTGTGGAGATGAAAGGGAAAAGGAAATAGTGACCCACTATCTCTGCTGCTGCCCTACCTTGGCTAATCCAAGATACCAATTCTTCGGTCAGTACTTTATTGACTTATTATTCCTTTCGTACCATGGTCTCGCCGTCTATATTAGAAATGACGTTGCTTACCAACTTCAACCGTATCTTGTTTGAACTCGTTCCTTAGTTTTATGTGGTTTAAATTTACTGTGAATAAGCATTTAATTCATATATGTTTCATTTATCGGAGCCCAAACTTGGACAGCAATTCAACTTTTCACGAATTTGATGCGCTGTCTGACTCCATTCAAAGAATTGTTGCCCATTATTCTCGCGATGAAATCGTCATTGCGGGCGATTTTAATGTACACAATTCTAGTTGGCTTCGCTATTCTGGCCAGACAACACCCGAAGGTAGGTATGTCGGGCTCTTTGCTGAGTTAAACAACTTGACTCAACTTGTCGAAGAGCCAACACATATTCCTGACGTTGCAGGTCACACACCCAACACTCTAGACTTTTTTCTTACCTCTCATACTGATAAATACACTATAAACTTAACATCACCTCTAGGTAAGTTGGACGATTGTGTCGTATCGGCAAAATTCTCGAGCAAAAATAGTCCAGTTAAAGAAAAGACCCCAAGAAGAACCGTTTGGCAATACGAAAATGCCAACTGGGACGGTCTCAATGACTTTTTCAGAAACTTTAACTGGTCATTATGCTTCCTCGATAATGACGTAGACTCCAGTGCTGATATGGTCACAAATATCATTCTTCTCGGAATGAAATATTTCATTCCTAATAGGTCAAAAAGCATCAAACCTAAAGAAAACTCGTGGTTCGATTCGAGCTGTAAAGAGGCAACCAGGTTGAGAGAAGTAAGTTTCCACTGTTACAAAGCCAGCCCTACTGAAGAAAACCGGAATAATTTCAAACAAGCTAGAAAGACCTGCAACGGTCATATTCGACGAACCAAATTTCAACAAGAACAAAAATTACGTCGAAAAATACTGCAATGTCCCAAAGGCAGTAAACATTTTTGGTCGTTTGTAAAAAAATTCGTTCTTGGTTCCGACGCTCGTTTCAAACGACACCACTGTGGTCAGCTCACAAGGAAAAGCAAATTTGTTTGCAGCTCAGTTTGCTGCCAACTCCACGCTGCCACATAGTGATATGACACCTCTTGTACTTGAGAGCGTAAACGGTTTTATGGGGCGAATCTTCTTACGCACTCGTACAGTTGCAAGAGTTCTCAAGGATCTCGACATACACAAATCTGCTGCGTTAGCTTTTCCATCTGTCCTATTATACAGGTCTCTTCCCGAGTGGATGTAAAACAACATTTGTCGAGCACGTCCCTAAAAAAGGCGAATCTTCTTCTCTCTCCAATTATCGACCGATTGCACTTACTTCCCTTCTTTCTAAGGTCATAGAAACGCCGATAAAGTATTAGCTTAAGAAATAACTCGAAGAACAAAAGTTTCTTAATGACCGGCAGTACGGTTTTCGTAGCAATAGGTCCACTTCTGATCTGATGGCTTATTTAACCGAAAAGTGGAACCAATCCTTACACCGCTTTGCTGAAAGTAAGATTATTGCGCTTGATATTTCAAGCGTATTTGATAGAGTTTGGCATCAAGCTCTTTTTTCGAAAATGCATGGATGGTTTTAAGTCTGAAATCTTCACTATAAATGCTGGTGTGCCCCAGGGCTCCGTTTTGGCTCCGACTCTCTTCTTGATTTTTATTAATGATCTTTTGTCCACTAAATTGTTTCGCTGACGACAGCACCCTCAGCTTTTCATATTCGTTTCCAGATTCACTACCCAGCTCTTTGGTTGTGGAACTGGAGCGGCAGCGTATGATAAGCTCATTAAATTCCGATCTTGACAGCATTGTTCAATGGGGAATTAACAACCGCGTGGAATTTAATGCTTCTAAAACTCAATGTTGTCTTTTGGCGTTAAAGCGTAACATACCCCTTATGCCACTATCTATGGGTGGCACTTGTATAGAGGAAACTGAAAAGCTTTCCATTCTCGGTATGTGTGTTACCAACCACCTTCTGTGGAATCATCACATATTTGGTGTCGCCAAAAACGCTGCGAAATGCTTAGGTTTCTTACAACGATGCAAGAAATTTTTTTCTCCCAATGATCTGGCTAGTGTCTATAAGGAGTATATTCGTCCAAAACTAGAGTACAATTCTCATGTCTGGGGAGGAGCTCCTGTAACTTATTTGAATCTCCTAGATCGAATTCAGAAAAGAGCCTTAAAAATGATAGGGGACAGGATTACAACGGAAACATTTGTGTCCCTTGAACACCGCCTAAATGTTTCTTGCCTCTCCTTTTTTTATCGCTTTTTTTATAAAGAGTGCTCCGCCAAAATAGCCAGTTGCGTTCCCTCTCCTGAAACAATTCAACCGCAATACTCGTACTGCTAGGAATGCCCATGAATTCACCCTTGAGCTCAACTTCGGATGAACAGTTAAGTACAGAGACTTTTTTTTAGCCACACTACACGAATGTGGAATGCTTTACCCGTCTCTGTTTTTCCCCTCCATTTTAATATTCAAGCATTCAAAACCAATGTGCATGGGTATCTCCTTTCAACCCCTATCCAATTTTCCTAAACGCTCGTACTGTGCTAATCATATAAAGGGTATTCATAAAAAAAACCTTAGCGAACTTTCAGTTGTGAGCACAGGTAACCTCATTGGCTTTTTGAATGCAACTAAATGGCTATAAAACGTAACAAACCGTAGCAATATCTCACCTCTTCTATGGGTAGACAAAACAAATCAAGAGAACTACATTTCTGCAGGAACCTTTTCTTTAGTCGTGCAGGTGGGCTAAGAATGCTGCGGATGTCATGTTTTTCCCTAAATCGAATTGATGTCACGGGAATCTGGTCCTACCCTAAGCTATCCAGCACCCTGCCTGCTTAGGTTCTTAGCGAAGACAACCATATCGGAGCTAACAGCCTGGCACAAAGCCTGGTGGGGGGAATGGGCCACTTCCCTTGGGTGAGGTATTCGAGGATCTCTTCTTTTCCATGTGGAAGTTGGTAACTAAGGGATTTACTCTCAAGCAAACCTTATAACATAACTCACCGTACCAATATCTCACCCTTTCCATGGGCCGACAGGAAGTTCAGGGTTTATGAAACGGGTTCGGAATCTATTTTATTTTACGCTGCACAGACTTGGGGATCAAAACGGTATGAAACGGTTGAAAAACTATTGCGATACTTCATAAAGCGAATTTTTCAACTACCATCTACTTCACGTACACCCAACTATTCTAGTGGATTTTGAGGAAGGGGGGTGAAGGTTGTGGCGTATGCTGACGACTCAGTTTTTCTGGCATCTGATAAGTTCCTATCTGTGATTAGTGAAATCACTGATAGGTCCCTGCGTAAAGTTAGCAACTGGGCCATAAGCTGCGGTTTGGGGATTAATCAACTGTTACTCTTTACAAACAAATATAAGATATCTACCTTCACTCTTCCTCGCCTCAACGGTAACACTCTCAAACTCTCAATCCGTGGTAAATATCTGGGTGTAATTCTTGACCCTAAACTTAACTAGAAATTGAACATTGAAGAAAGGGTTAAAAAAGCCAGCATAGCTTTTTATGCCTGCAGTAAAACATTCGGTAAAAATTGGGGCCTCCAGTGGAAGATGGTTCTATGGACGTACACCGCAGTAGTACGACCAATACTAACCTATGGGTCGATTGTCTGGTGGCCTGCCCTAAGCAAAGCCTACAATACCGATAAGGTTAAAAAAAATGCAAAGAACAGCTAGCGTTGGGACCACAGGAGTGCTGCGATCCTGCCCTTCCGATGCCCTGAGCGTTATTTTACATCATCTTTCTCTTAACCTACATATACAATATTTAGTATCTTGCAATCACGGAAGCATGCAAAATACTAAAGCAAGATCCAAATCAAAACCTTAATACTGCTATATACAAAGCCATTGATGCTGCCTCAATACCCTCTAAACTCGTTCAACAATGTCTAGACTAGATCGCAGGCTTTAATGATAGCCTGGAGGTCACTTTGATCTGGGTCCCTGGCCACAGTGGTTTTCAGGGAAATGAAAAGGCTGATGAGCTTGCCAGGCAAGGATCGGCCCTTCACAGCTCACATGCCGAAGCAGTTAGTATTCCGCTGGTGGCTGTGGAGATGAAAGGGAAAAGGAAATAGTGACCCACTATCTCTGCTGCTGCCCTACCTTGGCTAATCCAAGATACCAATTCTTCGGTCAGTACTTTATTGACTTATTATTCCTTTCGTACCATGGTCTCGCCGTCTATATTAGAAATGACGTTGCTTACCAACTTCAACCGTATCTTGTTTGAACTCGTTCCTTAGTTTTATGTGGTTTAAATTTACTGTGAATAAGCATTTAATTCATATATGTTTCATTTATCGGAGCCCAAACTTGGACAGCAATTCAACTTTTCACGAATTTGATGCGCTGTCTGACTCCATTCAAAGAATTGTTGCCCATTATTCTCGCGATGAAATCGTCATTGCGGGCGATTTTAATGTACACAATTCTAGTTGGCTTCGCTATTCTGGCCAGACAACACCCGAAGGTAGGTATGTCGGGCTCTTTGCTGAGTTAAACAACTTGACTCAACTTGTCGAAGAGCCAACACATATTCCTGACGTTGCAGGTCACACACCCAACACTCTAGACTTTTTTCTTACCTCTCATACTGATAAATACACTATAAACTTAACATCACCTCTAGGTAAGTTGGACGATTGTGTCGTATCGGCAAAATTCTCGAGCAAAAATAGTCCAGTTAAAGAAAAGACCCCAAGAAGAACCGTTTGGCAATACGAAAATGCCAACTGGGACGGTCTCAATGACTTTTTCAGAAACTTTAACTGGTCATTATGCTTCCTCGATAATGACGTAGACTCCAGTGCTGATATGGTCACAAATATCATTCTTCTCGGAATGAAATATTTCATTCCTAATAGGTCAAAAAGCATCAAACCTAAAGAAAACTCGTGGTTCGATTCGAGCTGTAAAGAGGCAACCAGATTGAGAGAAGTAAGTTTCCACTGTTACAAAGCCAGCCCTACTGAAGAAAACCGGAATAATTTCAAACAAGCTAGAAAGACCTGCAACGGTCATATTCGACGAACCAAATTTCAACAAGAACAAAAATTACGTCGAAAAATACTGCAATGTCCCAAAGGCAGTAAACATTTTTGGTCGTTTGTAAAAAAATTCGTTCTTGGTTCCGACGCTCGTTTCAAACGACACCACTGTGGTCAGCTCACAAGGAAAAGCAAATTTGTTTGCAGCTCAGTTTGCTGCCAACTCCACGCTGCCACATAGTGATATGACACCTCTTGTACTTGAGAGCGTAAACGGTTTTATGGGGCGAATCTTCTTACGCACTCGTACAGTTGCAAGAGTTCTCAAGGATCTCGACATACACAAATCTGCTGCGTTAGCTTTTCCATCTGTCCTATTATACAGGTCTCTTCCCGAGTGGATGTAAAACAACATTTGTCGAGCACGTCCCTAAAAAAGGCGAATCTTCTTCTCTCTCCAATTATCGACCGATTGCACTTACTTCCCTTCTTTCTAAGGTCATAGAAACGCCGATAAAGTATTAGCTTAAGAAATAACTCGAAGAACAAAAGTTTCTTAATGACCGGCAGTACGGTTTTCGTAGCAATAGGTCCACTTCTGATCTGATGGCTTATTTAACCGAAAAGTGGAACCAATCCTTACACCGCTTTGCTGAAAGTAAGATTATTGCGCTTGATATTTCAAGCGTATTTGATAGAGTTTGGCATCAAGCTCTTTTTTCGAAAATGCATGGATGGTTTTAAGTCTGAAATCTTCACTATAAATGCTGGTGTGCCCCAGGGCTCCGTTTTGGCTCCGACTCTCTTCTTGATTTTTATTAATGATCTTTTGTCCACTAAATTGTTTCGCTGACGACAGCACCCTCAGCTTTTCATATTCGTTTCCAGATTCACTACCCAGCTCTTTGGTTGTGGAACTGGAGCGGCAGCGTATGATAAGCTCATTAAATTCCGATCTTGACAGCATTGTTCAATGGGGAATTAACAACCGCGTGGAATTTAATGCTTCTAAAACTCAATGTTGTCTTTTGGCGTTAAAGCGTAACATACCCCTTATGCCACTATCTATGGGTGGCACTTGTATAGAGGAAACTGAAAAGCTTTCCATTCTCGGTATGTGTGTTACCAACCACCTTCTGTGGAATCATCACATATTTGGTGTCGCCAAAAACGCTGCGAAATGCTTAGGTTTCTTACAACGATGCAAGAAATTTTTTTCTCCCAATGATCTGGCTAGTGTCTATAAGGAGTATATTCGTCCAAAACTAGAGTACAATTCTCATGTCTGGGGAGGAGCTCCTGTAACTTATTTGAATCTCCTAGATCGAATTCAGAAAAGAGCCTTAAAAATGATAGGGGACAGGATTACAACGGAAACATTTGTGTCCCTTGAACACCGCCTAAATGTTTCTTGCCTCTCCTTTTTTTATCGCTTTTTTTATAAAGAGTGCTCCGCCAAAATAGCCAGTTGCGTTCCCTCTCCTGAAACAATTCAACCGCAATACTCGTACTGCTAGGAATGCCCATGAATTCACCCTTGAGCTCAACTTCGGATGAACAGTTAAGTACAGAGACTTTTTTTTAGCCACACTACACGAATGTGGAATGCTTTACCCGTCTCTGTTTTTCCCCTCCATTTTAATATTCAAGCATTCAAAACCAATGTGCATGGGTATCTCCTTTCAACCCCTATCCAATTTTCCTAAACGCTCGTACTGTGCTAATCATATAAAGGGTATTCATAAAAAAAAACCTTAGCGAACTTTCAGTTGTGAGCACAGGTAACCTCATTGGCTTTTTGAATGCAACTAAATGGCTATAAAACGTAACAAACCGTAGCAATATCTCACCTCTTCTATGGGTAGACAAAACAAATCAAGAGAACTACATTTCTGCAGGAACCTTTTCTTTAGTCGTGCAGGTGGGCTAAGAATGCTGCGGATGTCATGTTTTTCCCTAGATCGAATTGATGTCACGGGAATCTGGTCCTACCCTAAGCTATCCAGCACCCTGCCTGCTTAGGTTCTTAGCGAAGACAACCATATCGGAGCTAACAGCCTGGCACAAAGCCTGGTGGGGGGAATGGGCCACTTCCCTTGGGTGAGGTATTCGAGGATCTCTTCTTTTCCATGTGGAAGTTGGTAACTAAGGGATTTACTCTCAAGCAAACCTTATAACATAACTCACCGTACCAATATCTCACCCTTTCCATGGGCCGACAAAACGGATCAAGAGAGCTACATGATTTCCGCAGGAACCACGTCTTAGCCATGCAGGCGAGTTGTGTCTACGACGGAAATCATGTTTTTCCCTGAACCGGATCGATCTCACGGGGATACTGGTTCTACCCTAATCCACCCAGCACTCTGCTTGTTTAGGTTTTTGGCGAAGACAGACATATCGGAGCTAACAGCCTGGCATAAAGCGCAGGGCAACCATGGTCCACCAGACATCGGTACTCTCTCTTAGTATTTTGAAGAAACAAATCTATGGGTGTCATGTGATTTAAGTAAAGATTTGTTTAGCCAAGAACCAACAGTCAACATAGTAGTTGGACGTACTACTGTAACATAGATATAAAAGGCTGAAGTTACTCTCCGAAACCATAAACCTAGCCCAGCCAGAGAGGCATACTGATGAAGAAAGCACGGATGACATTTTGTTCCCGAAAGTTGATGTTGTTTAAAAATGGCCGAGAGCCCGTCATAAATTTAAATAGAGTTTGTACAAGATGGAACGCTATCTGCTAGCGCCAATTCCCCAAATCTGAACAGAAGTCCACCGAAGTATAGTTAAGATCACAAACAGGAGTTATAGCTGCCATATTTTCTTTCAAGGGTTGAAGCATTTTATTTTCTCTGCCTTGAATTCTTTTGAATATTAGTTTTTATTAGTTTTGAGGGGAAAAATGATTGTAAGTCGGGGGAGAGTACGATAACTTTGGCGCCAAGAATTGATAACGGTTTTTTGTAGAACAGTTCAATAAAAGCATTTTTTACTATGGGTGGGGGGGTCTATCTCCCTCCGTTTGGGCGGGAGGGGCAATTTTATAAAAACAGTGCTAAAAATTTAAAAAAAATATTAAAAAATAACTGTAATACTTACAACTAAGTTTTATATATTTTTCTAAAGCCAATACTTTTTTCTATTAGATGATTTTTAAATCAATTGAAACCTTTGCATAGTCTTTGAAAAAACGGACTTTAAACTCAAAAATTGCGAAAAAAAAGGTAAACAAAAACTTTTAAGTGTGATTTTTCAAAACTGTAATATAAAATATTATTTTTTTTTTTATAAAATTCGTTGCCCATATTAATTTTAAATCATAAACTGAAAACAAAATGATTTTATGTTTTCTGGTTTTTGAGAAAATGGAAAATTACTAAAACTACTTTCTTATAAGAGTTTTCTTTTTTTCTTGGTATACGGTGAATGTTGTACGTAGGTTTGTTTTTGTAATGATGCTTGGGTATCTTTAAATGCAACAGAAACTTTGCATACACCCAACCTCACACCCGCCCTACCACGCACCCACCCCAAATCCTATAGTGTGTCCATGAAGGGGGGCAGCATGCCCCCCCTTACATACCTCACTGTTTATACGCTTTAGTAATTTTCCATTTTCTCAAAAACCAGAAAACATAAAATCATTTTGTTTTCAGTTTATGATTTAAAATTAATATGAGCAACGAATTTTATAAAAAAAAGTAGTATTTTATTTTACAGTTTTGAAAAATCACACTTCAAAGTTTTTTTTTACCTTTTTTTTCCATTTTTTCAAAGACTATGCAAAGGTTTCAATTGATTTAAAAATCATCTAATAGAAAAAAGTAATGGCGCAAAATTATAGTCCATTTTACTCCAAACTAAATCAAATTTAGTTTGACACTAGTCTAAAATTAAATTTTTGGCAATTATAGACAAGTTAAACTACACTTTATCTTTAAAGACTTGCATCAGAATTAAAATCATGAAAACCCTATTTTAATTTTGATAGTGTCACACTTTCTTCTCTCTGACTCCTGTCAATTTGTCATTTTCTATAAAACAAAAAAAAACTTGCAAAATGTTTTCGGAGGACGAAGATTTTTGATTGTTGAAGATTTTCAATTGTTTGAATTTTAGGAAGCTCAAGGAGTATAAAACAGGATGCTCAAGGAGTATAAAACACGAAGCTCAAGATGTATAAAACACGAGATGATGGATTTTCAACTTTATTTTATTTCTATTATTATATATTACAACCATTTAATTTATATGATTTAAGTTCTAAATTGAAATTTTTATTTTACATTTTTAAAACAAGCTTTGTTCTTATATATATATATATATATAAATCATTCGTTCCTGAGACAGGTTGAGACGTTCATGAGAAAGCCGTTCGAAGAGTCTCCAAGTAAGAACCATTTTCTTGGACAGCGGCAAACTCAAGAGGCTTAGACTGCCTTATATTGTCTATCACTCTTCTATAGTCATCCTTAATTCCTTCAAGCTCTTCTTCATGGGCTGTTTTAAGTCTTCGAATCTCCACTTCATGAGTTTTCCTCAAATTATTTATATATCATCATTGATAGTTTTAAGTTTGCCAATGTAAAACACATGTAACGCATCATTTTCATTTTTCAGTCGTGTCTCCACTGATGCAAGGTGATCTTCTAGAACTTCAATTTGTTTTCTGTAAAAATTAATAAAAGTTTTGCATGAGAAATTTATTTTCTATTTACATATTTACCTAAAAGATTTTTCTATTATTTCGATCTCTTTTTCATAGTTTGCTTTTATTGTTGACACTAAATCCTCCAGACGCAGTTTTTCCAGCTCTAATCGCTTAACGTCTGCTTGTAATTCAACTAACAATACCGGTGTATTGAAAATAAACAGAAAATTGTATTCCGGGCTGATGACATTTGACGACAGATATAAAAGTGTGTTTGCTTTGTTTTCTTAGCGAACTGTCACTGTTTAAGGCGTGTTCCGCACAAATAATTTAGAGAAATGTTTTAAACCCGACACTAGTTGTCAGTACATCAGAAAGAGTCTATAATTACTTTAAAGTTAGAGAACTGTTTCAAAGTTAAAATTAAGTTAAGAAGTGTGGCGTTAATTCCTTAAACTTAGGCTGACTATAATTTTGCGCCATTGACTTTAAAAAAAGATATAAAACTTAGTTGTAAGTATTACCGTTATTTTTTAATATTTGTTTTAAATTTTTAGCACTGTTTTTATAAAATTGCCCCTTCGGCCCAAACGGAGGGAGATAGACCCCCCCACCCATAGTAAAAAATGCTTGTATTGATCTGTTCTACAAAAAACAGTTACCAATTCTTGGCGCCAAAGTTGTCGTACTCGTGCCCATGTTTGAGATACCGAATTCACATTTAGTAACTTTCCATTTTCTCAAAAACCAGAAAACATAAAATCATTTTGTTTTCAGTTTATGATTTAAAATTAATATGAGCAACGAATTTTATAAAAAAAGTAGTATTTTGTTTAACAGTTTTGAAAAATCACACTTCAAAATTTTTTTTTACCTTTTTTTTCGCAATTTTTGAGTTTAAAGTCCTTTTTTTCAAAGACTATGCATAGGTTTCACTTGATTTAAAAAAACATCTAATAGAAAAAAGTATTCGCTTTAAAAAAAGATATAAAATTTAATTGTAAGTATTACCGTTATATTTTAATATTTGTTTTAAATTTTTAGCACTGTTTTTATAAAATTGCCCCTATCGCCCAAACGGAGGGAGATAGACCCCCACCACCCATAACAAAAAATGCTTGTATTGATCTGTTCTACAAAAAACAGTTATCAATTCTTGGCGCCGAAGTTATCGTACTCGTGCCGTAAGTCGAAATTAGATTTTTCAACATTCAATTATTTTTCTTTTCATAAAAATATGGGCTGAATGCATTCATCGAATAGCTTTTCACTGTAAGAAGATCAGTGGCCAGCGAATTCAATGATGAATATCCAGTAAGCTTGGGTCTTATATGGGAGTAACCAGGACCACTGAATTTCGATGACGACAGCACGACACAGCAAATTATGCTATTTGATTGCTGTATTATTTCGTCATCAAGATTAGCGGCCACTGATTGGCCGAAACCATTAGGTACTACAGAAAAGAAGATGCCTTTCAAACATGGTGAAAGTTTGGGGTTAAGACAAGAAAAAAATCGTATGGTAGGGGGGTCTATTTCCCCCGTTTAGGCGGGAGGGGCATTTTTCTAAAAAATTGACTTAAATCAGAAAAAAATTATTTAAAAACAACGGTGAATGATACAAAGACTTGTTATATCTTTTTGAAAAGCTTGAAAACTACTCTTTTATTTTATTTTTAAATTAAGTTGTTTAAGTGTTCACAAGTTTTAAAAAAATTAATTTTCAAACTCAAAATTTTGAGAAAAAAATTTAAACAAAAATTTTTAAACTATTTTTTTTTCAAAATTTTATGTAATTAACTATTATTTTTATTTTGAAAATTCAATGCTCTTATTAATTTTTAGTCAAAACAGAAAACCGGATGCCAAAATGTATCTTAGTTTTTGAGAAATTAAAAAAAATTAAGAGTAAAACTAGTAAGTAAAGTAAAAAGTTAATTCGTTTTTTTTTATTATTTGATCAAAATCGGATGGTATGTAAAAAAAAATAAAAAAGGAATAATTAATAATTGACCTGAGGAGGTCAAATTTGGGAAAACCAAAAAAAAGTGTTGTTCTTGGAAAAAATACTTCTAGTTTTTCTTAATTTCTCAAAAACTAAAATACATTTTGGCATCTGGTTTTCTGTTTTTTAATTAAAAATTAATAATAGTATTGAATTTTGAAAATAAAAATAATAGTTAAATACATACAATTTTGAAAAAAATTAGTTTACAAATTTTTTTTTTAGTTTTTTTTTCAAAATTTTGAATTTGAAAATTAATTTTTTTAAAACTGTTCACTTAATTAACTTAATTAAAAAATTATATAAAAGAGTAGTTTTCTGGCTTTTGAAAAAGATATAACAAGTCTTTGTATCATTCACCGTTGTTTTTAAATAATTTTTTTTCTGATTTAAGTCAATTTTTTAGAAAATTGCCCCTCCCGCCTAAACGGGGGGAAATAGACCCCCTCCCATACGATTTTTTTCTTGTCTTAACCCAACCTACACGCTCAAGCGTTTTGGTGCATCTTTTACCAATCACCCTGTATAGAGGTTTGAATAATTTGTGAGAAGAAACGAAAAGTAATTGAAAGTTTGAAAAGCTTAATTTTGAAATTAGAATAGAGTAATTAATTTAGTAGTTGTGTTTAATTGGACTTGTTTATTAAACTAGTTTAAAGTTGGGAAAGGTTTCAAGGCAGAAAAGGAAACAGGAAAAGGAAGGAGAATATTGACAGTACATTTTGCGTAGTAAAGTACCTATGTATATAGTGATTATTTTTATTTGTGGCCACATTTTATGTTGAGCCTTTTTTTTGTTGAAAAAAAAGACGTTTTATTCGGTTGACTTTTGTTTCGATAATTCCTGAGATTGCAGGACACGTCCCTGTAGCTTTGATATTCAATAGAACATAAAAGTAAGTACCTATCAATCATTTTATCGATTAAATAATTCGCGAACCTACGACCAGCTGAGCTAGGCTGAGGAAGCAGCATCATCTTTGCTGCTGGTTAAAATTTTGTATTCGCCCGTGTTGTTTATCATAAAACAAGAAAAAACAGTTTTTTTAATCTTCGCATCAATTGCCTACTTTTTTTGGGTAATAGTTTTAGTTTAGTCTTCGTCGTCCCGATCGTGTGCACCTTTTTAATATTCTTTTTATTGCTCGCGTGGATAAATTAATAGTTTAAATAACTTAATAAATATAGTAATATTAATAATAATCCTCGTTTTGTATTTAGTTCAATCGTCGTCGTGCGGGAAAAATTGTAACAATTATTGCCCAACGTGGGGCCTGTGAAGGAAATAATAAAATTTCCATCAGTGATTGATATTTATATATCGGTGAAAAGCCAACAAAATATCTAAATATCCCTTGTGATTAAATTTTGCTTTAAATAATATTTTTTTAATGAAGTTTTTGTTCTATAGCTGTGTTCTATTTTACCTTTCTTAGTTTTTTCTCCTTTATATAATTTAATTGGCAGTGGCCATATCAAATAAAAATAAATTCCTGTTGGTGGTGCGTATACTTACATAAATATACCTATTGCTACCCATTTAAATAAAATATTAAAGTGTTGTGTTAAATAAAAGGCGATAGCCTACCTACCTACATAATATCCCTGTGAGTGAGTTTCTTTTAAGTCATTTTGTAGTGTGAACTTTTAATGTTCTCGGCTCTCGGGTAGTGTGAATTTAAGCTCCTCAAACTGTGGAAAGCCATCAGACGAATAGGGGGAATAACATGTAGCATATGAAAACATGCACGTGCCGTAACTATTCGGGACTGGTGGAAGTGTGATCATAGCCTCTTTGCGGCGGCCGCTAGTAACAAGCCTTTTAAAAAAGGTTTGGCTAATATGATCAGGCTAGTTCCTCAGGTTGGCAACAGGTTAATTCCCTGTTCCGTAAAATTTTAGAATTACGAACCCGACAACAAGCCTCGGAAACGGACTGATCTCACGACGACAACCAACGCAACGAAAACGGCATAACGATTTACGAATTTTCTTATGGAACGTACGATCGCTCTATAGAGCCCGAGCTGCTCAGCAGCTAGCCGATGCCCTGTCAAAATATAGAGCTGACATAACAGCACTACAAGAAATCAGATGGACAGGGAATGGTGTTTTACAGAAGAAAGAATATGACGTATACTACAGCTGTCATACAAAACACCATGTGCTCGGGGTAGGCTTCCTAGTCAGCGAAAAAATGAAGTCTACCATCATCGGCTTTAACGCTATAAGCGAAAGGCTATGCACCCTTTGCGTGCGAGGCAAATTTACGAACATTAGCCTCATTAACGTTCACGGACCTACGGAGGAGTCCTCAGACGAAGAAAAAGAGACTTACTACGAACAAGTCGAGAGGACCCTCAATGCCTGTCCAAGGTATGACGTAAAAATCATCCTTGGGGATTTGAACGCAAAAATAGGTCGGGAGCCGGTATTCAGGCATTACGCAGGCACCCATAGTTTGCATGAGAACACTAATGACAATGGACTTCGAGTCTTAGAATTGGCAGCATCGAAAAACATGGTCGTTGCGAGTACCAGGTTCCCGCGAAAAGATATCTACAAAGCCACCTGGGTATCACCTGATGGAGTCACTCGTAACCAAATAGACCACGTGTTGATAGACCGTCGCCACTACTCGAACTTGATGACGGTACGAACGTACCGAGGCGCCAATATCGACTCGGATCACTATCTTGTTGGTATGGTCTTCCGAGGGCGGATTGCCTTGCGAAGACGTATTGCATCCGCCGATCAAGTTCGAATCAACACGGCTGCCCTGCGCAATGAAAATGCCAGTAACACCTTTGGTAATACGTTAGGACTCGCCCTAGAATCGCTTGATTTAGGGAGAGTAAGTCCTGGGGCCAGTATGCTGGGCGTAGATGAGAAGTGGACACGCCTTAAGAATACTGTCATTAGTACTGCCAACTCCATCTTAGGCAGCAGTCGTAGAAATCGGAACGACTGGTTTGATGATGAATGCAAGCTAGCGACTGAACGTAAGAATGTTGCGTACCGAGCAATGCAACAATCTCATAGAACGCGGGCACGCGAAGAAGAATATAAAGAGCTCAGAAGAATAGAAAAACGGCTTCACAGACAGAAAAAATCAGCCTGGGAGAAGAACTTAATCTGTGAAATAGAAAAAAGCCGAGAGCGAGGTCCGCACCAGGCGCGGAAGTTCTACCAATCCATCCGAAACATGACGCAGTACACACCACGCTGCACATACTGCAAGGACGGAGAGGGAAATCTGATCACCGATCCACAAAGCATACTGGAGCGATGGGAAGTGTACTTTAATGAATTGCTAAATGGTCAACTCACTGCAGAAGTGGAGGCTCCACTGCTTCAAGACGAATACCCTATGTTGCCGTCACCAAGCATAGAAGAGGTTGAGAAGGCTATAGACCGGCTAAAGAAAAACAAAGCCTCGGGAGCTGATGGTATACCAGCCGAATTATTTCAACACGGTGGGCCAGCTCTACGTCAGGCAATTCATGATATTATAGTGCACGTGTGGGAGCGTGAAGAAATGCCAGAAGACTGGCGAAAAGGTATAATATGCCCCATACATAAGAAAGGAGATGTCACAACGTGCAGCAACTATAGAGGTATCACGTTGTTGAGTACCGCCTATAAGATACTCTCCTCTATCCTACAAGACCGGATAACCCCATACGCTAAAACCATCATCGGACAATATCAGTGTGGTTTCATTCCAGGCAAATCAACAACTGATCAGATCTTTACCCTTAGGCAGGCGATGGAAAAATGTCTAGAATTTAACATCCCAACATACCACCTGTTTATAGACTTTAAGGCCGCCTATGATAGCATAGCCAGGGTAGAACTTTACAAAGCCATGAGAGAATTCGGCATCCCAAATAAATTGACACGACTATGTAGGTTGACCATGACCAACGTAACAAGCCAAGTAAAAATAGCCGGATTGCTATCCAGACCAATCAACATCTTTAACGACTCCGACAAGGGGATGGTTTGGCCTGCCTCCTCTTCAACCTGGCGTTGGAGAAAGCAATCCGTGACTCTGGCACGGCAACAAGAGGGACCATCGTCAACAGGTCCAGCCAGATACTGGCTTACGCAGACGACATCGACATCATCGGAAGAACCGAGCAAGCTGTACACGATTCCTTCATCCAGATCGAGCAGGCGGCACAAAATCTGGGGCTGCACATTAGTGAAGGTAAAACAAAGTACATGGTGGCGTCGAATGCGAGAGGAACAGTTGGTCAAACAATCAAGGTAGCGGAGCACGAATTTGAAGTGGTGCAATCCTTTAAATACCTTGGGTCAATAGTAGCAGCCGATAACAATATAGAAGAAGAAATACGCGGGCGGCTTCTCAAATCCAACAGAGCCTACTACAGTCTGTCAAAGCTCTTCAAATCCAGAAATCTCACCATAACTTCAAAACTACTGCTGTACAGGACCATGGTCCTGCCAGTACTCACATATGGATCCGAGACTTGGGTGCTTAGCAAAAGGCACTCTGACCTCTCAGCCGCGTTCGAGAGAAAAGTCTTAAGGAGAATTGTTGGCCCCATATGTGAGGAAGGACGATTCCGGAGACGGTACAATCA
The DNA here is from genome assembly GCA_951217065.1 of Baccha elongata. NCBI lineage: Eukaryota > Metazoa > Arthropoda > Insecta > Diptera > Syrphidae > Baccha > Baccha elongata. The sequence goes on from CATNUY010000333.1 coordinate 463,603, forward strand.
TGAATTGTACGCAATCTACCTTGAAGCAGATATAGTGACAAAAATTAGGCTCGGTAGACTTCGGTGGGCAGGGCACCTAGCTCGCATGAGCGAAGAGGAACCTGCTCGGAAAGTTCTTTGTGGTACATTCTATGGCAGACGACAGCGTGGTAGACCATGCTTGCGCTGGAGAGATGGCGTAGACCAGGACGCCCGGAGCCTTGGGGTGCGCAACTGGATGGCGTCGGCTCGAGACCGGGATAGGTGGAGAGACTTGTTGAAGGAGGCCAGGACCGGACCCCGGTTGTCGAGCCGATGATGATGATGAAACTGTGGAAAACGTAGCCTTGTTTCTTTTCTACTTCAAGTTCTATCAATTTCAGTCAAATTCCGACTATCTTCAGCGAAGTACCTAACGAGAATGAATTTCTACTGACAACTGACGGCGCGTCTCGTCTCGTTTTATACTATTTCTGGCTGCACCGCTGTGAGCTTATGTTGTTTACATTTTATTTTAACTGAGTAGGCGAGAGCTTTTGTTGTATCTGTATTCATTTGTGTATGTGTTATACATGTGTGAAAGCTATAATTTAAAGGTTGCCACTTTATTTTTTTCGGCATGAATAATAAAAGTAAAGAATATAATAATTCAAAAAAATAGTATAGAAAAATGAAAAAGTATTTATGAAAAGAATAATAATAATGTATGTATTGTTATACTAAATAATATTGAAGTTCTATAATTTCCCCCTCTGGCGCTGAGATCGCCTCGATGATGCGGCTGGATTTGGAATGGGTAGGAAGTTAAAGACAATTGGACCTTATGTGGAATCTTCTGTTCCTCCTCCTACTAGTCGCAACAGGCAGGTTTTAGACCCTGATGTTGCATATGTTGCTTCAGTTGAAGAAACAACAGTTGCAGTTAATTTTGAAACACCTCCCAATAGAACTACTCCACCCAATAGGACCATTCGTTGTTTTAACTGCAACAGGGAATGTCATATGTAGTTAGGTTAGGTTTCACGTTAGACACGTTTGATGATGTGATTGAAAATTCAAAAAGCCCTTCTTGGGCTTCTCCAATACTTTTAATTAAAAAGAAAGATGAAAAAATCGTATGGGAGGGGGGTCTATTTCCCCCGTTTAGGCGGGAGGGGCATTTTTCTAAAAAATTGACTTAAATCAGAAAAAAATTATTTAAAAACAACGGTGAATGATACAAAGACTTGTTATATCTTTTTGAAAAGCTTGAAAACTACTCTTTTATTTTATTTTTAAATTAAGTTGTTTAAGTGTTCACAAGTTTTAAAAAAATTAATTTTCAAACTCAAAATTTTGAGAAAAAAATTTAAACAAAAATTTTTAAACTATTTTTTTTTCAAAATTTTATGTAATTAACTATTATTTTTATTTTGAAAATTCAATGCTCTTATTAATTTTTAGTCAAAACAGAAAACCGGATGCCAAATGTATCTTAGTTTTTGAGAAATTAAAAAAAATTAAGAGTAAAACTAGTAAGTAAAGTAAAAAGTTAATTCGTTTTTTTTTATTATTTGATCAAAATCGGATGGTATGTAAAAAAAAATAAAAAAGGAATAATTAATAATTGACCTGAGGAGGTCAAATTTGGGAAAACCAAAAAAAAGTGTTGTTCTTGGAAAAAATACTTCTAGTTTTTCTTAATTTCTCAAAAACTAAAATACATTTTGGCATCCGGTTTTCTGTTTTTTAATTAAAAATTAATAATAGTATTGAATTTTGAAAATAAAAATAATAGTTAAATACATACAATTTTGAAAAAAATTAGTTTACAAATTTTTTTTTTAGTTTTTTTTTCAAAATTTTGAATTTGAAAATTAATTTTTTTAAAACTGTTCACTTAATTAACTTAATTAAAAAATTATATAAAAGAGTAGTTTTCTGGCTTTTGAAAAAGATATAACAAGTCTTTGTATCATTCACCGTTGTTTTTAAATAATTTTTTTTCTGATTTAAGTCAATTTTTTAGAAAATTGCCCCTCCCGCCTAAACGGGGGGAAATAGACCCTCTCCCATACGATTTTTTTCTTGTCTTAACCCAACCTACACGCTCAAGCGTTTTGGTGCATCTTTTACCAATCACCCTGTATAGAGGTTTGCATAATTTGTGAGAAGAAACGAAAAGTAATTGAAAGTTTGAAAAGCTTAATTTTGAAATTAGAATAGAGTAATTAATTTAGTAGTTGTGTTTAATTGGATTTGTTTATTAAACTAGTTTAAAGTTGGGAAAGGTTTCAAGGCAGAAAAGGAAACAGGAAAAGGAAGGAGAATATTGACAGTACATTTTGCGTAGTAAAGTACCTATGTATATAGTGATTATTTTTATTTGTGGCCACATTTTATGTTGAGACTTTTTTTTGTTGAAAAAAAAAGACGTTTTATTCGGTTGACTTTTGTTTCGATAATTCCTGAGATTGCAGGACACGTCCCTGTAGCTTTGATATTCAATAGAACATAAAAGTAAGTACCTATCAATCATTTTATCGATTAAATAATTCGCGAACCTACGACCAGCTGAGCTAGGCTGAGGAAGCAGCATCATCTTTGCTGCTGGTTAAAATTTTGTATTCGCCCGTGTTGTTTATCATAAAACAAGAAAAAACAGTTTTTTTAATCTTCGCATCAATTGCCTACTTTTTTTGGGTAATAGTTTTAGTTTAGTCTTCGTCGTCCCGATCGTGTGCACCTTTTTAATATTCTTTTTATTGCTCGCGTGGATAAATTAATAGTTTAAATAACTTAATAAATATAGTAATATTAATAATAATCCTCGTTTTGTATTTTGTTCAATCGTCGTCGTGCGGGAAAAATTGTAACAATTATTGCCCAACGTGGGGCCTGTGAAGGAAATAATAAAATTTCCATCAGTGATTGATATTTATATATCGGTGAAAAGCCAACAAAATATCTAAATATCCCTTGTGATTAAATTTTGCTTTAAATAATATTTTTTTAATGAAGTTTTTGTTCTATAGCTGTGTTCTATTTTACCTTTCTTAGTTTTTTCTCCTTTATATAATTTAATTGGCAGTGGCCATATCAAATAAAAATAAATTCCTGTTGGTGGTGCGTATACTTACATAAATATACCTATTGCTACCCATTTAAATAAAATATTAAAGTGTTGTGTTAAATAAAAGGCGATAGCCTACCTACCTACATAATATCCCTGTGAGTGAGTTTCTTTTAAGTCATTTTGTAGTGTGAACTTTTAATGTTCTCGGCTCTCGGGTAGTGTGAATTTAAGCTCCTCAAACTGTGGAAAACGTACGTTTTCTTTTCTACTTCAAGTTCTATCAATTTCAGTCAAATTCCGACTATCTTCAGCGAAGTACCAAACGAGAATGAATTTCTACTGACAACTGACGGCGCGTCTCGTCTCGTTTTATACTATTTCTGGCTGCACCGCTGTGAGCTTATGTTGTTTACATTTTATTTTAACTGAGTAGGCGAGAGCTTTTGTTGTATCTGTATTCATTTGTGTATGTGTTATACATGTGTGAAAGCTATAATTTAAAGGTTGCCACTTTATTTTTTTCGGCATGAATAATAAAAGTAAAGAATATAATAATTCAAAAAAATAGTATAGAAAAATGAAAAAGTATTTATGAAAAGAATAATAATAATGTATGTATTGTTATACTAAATAATATTGAAGTTCTATAATTTCCCCCTCTGGCGCTGAGATCGCCTCGATGATGCGGCTGGATTTGGAATGGGTAGGAAGTTAAAGACAATTGGACCTTATGTGGAATCTTCTGTTCCTCCTCCTACTAGTCGCAACAGGCAGGTTTTAGAGCCTGATGTTGCATATGTTGCTTCAGTTGAAGAAACAACAGTTGCAGTTAATTTTGAAACACCTCCCAATAGAACTACTCCACCCATTCGTTGTTTTAACTGCAACAGGGAATGTCATATGTAGTTAGGTTAGGTTTCACGTTAGACACGTTTGATGATGTGATTGAAAATTCAAAAAGCCCTTCTTGGGCTTCTCCAATACTTTTAATTAAAAAGAAAGATGATACCTTTAGGTTCTGATTCAGAGAGGGACGCGTATCCACTTCCGAGAATTTCAGCTATTTTAGATAAGCTTAGGAACGCGAAATTTTTGACGTCACTTGACATCAAATCAGCAGATTCAAATGTCGGAGGAATCTTGTAAATATACTGCTTTCACAGTACCTGGTAGGGATCTTTTTCAATTTAAAGGTATGCCATTCGGCTTACACAATGCTCCTGCAACTTGGCAGCGATTCATCGATAGTGTTTTAGGGTCTGAATTGGAGCCGTTCCTGTTCGTTTATCTGGACGATATTATTATCGCCACAGAAACCTTCGAGAAACATCTCGAAATTCTGAACGAAGTTTTAAGAAGATTGCGTGAGGCAGATTTAAAAGTAGGTCGGGAGAAGTGCAACTTTTGCAGACCATCCCTTAAATTTTAATTTAAGGTAGTAGATCGGCATGGGTTACATGTGGATCCAGAAAAGGTAGATAGTATGGTTAGGATTCCTGCACCTAAAAATGTAAAAGAAGTAAGAAGCTTTGTAGGGACAGTTTCGTGGTACTGACGCTTAGTACCAAATTTCGCTATGTTAGTTAGTCCATTAACAGATTTGCTTAAAAAGAGCAAAAAGTTCGTCTGGTCCAAAGAATGTAAAGACAGCTTAAGAAAAGCTAAAGAATGCTTAATAACGGCACCTATTTGGATATGTCCAGATTTCAGTCTTCCATTTGTGGATTAAACTGACGCGTCTGATAACGGCATCGGTGCCCTTTTATCTCAAACTTTTCCAGAGGGGGAAAGGTAATTTTTTACTTGAGTAGGTCTTTGAATAGGTCCGAAAGGAACTATTCGACAACTGAAAAAGAATGTTTAGCAGTTTTGTGGGCAATTGAGAAGTTGCGGCCGTACATTGAAGGTGTTCACTTCATGGTCGTCGTAACTGATCACTACTCATTAGTGATGGGCAACTCGTATTTTTCTTAACCCGAGTTTACTCGAGTTAGAATTCAAACAACTCGAGTTGGAAATCGAGTTGGCTAACTCGGTTTATAATTTTTTTTATATGATTTGCACTTTTTCAGTTTACTATACAAAAAAGTTTACTATGTATAAAAACTAAACATATGAAATATATGTACCTAGGTACTTACCTCTACTTGATTTTACATTTTTTTAAAAAATAGTATTTTTTTATCACTGTAAAGAATCAAGATTTGCAAGCAGGAACATTAACCCCGTGTCACCTGATTATTTATTTATTTATTTAGCTACGAAAAAACAAATTCTTATTCTACTAAATTTCTCAACAAAGATCGTAAAGTGTTAGAATTAATATTAAAGTTTATGAAGCCACAATATTTGTTAAAATCAACACATACTGCTATAAGAGGTTCATATTGGCAATAGACAGTTCTATTAAATTTTAAGTTTAGAAGTTCATAGTTTCGAAAAAATTGATTTGGAACATTTATATTGACTTTATATAATAACTCACTTGAGTTTATTTTACTAGTTAAAATATAAAAAACAAATAGTACATTAATTATAGTTCGTCTTTTACTTAATGTTTCAATATTAATAAGTTTTAAGCGATTTTTATAAGGAGGTAAGTGTTCATCTCTGTTCCAGAGTAGATTTCGAAGTGCAAACAGTAAAAACTTTTTCTGTACTGATTCAATCCGAACTATATTTGAAGTATAACGTGGACACCATAAATTGCTACAATATTCAAGTCCAGATCTTACTATAGCACAATAAAGAATTTCGAATATATGTGGGTCATTGAAATCAGTTGCCCACCGTAGCTTACGATTTGCATTATTAATTAAACAGTCGCAGTGATTTTTGAAAGTTAGTTAGTTAGTATCTAAAATAACACCCAGATCACAAAAATAACTAACCCGTTCTAAAAAAATATCAGCAATGTTATAGTTTATTATCAAAGGAGATATTTTTCGAGTAAATGTCATTACTTTGCATTTTGACAAATTTAACTACAATAGAAATTCAAATACGTAGATACAATTATACGAGAATACAAATACGAGGTATCTTTCCCTAGTTAAATACCTACCATACAAATCGAGTTAGATGTTCGACGAATAACACAACAAAAAAAAATATGCATTAGCAACTCGGTTATGTCGAATTCCTTTGATTTTTTCAGATTTGATCGGAAAAGTTGACTTTTTTTCCTTCCTATGGATGTTGAAAAAACAAAGTTGCTTTTTTTCTGTAATTGTGTGGTGTATATTTTATAGACGCGATCTAAACATTTCACTTAAGTTCACTTTATTGACATATTGCGCTATTAACAACAAATTTCACGTCCAATAGATTATTTTAAAATTATTTTATTTGAGAAATCTATATTAAAATAAACCAAACTACATAATTAAACTGCTCGTCTGACAGAAGAAATCAAATCTGTTAAGTATGTGTGAAAATATGTGTGAATCTTGCTATCAAATCGAGATTCAAGAAAAGTTGATCTGAGGGGAAAAAAAGCAACTTTTTCTTGTCTATGGATCATGATTTTCGGAAAAAAAGCAACTTTAGTCCGAAAAAAAGCGACTTTAGTCCGAAAAAAGTCAACTTTTTATTTCAAAGGAATTCGACATTAGAAAGAACAAGAACAGTCAAACACAACATTATAACTCGAATTGATTACACTGATGATGAAGGATAGGATACGTTGACAACGAAACCACCATAAAAAACGAGTTAGTTGTTCGATGAATTCGGTTAGAAAGAATAAGAACAGAGTCAGAAACACAGAGGAGCTAACAGAGAGGGTAATCCTGTCATTTTATTTGACGTTACCTAGAAGCTTCGACATCAGCTGATCTCAGCTTAGGTGAAAAAGTGTGCGTGAGAACAAAAGAAAATTGCACACACTCTCACCTAAGCTGAGTGGCCTTTTTCAAAATCATCAGCTTTTTGGGTCTGTTCACAAACTCGTTTATTTTTTGGTTAAGCTGTTCCTACACCAGTAACTCATTACTTCACTAGTTGCGTTTTCGTTTGTTTGTTTCGGTATAAAAAGAAATTTGGGGGAAGAAATTTACCTCCATTGAAATATTAGTACCTAATATTTAGAAGGTTGAATCATATACAACAAAAATACTAAAAGCAAAACTTAAGGATGTAGTACACGGAATGTAAAAAACGACATGCGAATGTGTCTCTGACGTCCCGTACCAATGGTGTATTTGTGTTACTAGCGCAACATTTAGCGATGTTGTTATATCCACGAATATTTCGGTAGTAGGTACACCGCATGTTTACCCAAAAAGACACATGTGCAAATTTAACCAGAAGGGTTACATTCGATGTGGTTACATAAGAATGCACTTATATTTGGTGCTTACGTATGGCTAGTATATGGCATGTAGTCAAATGTTTCACTGCACACTATTTGACATTTAAATGTGGTTTCCTAGTACACGATATGCAAACATTCATGCAGCGCTATCATTTTTGAAACATTATTTTTGGTGTTGTGTTCTAGTTCAATAGAAATTATACAAGAATATATAAGAAATAATTGAAATAATTTGTTTAAAAAAACTGAAAAAAAATTAAATTTCATTACAACTCTTAATATTAAGAAATTATCAAACAGTTATTCGCACAAAAAGCCAATATTAATTTTGTTTAGATTATTACACAACTTTATTTTCCATTAACATAATACATACAAATAAATTTTTGAAGCATTTTAAAGGATCCGTCTCCCAAACCCAAAAATATATGAAAAAAACTAAAATATTCTTTGAAAAAACACGAAATAAAAATATATTTCTAATAAATAAATAAAGGGTGAGTCATGAGCAATGCGACAAAATGCTGGGGCGTGTAGGTTGCATTGAGAGAAGAAAAAAATCGTATGGGAGGGGGGGTCTATTCCCCTCCATTTAGCCCGGAGGGGCAATTTTCGAAAAAACTGACTTAAAATGGGAAAAAAATTATTTAAAATCAACGGCTTCATTCACAATGCTGTGCGATACGTTTTTGAAAAGCCAATAACTTTTTCTTTCATTCTGTGTTTAAATAAATCTTTTCTAGGAAACAGTTTTTGAAATATTAATTTTCAAAGTCAAAATTTTGAAAAAAAAATTGAAAAAAAAATTTCAAATTCATTTTTTTCAAAATTTTACGTAATTAAGTGCTAATTTTAATTTCAAAATTCAATGCTGTTATTAATTTTAAGTCTAAATAAGAAAACCGGATGCAAAAATTTTATGTCGTTCTCAAGAAATTAAAAAAAAACCAAAACCACCTTTTTCTAAGAAAAACATTTATTTTTATTGTAACGAAGCAATTTATTTATTTATTTTAGCATTAATCTTAGTTTTTTTACTTTTTTTTTTTAATTGGAGTTTTATGAGAACGTAATAAAATTAAATAGTATTGGAATAACCCTGGATTAATATTATTTTCATTGATAACTTCTGAAAACTGACCTGTCAATATTTTTGCCTTGGCCTGCCCGCAGCCCATGGGTTCTACCTGTTATGGGGACAACAGGGACAATAAAACCGCATTTTTTTTAATGAAAAAAAAAAGAAAATTGCAACGCAAGATAAATAAAAGGCATTGCAGTTTTGCTTAGTAATTATTTCAAATTTGAATATTAACTCATAAACACGTAACGATGTCAAGCTCATACACCCGAGAAGAATTAACGGACATGCATTTCTGCTACGGTTTAGCTAATGGTCGAAGTCGTGAAGCCGAAAGACTGTACGCTGAAAGATATCCCGATAGAAGGTGTCCCTATCATAGCACGTTTCCAAGAATCCACCGACGTCTAAGAGATCATGGAGTGCTGGAGCATCGAAGAAGCGAAAGGCTAGTTTCTGATGAGTCAAGAATCTTAGATGAAAGAATTCTGGATTTAGTCCGAAATAATCAGTACAAGAAGGATATCCACTATGCTTGGAGTGTCCCAATCTAGAGCATGTCGAGTACTTCGGGCGGAAAATTTACACCCGTACCACTTTACGTCTGTTCAGGAACTCACCTCAAACGACAAGTTATTGAGAACCGAATTTTGTAGAACATTACTACTTATAAATGAAACCGAACAAAACTATTTTAGAAGAATATTCTGGACGGATGAGCACAGTTTACTAGGGATGGGATTACTAGCGCCAATCCACACAAAAAAAAAACAAAACAAATCACAACACCGCTTTAGTTGTAATGTTTGGCTTGGTATTGTTGGACACACTGTGATCGGGCCCCGGTTTTTGAATTCCATTATTAATGGAGAATCATAACTGCAATTCCTACGAGACCTTTTACCCGATTTATTATACAGCGTTCCATTGGTTATAGCAGATACTTTAATCTACCAACAAGATGGTGCTCCAGCACACTACAGCTTACAGGTGAGAAACTGGCTGGATGATCATTTTAGTGACCGTTGGATCGGAAGAAGGGGCCCCACGGAATGGCCGCCTAGGTCACCAGATTTAACTCCCCTAGATTTCTATGCATGGGAATTTATGAAGAATTATGTTTACGAAGTGGAAATAGTATCATTGGAACAACTAAAGGAACGAATTGAAGTCGCTGGAGTCAAATTGCAGGAAAATTTGTCAAGCATTAACTTATGTGAAGCCATTACAAGGAGATATAATCTATGCCTTCTAAACAATGGAGATCATATCGAGAATTTTTTATAAGTACTTCCAATAAAAAACATAGTAAAAATAAAAGTAATAAAAAAAACTAAAAAAACTAAGATTAATGCTTCTTAAATTGCTTCGTTACAATAAAAATAAATGTTTTTCTTAGAAAAAGTTGGTTTTTGTTTTTTTTTAATTTCTTGAGAACGACATAAAATTTTTGCATCCGGTTTTCTTATTTAGACTTAAAATTAATAAAAACATTGAATTTTGAAATTAAAATTAGCACTTAATTACGTAAAATTTTGAAAAAAAATGAATTTGAAATTTTTTTTTCAATTTTTTTTTTCAAAATTTTGACTTTGAAAATTAATATTTCAAAAACTGTTTCTTAGAATAGATTTATTTAAACACAGAATGAAAGAAAAAGTTATTGGCTTTTCAAAAACGTATCGCACAGCATTGTGAATGAAGCCGTTGATTTTAAATAATTTTTTTCCCATTTTAAGTCAGTTTTTTCGAAAATTGCCCCTCCCGGCTAAACGGAGGGGAATAGACCCCCCCTCCCATACGATTTTTTTCTTGTCTCAACGCAACCTACACGCCCTAGCATTTTGTCGCATTGCTCATGACTCACCCTATATAAGTTATGTCAGAGCCTCCTTGTGCGCCCCAAAACAAACAAACGCCTGAAACGCTTGACTTTTCATTTAATTAAAAATGTAATTTATGATCAAGTATACAAATGCGATCACAAGAAACCTTATCAATACTTTTTCCTCTGCAACTTGTGTACGAGAAACGATGCCCAAGCTTCCAATGTATGTAATAAAGATCTTGTGTCAGCATTTGTATACACAAAAAGATAATTAAATTTAAGAACATCCACCCTTTTTGTTTAGATTTCATCATATAAAGATAAATGATGAAATAGGTTTTTATCGATATGCAGACTTGCTGCATAAGCATATTTTTAGTATAAAAATGTTCGCTTGACCAGAGTCAAGTTTAGTTTTAGAAATGTAGTCTTTGACGACGTACAGCTCAAGATTTCCCCCGACCAACGGTAAGGGATCTGAAGCTTAAATAAAGACAAAATTAATGAAAAGTAAAAACGGTCTTTTTATTTAAAAGTAGTTGCCTTATTCTCTAAGAGAATAAGATGGTTAAATTTTTTTAACAAATTTCTAATTCAGAATTAAAAATGGCGCAGTCGGTAGGATACCAATCAGACATATAAATTAAAATTATATAAGATATGGTAATCCAGTGATCGAACCGTAGAAAATTTTTTTTCGCGATCCAAAATAAAACTTTTTTGCTTAATTCGAAAACGCCGAATGAATATCGGTATAGTTGAAAATAAAAACGGGAAAGACATACACTGAAAAAGTGAAAAGTGATTAATTTTCGAGCAAATATCGAGAATTTCATTTAACGAAATCAGTGCTAAAAAACAACGAAAAAAAAAACTTTTCGAACAAATATCGGAATTTTTTTTTTTAAGGAAATTATTTAGTAGTTCAGTCGGCGTATACGACTTATACTACAAAATCCATAGAGGAAAATAATTTCGAGTGGTGAAAGAGTGCAAGTGCAAAAGAAATTAAACGAGTGCAGAAAAAAAAAATATAAATAAATCAAAAGTGCTAACAGCAAAGAAAATTAAAATTACATCATGAACAAAAAAATAAATAACAGTTAATAAAAGAAAACAGAAAAAGTAATAAAAGTGCCTTGAAAAAATATTATCCAAAATTAAATGAAAAAAAAAAGTAATAATCAAATAAACTATAGAGACATAAAAAAAAATTTATGGTTCATTTTTAATTAAAATATATTGAACCCATCGGTCAGTGGCAAGTATAACCAGAGCCACATCGCGTTGTTTAAAATTAATGTGGACAAACAACAACCGAATCAGACGAGATTCGCAACGGCAACAAAGGACAACTTTATTTAACAATCAAAGAAGCATCATCATGAACGCGGAACAACAAGCAGCAGCAGCAGCAGTGCAACAACAACCACCAGCAGCAGGAGGTAATATTTTAAGAAGTTTAGAATTAAATCCTCTAAAATATATCGAACGTCTACAAAATTTTGATGGTAAAACAGAAGATTTACCAATTTTTATTTCAAATGTGGATGATACATTACTAACATACAATGAACAATCTCAAAAAATGTGCATAAATATACTAAAAAGTAAATTTATTGGAAGAGCTAGGCAAGCTATAGAAATTCATACACATCTTACAAGATGGATAGACATAAAAAACATGTTATTACAAAATTTCGGCGGATTTAAAAATTCGTATCAGTTGTATGAAGATTTGAGAGCTTCTCAATTTAGAGGCGATGTACTTAAATTTTACAATTATATACAACGAACCCTTTCACTATTAAATCAAAAATGTCTCCAAGAAAACAGTAGCTAAGATATTCCTAGGAATAACGAAACGGCACTTAAAATTTTTAAAGAACGTTTGCCAACACACATGAGAACAATTCTCTATGCATTTAGACCCACTACCATGGAGTTAGCTCTACACGAGCTTAGTAACGCAGGATTCGTTACAAAACAAAGCCAAGAAAGAGACAATAAGTATGATCATAATAATTCAAGTAACTTAAAAAATTTTAAAAACCCATTTAAAAACAATAATAAAAATAAAAATTGGCAACCAAAGCCCTACGTACCAAACAATAATATCCAAAAACAAAATAATAATAATTATAATTATAATAACAATCATAGGCAATTTCCTCAAAGATTTGAGCCAATGGATGTTGATCCTTCATCATCTCATATTAGAAGAGCACATAAAGCTAATTATATAAATAAAGAAGCAAAAGTAGGTGAAGCAAATTTTCGGCATTCTGCCTCGGAGCCCCATACGGATTGCCCTTTGTTAAATTAACAAAAGGAAAAACAACTTTTAGAATGCTTGTAGATACAGGAGCGACTAATAGCCTTCTCAGAGAAGAGGACGCTCCAAAAGAATTCATTAAAATTAGGAAAAGCCCTTTAACCGTACAAACGGCAGGCAACCCAATAACAATAAATAAAGAAATCATAATACCAAAAGAAAAATTTATTTTTTCAGTCGTTGAAGATTGTGAGTTTCAAATTCACACATTCAATTCCGAATACAACGGAATAATTGGGAATAATATTTTGATTCCTAATAATGGCGTAATCTATTATAAAACTAAAATTTTGGAGTTGAACGGTAATAGCATACCCTTTTTACTCAGCAAAAATGAAGAAGAGGAGTATGAAAGTAAAATCAATTACTTCAATAATATTTCACCTGTGAACACAATAATAAACGATTCCTTTACAAATGAACTAAGGACTGAGCATTTAAACTCAGAAGAAAAAATACAAATAATAAAATTAATAAAAACACATGAAAATTCTTTTTATCATAAAGGTGATGATTTAAGTTTCACCAACCATGTTAAGCATAACATTCCAACGGAAAATACTTCCGCTATATACACGCGAATTTATAGATATTCTGAAATACATAAAAAAGAAGTAAACAAGCAGATAACCGAAATGCTTGAACAGGGAATTATACGACAGAGCAATTCCCCATATAACGCCCCTATTTGGGTGGTACCAAAAAAAGAAGATCATACAGGCAATAAAGAATGAAGGATAGTAATAGACTATCGAAAATTAAATCAAGCAACTAAAGAGGACAAATTTCCGATTCCAAATATAGAATCAATCTTAGATAAATTAGGAAACTGTAATTACTTTTCTACATTAGACCTTACAAAAGGCTTTTACCAGATAGAAGTCGAAGAAAAAGATAGAGAAAAAACTGCTTTCTCTACACTCTCAAGTCACTACGAGTTCATTCGCATGCCATTTGGATTAAAAAAATGCCCCGGCAACTTTTCAGCGATTTATGAACGAAGTCCTTAAAGAACATATTGGTAAAATATGTTATGTCTACTTAGACGACATTATTATATTCTCTTCAAGCCTTCAAGAACACATGGATTCACTCCATAAAATTTTAACTACCCTTAAAAACGCAAATCTCAAAATATCATTGAATAAATCAGAATTCTTACGAAAAGAAACAAATTTTTTAGGTCACATTATAACCTCTAATGGAATAAAACCCGATCCAAAGAAAATATAAACTATTAAAAAAATTCCCATACCAAACAAAACAAGAAATTCAATCATTCCTCGGATTAACTTGTTATTATCGCAAATTTATCTGCGATTATGCAAAAATAATTAAACCACTAACACTTTGTCTTAAGAAAAATTCAAAAATTGATATTAATAATGACGAGTATAAAAACTCATTTTCTCAACTAAAAGACGCAATGTCTGAAGATCTTATTAATCGACATCCAGATTTTGAAAAAATATTTACATTAACAACTGATGCATCAAATTTCGCCATCGGCGCAGTTTTAAGCCAAACACATGGTCCCCTTTCATTCGCCTCCAGAACTTTAAACAATCATGAGTGCAATTACAGCGCAATTGAAAAAGAACTATTAGCAATAGTTTGGGCAACCAAACAATTTAGACACTACCTTTACGGTAGAAAATTTATTATAAAAACAGACCATCGCCCTCTGGTATGGTTACAAAATTTAAAAGAACCAAATAGTAAATTACAGAGATGGAAAATAAAACTCGAAGAATACGACTTTGAAATACAATATATACAAGGAAAATAAAATAGAGTAGCTGATGCTCTCTCTCGTGTAAAAATAAATGTGCTAGAGCAAGATGACTTAGCCACTCAACATAGTGCTGAATCAGACAATTCATATCTAATTCCTATTAGTGAAAAACCGGTTAATTTCTTTAACTTACTTACTTACTTAAGATGGCGCTCACAATCCAGGATGGACTGCGGCCTCAACCAACATTCCTCTCCAGCCAGCTCTGTTCATAGCTAGCCGCTTCCAATTTCGCACCGCAAGTTGGCTGAGGTCGTTCTCCACTTGTGTGCGCCATCTGTTCCGGGGTCTTCCAATGCTGCGGACACCATCTGGATTGGATTCGAAGACTCGTCGGGCTGGTGCGTTGGTGTCCATACGCTCTACGTGACCCAGCCATCTCAGCCGTTGTATTTTTAGCTTCTTGACCAGGTTAATATCGCTGTATAGCCCGTATAGTTCGTCATTGAATCTTTTCCTCCATACTCCTTCGATACACACAGGACCAAAAATCACTCGAAGAATCTTCCTCTCAAAGCACCCAAGTAACTTCTCATCCGAGTCCTTCAATTTAATTTCTTTAACCGACAAATAATAATTGAAATCAATGAAAATGATCATCAAGAAATTATTTACCCACATGTTGGAAAAAGACGAATTATATTCACACGAAAAGAATACAAAGAAGAAGATTTTATCAACATAATAAAAGAAGTAGACACTACAATGCTAAATTGCATATACGTCCAAGATGACAAAATATTTAATGATTTCCAATATATATGGAAAAAAGAAAACAAATTAAGTAATAAAATATATCAAAGATGTATGATTATGATAAAAGACTTAAACGAATACGAAGCAAGAGAAATAATATTAAAAACTCATAAAATACATAACCATACTGGTATTGAAAAATTATATTTAGAATTAAAACGAGAATATTATATACCAAACTTTAAAACCTTAATCAATAAAATTATAAATAATTGTGCAACATGCATGGCAAAAACAGAAAGAAATCCAATAAAGTTACCATATGAGAAAACTGAAACTCCAAAAAACCCAAATGATCATTATCATATCGATATATGGTTTGTTAATAAAAAAGAAAAATACCTTTTATGTATTGACAAATTTTTAAAATTTGCAGCAGCAGAGCCAATAAAAACAAAAACGTATGTATTATTAACGCACTTGCGAAAATATTTTCTTATATGAAAAAGCCCAAGAAAATAACACTTGACAATGAGAATGCATTTGTGTCCGAAACACTTAAAAACTTTTTAGAAAATAATGACATAAGCATACACTATTGTACAGCAAATAGACACACCGGCAATTCCGATGTGGAAAGACTTCATAGTAGTTTAAATGAACATATGAGGATCTTACAGCAACTTCAACAGTCAAATGAAGAAGATTTACCTATAAAACATGCTACTAAAGCACTCGAATCATATAATAACGTAATTCATCTAACTACTAAAGAAAAACCAATTGATGTGCATTTCAATAAAATCGACAACAAAATAATATATGAAAGAATAGAAAAAAATAAAATAAAAGTTTTGAATAAAATAAATCAAGGGAGGAAAGATAAAGAAATAGATGAAAATTTTATCAAGATAACCCAACCTGAAAAAATTAAAAATAAAATCACACCTAAACACAAAAAGTTTAAACTATTAAATAATTTAAATAAAAAATACACATTAGACTAAATATAAAAAGATACAAAATAGAATAGCTCATAAAGTTCAATTTCCAGTACGAAAAAAATTTACAAAAAACATAATTGATTCTAGATCCGATAAAGGTAAAGCATCAAATATGGCAACATATGATCCCACTTCACATCCTGATGATAGTGATACTAACAACCCTCAACCAAGTACAAGCGGAATTAGAAGTACTTGATCTAAATAAAGGAAATGGTTTTACTTTAATACAACTAGGAGAATACCTATTAATCAAAAATTATGATACAATTATCCATATAATAAATTTAACTGAGTATGAAAATAATATAGAAATTATGGAAAGAAATGTTAAAAGAATGCCAGAAGAAAATGACAGTATAAATAGGAAAATGTTAAAAATACGTAAGGAATTTGATGTCCTTATACCCCATCCTAAACAGAGTAGACAGAAAAGAGGATTATTCAACATTTTTGGCACAGGACTAAAATTTTTATTTGGTACCATGGATAATAACGATCGTCAAGATATCGAAGAACACTTAAAATTAATTGAAACAAACAGCCACAATGAAATAAAAAATCTTAATAATCAAATAATAATTAACGACAAATTTAACAAACAAATAAAAATATTAACTGAAACTCTAAACAATGAAACTAACAATATAATAGAAAGACTTAATAATTTCATAGGTAGTTATGACTACGAAAAAGATATAGCTAAAATACAATATGAAATAAAATTAAGAGAGAACCTAGATTACCTAGATGAGGATATAGAAAAAATAAAAGAAATTATAATGACTTCAAGATTAGGAGTACTGAGCAGGGATATTTTAACATCAGAAGAAATAGATAAATACGGCATAAATATTAATAACTTGGAAGAACTTAACCTTATTTTAGCTTCATATAATACAAATATTATATTCATCATTAAAGTTCCCAAATATACAGACGAACTATACAAAAAAATATATGTTCAACCTATTCCAAATAAAGAAAACAATTCTCAACTAAAAATAAACAAAAAAATGTATTTAACCAAAGATCAAATTATCTATGACGATACAAAATATTTAAAAAAATTAAGTAAGATAAATGATGATTGTATTGAAAACATACTTAAGAAACCAATGCACTGTAAACTTGTGAAAAATGTAAACGAAGAAATATTAGAAATTGGAAATAATAATCTTATATTAACAAATGTAAAATTACAAGAAATGGATCAAAATTATAACAATCAAAAGATTATGATAGAAGATCTTATTAAATTTCAAAATTGTAAAATTAAAATAAATAATCAAATGTATGAAAGAAAAAATTATAAACATGAACCTATTATACCAAATATCATTTCAGATATTAATTATACAAAAATTGAAGATTTAACGTTTGAAGAACTACATTTTGAAATATAAATAATTTAAAAGAAATTAAAGAACTTAAATATAAACACAAAAAGTCAAGCTACACTATATATTCAATCATTGTAACCATATTTATTATTGGCACAATTTATGTTTATATAAAAATTAAAAATAGGAAGATTGTAAACAATGTAAATCTTCCAACGGTCACTTTCCGACCATTAGAAGAATCTAAGGGGGGAGGAGTTATGTCAGAGCCTCCTTGTGCGCCCCAAAACAAACAAACGCTTGAAACGCTTGACTTTTCATTTAATTAAAAATGTAATTTATGATCAAGTATACAAATGCGATCACAAGAAACCTTATCAATACTTTTTCCTCTGCAACTTGTGTACGAGAAACGATGCCCAAGCTTCCAATGTATGTAATAAAGATCTTGTGTCAGCATTTGTATACACAAAAAGATAATTAAATTTAAGAACATCCACCCTTTTTGTTAAGATTTCATCATATAAAGATAAATGATGAAATAGGTTTTTATCGATATGCAGACTTGCTGCATAAGCATATTTTTAGTATAAAAATGTTCGCTTGACCAGAGTCAAGTTTAGTTTTAGAAATGTAGTCTTTGACGACGTACAGCTCAAGATTTCCCCCGACCAACGGTAAGGGATCTGAAGCTTAAATAAAGATAAAATTAATGAAAAGTAAAAACGGTCTTTTTATTTAAAAGTAGTTGCCTTATTCTCTAAGAGAATAAGATGGTTAAATTTTTTTAACAAATTTCTAATTCAGAATTAAAAATGGCGCAGTCGGTAGGATACCAATCAGACATATAAATTAAAATTATATAAGATATGGTAATGCAGTGATCGAACCGTAGAAAATTTTTTTTCGCGATCCAAAATAAAACTTTTTTGTTTAATTCGAAAACGCCGAATGAATATCGGTATAGTTGAAAATTAAAACGGGAAAGACATACACTGAAAAAGTGAAAAGTGATTAAATTTCGAGCAAATATCGAGAATTTCATTTAACGAAATCAGTGCTAAAAAACAACGAAAAAAAAAACTTTTCGAACAAATATCGGAATTTTTTTTTTAAGGAAATTATTTAGTAGTTCAGTCGGCGTATACGACTTATACTACAAAATCCATAGAGGAAAATAATTTCGAGTGATGAAAGAGTGCAAGTGCAAAAGAAATTAAACGAGTGCAGAAAAAAAAATATAAATAAATCAAAAGTGCTAACAGCAAAGAAAATTAAAATTACATCATGAACAAAAAAATAAATAACAGTTAATAAAAGAAAACAGAAAAAGTAATAAAAGTGCCTTGAAAAAATATTATCCAAAATTAAATGAAAAAAAAAGTAATAATCAAATAAACTATCGAGACATAAAAAAAAAATTTATGGTTCATTTTTAATTAAAATATATTGAACCCATCGGTCAGTGGCAAGTATAACCAGAGCCACATTGCGTTGTTTAAAATTAATGTGGACAAACAACAACCGAATCAGACGAGATTCGCAACGGCAACAAAGGACAACTTTATTTAACAATCAAAGAAGCATCATCATGAACGCGGAACAACAAGCAGCAGCAGCAGCAGTGCAACAACAACCACCAGCAGCAGGAGGTAATATTTTAAGAAGTTTAGAATTAAATCCTCTAAAATATATCGAACGTCTACAAAATTTTGATGGTAAAACAGAAGATTTACCAATTTTTATTTCAAATGTGGATGATACATTACTAACATACAATGAACAATCTCAAAAAATGTGCATAAATATACTAAAAAGTAAATTTATTGGAAGTGCTAGGCAAGCTATAGAAATTCATACACATCTTACAAGATGGATAGACATAAAAAACATGTTATTACAAAATTTCGGCGGATTTAAAAATTCGTATCAGTTGTATGAAGATTTGAGAGCTTCTCAATTTAGAGGCGATGTACTTAAATTTTACAATTATATACAACGAACCCTTTCACTATTAAATCAAAAATGTCTCCAAGAAAACAGTAGCTAAGATATTCCTAGGAATAACGAAACGGCACTTAAAATTTTTAAAGAACGTTTGCCAACACACATGAGAACAATTCTCTATGCACTTAGACCCACTACCATGGAGTTAGCTCTACACGAGCTTAGTAACGCAGGATTCGTTACAAAACAAAGCCAAGAAAGAGACAATAAGTATGATCATAATAATTCAAGTAACTTAAAAAATTTTAAAAACCCATTTAAAAACAATAATAAAAATAAAAATTGGTAACCCTACGTACCAAACAATAATATCCAAAAACAAAATAATAATAATTATAATTATAATAACAATCATAGGCAATTTCCTCAAAGATTTGAGCCAATGGATGTTGATCCTTCATCATCTCATATTAGAAGAGCACATAAAGCTAATTATATAAATAAAGAAGCAAAAGTAGGTGAAGCAAATTTTCGGCATTCTGCCTCGGAGTCCCATACGGATTGCCCTTTGTTAAATTAACAAAAGGAAAAACAACTTTTAGAATGCTTGTAGATACAGGAGCGACTAATAGCCTTCTCAGAGAAGAGGACGCTCCAAAAGAATTAATTAAAATTAGGAAAAGCCCTTTAACCGTACAAACGGCAGGAAACCCAATAACAATAAATAAAGAAATCATAACACCAAAAGAAAAATTTATTTTTTCAGTCGTTGAAGATTGTGAGTTTCAAATTCACACATTCAATTCCGAATACAACGGAATAATTGGGAATAATATTTTGATTCCTAATAATGGCGTAATCTATTATAAAACTAAAATTTTGGAGTTGAACGGTAATAGCATACCTTTTTTACTCAGCAAAAATGAAGAAGAGGAGTATGAAAGTACAATCAATTACTTCAATAATATTTCACCTGTGAACACAATAATAAACGATTCCTTTACAAATGAACTAAGGACTGAGCATTTAAACTCAGAAGAAAAAATACAAATAATAAAATTAATAAAAACACATAAAAATTCTTTTTATCATAAAGGTGATGATTTAAGTTTCACCAACCATGTTAAGCATAACATTCCAACGGAAAATACTTCCGCTATATACACGCGAATTTATAGATATCCTGAAATACATAAAAAAGAAGTAAACAAGCAGATAACCGAAATGCTTGAACAGGGAATTATACGACAGAGCAATTCCCCATATAACGCCCCTATTTGGGTGGTACCAAAAAAAGAAGATCATACAGGCAATAAAGAATGGAGGATAGTAAAAGACTATCGAAAATTAAATCAAGCAACTAAAGAGGACAAATTTCCGATTCCAAATATAGTTTATTAGTTTATTAGTTTATTCTTTATTTCATCAATTTGAGATATTTACCTCTTTTAGATTACAAATTAAATTAAATAAAATATATACAAACATACATAAGTAAGGAAACAAATAAATAAATTATATGAATTAATAAAAAAATTAATGACAAAATATATAAAAAAAAAAAAAAAAAAACAATAATACATTGAAAACATGAAATACAATTATTGAAGCAAAAGTGCATACATAACTTTAGTTTTAAAATTTAGCCGAGAACAAGATTGAAATATGTCAATTACGTTTATTATATTGTTGGTATCTCTGATGCATCGCGATATTGGTGCGTTTCTGCCATAGTTATTTCTAGAGAAATCTTCAGTAAAATGAAAACGAGAACGTAGCGTTCTACTTGGAAAAAAAAAATTTATTCGCTCTAGTAGATATGCACAATTAATATGATTGTTGACTATATCTTTTATAAACATAATTGAAAAATAATTTCTTCTTGTTTCAAGCGTTTGCATATTAAAAAGCAGGCACCTTACTTTATACGAAGGTTTTGGAATATTCCAATTCAATTTATAAAAAGCAAACCTAGTAAAGCTCTTCTGGACCCGTTCTAACCTTAGAGAATGATTATTATAAAATGGATTCCAACGGTACAATATTCAAGATTTGAACGAACAAACGCTATGTAAAGACTTTTTAATGTATATGGATCTGAGAATTCCTTTGAATTCCTCCTTATAAAACCAAGCATCTGATTTGCTTTATTGACAACATAATCTACATGATAACTAAACGAAAGACATTGATCAAAAATAACACCTAAGTCTTTTTTATGGCTTACTTTCACTAGAGGAATATCATTAACAGCATAATTGAAATAAATTGGAGAATTATTCCTATAACACGACAAAGATTCATATTTAGAGACATTAAGATAAAGAGCATTATTATTACACCACTGGGACAAACCGATAAGGTCTTTCTGTAACATATTACAGTCTTCAAGCGAATTCACATGCTTAAAAATTTTTGCGTCATCAGCATATAATAAAATATGAGAGAAATTAATATATTTAGGAATATCATTTATGAATAAAATGAATAACAGTGGACCAATATGACTGCCTTGCGGGACTCCCGAAGTTACATTAATAGCTTTGGATTTCACACTGCCTATTTTAACAAATTGAATTCTGTTTCTCAAGTAGGACCCAATCCACATCAGAAATTGGGAATGAAATCCAAGTTGTGATAGTTTGAAAACAAGAAGATCATGATTTACTCTATCGAATGCCTTCGCAAAGTCCGTATAAACAATATCAGTCTGAGATCCTCTTTCGAATCCTTTATAAATTAGATCACTTAAAATTGTAAGGTTTGTTGCAGTAGACCTACCTGACATAAAACCATGTTGGAATTCAGATATTATGCATTTGGTATAGAAACATAGTTTATCTGAAACAATCTTTTCAAACACTTTGGGGATGACAGATAATTTACAAATAGGTCTGTAGTTACTCACATTTTAACTAGAACCTGATTTAAAAATTGGAGATATAAAAGAGACTTTCCACTCATCAATAAATAAACCAGTTGCGAGAGATTTGTTAAAAATCAAACAAAGAGGCAGCGATAGTGCAAATGCACATTTTTTTAAAATTATTGGGGATATTCCATCAGGTCCAGGACTTTTGTTTTTATCAATTTCTTTAAGGGCTTCATGTACATCAGTGGTATTTAGAGATAATCTGCCGAGGTCAACTACATTTGAAGAGGAAGCTTCAGAAGACACATTTATAGAATCTACAGAATACACAGATTTAAAATAATCAGCAAACAAATTACATATAATAGACATATCACTAGACATAGTTCCAGAAAACTCCATGCAATTTGGCAATCCTGTCGACTTTTTCTTCATATTAATGAACTTCCAGAATTTTTTACCATTGGATTTGATTTCAGATTCAGTATCGCTTATAAAGTTGTTATAAAGGAATTTATAAAGAGAATCAAACTCTTTTTCAACAGACAAATACAGCGCACGATTTATAGAATTACTTCTATCTTGTTTATATTTCTTGTACGCCTTATTCTTCTTGTTTTTTAAATTTGTAAGCCTTCGATTAAACCAGGGTGGATTGGAGTTAATTTTTTTTCTCTTTAAAGGAATGAAATTTTCAATAGCAAATGTTAAGTGCTGCTTAAAAATACAAAACGCTTGTTCAAGATTTTTTTGACAAAAAATTTGCACCCAACTGACAGAGTTAAGATAAGTGTTAAAAGCATCAAAGTTACCACGTTTATAATCATAAAATTCTATAAATTCATTTCGATTTAAAGCAAAAACTAATAAATTAATTTCGATTGATAAAGCAACATGGTGCCTGGTATTATTAACAACAGTAATATGTAAACACTCAATAAAAACTTCCAACTCTTTATCAACAAAAACAAGATCTAGTATTCGATTTAAGGCATTAGTGATGGAATTAATTTGTTTTAAATTAAATTGACTCAAATAATCCATAACAAAACTTTCAATATTCGTTGTAATATTAAATGGAATTAAACAGTTTTCATTTGAATCAAATATCCAATCAATGTCACCAATATTAAAATCACCTAAATATATACTATGGTCAGAAAGACGTAAATTAGAAATGACTGATTGGATATTTTGTAAATGCAAACTATACAATTCAATAGGGCTACCTGGTCGAATATAGCTCACGCTCAGATAAATATTAACATTATTTTCAAAAGATATTTTAACAAATATTTGATCAATATCAAAGCTATGAGATAATTGATTGGAAATTAAATCGATCTGATTTGAAACAAGACCGTTATGAATCGCAACCAGTACCCCACCACCTCTTTCAAAACCAGTTGTGGTTGAACAACGATCTTTACGATATACATTAAATTGTTGAGCATTAAAAATTTCACTCGTAAGGTGGCTATCATTCAACCAGGTTTCTGTTAATACAATTATGTCAAAATCATGAGAACTAAAATAAGAATATAAGCTATTTAATCTAGTTCTTACTCCTCCTACGTTTTGGTAGTATATATTAAGGCTATGATGTTGAGAATTAGCAAAAACAACACCTTCAACAGCAGCGGGATCAACACAAGCTACATGGGCAGCATCATAACCAACAGCAACAGCATATCCAACAGGGGCAGCAACAACAGAATTCAAAAGAACATCGTCATCAACATCGTCATAGTCCATAACATCAACAGCAGCGGGATCAACACAAGCTACATGGGCAGCATCATAACCAACAGCAACAGCATATCCAACAGGGGCAGCAACAACAGAATTCAAAAGAACATCGTCATCAACATCGTCATAGTCCATAACATCAACAGTATAATTGAGAAAGCGAGTGTTTAAGGATTCTTGGACTAAGTATCCGTGGTGTTCTCCAGGGGCGGCACGTTTTTTGGCCAGTAACTGAAAGGCCGAATACGAATTCCTCTTGGCCAAAATTCAGAATTAAAAATCATATTTACGTAGTCCAGCGGAATACCAATTTTAAAGTTGACAAAACGAATTTTATCTTTATCACAACCATGAGATACAAGCTTATAGCATGGAAAAACGGACGCTTCTATTTTGGTCTTTGATTGAATATATGATGTAATATTGTCAGTTGAAGTATCTTTCCTGAAACTCGATACATGGTACCATCTAATTCTGCTAAAGATATTTGTTTTTAGCACATCCGCATCAACATTAACACCAGTCTTAATCATGTTGCGATTTCCAATATTATTGACGTTTCTCACTCCATTTACATCATCATCAACAGCAGCATGCACATAAGCATGAGTAGCACTAGTCAAAATCGGAGGGTCATCTTCAGATATTTTTGCGTTTTTTCCTTCACCATCACAGTCTTCAACAGCATTGTTTATATTATCATTAGTATCACCATCTGTATTTGTATGCATCTCGCCCGTCGGCTTACCATTTAATAGCAAATTAACAGCAAGGGAAGTAGAACTCATTTCAAATTCACCTCTACTAGTATGTAGAGAAATAGAATTTGTTCCACCACTTTCTTTGGTTGAGATGCTGGTGGCTTCGAAACCACTGTCATACAAGTTTGAATGCACTTTATCTTCTTCTACTACTACCATTACATCATTCGCAGAAAGAGGGTTTTTCGATGATGAAGAAGACGGTGCACTGATTTGTTGTTGTTTTTCAGAACTTGTGTTGTTATTAATTCTTGTTATTTGCTTTTTGTAGTTTACATTATTGGTTGATGCAAGTAGGGAGGGCGAGGGGGAGATAAACGATTTGCCAAGAGAGAGACGATTTGGTGTAACGGATGATGGTGATGGCACGTTCAATTTAGTTTTTTTATTCACAGGCAAATTTATTTTATTTGGTCGTTGACCTTTTGTTGATTCTCGCATAGCTCTGACATTAATGTTTTCATTTACCTTCGTGGTTTTATTTGAGGCAATCAAAACGGGGGCAAGAGATCGAATGTTATTTATTGATTTTGAACTGTGTATTAGTGCAACACAGTCAATAAGTTTTTTCATCACTGAACAAATATCTATGCAAGCACAAGATTCGCACTTCCAAACAATATTAGAACTTGATTTTATAGTTTTTAATTCTATTTTATTAAGGAGAGTACAATTAAAGTGAAAAAGGGCAGCACAAATATAGAATCAATCTTAGATAAATTAGGAAACTGTAATTACTTTTCTACATTAGACCTTACAAAAGGCTTTTACCAGATAGAAGTCGAAGAAAAAGATAGAGAAAAAACTGCTTTCTCTACACTCTCAAGTCACTACGAGTTCATTCGAATGCCATTTGGATTAAAAAATGCCCCGGCAACTTTTCAGCGACTTATGAACGAAGTCCTTAAAGAACATATTGGTAAAATATGTTATGTCTACTTAGACGACATTATTATATTCTCTTCAAGCCTTCAAGAACACATGGATTCACTCCATAAAATTTTAACTACCCTTAAAAACGCAAATCTCAAAATATCATTGAATAAATCAGAATTCTTACGAAAAGAAACAGATTTTTTAGGTCACATTATAACCTCTAATGGAATAAAACCCGATCCAAAGAAAATAGAAACTATTAAAAATTTCCCATACCAAAAACAGTCCAAGAAATTCAATCATTCCTCGGATTTACTGGTTATTATCGCAAATTTATCTGCGATTATGCAAAAATAATTAAACCACTAACACTTTGTCTTAAGAAAAATTCAAAAATTGATATTAATAATGACGAGTATAAAAACTCATTTTCTCAACTAAAAGACGCAATGTCTGAAGATCTTATTAATCGACATCCAGATTTTGAAAAAATATTTACATTAACAACTGATGCATCAAATTTCGCCATCGGCGCAGTTTTAAGCCAAACACATGGTCCCCTTTCATTCGCCTCCAGAACTTTAAACAATCATGAGTGCAATTACAGCACAATTGAAAAAGAACTATTAGCAATAGTTTGGGCAACCAAACAATTTAGACACTACCTTTACGGTAGAAAATTTATTATAAAAACAGACCATCGCCCTCTGGTATGGTTACAAAATTTAAAAGAACCAAATAGTAAATTACAGAGATGGAAAATAAAACTCGAAGAATACGACTTTGAAATACAATATATACAAGGAAAAGAAAATAGAGTAGCTGATGCTCTCTCTCGTGTAAAAATAAATGTGCTAGAGCAAGATGACTTAGCCACTCAACATAGTGCTGAATCAGACAATTCATATCTAATTCCTATTAGTGAAAAACCGGTTAATTTCTTTAACTTACTTACTTACTTAAGATGGCGCTCACAATCCAGGATGGACTGCGGCCTCAACCAACATTCCTCTCCAGCCAGCTCTGTTCATAGCTAGCCGCTTCCAATTTCGCACCGCAAGTTGGCTGAGGTCGTTCTCCACTTGTGTGCGCCATCTGTTCCGGGGTCTTCCAATGCTGCGGACACCATCTGGATTGGATTCGAAGACTCGTCGGGCTGGTGCGTTGGTGTCCATACGCTCTACGTGACCCAGCCATCTCAGCCGTTGTATTTTTAGCTTCTTGACCAGGTTAATATCGCTGTATAGCCCGTATAGTTCGTCATTGAATCTTTTTCTCCATACTCCTTCAATACACACAGGACCGAAAATCACTCGAAGAATCTTTCTCTCAAAGCACCCAAGTAACTTCTCATCCGAGTCCTTCAATTTAATTTCTTTAACCGACAAATAATAATTGAAATCAATGAAAATGATCATCAAGAAATTATTTACCCACATGTTGGAAAAAGACGAATTATATTCACACGAAAAGAATACAAAGAAGAAGATTTTATCAACATAATAAAAGAAGTAGACACTACAATGCTAAATTGCATATACGTCCAAGATGACAAAATATTTAATGATTTCCAATATATATGGAAAAAAGAAAACAAATTAAGTAATAAAATATATCAAAGAAGTATGATTATGATAAAAGACTTAAACGAATACGAAGCAAGAGAAATAATATTAAAAACTCATAAAATACATAACCATACTGGTATTGAAAAATTATATTTAGAATTAAAACGAGAATATTATATACCAAACTTTAAAACCTTAATCAACAAAATTATAAATAATTGTGCAACATGCATGGCAAAAACAGAAAGAAATCCAATAAAGTTACCATATGAGAAAACTGAAACTCCAAAAAACCCAAATGATCATTATCATATCGATATATGGTTTGTTAATAAAAAAGAAAAATACCTTTTATGTATTGACAAATTTTTAAAATTTGCAGCAGCAGAGCCAATAAAAACAAAAACGTATGTATTATTAACGCACTTGCGAAAATATTTTCTTATATGAAAAAGCCCAAGAAAATAACACTTGACAATGAGAATGCATTTGTGTCCGAAACACTTAAAAACTTTTTAGAAAATAATGACATAAGCATACACTATTGTACAGCAAATAGACACACCGGCAATTCCGATGTGGAAAGACTTCATAGTAGTTTAAATGAACATATGAGGATCTTACAGCAACTTCAACAGTCAAATGAAGAAGATTTACCTATAAAACATGCTACTAAAGCACTCGAATCATATAATAACGTAATTCATCTAACTACTAAAGAAAAACCAATTGATGTGCATTTCAATAAAATCGACAACAAAATAATATATGAAAGAATAGAAAAAAATAAAATAAAAGTTTTGAATAAAATAAATCAAGGGAGGAAAGATAAAGAAATAGATGAAAATTTTATCAAGATAACCCAACCTGAAAAAATTAAAAACAAAATCACACCTAAACACAAAAAGGTAAAACTATTAAATAAATTAAATAAAAAATACACATTAGACTAAATATAAAAAGATACAAAATAGAATAGCAAGTTCAATTTCCAGTACGAAAAAAATTTACAAAAAACATAATTGATTCTAGATCCGATAAAGGTAAAGCATCAAACATGGCAACATATGATCCCACTTCACATCCTGATGATAGTGATACTAACAACCCTCAACCAAGTACAAGCGGAATTAGAAGTACTTGATCTAAATAAAGGAAATGGTTTTACTTTAATACAACTAGGAGAATACCTATTAATCAAAAATTATGATACAATTATCCATATAATAAATTTAACTGAGTATGAAAATAATATAGAAATTATGGAAAGAAATGTTAAAAGAATGCCAGAAGAAAATGACAGTATAAATAGGAAAATGTTAAAAATACGTAAGGAATTTGATGTCCTTATACCCCATCCTAAACAGAGTAGACAGAAAAGAGGATTATTCAACATTTTTGGCACAGGACTAAAATTTTTATTTGGTACCATGGATGATAACGATCGTCAAGATATCGAAGAACACTTAAAATTAATTGAAACAAACAGCCACAATGAAATAACAAATCTTAATAATCAAATAATAATTAACGACAAATTTAACAAACAAATAAAAATATTAACTGAAACTCTAAACAATGAAACTAACAATATAATAGAAAGACTTAATAATTTCATAGGTAGTTATGACTACGAAAAAGATATAGCTAAAATACAATATGAAATAAAATTAAGAGAGAACCTAGATTACCTAGATGAGGATATAGAAAAAATAAAAGAAATTATAATTACTTCAAGATAAGGAGTACTGAGCAGGGATATTTTAACATCAGAAGAAATAGATAAATACGGCATAAATATTAATAACTTGGAAGAACTTAACCTTATTTTAGCTTCATATAATACAAAT
Source organism: Baccha elongata (assembly GCA_951217065.1). Lineage (NCBI taxonomy): Eukaryota > Metazoa > Arthropoda > Insecta > Diptera > Syrphidae > Baccha > Baccha elongata. The sequence continues at coordinate 492,657 of CATNUY010000333.1, forward strand.
ATTATATTCATCATTAAAGTTCCCAAATATACAGACGAACTATACAAAAAAATATATGTTCAACCTATTCCAAATAAAGAAAACAATTCTCAACTAAAAATAAACAAAAAAATGTATTTAACCAAAGATCAAATTATCTATGACGATACAAAATATTTAAAAAAATTAAGTAAGATAAATGATGATTGTATTGAAAACATACTTAAGAAACCAATGCACTGTAAACTTGTGAAAAATGTAAACGAAGAAATATTAGAAATTGGAAATAATAATCTTATATTAACAAATGTAAAATTACAAGAAATATATCAAAATTGTTACAATCAAAAGATTATGATAGAAGGTAATTATCTTATTAAATTTCAAAATTGTAAAATTAAAATAAATAATCAAATGTATGAAAGAAAAAATTATAAACATGAACCTATTATACCAAATATCATTTCAGATATTAATTATACAAAAATTGAAGATTTAACGTTTCAAGAACTACAATTTGAAAATATAAATAATTTAAAAGAAATTAAAGAACTTAAATATAAACACAAAAAGTCAAGCTACACTATATATTCAATCATTGTAACCATATTTATCATTGGCACAATTTATGTTTATATAAAAATTAAAAATAGGAAGATTGTAAACAATGTAAATCTTCCAACGGTCACTTTCCGACCATTAGAAGAATCTAAGGGGGGAGGAGTTATGTCAGAGCCTCCTTGCGCGCCCCAAAACAAACAAACGCTTGAAACGCTTGACTTTTCATTTAATTAAAAATGTAATTTATGATCAAGTATACAAATGCGATCACAAGAAACCTTATCAATACTTTTTCCTCTGCAACTTGTGTACGAGAAACGATGCCCAAGCTTCCAATGTATGTAATAAAGATCTTGTGTCAGCATTTGTATACACAAAAAGATAATTAAATTTAAGAACATCATCCCTTTTTGTTTAGATTTCATCATATAAAGACAAATGATGAAATAGGTTTTTATCGATATGCAGACTTGCTGCATAAGCATATTTTTAGTATAAAAATGTTCGCTTGACCAGAGTCAAGTTTAGTTTTAGAAATGTAGTCTTTGACGACGTACAGCTCAAGATTTCCCCCGACCAACGGTAAGGGATCTGAAGCTTAAATAAAGACAAAATTAATGAAAAGTAAAAACGGTCTTTTTATTTAAAAGTAGTTGCCTTATTCTCTAAGAGAATAAGATGGTTAAATTTTTTTAACAAATTTCTAATTCAGAATTAAAAATTATATATATATAAGTTACGATTTTGCTTCTATTACGAGAATGGCGTGCTAAAATAGAGTACCAGCTGAAAATACAAGTGTGATCATAGCTTAGCGTGCATTTATGAACATATCCTTATTCGGGAGAATCCTGCCTCCATTCATGATCGAAATCCACCACAGCTCATGATTTTAAGGGGAAACGTAAAATAATCATGTTGCGTATTGCGTATTAAAAAACAATCTGTAATATTTGGAAGACATTTAAAAAACCTCCAGAAACATTTATAAAAATAATAATAATACAGCAAATACGGATAAATCAATATGCATTCTATATTTTAAACAAGATTCTTGACACTGGCATTTAATGTTTAAAATTCTTCTTTTCGAGTGGCATCAAGCGTAGCGATTCCTTTTGATTTCTGAGGAAAATCATTTTGTTGTTTTAAGAAAAATTTATTAATAAAAACAATTCAGAATTGTTTTTAAAATTATTATTTCAAATATTGATAGCATGTTTTATTATTATTTTGTTGCTAAATATTACAAAAAGACAAATGAAATTTACTAAAATAAAAGAAAAAAATTGAACTTTCTAAACAACAAAATCTACCTCGATTTGTTATTGGTCCACGTCACCAACTTCACACGTATTCATAGACGCGAAATGCAAAAAATCTAAACATTGGGTAACCGGAGGGACAGACGTAACTACAGACTTTTATCTTTATTAGATAATCTTTGGTCAGAAAACAACAAGTTATAACTCGAGTTGAATACACTGACATAATATGGTAATGGTGACGAGAGTGTTCATACAAGAAGTTGTGTATGTTTCGGTTCGTTCTGTTCTATGGGTTTCACCAACTCGGTTTGATTTCATAACTCGGTTTGACTCGAATCAGGTTTAACTCGAGTAAACTTGGTTTAATAATTCGAGTTAATACATCACTACTATTCATTGATTAGGTTGAGTAACCTCAAAGAGCCACAAGGTAGACAGCGTTCGACTATATTTTAATTCACCATAAGGGAAAAGAACACGTCGTACCCGACATGTTATCTCGAGGAGTTACAGTAGTGGCTGGAATTTCAGATGACGATTTGAACCCTTGGGTGGCCAAAATGATTTAAGCAGTTGAATCAAACCCGTTAGTTTATCCGTCCTGGAGAGCAGATAGTGGTAAACTTTTTAAATTTGTAAAAGCCAAACATGTAATAGTTCATCAAAGGAACGAAGAATGGAAAATTTTTGTAGGTTGAAAAGATAGATTAGATTTCATAGAGAGTGTCATGATAGCCCATTGGCTGGACACATGGGGGTTAGAAAAACGTTCGCAAGAGTAGCCGCCAAATATTATTGGCCAAAAATTAGAGCAGATGTAGCTAAGTATGTTAGAAAATGTAGTACGTGTCAGCAAGTGAAACCAATTAACGATAAGCCAGCCGGTCTTATGACTGAAAGAAAAGGTGTTTCTTCTCCGTGGGAGATGATTAGTGTGTATTTAGTGGGTCCATTACACAAGTCAAGTAGAGGTTATATTTATATCCTCACAGTAGTAGATTATTTAACTAAATTTCCATTATTATTTGCATTGAGATCTGCAACTACAAAGGCAGTGCGCAAGGAGTTAGATGACAACGCTTTTCTGTTGTTTGGTGTATTAGCATCAAAAAAATCGTCAGTAGCCTACAACCTCAGGAGGAGAGATGTTCAATATCTCCCAAATGTTGTTGTATGGCGAAGGAATTTTGTCCTTTCGGACGCTGAAAATTATTATGCGGCAAAGTTGGCACCAAAGTTTGTGGGCCCTTTTAAAATTAGAAAAAAATTGTCCCCTTGAGTAACATGTTTTTTAATAAAAATATTTATTTATATAAAAAACATTTTGTTTTTATTTCAATTATAATTTATTTTTCAATTTTTTAACATAAATAACTTTAAACTCTAAATTTCTCTTTAACTATAATTTTATTTAAGTGTGTTTGTTTTGACGATCTTCTCTAGACTGTTTGACGATCTTCTCTAGACTGAGTCTTTGATCATCTTTTTTTCTATTCCTGCACAAGCAAACTTCCTTCTAAAAAAAATCTACAAAAACAATTCGCGTGGTCGCTGCAAAATTACATAGCGACACCAAAAAGTACAAAAACAAAAATGGGACAGTAACCGCACACATCATAGCAACATCTGTAACGACCTATTTTAAAGCAATCATTTCTTAGTCGGCTTTTGGGCTTATGTACTTACAATTTACAGGTGCCATGCATGTGCTCAGCAACTTCATCTTAAACGTGTTAAACAATGTCACACTACAACGTGTTCGAGATCATTGTTTGTATATAAACGTATACACGTATTTGCAGAGAAATGTTGCAGAGAACATAGCTTCATGGCAATGTTGCACGCAACATGTAACTCCTCCCGCCGTAGAATGAACAAAATGTATTAAATACGTGAATGTTCATCTGGTGTTTTTTTTATATGTTTAAATAGTTACTCTGTTCACTATGACGTATGCGTGTTTTTTCATTGTTTATCTTTTGACTCTTTTATTCACGACATTATGACTAATTTTGAAGTTCGCTTATGCAATTGTACAATGTTTATTATTATTATTTTTTTTTTTTTTTAATAATATTATTGATAATAATTGGAAATAACTAATCCTACTCTTTTATATAATATACATACATGTTTATTTGAGTTATAAAGTTATTAATTAACTGATTGTTTGTTTTTTGTTTTATTTTGTTTTAATAAATTTAAATGTATAACAAGTTATTTTATTTATACTTTTGTGTAATTTATGATAAGGGTTTGTTTTCAAAAAAAAAATATATAAAATTTTCTGAAATAATTGTGAATAAGATAACAAACAAAAATATGTATTTATAATGTGTACGTATTTACATTTAATGTATTAAATGACGTACATTTTGTCTTATAGGCTAAAAATAATGCATAATGAATATAATTTTTTATAATGTGCTAAACATATTTTATAATGTGCTTATTTGAAAATCAAGTCTCTTATTGATTTAACAAATCTTTTTTTATTTTATTTTTATTTCTATTAGAGTAGTCTCTGCCTGTGGTTTTTGAGTCAAATTTAATGTTTTTTATTGAGCTTTGATACTTGTATTTTCGTTTAATTATTTGTCTGTTGCGTTTGTGTCCACATTTGTCTCTAAAGTAATTTTGCCTTTATGTTTGACGTCTTTTATAACATACCGGGGTAAATGCTTAATATTATGAAATCCTAAATTTTTAACTAATTCTCGTTTACCATGAGCTGGGGGATCTACATTTAATTTGCTACCGTGCTACATTTAATTTGTCAATTTGCTTTATTTTTAAAGCATGAACTCTTTTTCTTAAATTTTGCCAATCTGTTTGACTAAGACTAGAATGAAGAAGGTCATTGGGCTTAAACTTTGTTGTAGTGTGGATGGTATCATTATATATTTCGACTGCTTTAAAAGCTAAAGTTTTGTTGTCAGTATTTTTGTATTCTGGATTCAATTTAAAAAGGCGAATGTGCTCATTGAGTGTCAAATGAAACCTTTCTAAGATAGAATTACCTGTGTGAGTGTTCGGAGACGTAAAGTGGTATTGAATATATTCTTTGTCCAAATAATTTTTTATGTAAGCCGTATTAAACTCGTTATCAGATATAATTTTTTTTGGTTTGCCAAAAAGTGAAAACCTGTGTTGTAAAAGTCCAACAATTGTTACAGAATTTCTGTCTGTTAGGAAATGAATAGATACGTGCTTTGTAAGCTTATCGATACAAGTTAAAAACATACAGTTTTTATTTAAGAACCATATATCGATGTGTACTGTCTCATTAGGTTTATAAGGAGTTTCTGTTATCATTAATTTTGGTTTAATCGGATTTTTGTCATACTTACACATATTGCATAATATACAGTTGTTAACGAATTTGTGGACTTCTAATCTAAGGTTCGGATAGTAGAATGTGTTTTTCAAATCTATAAAGGTCTCTCCAATACCTCTATGATTTTTATTGAGATGAGCTTTTTCGATTAATTCCATGAGATTTTCGAGGCAAGTAATGTCTTTCAGAAATTTTGTGCACCTGAGAAATTTCATGGTTGGCGAATTAGAGAAGTATTTTACCACAGTTTTTTGAAACTTTAAAAATATGTCATCGTTTTCACAGAATATTCCTACTACACCTTTAACCGGAAATAATTGCCTCAAAATTTGAAGCACATATTCCTCATCATATTCTTTTGATGAAACGACGGCTCTTCTTTTTTTTTTTGTAGAGAAATTTGTTTGTATAGGCGTTAGAATTGCTCCTTTGAATAACCAGCTGATTTTTGTATATGTTTAATGGAGTTTCTGTTATATAAATATGGTCGTCCACATTTTCAACACCACTATGTATTGTAGCCAAGGTAGATCAAATTTCTTCTTGATCTAAATTGTTAAGCTCAATACGGCTTAGAAAATCAGCAACGTTGTTTTCTTTACTTTTAATGAACTCGATGTCAAAATCAAATTCATTGAGCTTAATTTTCCATCGCTGCAATTTAGAGTTTGGTTCTTTTAATGAACTAAGCCAAACTAGCGGTCGATTATCTGTCTGCACTTTAAACTTACGACCATACAAATATGGCCTAAAATGTTTTGTGGCCCAAACTATTGACAACAGTTCTTTTTCGATCGTACTATATTGTGTTTCATGACTGTTGAGGGTTCTTGAGGCAAACGCAATTGGATGATGGGTTTGCGAAAGCACTGCACCTAATGCTCCATTGCTAGCATCAGTAGTCAGTGTAAATACTTTTTGGAAATCAGGGTATGCTAGAATAGGGCAAGTACATATAAGTTCTTTAAGTTTATTAAAGGACTCAATGTACTCCCTATTCTGAATATTTATTTTATTGCCCTTCTTTAGAAAATTTGTCATCGGAAGAGCTACTTTTGAGTAGTCCTTGATGAATTTTCTATAAAATCCAGTGACTCCTAAGAAGGATTTTATTTGTTTACTTGTACGTGGTATTTGTATGTCCATAATTGTTTTGATTTTATTTGGATTCGGCTTAATGCCTTCATCCGAGATAATGTGACCTAAGTACTCTGTTTCTTTTTTAAAAAAACTGCATTTATCAATTTGCACTTTCAAATTAAATTCTTAAATTCTTTTGAAAATTTTGTTAAGTGCATCTATGTGCTCTTGAAGTGAGGTGGAGAAAATCAGTATGTCATCTAGATGTACAACGCAAATTTTGTTAACATAGTCAGCTAGAATTTCATTTATCATTCTTTGAAAAGACGAAGGAGCATTTTTCAGTCCGAATGGCATCCTTGTAAACTCAAAATGACCATTCGTAGAGGAGAAAGCCGTTTTGTGCCTATCCTACTTTGCAACGGAAATGTGGTGGAACCCTTTTGCCAAGTCCAATGTCGATAAGTATTGGGCGTTACCTAGCTTCGAAAAAATATCCTCAATATTGGGGATAGGAAATCTATCGTCTATTGTCACATTATTCAGTTTCCTATAAACGATAACAATGCGCCATTTTTTCTGGCCAGAGTTATCTACCTTTTTGGGTACAACCCAAATAGGAGCATTATATGGACTTGAAGATTTGACAATGATTCCTGAACTTAGCATTTCAGCTATCTGCCTATCTACTTCAGCCTTGTGTGCTTCAGGATACCGATAGTTTTTTGAAAATACGGGCACATCATGGTTTGTTGGAATTTTGTGACTATATTCTGTAACCGCTGATAGAACGTCACCTTCAAGAAAAAAGACCTTACTAAATTTTTGAATCGTTGCCGACAAATGCTTGAGTTCCTCTTTATTAATGTTTTCAAGTTTCAATTTATTCATAAGTTTATCTAAATTAGGTTTTTGAAAATTGATATCAAAAACATTCTCGTTCAATTCATTTATTTCTTCTATTGAAGAACTTTCCTGCGAGTTGTCGAAGATCAAAGGTAGAGTGACTTCTTTAGTTATCAATTGTAGTTTATCAAAATCGAGTTTGGCTTGTAATGGCTTTAGAACATTACATCCAATAATACCATCATATTCTCCATTCAAATCTGCTTCTAACATTTCTAGCTTAGTCAAGGTTCTTTTAAATTCTTTAAATAACGGGATTGTGATTTTCGAATTTATTACAGTTTGGGAGTTGATAGATTTGAGTATCACAGGCTTTTCGAGATCCGATTTGAAGGACTCGTGAAATAAATTTTTCTGAATCAAGGAAGTTCCTGCTCCAGAATCGATAAGTAACTTTAGGGGAATTGAACTAGTCTGAACTATTATGCAGGGAAGAGCTCGGGGGTGGTTGATGGAAAATTTTGATATCTCGAATTGTGTAAGGTTTCTTCAGTATCTGAATTATTTAAGGATTGATTTTGGGTTTGAAAATGCTCTACGTCCATTGATTGGTGGGTTTTTCTTGACAACCCTGATGTAGGAGCTTCTTGTCTATTTAAGTTGGAATTATTTCTATTATGGCCTGAATAGTTACCATTAGGAATTTGTTTATAATTATTTTGAAAGCTATTGGAGTTCTGTGGACTATAACTATAATTCTGTTGACGGTTTGGCTGAAAAGTTTGAAGATTTGAATTTTGATAATTTCCGAAATTGGTATTCTGATTTATTCTATTGTTCGATATATTTGGTTGGTTGTTTCTACTATAATTATTTGTTTGTCTGTAAGGGTTGAATGAGCTCAAAAAATTGTCAGTTTCTAATAATATTGCTTTTGCTTCTTGAAAATTTTTTGGGTTCCTAGCTTGCAAAATGAATTTAGGATTGCCAGGTAATTTATTTATAAAAAGTTTTAGCGTCATTTCTTCATTTTGATCCCTATTGTACCAAACAGGAATATCCTGACAATTTGAAAGACTTGATTTTGTATTTAGTTGGGTTAACAGATTCTGAGTTTTTTCAAACAAATCCTCTACGGAATTATTAAATTTTAACATTTTAATTTTATTTATAATATTTTCAAAACTTTCATTAATTCCACAATTTGACTGTAAGACTAGTTTAATCTCCGGCCACGTGGCTGGCTCATTATTATTTATTAAGACTGTGTTTGCAAAACCTTTAATTTTTTGTCTAATTTTTATTTCTACTAAACCTTTTGATAATTCATCTAAGTTTCCAGTATGGTTATATATATAGTCTACATGTCTTATAAATAAGTTCAAATCTTCAGCTTAGCCAGTGAATTCCTGGATGTCTTTAATTAATGATAAGAAATCCATACCTTCTTCTTTAAAGAGATGCTGTTTTTAGATTTTACAGTTGATTCCGCTTCGAAGTAAAGCTTGTTGATTTTGTAACTGTATGTATGTATTGCTTATTACACTTTTTTTTTACAGTTTATTTTTTTTTTGAAGTCTTTTAATTTTAAAACTTAAAGATTTGCATGTATAAATATATATATACCTGTTTCTTATTTCAATTTTTTTTTTTTTTTTTTAGTTTATAATATGTTTTTGATTTTAAAGCATTTTGTTTTAACAGTTGTGGCTATGACCGACTGCGCCAGTAACATGTTTTTTAATAAAAATATTTATTTATATAAAAAACATTTTGTTTTTATTTCAATTTTAATTTATTTTTCAATTTTTTAACATAAATAACTTTAAACTCTAAATTTCTCTTTAACTATAATTTTATTTAAGTGTGTTTGTTTTGACGATCTTCTCTAGACTGAGTCTTTGATCATCTTTTTTGCTATTCCTGCACAAGCAAACTTCCTTCTAAAAAAAATCTACAAAAACAATTCGCGTGGTCGCTGCAAAATGACATAGCGACACCAAAAAGTACAAAAACAAAAATGGGACGGTAACCGCACACAGCATAGCAACATCTGTAACGACCTATTTTAAAGCAATCATTTCTTAGTCGGCTTTTGGGCTTATGTACTTACAATTTACAGGTGCCATGCATGTGCTCAGCAACTTCATCTTAAACGTGTTAAACAATGTCACACTACAACGTGTTCGAGATCATTGTTGGTATATAAACGTATACACGTATTTGCAGAGAAATGTTGCAGAGAACATAGCTTCATGGCAATGTTGCACGCAACATGTAACTCTTGGACATAAGATGAAAATGTTAAAGATCGTGACACTTGGCACACTAAAGATCTTTAACCATTCACTTCATTGTCCGAAAATGATTGAGTCTAAAAACTCCCTATTAAAGTGAAATTTTTTTTTTTTTTTTGTAATTTAAAATTTTAATTTTGTTTTTTTGTTTTTGTTTGAAAGACTGCCATAACTGGCCTAATGGGATTCATTACTTTGTTTGTGTTGTTTTACCAGATCGAGTCGTAGGAAAAAACTTACTTTTCTTTAAAAGTAAGACATTTCCAAGGAGGAAAGGGTGGGATTTGTTAAGGTAAAATACTGTTCTTTACATCTCAGTCTCATTCCTCATTACTGCATCACTTCCTACTATTTTTTATCGTCTCAGGTGTTTCGTTCAATCTACTGAGAGAGAGAGCAGAGCAACCATGGTCCATCAGACATCGGTACTCTCTCTTACCTTTTTGAAGAAACAGATCTTCGGATGTCAAGCGATTTAAGTAATGATTTAGTGAGCCAAAAACCAATATATTAGTTGGACGTACTACAGTAACATAGATATAAAAGGCTGAAGTTACTCTCGGAAACCATAACCCTTACCTAGCCAGAGAACGCTATCTGCTAGGCCCGTTTCCCCAAATCTGAACAGAAGTCCACCGAAGTATAGTTAAAATCACAAACAGGAGATATAGCTGCCATATTTTCCTTCAAGGAATTGAGCATTTTATTTTGTCTGCCTTGAATTTTTTTGAATATTAGTTTTTATTAGTTTTGAGGGGAAAAATGATTGTAAGTCGAAATTAGACTTTTCAACATTCAATAAATTTTCTTTTCATAAACATTTGGGAATATGGGCTGAATGAATTCATCGAATAGCTTTTCACTGTAAGAAGATCAGTGGCCGGCGAATTCGATGATAAATCATTTAGCTTGGGTGTTATATGGGAATAAGCAGGACCACTGAATTTCGATGACGACAGCACATATTAGCAAATTATGCTATGTGATTGCTGTATTATCTCTTCATCGAGATTAGCGGCCACTGATTGGCCGAAACCATTGGGGACTACAGAAAAGAAGATGCCTTCCAAACATGGTAAAAGTTTGGAAGGACATTTCTTGAGTGATCATCAAACGATATAGAGGTTTGAATAATTTGAAAAGAAAAGTAATTGAAAGTTTGAAAAGTTTACTTTTGAAATTAGAGTATATAATTAATTTAGTAGTTGTGTTTAATGGGATTTGTTTATTAAAATAGTTTAAAGTTGGAAAAGGTTTCAAGGCAGAAAAGGAAACATGAAAAAGAAGGAGAATATTGGCAGTACATTTTGCGTAGATAAGTACCTACATAGTGATTATTTTTATTTGTCATTATTTTAGTCATTTTATTTCACTTTGGCTCTTCACCGTCGGTTCCGCTTCAAAGGTTTTGAATTTCCTTGTAAAAATAAAATTCTTGGCGCCTAACCCCTCATTGACGTTTTTATTTACGGCTTTGTAGCTTTGATATTCAATAGAATATAAAAGTAAGTACCTACCTGTTGAATTGTTATCGTTTATTTAGTTTTTTTTATTATCAATCATTTTATCGATTAAATAATTCGCGAACCTACGACCAGCTGAGCTAGGCTGAGGAAGCAGCATCATCTTTGCTGCTGGTTAAAATTTTGTATTCGCCCGTGTTGTTTATCATAAAACAAGAAAAAACATTTTTTTCTTTTCGCATCAATTGCCTACTTTTTTTTGTAATTGTTTTAGTTTAGTCTTTGTCGTCGCGGTCGTGTGTACCATTTGAATATTCTATTTATTGTTCGCGTTTATAAATTAATAGTTTAAATAACTTAATAAATATAGTAATATTAATAATAGTAATCCTCGTTTTGTATTTTGTTCAATCGTCGTCGTGCTGGAAAATTTGTAACATGGTTACTAACCGAAGTCAACTCATCTTCGTGCGTTATAAAGTTTCTTCCGAGACTGAGAGACAATTGAGGACAAGTCATTGATTTTGAACCAGGATATAGTATCTATTTTACCACATCCGGCACATCCTAAAGTAATTTCTTGTGGCAAAGCTAAATATATGTTTGCAGTGAATTTATCAAACTATGATAATCACTTATATATTTTACACTTCAAACCGTATTTTAAGTCAATAAAAATATAATACTTTTGAATGTATTTATCGTTTTTGCTAATTATAAACCTAGATTTCCATACTTGACTTTGGTTCATTTGCTCATTCTCTTCATAAATCTACAACATAACTAGGTTAAACTTATGTACACCATAAATTATTCTGCGTTGTTACAAAAAAATTATGTTCTACTTAGCTATGATTAAGTTTCATGATAGAACTCTCAGTTGAACTGTCAATTTGGCACGAGTCAAATTTGTTTTATTATTTTTATTTCTTTGCTCTATTATTTGAAGCTTAACAAATATTTTTGGTGTTCTTTTCCTATTTTTATTAAAATTGTTAAATCCAATTGTTTTTTCTAAATTCCAATTCTAAATTCATCCTAAAAGTTACGTTCTATTATTTTGTGTTTGTGTCTTCGATTTTTTCTGCAGAGCATCAACTTCATCTGGGAAAGCATCCGCTTGAATTTTACGAAACATCCAGCTATGTGTTTGCTTTTATTCTTTTGGCGTTATAAATGTTTCTTTATTAACCAACTTCTTTCGCAGGATATCCTTGAAACGCAGAAGAAAAACCATTACTGTCACCGAATACATCCACCTAGCTCGAAATCTTGCTTTCAGCTCTTCGTAGACACCATACGATATTATTTTTTTTCTTGTTGTGCAATAAGATGCTGTTGGAGTGGCCGATTTCAACTTCATTTTTGCCGACTTCTGACTTCCCTGGTGTAACTGGCTTGTGATTATTTTTATTTTTTATTTTTAGATGCATTATTATTATATCAAATCCACGGGAGACCTAAAAAACTCAGATCCACGGAACCATCTTGATGACGCAACTCCTAGAGATGGATCACTCCACCTTGTAGCATCGTCTGCTGCATTCTCATTTGTTCTAACAAGAAACCATTGTCGTGTAGATGTTGTGCCAAGGATCTCGCCCACCCGTACGGATACGAAGGCTGGAAACTTAAACTTTGTAGAACAAATCCAAGAAAAAACGGTCTTTCAATCCGAAAGAAACATTGTTTCTCCAAGAGTAGCAGCTAACCGCACACCGAGAACAGCTGCTTGCAATTCCAGTCTTGGAATAGATAATTTTTTGACCGGTGAAATAGATAATTTTTTGACCGGAGAAACTTCAACATTGCTGTCTTTTTCAAACCTTAAGTAAGCAACTGCGGCGAAAGCTTTTTCAGATGCATCGACGAAAACAATCAGGTTCACGTTGCCGTTGGGGTGGTGAGGATTATAAAAAACACGTATCTTTGTGGAATTTCTTTACTTTCGATATTTTTTAATGCCAGTATAATTTGCAACCAATAAGAATTCAACTCTTTTGAAATGTCTTCATCCCATTCGAATCCTTCTCGCCAAACCTTTGCAAAACAATACGCCCACGAATTATAAAATAGGACATCAAACCTAGAGGATCAAAAATTCGCATTATAGTTCGTAACATCACACGCTTAGTAATTTTCGTATCAAAAATCAGCATCGCTTCAATAGACTCAATATCCGCCACCTTGTGTGTAAATAGGTCAGAAGATGGCTTCCAGTACATACCAAGAATCTTGGACACCATCGACTTACACTCATTTGTATCTATTTTAACCAGTTTGGCATTCACATAATCTTCTGGAACTTCACGAAGCACTTCTTGAATTTTATATTGGATCCCAACTAAATCGAAGTTCATCGTTTTACAAATGTGAATGGCATCTCGCGTGACTCTGATAGCCTCCTCAGCTGAATCATGACTATTAAAATAATCATCTACATACGTACACTTTGTAAAACCGTCGACAGCTTCTGGATATTCTTCGCGGTAAAGTTCAGCATGGTGATTCTTTACGAACTGAGAGCTGGTGGAGAGCATCTGGAACCGAAAATCATTACTTGCATAATATAAACTGTGGGCACCTTTAAACTATCTCCATCTCTCCATAAAACGTTAGCGAATACCAGACCTTTGGCCAATTTTTGTTTAGCTCCTCGACAGAAGCAATTCCCTTTGACAACAACTCCTTCATATGACTACTTTTCCATTCCAACAACTGAGGTTTTTTTTAAGGACTTTTCCAAACTTTCCAGTCGGTTTAGTGCCATAGGATAACTGTCTGGCAGTTGAATATCACATTTGGACCAAAGTAAACTGACCTCGTAAGAATCACCAACCCGCTGTAGAGAACGTTCAATGACATTTATTGCTCGACTGACGTCACGAATAATCAAGTCACCTTTAGGCACTATAACACCAAAATCCTCTGTGGTAAAGTGCAATCTGACTAGATCATGCAATTGGTCTTCGTTTTTTATAGCATCGTGGAACAAAATGTGCATTGACGGCCTTACAGCGTTCTTTGGGTGTTTGTTGCTAAATAAATAATTAAGCCTAATAATGTTTTAATTGCGCACGGTTGATCGTCTTTACCATGACGCTGCCCTCTACCCCATACTAAACTTGCTTGATCCAAGCCGATGAGAATCTTTGCCTTAGCATTGAGCACATCCTTCAGTGGGAGCCCTCGCAAATGTGGGTACAGCTACTGCAACTCGGCAACATTGACTTAGCTCTAAATTCTTCACTGTGTACACATTCTTAAATATATGTTGTTTGTGGTTGTTTACACAAGACACAGAAAGCGATGTGCGTATGGAATCTTCATGACGTGAAACTCCTTTTGTCCACTGGAAAGTGAGGCGCTCAGGCTTACCTGCAAGTCCAAGTTCATCAAAAATGTCTCTTTCCACCATTGACAACGACGATCCGTCATCTAGGAAGGCAAACGTGTCAAAAAATCTCTTATCTGCTCCATTTATTTTAACTGGCACAATTTTAAACAAAACCGATGAGTTAAACCCATCAAATGAAGAGTGGATGTGTGGTTGTGAAACAAAAGGTTGAGCGGCAGCATTCAAACTCAAAAACGGTGGGTGTAATATTGGATGATGTCGATGATCGCATCCGCCTACCCTAAAAGTTGTCCTTTGCCGATATAACTTCGAAGAGTGCTTGACAGGGTCCAAGCAGGAGAAACATACTTGTTTGCTTTAATAAAGCTTTAAACTCAGCGCACTGCTCCAAACTGTGTTGATTGCTATTACATTTTACGCAATTACCTGAAGCAGCATCTGGTACAACTGGTTGATGGGTCAGAACACGTCCAGACACCCTTTGCATTTTTTGTAATCCTTTCACATCGGAAGAATACGTTTGCTTAATGAGATCCAGTGGTAGATTGACAAGCTTCTCAGTGACGAAATCGTTGTGTGGAAAACTTCCTCAAAGTACGGCCATTCTCGTTTGTCTTCGCCTGAAAAGGTAGGTAGCTCTTGAATATAACTTCTATTTAATATGGTGAGTAGACTGAATATGTCAGCATCACGAAAAGAAGAAGACTCATGTGTACTTTGATCTCGTTCCGGTATGTTGCTGTGTGATGTCGACTGCTGATGCTGCACAATATTTTCCATTAAAGATTTGTGATTCACCTGGATTCTCTTAATCATTTACAACCTATCAGGAAGCTTGTTTGGTGGGGAGGAAAGTAGACTGTCTGCACGTTCTCCATGGCTATCAGTTTCCGATGCAGTTTTAGCAAGCCTTAATTTCAAGTCATCCATCTCTTTACGAAGTGGTACAATTTCACTATCTTTTTGCAATTCGGGCGCTTGAGCAACAGCAACAACTTCAATCAACATATTCACAGAATCACCTAAATCCTTGCCTCCCCAACTACCTGGCTCTTCAACAACATCAATCTGCTCCGTATCATCATAACGAAATTCGCAGTTATCTTCGTCACAATACCATGAAGAGGTAGAATCGTGCTAAGTTGGATCAAATTTAGCACATGTATAATGCCATCATCTCTTGCATTTGTCACAAGCAACCATGTTATAGTCATCAGCTTTTCGAGAGTACAACTGTGTTTTCTGCCAACCATACTGCAGAGACTCCAGTAGCCACCAATATAAACAATAAAATAAAATTATATTGCTACAAGAAATTTGCTTCCCCGTTTCGTGAAAAAGGAGGATAAATATTGGTGAACACTTTCTTTATATTTTCAAATTCAAATCCAATTAAAGAATTAAATTTTATTTTCTGTAAAATAAATTACTTAAGTTTTAATAAACAACTGTATTTTTAATAATAGGCACTTACACTCCTAGCGAAACTTTGTTTTATTCACAAAATTCACTCTAGAACGTTAACTTCAATAAATGTAATTAATTAAATTAGCTGGTAATCTGGTATATTAAAGATCAAGCTTAACTTTAATAATTAAACAATTTAATTAGCTGAAGTAACCAAAGACTAAAGCTAAACTTTAATTTACCACACTTTTTAAATAACAATTTCAAATCTACTTTTTCTTCTCAAAATTCAACTGACGGGCTCCTTTTACTTCTAACTTTTAACATAGTTGCCGTTTTTCCATTTAAAGAACTTTAATTTTTGTATAAGGACAACTATAAATAAATGACTAATCAACATTACATACAAAATAAGCCATCTGCTTGATGGCTCGACGACAGGTAGTGTTGCTCTGTCATAAATCCATACCCCTTCTGAAAAAGATAGATTTTAAAGTCTACGTTGGTACAAACGGATGCAAGCTTAGGCTTATAGCAAATCATACAAAAAAAAACAAATAGAAAGGAGGCGGTGAAAAACTAAAATGAAGTTTATATGTTATGCGCCAAAAGTTAGAAATGAAATACACATGTAATGTTATAAACTTTTATTGATGTGAATCCCGTCGAGTTTTACTTAAGACTAAAATACATGTTAGATTCTATTATACAGGGTATGTACATTCGTATCTTTTTTACTCTAACACATATTATAAGTGTTCAAGATACATAACCTCATGCGATATGAGATTCTTTTAAGAACTTATCTCTATTTGATGAAGTGCTATGCAATAAATTTATCATAACAAAAATTAAGTGGAATTTAATGTGACACATTTTTGTGGTCACTCAGAAAGAAAAGCAAATGATTTAAAAGTATCAGATTTCAATAAACAAATCTGATGTGGATGCTGGTTTCCAATTAGGAAGATAAGATTATGATGACTCGCAATTATAGTGACTTGTGTATAATTATTATTAATAGTTTAAAGATATGAAGATATGCATAACACCTCCCCCTTTAAAAAATTTATTCCAAAAGTACCCGTAGTATAACTTAATTCTTCTTTACCAAATGCTTCATATAAACTATGAGCTCATTCATTTAAAGGGATCGATAAATCTTTCAAAATCTGAACATTTCTTACATTAAGTTTTCCAATTTTTTCATGATTTTTATTGTTATATGGAGAAATATTTTTACAGAAATCATTCAAATAAAAATGGTATTTATCATTGTTTGTTTCCGTTATGGAAATATTATTTGTAACTTTGTAAGTATTATCTGAATGAAATTCACAATTAGGTTCGAACATTATAGTTCCAATGTCATATAGATATTTTTTTGTCGTTTCGTTTAAACATTTTTCTTCAAAGGTTGTTTCTTTACTTAAAACATATATATATAAATGTTCACCAATTTCGTGAAATAACTCTATTTCATATGGTAATTTGTTAAATTTACAATCGTTTGTTTGTTTTCTGACAAAAATATCTTTAATACAATTTGGAGTTTTACGAACATTATTTGTAATTAATTTGTCACAAATATAATACGATTTTATTTTTTTACATTTTTCAGGTATAAAGAAAGTGGTAAAAGCATTATATTCAATGTTTATTAGAAAATATTTTTCGTTTTCATTTAACATATAAAACTGTTTGTCTCTTAAAATAGGAATATTTACAATTTCATAAGTCTCAAATCTTACATTTGATATAATAGGTATCTCTATTATAATTTTTATTTCTTTGTTTTTTAAATAACATTTAATAATAGATTCTGAAATTATTTCATTATAGTTTTCTATGTTTGGTTCATATAGTAAATTTTCTTTTTGTTCATGATTATTTAGGATTTCTATTAACTTACTTGGTTCAAAACTATCGGATGTAAGATTTTAACTTTTAGTAATAAAATTGCTTGTAAAATTATATCTGTTTCAATATCTAGTTCCATTGTTTTATCTAAAATATTTGATTTTATTTCTTCAAATAGCATTAGTAGATTGTTTTTATTTTCGAAATGATCTTTGTTTATTTTATCAATAATCTCGTTAATTTTTCTTGTTGGTGATAACTTTCTTGCAAAATTTTATTCTGTTTATTCAGACTCTTCATTATCTGTATATTAGCAATTTGGATTTCAACTATTTTGTCATTGAAATTTTTAAGCTTAGATGTAAAGAAACTCCTTGTTTAAATTTATTACAATCTTGAGAATAATCAATAAATATATTATTTAATGACTCTGAATTTGTTTGTATAAGCGAAATGGTATTTTCCAAATCTTGTATATTAATTGTGTTTACAATTATTACTTGTGCGTCTTTGGTATATGTTGCTTCTATGTGTTTATAATAAATGCCGCTCGACTCAAATTTTCTGAATATAACGCTTTGAGCGTATATGATTTGTAAAATCAATCTGAAATTGTTAAGTTTCTCTTGTTGAAAAGTGTTTTATTTTACTTTTATTGTATTTAATATATTGGTTATTCCTTTTTATAACTACAGAATCTCCAACTAATTTTAGAATCTTAAAAGGTCCTGAGAATTTTTCTCCGAACTTATCTCTTTTATCATTTTCTACTAAAACTAGATCTTTCACTTTAAAGTCCTTAATTTGTGTACCTAATCTTTTATCGTATCTCTATTTAGATTCTAATTTATTCTTGAGTTGTGTTTCTTTTACCTGTTGTTGTATCCTACATAATTTTAATTGGAGTTCCTGGGTATAGTCTATGTTTGTTTTGTATTTCAAGCTTCCAAAATCTCTAGGTGGATTTGCTTTTCTATCAAATAAAATTTCATAGGGTGTAAAACCTGTGCTACAATGTTTTGAAGTATTATAGCAAAAAGAAGCGTATTGAAGTAATTTAGAGTACTCTGGTGTAGTTCTATCTTTTTTCATTGTACTGAGATATTCTCCTAACCTAGCATGTGCTCTTTCTGCAGACCCATTACTTTGAGGAAGGCACTACTTGTTCTCAAATGCTTTATTTTAAATAGTTTACAAAGGTTTTTCATAACTTCATTAATAAATTCACCCCCATTATCCGTTAAAATAATTTTTGGGATACCAAAATATAGTATCCAATGGTCTGTGAATGCTCTGGCTATGGTTTCGCTTTTCTTGTCTTCTATTGGAATAAACTTAATGTATTTGCTAAGATCATCCTGTATTGTCAAACTGTATAAAGTTTTATTTCCTTCTTTATATGGGCCAGTTAAGTCCAAATCTACCTTTTCTAATGCGTAATTAGCAGTAGACGTACTCAATTACGCATTTATTTAAACCTTTCCAATTAAATCTATATCTGATTCGAGCTATTGTTACTTTTTGTCCTCCATGACCTCCTAAAAAGCTTTCATGGTTTTCTTTTATGATTGATTTGCATTCTTCCAAATCGTTAATAATTTTAGTTTCTGATATATCATTGCATTCATCTTCTGAAACATTATCAGATATTTTTCTCTCACGTATTATACTTTTATTTAATCCTTCTCTAACACACTTACTAGTGCTTGGTCTATCTAACTCACATTCCTTTTCATAGATTTTTCTAAGAACATCTTCATCTTCTTTATCGGAAGAGTCCTTACTAAAAATTTCTTCAATTAATTCGTTGGTTTTTTGTCATCTCTAGTCATTACTGGAAATGTATTTTTTTTCATTTTCTATTTCTACTTTATATATATTTCTGCCTAATTCGTCGGCTACGACATTATCTACTCCTTTCTTGTATTGTATAGAGTATTCGTACTCCTCTAATTTTAATCTCCATCTTACTAGACGACTCCCTGGGTCTTTGACGTTAAACAACCATGTCAAAGGACGAAGATCTGTTTTTATTTTAAATTTCTGTCCATATATGCATGGTCTGAATTGTTGAATAGCCCAAACTATAGCTAGACATTCCTTTTCTGTGGTACTGTAATTTTGTTCGGCTTTAATCAAACTTCTACTTATAAAATGTATTGGTAGATCTTTTCCATCTTGTTCTTGTGATAGAACGGCTCCAAGACCTTTAAAACTAGCGTCTGTTGTTATAATAAACTCTTTTTGTAATCCGGATAACGTAGTATTGTAAAATCTTTAAGTTTTTGTTTGAGTTCTTCAAAACTCTTGTTCTGATCGTTTCCCCACTTAAAAACTAAATTCTTCTTTAATAACAAATGCAATGGAGCGGCTATAGTACTAAAATTTGGTATAAACTTTCTATAATACACTATCATTCCTAGAAAACTCCGTACTAGTTTTTGGTTTTCAGGTTTTTGTAACTTGTCTATTGTGTCTACTTTCTTTAAATCGGGTAATAATCCTTCATTTGTTATTAAATGTCCTAAGTAAGTATTCTACTTCCTTTTTTTATAAACTCGGATTTACTTAATTGAACTTTCAAATTAGCTTGTCTCAAACGTTGAAGAACTAACTTTAATCTTTGATTATGTTGTTCCAAGGATTCTCCAAATATAACTATGTCAAGGTAGACAAAACATTCTCTTCCTTGCAACCCATCAAGAACTGTATTCATCATGCGTTGAAAGCATGCAGGTGCATTCTTAAGACCAAATGGCATTCTAAGAAATTCAAAGTGACCATAAGGTGTAGAAAAGGCTGTTTTTTCGATGCTTTCTTTACTTAAAGGGATTTGATGAAATCCGGACGTTAAGTCGAGTGTCGTAAAGAATTTTGCATTACCAAGTTTGTCAAGTATTTCTTGAATATTTGGAATCGGATAATTCTCACTTATTGTTATTTCATTTAGTTTTCTAAAATCAATAACCATTCTCCATTTTGTTTCCCCACTTGCATCTTGTTTTTTTGGTACAACCCAAAGTGGACTTGACCATGGTGAGTTACTATGCCGAATAATATTTGCCTTTAACAGTTTTTGAGTTTGAAGATTTACTTCTTCTTCATGTACTCTAGAATATCTATAGGTTTTCGTATTCACCGGTGAGTCGTGAATTGTTCTTATATGATGTTCTATTACGGAAGTCTCTGTAAGATTTTCATCTTCGAGATTAAATATATCACAAAATTCTTTAACTAATGTCTTTAAGTTCCTTATTTCTTCTGAATTTAAATGGTTTATCCTCATGTTTTCTAAAACTTCAATAAATCGTTTATTTTTAACATTTCGTTCATCAGGTCTTTCCATAATCTTATTTTGTGTTTACAATTATTACTTGTCCGTCTTTTGTATATGTTGCTCCTATGTGTTTATAATAAATGCCGCTCGACTCAAATTTTCCGAATATAACGCTTTGAGCGTATATGATTTGTAAAATCAATCTGAAATTGTTAAGTTTCTCTTGTTGAAAAGTGTTTTATTTAACTTTTATTGTATTTAATATATTGGTTATTCCCTTTTATAACTACAGAATCTCCAACTAATTTTAGAATTTTAATTTTTAAAAGGTCCTGAGAATTTTTCTCCGAACTTATCTCTTTTATCATTTTCTACTAAAACTAGATCTTTCACTTTAAAGTCCTTAATTTATGTACCTAATCTTTTATCGTATCTCTGTTTAGATTCTAATTTATTCTTGAGTTGTGTTTCTTTTACCTGTTGTTGTATCCTACATAATTTTAATTGGAGTTCCTGGGTATAGTCTATGTTTGTTTTGTATTTCAAGCTTCCAAAATCACTAGGTGGATTTGCTTTTCTACCAAATAAAATTTCATAGGGTGTAAAACCTGTGCTACAATGTTTTGAAGTATAATAGCAAAAAGAAGCGTATTGAAGTAATTTAGAGTACTCTGGTGTAGTTCTATCTTTTATCATTGTTCTGAGATATTCTCCTAACCTAGCATGTGCTCTTTCTGCAGACCCATTACTTTGAGGATAGGCACTACTTGTTCTCAAATGCTTTATTTTAAATAGTTTACAAAGGTTTTTCATAACTTCATTAATAAATTCACCCCCATTATCCTTTAAAATAATTTTTGGGATACCAAAATATAGTATCCAATGGTCTGTGAATGCTCTGGCTATGGTTTCGCTTTTCTTGTCTTCTATTGGAATAAACTTAATGCATTTGCTAAGATCATCCTGTATTGTCAAACTGTATAAAGTTTTATTTCCTTCTTGATATGGTACAGTTAAGTCCAAATCTACCTTTTCTAATGCGTAATTAGCAGTAGACGTAATTTTCATGGGGTTTTTCCCGGGATGTCTATCAATTTTTTGCTCTTTATTTAAACCTTTCCAATTAAATCTATCTCTGATTCGAGCTATTGTTACTTTTTGCCCTCCATGACCTCCTAAAAAGTTTCATGGTTTTCTTTTATGATTGATTTGCATTCTTCCAAATCGTTAATAATTTTAGTTTCTGATATATCATTGCATTCATCTTCTGAAACATTATCAGATATTTTTCTCTCACGTATTATACTTTTATTTAATCCTTCTCTAACACACTTACTAGTGCTTGGTCTATCTAACTCACATTCCTTTTCATAGATTTTTCTAAGAACATCTTCATCTTCTTCATCGGAAGAGTCCTTACTAAAAATTTCTAAAATTAATTCGTTGGTTTTTTTTCATCTCTAGTCATTACTGGAAATGTATTTTTTTCATTTTCTATTTCTACTTTATGTATATTTCTGCTTAATTCGTCGGCTACGACATTATCTACTCCTTTCTTGTATTGTATAGAGTATTCGTACTCCTCTAATTTAAATCTCCATCTTACAAGACGACTCCCTGGGTCTTTGACGTTAAACAACCATGTCAAAGGACGAAGATCTGTTTTTATTTTAAATTTCTGTCCATATATGCATGGTCTGAATTGTTGAATAGCCCAAACTATAGCTAGACATTCCTTTTCTGTGGTACTGTAATTTTATCAAACTTCTACTTATAAAATGTATTGGTAGATCTTTTCCATCTTGTTCTTGTGATAGAACAGCTCCAAGACCTTTAAAATTAGCGTCTGTTGTTATAATAAACTCTTTTTTGTAATCCGGATAACGTAGTATTGTAAAATCTTTAAGTTTTTGTTTGAGTTCTTCAAAACTCTTGTTCTGATCTGGGGAAACGATAAAAAAACTGAATTCTTCTTTAATAACAAATGCAATGGAGCGGCTATAGTACTAAAATTTGGTAAAAACTTTCTATAATACACTATCATTTCTTTAAATTGGGTAATAATCCTTCATTTGTTATTAAATGTCCTAAATGTATTCTACTTCCTTTTTTATAAACTCGGATTTACTTAATTGAACTTTCAAATTAGCTTGTCCCAAACGTTGAAGAACTAACTTTAATCTTTGATTATGTTGTTCCAAGGATTCTCCAAATATAACTATGTCATCAAGGTAGACAAAACATTCTCTTCCTTGCAACCCATCAAGAACTGTATTCATCATGCGTTGAAAGCATGCAGGTGCATTCAAAAGACCAAATGGCATTCTAAGAAATTCAAAGTGACCATAAGGTGAAGAAAGGGCTGTTTTTTCGATGCTTTCTTTACTTAAAGGGATTTGATGAAATCCGGACGTTAAGTCGAGTGTCATAAAGAATTTTGCATTACCAAGTTTGTCAAGTATTTCTTGAATATTTGGAATCGGATAATTCTCACTTATTGTTATTTCATTTAGTTTTCTAAAATCAATAACCATTCTCCATTTTGTTTCCTAACTTGCATCTTGTTTTTTTGGTACAACCCAAAGTGGACTTGACCATGGTGAGTTACTATGCCGAATAATATTTGCCTTTAACAGTTTTTGAGTTTGAAGATTTACTTCTTCTTCGTGTACTCTAGGATATCTATAGGTTTTCGTATTCACCGGTGAGTCGTGAATTGTTCTTATATGATGTTCTATTACGGAAGTCTCTGTAAGATTTTCATCTTCGAGACTAAATATATCACAAAATTCTTTAACTAATGTCTTTAAGTTCCTTATTTCTTCTAAATTTAAATGGTTTATCCTCATGTTTTCTAAAACTTCAATAAATCGTTTATTTTTAACATTTCGTTCATCAGGTCTTTCCATAATCTTATTTTCATTAATATG
The DNA here is from genome assembly GCA_951217065.1 of Baccha elongata. Taxonomy (NCBI): domain Eukaryota; kingdom Metazoa; phylum Arthropoda; class Insecta; order Diptera; family Syrphidae; genus Baccha; species Baccha elongata. The sequence continues at coordinate 516,320 of CATNUY010000333.1, forward strand.
TTCATTTAGTTTTTCAATAATTTTAATACTCGTTTTTGTAGAACCTTCTTTTTCAGTTACTTTTTTATTTGATTTCTTTTTATCTTTAATAATTTTTCCTAACTTTTTCGTATTTTTCACTACATGAAATGTATCGCTTTCTTCATTAAAAGATTCACAATTGAAATATGACATTGACTTTATACAGTTTGACACAACTAATGCTTCACTGAAATCACTTCTACTATCAAAACCTATTGACGTCATAAGTGCGCTTGAAGAATTATCTTCATCATCTTTGAACATTCTGATGTATTTAATTTTTTATCTTTGTATAATAGATTTATACATTAATTATCATTAATGAGTTTCTGTTTATCACAATTTATTGTTTTTCATTTCTACATGAGGACTTCCTATCATTACTGACGAGATAGTTGCTTTATCAACTATTCGTTTTTCCGAAAATTTTGTGAGAACTTTGATTCATTGAATGTTCTTTTTGAATCCTGTTCTTTTAATGGATTTTGATGAATGCCATAATCCCTATTATTTGTATACACATTTTGAGACTCGTTGTTTCTATTAAAATTTTTTGAATTAAAGTTTTGATTAGTTGTATTATACTTATAACCCTAGTTTCGGTAACATTCTTTTGACATGTGGCCTAAACGTCCACAATTAAACATTTAACGGAAGTGTGATTTATTTTTATTAAATTCCTATTCGTATAATCTCCATTAATGTTTTCTCTCGATTTGCTATGATAATACCCTAAACGAATTTCTTCTTCCATGGCTAGTTGACTAGCTTCAGAAAGAGTTTTAGGGCGCTGTGTATTCACGAATGTACCTTTTTCTCTTTTTAATCCAGATATATATGCCTTAAGCATATCTCTTTCTATACCCATCATTTGGCCATCATATGTTGGGTCTTCTGAGTTTTCAACATAAAGTGCCTGGATTCTTCGCTTTGTCAAGGTTTCGCACCTCTGGGTAAACTGAATCACAGTTTCACTGAAATTTTGGCGAAGTCTGGTCATTTCCAGGTGAATCTGTAAACTCGAATGAGTTTCTCTAAACACCTTATTTAGTTCATACTTGAGTTCTAGCCAAGTATTAATTTTTGTATTCATAAGTAGAATTTCAGCACTTCCCGAAATCCTACTTTTAATTAATGCAAGAAGTAGCACTTTCTGCGATGAAGATGCCAACTTCATTGCTTTGTCTCAATTTTGAATAAAATTGTGAGCTTTGAAAGCATCACTGTTACAGTGCGGAATTATTTTAATTAAATCGCTAAGATTTATTCCGTTATTTTCCTTTTCCTCTTTAGTAGTTAATTTGATTGCACTTGAAATACTTTCCTTTGATTCAGGAATAGTGTCCGTTTGGTGACCTAAATCAGCTAGTCTTAATTTTTCTAATGCTGTGTTTAAAACTTTTGTTACACTGTCGTTTTTATTTTCTTCTTTGAGAAGAACTAAAAACGCATGTCTCGAATAAATTTGACTTTTGAAATATACAAGGTAGTCTTCACTTTCTCGATTATCCTCTGTTTCTGAAATTTTTTTATTAGTGTTAGTTTCAAAAACTCTCAGGCTACAAATATTCCCTGTTCGCGCTCCAATACATTGGAATTGGGAGTCTAATATTTCTTCATTAAAATCAACTTCATATTGGGAGTCTGAGGAAGCCATTATGCCAATATACAGATAAAACAAACCAAACAGTAACAAAAAAAAATATTAATTTTCGTACTTTAATTACTATTTTGATTAAAACCCTCTTTTTTTTATTATCCAAATATAGTTCTATACATTTGTTCTTGACTTTTTTTGATTACCTGTTTGATTTTTATGGCCTTACTGACCAAATATTGTTGATTTTTTTTCTAATTGGACTTTTCCGTTTAAAAGAATTCTAGCTTTATTTTCCTGCTCTACTTCTTCTTTGCTCAAATCCTTTTTTTCTTCTTGTTCAGTATATTCTGACATTTTTCATATTTTTTTTTTGATACATACAAATTTTGTTGACCAACTTTAATAACATTTATTTTGGCATTTTAGAAGCTTATATAAATACATATTATGTAACTTACATAAAAATGCTCATCGTTGCCCTTTTGTGTCCTTTTCTCGTGTCTTCCGTTTATTGTTTGTTGCAGTTCCAGTTTTCCTTTCTCAGAACTGTTTTTTTTTGTCCAAAGTTCTATATTTTCTTTCACTTTTTTTTTGTCCAAAGTTCTATGTTTTTCTTTCACTGTTTTTTTTTCTTTTACCTTTTTATTTTTATTTTGAAAATAAATTTTCTATGGGGGTAGCATTGGCTACTTTGTTCACATTTCACATTGGCACACAATATTTTCCGAATTTTTGAGACACCCAAAGATTTTAGGGTTGTATCTCGGAGTTTCAAAGGTTAATACAAGATGCGCGAATTAATGACGCACTCAGAGCAACTTAGAAATTGTACTATTAGTTAGTTTAGTTTTTTTTTTTTTTGGTTATGGTATTTTTAACCAATTTCACCGCTGCCACCAATTTTTGTTATGCCCCAAAAGTGAGAAATGAAATACACATGTAATGTTATAAACTTTTTTTGATGTGAATCCCGTCGAGTTTTACTTAAGACTAAAATATATGTTAGATTCTATTATACAGGGTATGTACATTTGTATCTTTTTTACTCTAACACATATAAGTGTTCAAGATACATAATCTCATGCGATATGAGATTCTTTTAAGAACTTATCTCTATTTGGTGAAGTGCTATGCAATAAATTTATCATTACAAAAATTAAGTGGAATTTAATGTGACACATTTTTGTGGTCACTTAGAAAGAAAAGCAAATGATTTAAAAGTATCAGATTTCAATAAACAAATCTGATGTGGATGCTGGTTTCCAATTAGGAAGATAAGATTATGATGACTCGCAATTATAGTGACTTGTGCATAATTATTATTAATAGTTTAAAGATATGAAGATATGCATAACAGATACAAGTAAACCTTCACAATAGTTAAGCTGCCAGCTCCAACCTAGTCTATCTCATGGAGAATAGACAAATAGAAATTGCCCTTATAAAAGAACCCTGTTTAGCAGGTGGCAAAACAAGGGGGACTACACTCAAAAAGACTTGCGCTGTACATAGGCTTACCAGACGTCCTCTTTTCAGAGGACATGTCCTCTTTTTGATCTAAAAAAATCTGTCCTCTTTCTTTTTAAAAAAATTTGCATTTTGTCCTCTTTTTTAATTTTGCACCAAAGCGATGATTATTTTGAAGTTATTAATTATTTTTTTGTTTTTATTACGATTGGTTTGCTGAACACAGCCATCGTTGTCATAGCTACAACCCTTAACGTACCTGCATTAAAAATAATCTGAACGACTGAACGATTGAGGTTTTTTTCTTTTGACAGTTCATATGCGTATCTACCGTTATAAAATATTTTAAAGGCTGTTCTAATACTGAAGTTTACAGTGAACTTTTGATAATAGCTCAGTTTGTTTTTGCTATACCTGCTCATAATGCTAACTTCGAAAGAGTTTTTTCATTAATATCAAGTCAATGTACCCGTGCTCCCAGTTTTATGAGTATTTGTTAGAAAAACCTACACTTTAAAGAAAAAATTTCCTCAAATTAAAAATAAAATACATGTTTTGAAGAATAACAATGTGTACCTATACACCTCTATCTACTTAATTTTAATTTTTTTTTATGAATTTAATGTTGTTTTGTGGTATAATTTTTAGTTGCTTTTCTTTAATGTATTAAAACTTGAAGTAATTCTTATTAATGAGGTTTTTTTTAGTCCAACGTGCTGCACTGGATAAATGGGACCTTGTTCTTGGTTGTGATACTAACTCACACCATTTCCAATAGGGTAGTACAGACATGAACACACAAGGTGAGTTACTTTTCGAATATATTATAGAAAATAACTTATAAGTTGCAAATAGGGGGAAGGAACCAACATTTGTGACTAAAAATAGATAATAGGTACTAGATGTTACTCTAATAAGTAGTTCTGATACTATTTCAATCGACCAGTGGAAAGTACTAAAGGAAGAATCATTGAATTCCTTATACCAGACACCATAGATTCCCGTAAGCCATTTAGAAACCATAGAAAAACTAACTGGGATACTTTTAAGGCAGAAGTAGAATTGAATTTAAATACTTTTACTAGAACTGTTTCTCAGAAACCTAAAGCAACTGACGAATTCACTGAAATTCTTAGCAATGCCTTCGAAAAAGCATGTTCACTAAAACCATGTGGGAAAGGTAAACTGGCAACGTATAAATCCAGTCAAAGAAAATTTAAAGTGGAAACCCAGCGAGCAAGACGCAGCTCGTGGAGAAACTTCTAAGGAACCACTTACACTGGGCTCTCTCCAATGAGACGCTGGAAAACTTAGTTAAAACTCATTTTCCAGGATGTACTTCCAACGAGAACTGCTATACTTAGAATGAGTTACATACAGAAAATACGGCACCATCGGATATTATTACGGAAGAGAGGATAAAATGGGCTCTTAACTCCTTCTCACCATATAAATCTCCGGGAATGGATGGCATCTTTTTAATAATGCTACAAAAATGTGAAGAAGTCTTAACTCCACATCTGAAAAACATATTCTTAAGCAGCCTTATATGGTGATATGTAAAGAAGGCATGGCGTGAAGTTAAAGTGGTATTCATACCCAAAACTGGTTAACCCAGTCATACTGTAGCAAAAGACTTTAGACCTATTGGTCTAACCTCATTCATTTTAAAAACATTTGAAAGACTTATTGAAATTTATATTCGCAGCAACCTGAACCCGGCCGTTAAACTCAGGCTCAGCATGCATATACAAAAGGCAAAAGTGTAGAAACAGCTCTCCATTCTCTTGTTAGCACAGTGGAAAAAACACTAAAAGACAAAGAGTATACCCTAGCGGCTTTCCTGGATATTGAAGGAGCTTTCAATAACGTTAGAGAAGCTCTAGTAGACCTTAATGTGAACAGCAATATTATAAGCTGGATAATGTGTATGTTGAGAAACAGAAATATCAACTCAGAGTTAGGAGGCATGCGGAGCAAGGTATCGACGTCCAGAGTGGGATACTCTCACCACTACTCTGGGTACTCGGTGCTAATGAAAATCTTACAAAGTTAAAGCAAAGTGGATTTAAGGTAGTAGCTTATGCAAAGTGGATTTAAGGTAGTACCTTATGCAGATGATTTAGCACTGCTAGCGACAGGAAAATTCCTATCCATTATTAGCGAACAAATAGATAATGCGCTATCCATGGTTAACACTTGGACAAAAAACTGTGGTCTGGCAGTTAACATGCAAAAGACTGAGCTGGTCCTCTTCACTAACAAAAGAAAAATACCAGCTTTTAGAATACCATCAATTGAAGGAACTTCACTGAAAGTTTCTAAACATGCCAAATACCTTGGAGTGATCTTGGACAGAAAACTGAATTGCAGCCTCAACATAAAAGAAAGAGCTAAGAAAGCAATGGTAGCATTTTATGCTTGAAACAGAATATTCGGTAAAACCTGGGGTCCAAGCCCTGAAATGTACACCGATTCTGACATATGGTAATCTGGTTTGGTGGAATGCTCTTGACAAAACGACCAACTCTAAAACAATGACCAGGATTCAAAGAATGGCCTGCATTGGTACTACTGGGGCTATGAAATCGACCCCAACAGCGGGAATGGAAGCTATACTTAACCTCAAAGCTATTGATCTATTCAATTCGGCTTAGTCAAACTGGTAGTTGGAAACCCAACCTGACAGGCAATGCACAAATCCTGCAGAAATACACGAGCAAAAATTAATGCACAGACTACACAACACCCCGGTTAGACTTTCATAGACCATTTCGAATCTCTTTCCCCAACAGGGAAGACTGGAATCAAAACCAACCGCCATACTCTGAATCAACAATCACCAATTTTACTGATGGTTCGAAAATGGATAGCGGTACGGGCTTTTACTCAGAAACCCTTGGACTAGAAAGCTCAATTAGACTCCCTGATTACAGCAGCGTCTTCCAAGCTAAGTTTCTGGCAGTGACAACAGCTGCTTAACAGAATGCAGTGTTGGCAATACCACAAACTGATATCACCTTTTTCATTGACAGCCAAGCGGCAATAAAAGCGATTTCTGCCATCGAAGTAAAATCGAAGCTTGTAACTTGCTGTCGCGAAGAGCTAAAGGTTCTTGGTTCGCAGCATAACATACGGCTATGTTGGATCCCTGGAAACAGTGGCATATCTGGTAATGAAAAAGTCGATGAACTGGCAAGAATAGGATCATCACTGGATCCTAGCCAAGCAAACGCAACGGTCAAAATCTCACCCTGTTATCTAAAACAGACCACAGGGAACAAAGTGCTCCAATTAATGAACGAGAGATGGGAAAAGGAAAACTTTGGCCGATTTTTATCGAACAAAGGATAGATAGTTAGTTTAGTTTTAATTGACATTTATTTTTCATAAATAATACACAAAGATTGAATAATCTTAGCCTAATTGGTTTGGCTTAGAGCCGTCTACCAGAAAAGGATAGATAGAATCACACAACTAAACATGAAATCTCTGTCTTTTCTCATTAGCATTATTACCGGGCATAACTTTCTTGGATACCGTAAATTAAAAATGAAGCTAAGTACAGATGACCTGTGCCGAGGATGTGGTGATGAAGAGGTACATGAAGACACCCTACACTTCTTCTGTCACTACGCAGCTCTCTGTCGACCTAGAAAAGAACATCTGGGAAGATACTTTTTCCAGGAACTAGAACAAGTCTCAGCCACTTCAGGATCAGATTTACTGAAATTCATAAATGCCTCTGGATGGCTAAATAATTAATTTAAGTTTCATTGCAGGTACATAGTATGGGAGTTATACGCCTCAAGGTATCACAACGGATCTACATTGATCTAAGTGTGGCGGATACACAATCAACCGCCAGCCTACTAACCTAACCTAACCTAACCTCACGAAAAGAAAACTCAAATCTTTTTTTACATTTGGTGGTTAAGAGGGACATACTGAATTATTATTCTCTAACACAATACATTGTGCAGAAAAATATTATTCAAAGTTTTTGTGAAAACTAAAGTGGAAATCGAAGTTGTGGTGAAAAATAAAGTGGAAAAGTTTTTATTTTAGTGAATAACTTACTAACTTTACTTAAAAGGAATTGTGACTATGTTAAAATAATTTGTTGTTATAATTCGTTAGTAAACCATTTATTAGGACTTTTCTAAGTTTGTATTTTATTATAAAGCTCTTATATTTTAAAGAATAAAGCTTTACGGCTAATTGATACTATACTTCATTGAAACTCAGGTTAGTAAACATTTATTTTGTATTTCGAATTCATATTATTTTTATTTTAAGGTTTTAAGGGCAAGCAGCGTTTTATGTTTTTAAATTTGTGATTGAAGTGTGGAGGAATGAAGAGCTCTATTTTTCTACAAAATATTTTAATGATCCTGGACCTGTCTTTTGAGATTTTCACCTTCATAAAAAAAAATCTGTTCACTCTGCTTTAACAGGAATAACAAATTTACTTAAATTAAAACACCTTAGAATCTTTACCAAAAATAGTTTATTTCCACCGTCGTTTTTGACGGGTTTTCAGCTAGTTTTCTCATAATTTCCGGGTGAAGCTCCATATACGAAAATGCTTTTTTGTTTGTTGTAGAAAATTGATTTTTAATGAAGAAATAAGGCAATCTAAGTTCCAGATGGTTGATTTGATATATAAATCTGTCTCGCCACTCAAGGACGCTTAAGTCCAATATCGATTTTTTAATAAAAAAAAAAAAAGAGCTTTCTTGAAAATTGCCGCAAACTCCATAGAGGCATTATTGCGGTGCTACTTCTCACTGGACTTATGTGAAAAATGGAAGGTTGCTTTGCCACTTTTGCGCAGTAGGCTTATATTTGTCAAAAAATTACTATAATTACAGTTAAGTAAACTGTCGAAATGAATTAAGCAACTGTAAAGGGAGGTATGTTTAAAAATTCGGTTTGCAGCCGATTACAGTTATATTATACCCATTCAATCAAATACCTACCCACATGACTTGAATTTGACATTAAATTTTTTTTTAGTTGACACGCACTCAAATGGGTATGAGTAACATCATAATGTTTTATTTAACACAGCGACAGTCGGAGACAAAACTGAGCCTTAGGCACACCAGCATTTATTTTGTGAATATCAAACTTGAAACCATCCAATACGACTCGAATTGAACGGTTCGAAAGGTAGTTTCTGATCTATTAAATGCCTTAGAAATATCAAGTGCAACGACCTTAGGTAGGTAGGAATGGCGGCTATTCTGCTAGAATAAAACCCAATTAGCGTTTGGTGCGCCGTTTTGTTACCATGAACTCATGAGACTTATTATTTTTTGGAGGTTGGGATAGCGTTTTGATGACTGTGGTGTTTTAACAACGACTTTAGATTCACCAAAATGGTGTTAAGATTGGTTCCACTTTTTGGTGAGATATGCCATCAAATCACCTTAATGCCGGTCATAAAAAAGCTTTCGTTTTTCAAGATATTTCTTAAGCTGATTGTTTATCAGCGTTTCTATGACCTTGGAAAGAAGGGATGTAAGTGCAATCAGTCGGTAATTGAAGGGCGGAAAAGATTCGCCTTTTTAAGGGATGGGCTGTACAAATGCAGATGAAAAAGCTTACGCAATGGTTTTGCGTGGAAGAACACCTCTTTAGAACAATGGATGGTATACAATCTGGACCAACGGATTTGTGCACATTAAGATCTTTTAGTACCCATCAACATCTACTTTTGCCGCACGAGTATACAAACTGTATTGCTCTTTAATGTTGTGCTACAGTTCCGTCAGCTCAATGGAGTACGCTTACACAATTGACTTGGAATATTCTTTCTGGTTTTCTTTTAATGGCGTTTTCACCGTTTAAACTTTTAATATCACTTACCAACCACTAAATTCACTTACAGTTATGCTTGGTTCACACTTATGGGGTTTCATTCGACTAGGTCGCTATTGGGTTTCTATTCGCTTCTGTCTCATAAGTGTGAACCGATGAAAACTACCCAATAGCACTCTTGTCGTTGGGGTGTAAAAGACGAACAAACAAATCTCTCAGTCAATAAACATTTTAAATTAAAGCCTCTCCAAAAGTAACCGTGTATTTTATCGGGATAAATAATGAGTCTGTCTAAAGGCACCTAATTTGGCGTACGCAATAGTTCTCTGCAGCTCCTGGACAAACCGTATGTGGTCTCTCATTCATCTACTTTTTATTCATTCATCCGTTCTGTTAAACACTTCAATAATAGAAGCTTCAATAATAAAAACATTCACATTCGTTAGTAGGGTTTACACTGTTAAAGTGCAAAAATATCTGTTATCATCTGACATTCTGACAAAACCAAGTCCGTATTTGAACTCTGTTCCACGAAAAATAATACAAAATAAATAAATAATTTTCTCTGTAAAAAACAGAAAAAAATCAATCTATGGGAACCGTAAATTTTTGGGATAAAAAGTAGATAACCTATGCGTTATATTAGATTATAATCTATCTGTGCCAATTTCACCCAGATCCGTTCAGCCATTCTGGCGTGATTGAGTTACAAACACTGTTCCTGTAAAGGATACAATTGTTATTGCAATCCCATAGGAACCGCGCATTTTTTGGTTTTGAAAATAAGTCTATTTCATTTTCTGACTCAAAAACTACCACTATGCATAAAATCATGCCGAGCCATTGAATCGTTAAAGGAGTAAAAATCTTTCCCACGAAAACCGTTATTTTTGTCGGTATAAAAAGTATCTTATGTGTTATTCCAGACTATAATCTATCTCTCTGCCAAATTTCATCCAGATCCTTCCTGGCGTTCTGACATACATCCAAACATTCACATTTATAGTATTGGTATATATAATATAAGTAAGTTACATAGCGTTACACTGACCTTACATTTGTAAAATACAATTTTCATTCAAACAAAACAAATTTTAATCAATTTCATTCCAAAATAAAATATTTTCATTTGTTAAAGATGCTAGGCTTTTGAAAGGGACATTCAATCAATTTTGGGCGGAACGAAGTCCACCAGGTCAGCTACAGCTAATATTTTTATATATTTATTTCACTGGGAAAGAATCCTTTCGATATATTAACGTTAAGACATAAGAGTGTGCACATCGAATATCCTTCCGTCATTTCATAAATGTGGGTTTTTTATTTTTTTATTTTTTAATTGTTTATAGTTTAAATTTTACTGTTTCAATTCATAAAAAAAGTTAAAAAAAAGTTTTAATTAAAAATAGGTTTAATTTAAATGTAGGAAAAAAGGAACACTAGTAATAACAATTAATCTTTTCGGGAAAACTTGACTTTGACTTTTCTTAACTTTTATTCTTTTCACTTAGATTTGCTTCTTTTCTATCGCTTGTCTTTACATCGAATGCCCTTTCAAATAAGTTTCAGTATAAGTAAAATTATATAAACTAAAAATGGGAATGAAATATGCGGAGGGCAAATTATTTATGTTTGGCAAATTAATAATGTTGAATAGTAGTTTATGTGATCCTACACTCGACCATCCTTCTTTTCGGCTGTCTCAGACGAATAGTTGGTTTACATCTTTTCTCAAAATCGCTGTCATCTTTATCATTTTCGGAACAGTTTTCCTCTCTCCAAGGCTTCATATAATCGGCTGACGTTGACGTTGAGTTTGGACCTTCATGTGCTCCAATTTTTTTTTACATCGTAATTTCTCTTAACTTTCATTATTTCGTATGGTTCCAAGTATGATGGAAAAATTTTCGTCCCTGGAGCAAATTCAGTCTTTTTAATCGCCACCAGATCATGAAGACTATACTTTGTAGCTGGTTTCCTCTTTTGGTTAAATGCTTTGCGGTTTTCTTCCTGAACCTTCTCTATCTGTTGCTTCGCTTGACTTCGCATATCTTTTCGTTTTTCCTCAAATTCATTGATTAACAATTCTTCCATTTTTTTCTTTATGTCCATAGCTTCAACACCTTTCATTGGAACTCCAAACATAAGCTCGAATCTTCTATTCGTACTTCTATTAGTTGTTGATTTGATTATTCGTTGTAGCCTTGAGATGTGTTTAAATCATTTATCTGTAGCCTCAATCGACAGCTTAGACAAAATATCGACGATGGATCAGTTGATTCGTTCGACTTGGCCATTGCCTCGAGGAACGCCTGTAGTGACCAGAGAATGTGTAATGTGTTTCTCTTCACAGTACTACTAAAACGCATTGGATGTAAATGCTGACCCTTTATCCGTTACTATACGTGCTGGATCAGCAAATATATCACTCTGCAACATCAGCTTCTTTACCACTTCATCAGCACCAGTTGACTTCATGGGAAAAATCCAGGTGAATTTGGAAAACGCATCTACTATCACAGACAAGTGCTTATAACTTTTGGCAGTTGACTGAAGTGGACCGAGATGATCTAGATGGTACGTATTTAGCGGAACATCAAACTTCTCGATAGGATTTAGCAAACACTCTTGCTTTCCACTTTTTCGTGACGATAGGATGTAAGGAATACAATTTGCGATAACCTGCTTAATCTTCACTGGCATCTTTGGAATACAAAAATCTTTCTTTGCCAAAACTTCAACTTTTCTAGCTTTAATATGGCCCTGCTCGTGAATATTCCTCAGCACCTCCTTTTGTAGACCCTTTGGTACAACTCATAACAACATTTTCATATTCTTCCTTCTCCAGGATCTTGGAGACTAAACCACAAAACTCATCCGTTTGCTGAGCTTTTCTAATTTGATGTAAAACACCATCTTCTATCCTCATAACGGCTGAATAACGACTTAGCGCATCAACATGTCTCGTAGATAATCCGGCCATGTGTAGAACTTTGCAATCAAAATCCTGCAGGAACAATGCCCACCTGGCAACACGCGTACAGAGATCTTTTTTCTTCATCGTTTAAGTAAAAGCTTTGCAGTCGGTATATATTTCGAACTTTAAGCCCATCAGATAAACCCTTAACTTTATCAGGCACTTAATGACCGCCAACACTTCCTGCTTATAACTTGTGTAGTTGGATTCTGCTTTGGATGATATGTAACTAATGCAAAAAACTGGATGAAACAAATTATCATCATGTCGCTGCAGTACAACACCACCGAATCCTACTTTACTTGCATGTGTATGTAGTTCCGTCTCTAAATGTGGCCTAAAAAGTTTTAACACTATATCTTTACAAAGTACTTCCTTTAGGTTTTCAAAAGCTAGAATTTGATCTGGATCAAAACAAAACTTAACATCTTTCCGAACTAAATCCGACAACGGCTTAGCAATAATGGCATATCGTTATATAAAACGTCTGAAAAATCCAGTAAGTCCTAGGAACGACTGTATTTTCTTAACGGTATTTGGTCTAGGAAAGTTTCGAACTGCTTGCATTTTTTCCTTTGACGGCCTCATAGCTCCATTTTCAATAATATGACCAAAAAATTCAATTTTTGGACTTAAGAAATTTCATTTCTTCCAATTGATAACAAGTCCATTTTGCGCAGCAACTTCAAGAACCAATTTTAGTATATCAAAACATTCTAAACCATTCATAGCTCTAATGACAATATCATCTAAATAAATGTGAAGCCACCCTAGCCGAACAAGTTTCTCGAATACAGAATTCATAGTCCAAAAGGAGCTTTCAAAAACTTGTATTGTCCGTCGGGGGTTACAAAAGCAGTGTATTTATGACCTTCTTTATAGATTTCAACATGAAAAAAACCATTTTTAAAATATAGAACTGTAAAGAAACAGATATCTGCTAACTCTTCCAGAATTTCTTCTATCATGGGCAAAGGATGCCGATCCTTAATAATCTTTGCGTTGAGTAAGCGGTAGTCAATACAAATTCTATTAGTTCCGTTCTTCTTCTTAACTAAAACGATAGGACTAGCATAATCCTAACTGCTTGGACGAATTATACCTTCTGCCATCCAGTCTTGTATCTGCCTCTTTACTTCTTCTCTCTCATTCAGGTAATCTTCTAGGCTTTTGGTAAACTGGTTTATTATCAGACAAGATTATTCTTATCTTAACCTGGGACTCATCATTTGGCTTCTTTGGAGTATAATTTTGTACAAGTTCGACTACATCGTTACGTATCTTTTGTGTCCAAAATATGCTGTACATTATGTAGTAGATCCCCAATCTCAAAGTCTTTTTGCTTATCAATCATCTCCACAACATCTATTCTCGAAATATCGTTTTCTTCTAGATCGACTGCGACCGGTCGTAAACTTAATTTAATATTGCCATTCTAAATAACTACTTTTTGCTTTTTCCAACAAATGTTGCTCCAAAATCATCTTGTCTGACATCCACTCATCCGGAATAATATGAAAACATACTTTATGCATATGCTCCCCGACTAAAACCTCAATCTAACATGAACCATAAGTTTTATTTGCTTTTCCATCGCCAAATCCATATAAACATTCCCCTGTTCCGTCCATCTCAAACGAACCAACTTTTCTCCAAACGCTCTTCTTCATCAAGGACATCAAGACATCAGCTCCAGTGTCCACCAAATTATCAAAGGATTCACCAGCAATAAAAACTCTTACTTTTTTTTTTTTTTACACTATCAGATCCTGTTCATAAGGAGCTTAGAGCAAGCTTCAGCTTATGAACAAAGATTTGCCAACACATTATATGTGTTCCACTGGCTCATCACTTAGTGCTGGTGTTAGTTGTTAGTAATGTAAAACAAATAACTACAATAACACAAGCACTATAATACAATAAAACATATATTTAACAATACAAAATACATAAAACATGAACTAAAAGCGTGGAGCACTGGTTTTAAGTACATTTTTAAGATTTATTTTATTGTCATTAAAATCAATAATTTTAGAATTTAAATTGAAAAGCCTGCACATGCGGGTAAGCGGCTCATTCATACCGTAATTAGTCCGATGGTGTGGACAATGTAGGAGCTCAAGGCTACGCAGATGGTGAGCACCCCCACGATAATTGAGTCCAACACAAGTAAGTAGATCAGGTGCATCTAATGCGCCCGAAAGAAGTTGGTGGATAAAAACTATATCGTTATTTACACGCCTCTGTAACAAGGACTGAATGTGTAGAAGCTGAATTCGGTGTTCATAAGGTGGAAGGTTATAAGGATCTGTCCAGGGAAGACCTTTTAAAGCAAAACGAACAAAATTATGCTGAACTGCCTCTATCCTAGATCTATGAACATCATAGAACGGAGTCCATACCTGCGATGCGTATTCCAGATGCGGACGAACAAAACAATTGTATAAAGATAGGGTAACATAAGTGGCCCCCTCTCCCTGAACATGTTCTGTAACCTTTAAATTTTCTGACTTTTCATTAACTATAGCCTGATACAACCTTTCGACTAATTCCTTTTTTAACTATACCTATACGATAATTTTTTTTTTCTTTTAGTAGTCTTTGCAGTTCTTTAGTGCTTAGTTTATTTAATTCTTCCATTCACATAAAATAAAAAAAATCTTTCATGCCAAATATTATTGATGACAATTACATAGAAAAAAAAACCTATAAAGCTTTTGAGATTAAATTTGATCTGAATAAAACATGTACATATATATTTCACTCAAATAAGACTTTGACTCAATTTTCTGTGTATGAGTAATATATTAAAGTTCTTCATGTCATGCACTTAGAAAAATGAAACGATCTCACCCGCTTATTGAAATATCCCGTTAATTTGATGTAATATAGATTTTTTTCACAGTTTGGAGCATGACTATTAATATATTTGACTTAGCTGTAATTTAGATATTTTTTCACTGTTTGGAGCATGACAATTTATTTATTTCTTTTTTTTAATTTAATTTTAACACTTTTAGGTAAATTTATTTTTTTAGCACTTCTTTACATATACATATGTAGGTTATAGCTCTCTTTTCACTTCGTTTTTACTTTTCAATAAAACACAATTATTCACGTGTATGGTTTTAGTGTTTCACACATGCACATTTGATAGACATTTATATAGAATGATAGTCTTTTATCGTATTTAATTAATTTTAACTTTAATATTTTAGTTATTCGCGAATTGTCCAACACGGCACTGTAGTTCAGTAAAACACTTCTGACACCAATTGTGGGAGATGAAAGCAATCAAAACAAGTTTTTTATTTATTTAATTTTTTAGTTTATAGTTTTAATATTATTGTTTCAATTCATTAAAAAAAGTTAAAAAAAATAGTTTTAATTAAAAAAAGATTTAATTTAAATTTAGGAAAAAAGTAACACTAGTAATAACAATTAATCTTTTCGGGAAAACTTGACTTTGACTTTTCTTAACTTTTATTCTTTTCACTTAGCTTTGCCTCTTTTCTATCGCTTGTCCTTACATCGAATGCCCTCTCAAATAAGTTTCAGTATAAGTAATATATTATATAAACCAAAAATGGGAATGAAACATGCGTAGGGCAAATTATTTATGTTTGGTAAATTAATAATGTTGAATAGTAGTTTATGTGGTCCTACATAAATGACAAATTAACACAATTGGGGGACAGGGACAGCCTTGTTAATGTGAGACAATTGACCGCTTGAGTTATGATATGTTAAATCCTCATCATTAAAACCATCAAAACATTGAATGCAAACAACGCTGCGCTTAAAGGTAGACGATATTTTAATATTTTGCAAAAAGCAGAGTTTCAATAAAGAAACTGCAATTACGTCTTCCCAACATGTTAAACCAAACATTTTGTTTACTTTGAAGCATTTGTATATTCACAACACAAAACGTTACGAACGAGAGCCAGGCTTTCTGAGTTTTATAAAACTTCACACGAAGCTTGAACCATTTTTTACTTTACATTTAGGTAAAGGTTTTTTATTTTTAAATTTTTGGCTGTAAGATGGGGCTCGTTAAACAGATTTTTTGTGTTTCATAAATCAAGAATTTCAGTTTTTAAAAATTTACATTGCTCATCAAAATTCAAATTAAAATCATCATATTACTTTTTCTTTAATCAGATTTTTTTTTTCGATTTTAGATTGCTTTGTTTCCTTAAAAATGTTTAATTAAATGATTACAAAGTTATAAAATGTGTCTTTCACATATAATCTTATGAAGGCATGGCCTTAGCCGTCACCCAAGATGGCAAATAAATAATTGAGACATATCTTTAAATGCTTTTTATTATTATTGCAATTTAGTAAAATAAAATACAATCGGGCTCGTAGGTTACATAAGTTGGAATATAAAAGAAGATCATCCCTATGTGGCTTAAAGTTCAAATCCAATATCTCTTCTCTGGCCTTAAAAATTGTTGAAATTTCGAATATATTGTATTGATCACAAAAATAATTAACTTGTTTTAAATCGTAGTTGAGAGTACAATAATATTACCTATACAGCGATGCCTTAGCTTCTTCTATGAATTCTTCTCTTAATTTTTCATTCAGTGTCCTTTAAAAAGTAATCGAAGTTGTAAGGCGAAGGTATTTCGACGGTGCCAATAGTTTTTCTGATTGTTCCTTTAAAATATGTTAGTATTTGCTGCTTTGCTTACCGCGTCGTATGCTGACGAACAGCAGTACACGTTGAATAGGCAGCCAAGCAAATGTGTTTTTACCTTTATATGTGTGATATAAATAAGAAGTCGACAAAATTGGTATTTTATATTATATGATACAAATAATTTTATTAAAGGAAAAGGCTAAACGGATGTGTTAGCCCATGTAGTGTGGTTGGTTACAACAAGGATAGCAAGCTGCTTTTTCATATCTCTGTTTTTCCGGTCTACAGGATTTGCTTCTGGATGATATATAGATGTAAGACTCTGTTGAATTCCGAGGAAGTCTCTGAGCTGTTGCATCAATGCTGATATGAACTGCGTTTCGCTGTCGGTAAGGAGACGTCTAGGCATCCCATACCGAAGAAATACTTCATTTAGCAGTGTAAGTGCACAATTTAGGGCTGTTGCTTCCTTAAGAGGGAAAACTTCGACCCATATTGTTGCAAGGTCTTTAACTATTGGGATCCATTGGTACCTATTTGTTGTAGTTGGCAATGGTCTACTGCTACTATTTCGAATTGCTGGTTGCATGATACTGTTTGGAGGAGGCCGGAGGGTGTCATGTTACTTGGCTTATAGCGTTGACAGGCAAGGCAATTCGATAGATAATTAGTTATATCTTTTCTCATTCCTGGCCAAAAGTGTTTGGAAGCTATTTTCGCAATGGTGTGTTCGACTACGAAATGCTAGTAATTACCTGTAGTTACTTTGAGCAGCACGGCACGGTGTTAATGAACTTAAAAAATCGGTAGGGTGCATTTCTTCTGCATCTAAGATCGTGGACGAATAAAATCATTGACTCAATCAACTTGCTCATTTGTTGACCTCAACCTTATCTGTAGACGTATACTCAACTTAGTGACTTAGTTGATATGTTCTAAATACTCGAATAAACCTTTTCAATCCATTCCAAGTAGGTTCAGAAACAAAAGTAAAGAAGGTAAAAACGAATGTAAAATAAGGTAAAATAATTATGGTAAAACGAAACTAAAACAAAGGTAAAATGCATTGTATTAAACGGGGGTAAAAAGGGGGTACAAACAGATGCTTAATGATGGGTTGGGTACGAAATCCCGACTGCCAAAATCCCGACTGAACAAAATCCCGACTGAGAATCCCGACTGCCAAAATCCCTACTGCCGAAATCCCGACTGCCAAAATTCCGACTGCCAAAATCCCGACTGACGAAATCCCGACTGACTAACTACTTTTTTTGGTATGGCAATTTAAAACTGAATTTTTCAATATAAATTAATTGCAAAAATGTTTCTTAATTTTATGTAGGTATCGTTTTACTCGTTATTTTTCATGTATTTAACTTGTTATCTGGGGTAGCATTAATGGTATTCAATTTTTTTTGTCGAAATCCTTTCTGTCAGTCCCACTCACGCAACTTCGTTGCTCTGCTTAGGGTATGTCCAGTTGTCTGGCAGGCGCCTGAGTCCAATGATGCATTGTTTTCTTTGTAGTTGTTATTTATGAATATGGTGTAATAAATTGTTAAACACTTAACCTGTCCAGTGTCTGCTTTTACTTTTATGTTTTTCTACATTCACATTTGAGAGTTGAAACTAATGGACAATCGACATGAAAAAATAAAAACGATTCCAAAGAGGATAAAAGTCTAGACGAAATGTTTTCTTCGAAAGCCATCATGTTTGAACACCTGGAAGAATGTAATATGGAGTTATCATCTTTTAAAGCATTTACTTATATAAGTATTGTAACGTGTTCAATAAGATGTTCTCCGTTCTATTATTTTTTGTTTTACGATGCGTAAACTCACCATTTTGATTCCAACTTTAAGTGACAGCCACAACGAAGTTAACGAAACCCCATTTTTTTAACGAAAGACCATAGACTAGAAAGATCCAGAAGGCTCTGACTGGCACTATACTAGAAGTTTCTAAAGCGGAGTGCTGAATAGTGCAGCCACTATAAATACGAGCGCACCATGCGGCTAGAAGTCAGTTTGAATTTGAAATCAGTCGTGTGCGAGTCAGTAATTTGAAAGTGATAAAGTTTGAATTTAAAATAAAGAAAGTACGAGGGAAATAAAGAGTGTTTTAAAATATTAAGTGGAATTAAAAGTAAAAAGACGTTAAGTGAGTTGTATTAAAACGGAAATAAGTTTTATTTAATAAAACGAACCTAGATAACAGTATCATTAAATGATCGCGGGTGGTATTCATACTATTTACTCTCTTAGAGACATGATTGTTCGTGATTGAACATACGAAATTAAAAATAAACTAGTTTTAAATGGTTTAAGAAGGGGTTATATGAACAAAGAGTTTAAAATCTTCTATAAAAGAAAAATTATTTGTTACTGACGAGCACAGTCGATCGTAAGAAGCAAGGAAGAATAAACCAAATTTTAAAAATGTTTTTTGAAGAGGTTGATTATTCGATATTTACAACAGAAGACTCTGCTGCAAGAGAAGCGAATTCCCTAAACGATCAATAATTAAAAAGCTACAAAGTAACTATTTCGAGCTCAATATGAGAATAAAATATGAGATTATTTCTCTGTTAAAAGTTAAAACGAGGTGGGGTGAACGCATTGTAGCAGATCTTGGAGAGTATAGAGTAAGTTAAAATTCATATTTTATTAAATTATTAATTAATTATGGTTAAAATGTACAGATATTTCTACCTCAAAGATGTTCTGGACTTTCAACAAGCAGTATGACAGCAATCGGGGGAGGTGGATATGCACTCGAAATAATCAGTCAACGTGGTTCGACTTACGATTTAAATTTCTAAAAATTAAAATAATTTTTTGTTTGAATTAACATAACCAATATTATTCCTTCTTTTATCAAGTTCGTCATATATTACAAAAAAAAAAAGAATAAATAAATAAACAACATATTCCTTTAAAAAAAAATTATTTAAATTTATTATAACATTACTTATTTTTATAGTAATTCGTTTTTGTTGATTCAAGAGTTATGTTCTTTTGGTAATCCCAACCACTTAACAAAATCTTTATTCCCTCTTGTTTGTAGAACTTTTTGCACTAGATATACGTTTTCACATTTCGATTTCAGCAATTCTTCACCATAAAAACCGCCTTTTTCTAGTTTTCCTTCATAATCTTCAAGAAGATACATATGTCATATGATTAATTGCTTGTACTTTTCTTATTTGAAAGATCTCAGTTGTCCAGTTGGGTGTAAACCCCTTCTCGAATACATGTTTATGCTTGTTTATTCTTACCTTGTCACCGATATTGAATTTTCGTTTACTTTTTTCTCTTTTCTCATGTTTGAAAAGTAGTAGCAATGATTTTGAATTTTTCTTCGTAACATCTGTGGGGTAACATTTGATGGTTCTATGAAAGGAGTGATTGTAATCATCAAGTATATTCTTATATTTATTTATCAACTTATAGCTGCCATTAAAACTAAATTCTTTCCTCATTTTTTCTTTAAAAGTTCTGTTAAATCTTTCAACAAAAGAAGCCTTTAACGAACTGAAAGTAGCGAGTTATGTCTAATTTTATATTTTTTCATCAAGTTTTGGAATTTTATGTTGAAAAATTCTTTCCCATCATCAGTTTGCAGGTTTTTTGGAATTCTAGAAGAATCCCTAATTATTCTTTCCATTCATTTTGTAATTGTTATGCCTTTTTTGTTTTTCATTGGGATTACCCATGCAAATCTCGAAAAAGTATCGATGACTGTCATTAAATAATTAAACCCTTTGTTTTGATAGCTATAAGGAATCATTTCAACCAAATCAGCCTGCCATAAGTCATCAAAACCTTTAATGAAAACATGACGACGTTTGAAATTTCTACGTGCAGCCTTATGTAACTCATCCGAAACCTGTCGCTTACTCATTTTGTAAGGATTGAAATAAACGAAATAAAAAGAGGAGATATATGTAGTTTTTGTAACTTTTTTTATTTTTTTTATTGAAATCTTTTATATAATAACATCAGTTTCTTAATTCTAACTAATCGCTTACTTATAATATAGCAGCTAGAAGTATCAGGAGGATTCAATGTAGAATGCGTTTTGAAATTTTGTAGCTAAAGAAATATATTTCAAAAACTCTTCGTAATATTCATCTAATAAGATATGGCGATTTGTTTTCAAAAAATCATAAATATTTTCCAACTTTATTTCTTGGACCATTTTCGAAGATGTTGCTCCTTATAGCCCAACTAACATACTCTTGAGAGTTTCAATCTTCAAATCTGGAAAAACCACTCACAAGACTCTTATAAAACTCTTCATAACTACCAAAAATAAAAATTAGTCTTTAAATAGTTTTGCCATAAGAATTTGTAAACCTGAATTCTAATAAAACTTTTTAATTACACTTCAACTCTTTAACACTCTTACAATAGTTCTTCTACTAGTAGATGTAAAATTCTCTAAAGACTCTTATTACAATACTTGAACTTTACAGTCTCTTTATTCTTACAACAAAACTCTTCTAAGAAGTTCAGTTCTTTTAAGAACCTCTTAAAAGATTCAAAGAATTTCATTTCTTATGCCAAGAATCTTACAAGATCTTAAGTAGATAAGTTTTTAAAACAAGAGTCTTAAAAGAGGCAAAAAATCTTTAGTCTTAGAAGAAGATTTTAATAAGAAGATGATAAACTGAAAGTGTCAAAGCAAATCAGTTTCGATTAATTTTTTTTTTATTTTGTTTAGTTTTTCACTTTCACTTTTCACTTTTTGTTTTTTAATTAACAATTTCCAAATTACTGCCTTTACGGTAAGCACACATTTGATTATAAAGCACACACTGATAATTTTGTAACAAAACAGAGCGAGATGAATATTTTAGCCGGGATTTGACGGTGTGCATATATTTAAGATGAATATTCTTAAGCCACTTCAAATAAGAGGCTTACTAGAATTCTTTTGACATTTGTGTAAAATTTCTCTCTATGAGTAAATTACTTGCTAGAGTAATTTTGACTTGTGAAGAATTGAATTCTTCTTAAATTCGTTTACTAGAGTAAAGGCCCAAAAATGTCTCTACCACGCAAAACAAGTTAAAATTGAAGTGATGTTAGATGGGATTACAATAGAAAATTTCATAAAACTAAAAATCCCGAAAAATCTTTCTCATCAAATAATTAATGTTCTTAATAACAAATAACATGAATGTCTATATTGTCGTTTTTGGTATTAGCTTAAAGGGGTTTCTTTATAAATAATTCCACTTTAATTTAAATGTTGTAGTTATGTAGTTAATGATACGAAAATATAATGAGAACGGTATTTTTTTGGGCAACTTGTTTTGTTGTATTAATTTATAATTCAATAATTAAATTATTTTTTTTTTGCTTTCGAGGCGATTCATAAAAATCTCTTTATTTAAAATACCAACCATTTCTAACATCCGTTTACTTATAAAACCACCGTTAAGGTATTTAGCTAATTACTATGGGAAAAATTGATGATAATTAGAAGAATACCTTTCCTAGAATCAAGAACAAATTTAAAATCCTTTATCACACTTTAACAATTACCTAGGTGGATTTTATATTGTTGTAAGCTCAGCCTTAAAAGAATGTATAGTACACTCTGTCTATAATAGAAATTTAACTCAGAAACTAAGAGATTATTCGTGGTACTTTTGATTATATTTTTTGGGATAATTGGGTGGGTTTTTTGTTTTGGGAATTTCCCATTTACAAAATTGTCTAACAACACTGTTTTGTATTAAAAGATTTCACGCGCAATTCAGTTTAACAATTCTAACTCTTAATAAAGAATTTTAACTCTTATAAAAAGTCGTTTGTTTTTAAAAGGCATTTACTTCAAGATAACGTTTCTTGGTATGTCAAAACTACTCTAGAAAATGTCTTTTATGAAGAGCTCTAGTGTTAGGCAACACGAAATGTATTCTCGCTGAGAGAATAATAATTCTGATATGAGATGAAACTAATTCTTGGCAATTGGGCCATTTAAGACTCAAAAGACTCTTTCAAGATTTTTATAGAATGCTATAAAAATGTTTTTTTAGAATATGAGCTCTTTGGATTAACTCTTTCAAGATTCTTGAAGATTCTTAAGAGAGGAAAATTGTTACTTGGGAGTGCTGAATGCTTACTATTAAATTTTATTTTTCTTGAAATGAAAGTTTAAAATTATTTCTATCTTTTCATGTTAATATTTACTAATAGTAAAATATGTGTATTCATAAATATTTACTAATACAATAGCATTTCTTACTTATTATCCATAAGGAGTGGGAATAGACTTTTTTAAACTTGTCATTAAAATTATCTTTACATATCTTTTATTGATGATATTGTTTCCTTTAAAGAAGAGTCGACGTAATTTTGGAGCATAATGCTCTTCTTATTTATAGTTGAGCGTATTTCATTTAGAGCAGAATCGAACTCGATTTTTATAAGTTTATTCTTAAAACTTATCAGATCATCAACATATTTCTTAATGTTGGGTTTGGCAACAGTTTTCTTAACCAAAAATCCAAAATCCAATCCATGATCCGGTCATCGCAATCTTGATTTTTCGCGTGGTTCAAAATCCTGTCATAAAATTTGACGTTAATGTTGAATGAAGTGCTGAGTGTATATTATACAGACTTATATATTTTTCTTGTAAATCAAATAATGGGTAAAAAATATGAAAGCGGACGAACAGAGAGTTATGATTATGGCAAGACATAATTTGCCCGCAGTCAACAAAAAATATTGAAAAAATTCGGATTTTTAGAAGTTTCTTATGGCGTTTTTCATTTACGAAAATATTCGAATTGTCTTCAAATGGAGTCTCTGTTTGTTTGACACATTGTTTGGTTATTTATTCCTCATTCCAACTTCATGAGGTCCCCCATTTATTGGTGAAAGTATTTCCTCCAAAGAAGAATCGATATAGATTTTAATACCTGTTTCCCGAAGGTTTATTCAATGATCAATATATTCTTTAGAGACAGCTTGGTGGGGGAGCTCACGCTTTTTCGGTATATTGTATAAATATCTGTTTTCCATATCAAAACCACCAGGTGGTAAGAGCTTAAATCCTATTCCTAAGGGTCCTACATTAATAATGCTATTTTGAAAAGACTTGGAGTTCCTACCGAACTTGTTAACGTTCATCGTGTATATGTAAAGGATTTTGTTTTAAATAATGTTAATGTATAATATTTGATTCCTTCAACTCTTCAATTAGAAGTGATTTCATTTTGATGGTTATTGTTACCGGATGATAATCGGATGCTATAAAAAGTCGTAGTCTAAAAACGAGTTCATTAGGATCATTTCATTATATTCAATATTTTTGTTTGTATATTTCATTCTAGTAATATCATAATAAGATTTTCCTATTTTTATATCTTCATCTTTAGGTTTAGCAACAAGTTCCTTTATTATTTGTATATATTTTACCATTTCCATTTCTATAAAGTAAATTACGTATACGTTTGATAAAAAATTATTTATTTATTTTGTTAGGTTAATAATGAAGGACAAGATTACCCCAACAATGCTGGTGTATTAATGTGATGCTTTTAAATAAAAATTTATATTTATAGTATTGCAGTTTTATGAAAACTGTTTTTGTAACGTCCTTTTTCGATACTGCTTTCTTTGTCTATAGCCAGAAATTTAAAATTGTCGACCCAACAGTGTGAACACAGCTCTTTAAATTGACTGAATGTCATATCAGAGTTTATATGATCTTTGTAAACATGTTTCAAATTCAATTCGTCTTGTTTGAAAAGGATAATAAAATTAGCATTATCTCTAATTAAATGTTTTGGTATATGAGTATAAGACTGACATAAATAAAAACTGTCAACCCCATTATGGCGACCCATACAAAAATAATCTCTTATATTATTTTGTTTCTGACATGCTACATCATCGAATATAAATATTGAATTATTTTTAGCGTCTGATGGTGGCATTATCTCAGAATTATTAGAGAAATTATTGTATTCGATACCTTTAATAGATGTAACCAACTTTTTTAGATACTGATATTTTGGTTCATGTAAGGATTTTGAATAAATATAAATGTTTTCAAACTTCAACCCATTAGGATCAAGAAGAACGCTTAGCATAACGTTTGTTTTCCCACGATTCTTCGAATACTGTTTGGAAAAAGTGATCCATGTTTTTTTTTTTAATTTTAACATTTGAATCAAAAGTTTTTACTGGAATAACTTCTCTCTGCTTTATGACGCTCATGATACTGACTAACAGCTTTTAGTATAAAACACATCAATTCATACGATTGCCCTCATATACGTTAAAACTTTCGTGTGTAAATCATAATCAGCCCTATTAGGGAATCCGACGAATGAGTTGCGGAGGGAAGTAGTTTAATAAAGGGCGTCCTTGATCAGTGGCTCGGTGGCTCACAGGAGAGAACAGGTGAGAACAGGTGAGAACAGGTGTGACAGGTGTACAGGTGTGCACAGGTGAGATCAGGTGTGTTCAGGTGAGATCAGGTAAGATCAGGTGAACAGGTGTGCACAGGTGAGTGTAGGTGAACAGGTGAGAAACAGGTGTGTGTAGGTGCACAGGTGAGTGTAGGTGAACAGGTAAGTATAGGTAAATTCAGGTGAGCTAGGTGCAGGTGGGCGGAAGCCCAACAGGTAATCAGGTGAACTATATAGGTGTGGGGTGGGGTTAGTGGGTTTAGGTGGGGGTGGTTGAGGAGGGTGGCGGCTAAGTGGGCGGTGGCTCGTGAGTTTTTCGAAGGGCGGTGGCTCATGAGTTCTTAAAGGGTGGTCGTTCAAGTGTTTTCAAAGCGTGGTGGCTCATGAGTTTTCAAAGGGCGGTGGCTCATATGTGTTCAGTGGGCGGTGGCTCATGGGTGATAGCGCTTCAAGTAGGCCGATGATCAATGGGGATTCAAGGATTTTTAATGGTAAATATGCACAGGCACACATGTATGTTAGCATTGTTTTTTTCTTATCTTGCGCTTGTTGTGGTTTGCTTAAGATTTTATTTATCTTTATTTGTCACTCTTAACGACTTCGACTGTTTTATTATTAGAAAGATTATTTGGCTATCTCAACCCAAGGGATGTTGAGGTTATTGGAAAACAAAGAAACAATGTATGCAAAAGTAGTTAGCACTCACTCCAGATGTGCAACATGGGCGGGTCTGCATGCATTTCAAAAGTGGAGGTTTTTTTTTGGTTTAGTCTTAATCTGCTATTAAGATAAAATTATCCTTCATGAGTATACTGCGGAAATATGCACACATGTATGCTAGCATTCGACGATATCATTTATTTCTTTTTTGGGATGAATATTTATCGCGTATAAGTCAAAAAGTATGATAGTCATGTAATCACAACTTTCCTTCATGACTGTACAAGAATAAACATAAATGAGGTTTGATAATAAAGGGTAAGACATTAGTGTAGGTAAATAAGCCGCAAATAATATTTAGAAGTTGAGAAACTCCTCTTAACAATAGAGAGTCAATTTACATTCATAAACTGAAAAACGGAAATCAACCCTTGACTAGAAACAGAAGTCTACAAACATATCTAAAAAAAAACCGAAGTCAACCCTTTGTTCGAAAAAATGCCTTTTTTTAAGCGTTTGATTTTTATTTATATTTTTTTTATAT
This sequence comes from Baccha elongata, assembly GCA_951217065.1. Lineage (NCBI taxonomy): Eukaryota > Metazoa > Arthropoda > Insecta > Diptera > Syrphidae > Baccha > Baccha elongata. The sequence goes on from CATNUY010000333.1 coordinate 542,503, forward strand.
TTTATTCTTAAAAAAAAAACAGTATACATCTGTATATTTATAATTAAAATCACAATTATTTCCTTTTTTTTATCACAAAAAAATATTTTTTTATAAATAAGGTATATCTTTATTTTATAGTTAGGGATCTACTCATGTATAGCACAATATAATAAAATTAGAGAATATTAAGAAAGTATTTTGCAATGACCCCAAGCAAGTGTATTTATATTATTTTCACATAATGTACCTTTTATCATCTTCGCAACTAAGACTTTTTTTTATTTATTTTTTGTGTATATATTTTATGTTGCTTGGAGCGGAAATTTATCATTGTGCAATAGTAATCTTTTTTTTGTAATAAGCAGTCTCTATAATTACTTAAACTTAATTTTTTTACAGCTGAACCTTGTACACCTTTTGCTTTTTTAATAACTTAAGAATTTTGAATATTTATGCTATACATTTTCGCTCTTAGATCAATAAATTCTGTCATTATTTTCCCACAATTTTCATCTTTCATGTACCCTAATTTTTTCATATTGAGCTGGGCAATACCAAAGGGATTATTAGGAGGGTAATCAGATGTGTCAAATTTATCCTTAATATCATCTTTTATATCATTGTAAAAGTCGTCTGTGTTAATTTGGTAAACGAATGAATCGGTGTCCATATACGCCAACCGAAGGTTTTTTTGTTTTTTTTTTCCTCAGTCGATCTTCAGCTGTGAAAGAGTGCGGACGTGTTGACGACTTTCACAGTGTATAAAATAATTTCGGTGTGTTCAAATTGAATTAAATTCACTTACACTTTAAGTGCACTCATTGCACAATTTTTACTGGCAATTTGCCAAGAACATTTAAAAGGCAAGTTAGCCTAGAGGGTAGCGTGGCCGACGACAGACTGGAAGGGCGTGGGTTCGAGCCCCACCCTGGTCAGGGCTTTTTTTAAAACAAGTTCTGGGAAAAAGTCAATAAAAACCGAGAGCAGAAGGAAAAGCAAATGATAAAAAAAAAGCAACGGGGACATCGGAAGATGATCCCCCAACAACAAGTCAAGCAGCCAAAACATCAGGTGATGCAGCAGCAGCAGTTAAGGTAGCGGTGCCTTCCATAGAAGCCCTGCCAACAACGACAGCGTCATCGGCACGTGCCGAAGTTAATACAAGCAGCATAGCGACTGCAACAACAACCTTTGCAAAAGGCACGACTTCAAAACCAGTTCGTGCCATAGCAACTACAAAGGAGGATAAAAAGAGAAGGCGTATCATAAGATACAAGCCACACCTTATAAACCGTGCCGATAGGAGCACTAGAGCTAGGTTGGCTAAGGCCTCGGCTCAAGCCAAAATGCAGAGCCAGATAGAAAGCCCCTCTTATGAGGATGACGATATAAAAAACAACGACTATAATGTTGAGGGCGATGACGAGGCAGAGGCTGACGATGAAATCGCTAAAGAAGCTAACGGCGAAAGCAAGAAAGGGGCAGCCGACGATAAGAAGACATGTGAGCAAAACGTCGCTGAGGTAGATGCCGAAGACATTGCTTACATGTCCGTAGAAGGGGAGGGGCACTACGTGAGTGGCGAGTTGGTGGACCTTTCACCTCCAGAAGACACAGACGATGAGCAAGAAAAAATTGCATCACTGACGGAGCAAATTTCCTCCCTCATGGAAATGGTGAAAGCGCTCAAAGTCAAGCAAGAAGCGCGGAGAGAAAAAGAGCGCCTTGTTGCTTTTGAAAATAAAAGACAAAAAGCGCTCCAAGAGCAGCACAATGAAGCAAAACTACAGCAGCCTCCCAAACAACAACCACTCCCAGAACTGCAGCACAAAAAGAAGCAGCCGACACAACAACTGCAGCCCCAGCATCGTCCTCAGCGGACGCAGCAACTGCAGCCCCAGCAACAGCATCAGCAACCGCAAATACAGCAACAACAACAAAAGTCACAGAAGCAACAACAACAAATACAACAACAAAAGTCACAGAAGCAACAACAACAGCAGAAACAACAACAGCAGCGACAACCGCAGCAGAAGCAGACACCACAACAACAGTCACAACAGCAACAGCGACAGCAACAGCAACAGCAACAGCAACAGCCACAAGCAAAGAAAGGTAAGGTGCCACCAATTAATACCTTCAAAATAGAATTAAAAGACACAATAGAGTTATGTTAGTAGGCCATAGGCAACAATTTTATTATTAAAAGGTTGAACGCAGACCGACACGCTATTCATTGCTCTTCGGTCGAGCATTATAAAAAAGTCAAAGATCTCTTGTCTCAAACGAAGACAGAATATTACAGTTTCACCCCGAAGGAAGACAAGCTACAAACAGTCCTCCTGAAGGGTATCGAATCCTCTACGGATCCGCAGGAACTCTTAGCTGAGCTCCGTCAAGTGGCGAGCGATGATCTCGATTTTATCGGGGTCAGACCGTTTTCCACAGTTAAGGCCAGACGGGAGAAACGGAATTTACCATTCTTCCTCGTTCAGCTCTCGCCCCAAAGCAAGTTGAGTGGTTTAAGGAGTATAACCGTCCTAAACTACCAAATTGTAAGATGGGAAAAATTAAATAGGCAGAGAGACATGCTTCAATGCATGAACTGCCAAGGATACGGCCACGTGGCAGCTAACTGTGGTATGGATCCAGTTTGCGTCAAGTGTGGAGACTCCCACAAGATAGGTGAATGTAAACTCGGAAAAGAGAGGGTCGAAGACAGGACCCAGTTAAAGTGTGCACTTTGCCGAGGCTCCGGGCACCCCGCAAACTATCGGGGATGTCCGAAGTTTCAGGAAATGAAAAAAAACAAAGACCAAAAGAAGACAGTAGAGGTGAGACGCCCTGAAGTACGCCAGACATCAACTTCCATCAATCCCGCAATTTCTTACGCCCAAATGGCGTCCGGAAAGGGAAAAACGGTACAGCCTCAACCACAGGTAGCCAAACAGGTCCAAGTGCCTACGGCTCCTGTGCCAGAGGCAGATCTGATGCAGGTGTTGCTGACCATTCATGGTCAGTTAACCGACGTGCAAAAACAGATCAGGGAGCAGGCGGCTAGGGTAGATTACCTCTACTCTATTCTGCCGGCAACGCTTAATGGTTAAAGGCGCGCTGCCTGAGCGACCCTTTAAGATCCTAGCTGTGAATGTTAATTCGCTGATTAGGACCGAACGTAGAGCAAACCTCTTTCATTTGCTGCAAGACCAAAGTCCTGATGTGTTTATGGCTAGCGAAACTAAGCTAAACCAGAAACACAAACTGACTAATAAAAATTACAATATCGTAAGAAGGGATCGGGTCGATACAGTGTTGAGTGTAGGACCGACCTTTTGGCTACAGATAGACCGTCATTTCCGAGAAGTGGTAGTTTTCTGGATCTTTTACTGCTTGACTCACGACTAGTTATAACTGACGCAACAAATCAACTGACAAGAAACTGTTTACGAACAATTGAATATGACAGTGATCACTGCGGACTCGCCACCGTAATACAGCTTCCAAGCGAACTTGTGGAATTGGATGAGTATGTGCCAGCGCACTCTTACAATTTCAGTAAGATGCTTTGGCCACGCTTCTCCAACTCCTTGGCAAGAGAAATACGTTCCGATGACATTTTTCCAATAAATGACAGGAACCTGACGAACGTCGAGATCGACGGGTACCTGACTCAAATGGACACGACTATAAAACGAACAATGGACAGAACAATCCCAAAATATAAGGAACAAATATAAAAAACATTTATAAAATAATTAAACTTTCAGCTTTCAAAAGGGCGCTTCATTTTTGTAGAGGCAAAACGGTATCTTAGCAGATAATATTTCAACCGCAATGAGAATTCGGTTCACATAATGTGAAAAAAATATGATCATATAATAATAAATATAATACCTACCAATTAAGATTTTTATCAATCATATATTTGATGTGTCAAAAAAAAACTCTTTTAAGAATACTCTAATACAATCTTGTTATATATTTCTCAAAAAATATATCTGTCTTTCTCAACAATAATAAAAAATGTTAAAGATAGACAAAGAAGCATGTTGCTTCTGTTTTTCTTTTCTCACTTCTCTCTTTTCAGAGACTCTTAAAGTGAGAAACGCTTTTTCATAGCAAGAACTGGAAAGGTCTTATGAGAATTTTCAAAGAGTAACAGATTTTTACTCTTGCTGCTAGATCGAAAGTTTTCTTGTGAGAAATGTATTCTCGCTGAGAGAATAATAATTCTGATATGAGATGAAACTAATTCTTGGCAATTGGGCCATTTAAGACTCAAAAGACTCTTTCAAGATTTTTATAGAATGCTATAAAAATGTTTTTTTAGAATATGAGCTCTTTGGATTAACTCTTTCAAGATTCTTGAAGATTCTTAAGAGAGGAAAATTGTTACTTGGGAGTGCTGAATGCTTACTATTAAATTTTATTTTTCTTGAAATGAAAGTTTAAAATTATTTCTATCTTTTCATGTTAATATTTACTAATAGTAAAATATGTGTATTCATAAATATTTACTAATACAATAGCATTTCTTACTTATTATCCATAAGGAGTGGGAATAGACTTTTTTAAACTTGTCATTAAAATTATCTTTACATATCTTTTATTGATGATATTGTTTCCTTTAAAGAAGAGTCGACGTAATTTTGGAGCATAATGCTCTTCTTATTTATAGTTGAGCGTATTTCATTTAGAGCAGAATCGAACTCGATTTTTATAAGTTTATTCTTAAAACTTATCAGATCATCAACATATTTCTTAATGTTGGGTTTGGCAACAGTTTTCTTAACCAAAAATCCAAAATCCAATCCATGATCCGGTCATCGCAATCTTGATTTTTCGCGTGGTTCAAAATCCTGTCATAAAATTTGACGTTAATGTTGAATGAAGTGCTGAGTGTATATTATACAGACTTATATATTTTTCTTGTAAATCAAATAATGGGTAAAAAATATGAAAGCGGACGAACAGAGAGTTATGATTATGGCAAGACATAATTTGCCTGCAGTCAACAAAAAATATTGAAAAATTTCGGATTTTTAGAAGTTTCTTATGGCGTTTTTCATTTACGAAAATATTCGAATTGTCTTCAAATGGAGTCTCTGTTTGTTTGACACATTGTTTGGTTATTTATTCCTCATTCCAACTTCATGAGGTCCCCCATTTATTGGTGAAAGTATTTCCTCCAAAGAAGAATCGATATAGATTTTAATACCTGTTTCCCGAAGGTTTATTCAATGATCAATATATTCTTTAGAGACAGCTTGGTGGGGGAGCTCACGCTTTTTCGGTATATTATATAAATATCTGTTTTCCATATCAAAACCACCAGGTGGTAAGAGCTTAAATCCTATTCCTAAGGGTCCTACATTAATAATGCTATTTTGAAAAGACTTGGAGTTCCTACCGAACTTGTTAACGTTCATCGTGTATATGTAAAGGATTTTGTTTTAAATAATGTTAATGTATAATATTTGATTCCTTCAACTCTTCAATTAGAAGTGATTTCATTTTGATGGTTATTGTTACTGGATGATAATCGGATGCTATAAAAAGTCGTAGTCTATAAACGAGTTCATTAGGATCATTTCATTATAGATATATTCAATATTTTTGTTTGTATATTTCATTCTAGTAATATCATAATAAGATTTTCCTATTTTTATATCTTCATCTTTAGGTTTAGCAACAAGTTCCTTTATTATTTGTATATATTTTACACCTTAACACCTTTCACACCTTGATTCGAGAAGATTTATCATGATTAATTTTATGTACATTAGTTTTTGTAGGATTTTCCCATGTTGTTCTTAGCCATCCTTAGTATATTTTTGCTTCTTAGGATTTTTCTTTAGCATCGATTCAATCAGACCGGGAGTGCGAGTAAAATTTTCATCGTCAATTGTAATATTCTGCTCATTCATTTTAAAGCTGCATTTCCCTATTTTTATAGACTGTGTATTTGCATCAAAATACGGTCCATATGCAGTATCACGATTTTACTCTGACAATAGTTTTTGTTGGTTGAAGGAAGATGATTTATTAGGAGTATTAAATTTTTAAGGTTTACTGAATAAAAAAGTATTATCGGGAGTATCAAATTCTTGTGATGGTGATCCTGATCGTTTATGATTTTCTTCCACATCTTTCTCAGTAAAAGATTTGAAATGTAGATTGCGATGTTTAGATGTTTTAAAATTATCTTCCTGTTGAATTTCTTCTTTTTTAATATTTCCAACCAATTCTTTCAATGGTTCAACAATAGGCTTGAAAGTATTTTCTAAATCAGTTTCTCTATTCATGTTACCAGTTCTTAGTTGAAAATATTTAGTTTGTTTTTATCAGATCATTTAACACACTCTTTTCCATTTCTATAAAGTAAATTACGTATACGTTTGATAAAAAATTATTTATTTATTTTGTTAGGTTAATAATGAAGGACAAGATTACCCCAACAATGCTGGTGTATTAATGTGATGCTTTTAAATAAAAATTTATATTTATAGTATTGCAGTTTTATGAAAACTGTTTTTGTAACGTCCTTTTTCGATACTGCTTTCTTTGTCTATAGCCAGAAATTTAAAATTGTCGACCCAACAGTGTGAACACAACTCTTTAAATTGACTGAATGTCATATCAGAGTTTATATGATCTTTGTAAACATGTTTCAAATTCAATTCGTCTTGTTTGAAAAGGATAATAAAATTAGCATTATCTCTAATTAAATGTTTTGGTATATGAGTATAAGACTGACATAAATAAAAACTGTCAACCCCATTATGGCGACCCATACAAAAATAATCTCTTATATTATTTTGTTTCTGACATGCTACATCATCGAATATAAATATTGAATTATTTTTAGCGTCTGATGGTGGCATTATCTCAGAATTATTAGAGAAATTATTGTATTCGATACCTTTAATAGATGTAACCAACTTTTTTAGATACTGATATTTTGGTTCATGTAAAGATTTTGAATAAATATAAATGTTTTCAAACTTCAACACATTAGGATCAAGAAGAACGTTTAGCATAACGTTTGTTTTCCCACGATTCTTCGAATACTGTTTGGAAAAAGTGATCCATGTTTTTTTTTTTAATTTTAACATTTGAATCAAAATTTTTTACTGGAATAACTTCTCTCTGCTTTATGACGCTCATGATACTGACTAACAGCTTTTACTATAAAACACATCAATTCATACGATTGCCCTCATATACGTTAAAACTTTCGTGTGTAAACCATAATCAGCCCTATTAGGGAATCCGACGAATGAGTTGCGGAGGGAAGTAGTTTAATAAAGGGCGTCCTTGATCAGTGGCTCGGTGGCTCACAGGTGAGAACAGGTGAGAACAGGTGAGAACAGGTGTGACAGGTGTACAGGTGTGCACAGGTGAGATCAGGTGTGTTCAGGTGAGATCAGGTAAGATCAGGTGAACAGGTGTGCACAGGTGAGTGTAGGTGAACAGGTGAGAAACAGGTGTGTGTAGGTGCACAGGTGAGTGTAGGTGAACAGGTAAGTATAGGTAAATTCAGGTGAGCTAGGTGCAGGTGGGCGGAAGCCCATCAGGTAATCAGGTGACCTATATAGGTGTGGGGTGGGGTTAGTGGGTTTAGGTGGGGGTGGTTGAGGAGGGTGGCGGCTAAGTGGGCGGTGGCTCGTGAGTTTTTCGAAGGGCGGTGGCTCATGAGTTCTTAAAGGGTGGTCGTTCAAGTGTTTTCAAAGCGTGGTGGCTCATGAGTTTTCAAAGGGCGGTGGCTCATATGTGTTCAGTGGGCGGTGGCTCATGGGTGATAGCGCTTCAAGTAGGCCGATGATCAATGGGGATTCAAGGATTGTTAATGGTAAATATGCACAGGCACACATGTATGTTAGCATTGTTTTTTTCTTATCTTGCGCTTGTTGTGGTTTGCTTAAGATTTTATTTCTTTATTTGTCACTCTTAACGACTTCGACTGTTTTATTATTAGAAAGATTATTTGGCTATCTCAACCCAAGGGATGTTGAGGTTATTGGAAAACAAAGAAACAATGTATGCAAAAGTAGTTAGCACTCACTCCAGATGTGCAACATGGGCGGGTCTGCATGCATTTCAAAAGTGGAGTTTTTTTTTTGGTTTAGTCTTAATCTGCTATTAAGATAAAATTATCCTTCATGAGTATACTGCGGAAATATGCACACATGTATGCTAGCATTCGACGATATCATTTATTTCTTTTTTGGGATGAATGTTTATCGCGTATAAGTCAAAAAGTATGATAGTCATGTAATCACAACTTTCCTTCATGACTGTACAAGAATAAACATAAATGAGGTTTGATAATAAAGGGTAAGACATTAGTGTAGGTAAATAAGCCACAAATAATATTTAGAAGTTGAGAAACTCCTCTTAACAATAGAGAGTCAATTTACATTCATAAACTGAAAAACGGAAATCAACCCTTGACTAGAAACAGAAGTCTACAAACATATCTAAAAAAAAACCGAAGTCAACCCTTTGTTCGAAAAAATGCCTTTTTTTAAGCGTTTGATTTTTATTTATATTTTTTTTATATTTTATTCTTAAAAAAAAAACAGTATACATCTGTATATTTATAATTAAAATCACAATTATTTCCTTTTTTTTATCACAAAAAAATATTTTTTTATAAATAAGGTATATCTTTATTTTATAGTTAGGGATCTACTCATGTATAGCACAATATAATAAAATTAGAGAATATTAAGAAAGTATTTTGCAATGACCCCAAGCAAGTGTATTTATATTATTTTCACATAATGTACCTTTTATCATCTTCGCAACTAAGACTTTTTTTTATTTATTTTTTGTGTATATATTTTATGTTGCTTGGAGCGGAAATTTATCATTGTGCAATAGTAATCTTTTTTTTGTAATAAGCAGTCTCTATAATTACTTAAACTTAATTTTTTTACAGCTGAACCTTGTACACCTTTTGCTTTTTTAATAACTTAAGAATTTTGAATATTTATGCTATACATTTTCGCTCTTAGATCAATAAATTCTGTCATTATTTTCCCACAATTTTCATCTTTCATGTACCCTAATTTTTTCATATTGAGCTGGGCAATACCAAAGGGATTATTAGGAGGGTAATCAGATGTGTCAAATTTATCCTTAATATCATCTTTTATATCATTGTAAAAGTCGTCTGTGTTAATTTGGTAAACGAATGAATCGGTGTCCATATACGCCAACCGAAGGTTTTTTTGTTTTTTTTTTTCCTCAGTCGATCTTCAGCTGTGAAAGAGTGCGGACGTGTTGACGACTTTCACAGTGTATAAAATAATTTCGGTGTGTTCAAATTGAATTAAATTCACTTACACTTTAAGTGCACTCATTGCACAATTTTTACTGGCAATTTGCCAAGAACATTTAAAAGGCAAGTTAGCCTAGAGGGTAGCGTGGCCGACGACAGACTGGAAGGGCTTGGGTTCGAGCCCCACCCTGGTCAGGGCTTTTTTTAAAACAAGTTCTGGGAAAAAGTCAATAAAAACCGAGAGCAGAAGGAAAAGCAAATGATAAAAAAAAGCAACGGGGACATCGGAAGATGATCCCCCAACAACAAGTCAAGCAGCCAAAACATCAGGTGATGCAGCAGCAGCAGTTAAGGTAGCGGTGCCTTCCATAGAAGCCCTGCCAACAACGACAGCGTCATCGGCACGTGCCGAAGTTAATACAAGCAGCATAGCGACTGCAACAACAACCTTTGCAAAAGGCACGACTTCAAAACCAGTTCGTGCCATAGCAACTACAAAGGAGGATAAAAAGAGAAGGCGTATCATAAGATAAAAGCCACACCTTATAAACCGTGCCGATAGGAGCACTAGAGCTATGTTGGCTAAGGCCTCGGCTCAAGCCAAAATGCAGAGCCAGATAGAAAGCCCCTCTTATGAGGATGACGATATAAAAAACAACGACTATAATGTTGAGGGCGATGACGAGGCAGAGGCTGACGATGAAATCGCTAAAGAAGCTAACGGCGAAAGCAAGAAAGGGGCAGCCGACGATAAGAAGACATGTGAGCAAAACGTCGCTGAGGTAGATGCCGAAGACATTGCTTACATGTCCGTAGAAGGGGAGGGGCACTACGTGAGTGGCGAGTTGGTGGACCTTTCACCTCCAGAAGACACAGACGATGAGCAAGAAAAAATTGCATCACTGACGGAGCAAATTTCCTCCCTCATGGAAATGGTGAAAGCGCTCAAAGTCAAGCAAGAAGCGCGGAGAGAAAAAGAACGCCTTGTTGCTTTTGAAAATAAAAGACAAAACGCGCTCCAAGAGCAGCACAATGAAGCAAAACTACAGCAGCCTCCCAAACAACAACCACTCCCAGAACTGCAGCACAAAAAGAAGCAGCCGACACAACAACTGCAGCCCCAGCATCGTCCTCAGCGGACGCAGCAACTGCAGCCCCAGCAACAGCATCAGCAACCGCAAATACAGCAACAACAACAAAAGTAACAGAAGCAACAACAACAGCAACAACAAATACAACAACAAAAGTCACAGAAGCAACAACAACAGCAGCGACAACAGCAGCAGAAGCAGACACCACAACAACAGTCACAACAGCAACAGCGACAGCAACAGCAACAGCAACAGCAACAGCAACAGCCACAAGCAAAGAAAGGTAAGGTGCCACCAATCAATACCTTCAAAATAGAATTAAAAGACACAATAGAGTTATGTAAGTCGGCCATAGGCAACAATTTTATTATTAAAAGGTTGAACGCAGACCGACACGCTATTCATTGCTCTTCGGTCGAGCATTATAAAAAAGTCAAAGATCTCTTGTCTCAAACGAAGACAGAATATTACAGTTTCACCTCGAAGGAAGACAAGCTACAAACAGTTCTCCTGAAGGGTATCGAATCCTCTACGGATCCGCAGGAACTCTTAGCTGAGCTCCGTCAAGTGGCGAGCGATGATCTCGATTTTATCGGGGTCAGACCGTTTTCCACAGTTAAGGCCAGACGGGAGAAACGGAATTTACCATTCTTCCTCGTTCAGCTCTCGCCCCAAAGCAAGTTGAGTGGTTTAAGGAGTATAACCGTCCTAAACTACCAAATTGTAAGATGGGAAAAATTAAATAGGCAGAGAGACATGCTTCAATGCATGAACTGCCAAGGATACGGCCACGTGGCAGCTAACTGTTGTATGGATCCAGTTTGCGTCAAGTGTGGAGACTCCCACAAGATAGGTGAATGTAAACTCGGAAAAGAGAGGGTCGAAGACAGGACCCAGTTAAAGTGTGCACTTTGCCGAGGCTCCGGGCACCCCGCAAACTATCGGGGATGGCCGAAGTTTCAGATAATGAAAAAAAACAAAGACCAAAAGAAGACAGTAGAGGTGAGACGCCCTGAAGTACGCCAGACATCAACTTCCGTCAATCCCGCAATTTCTTACGCCCAAATGGCGTCCGGAAAGGGAAAAACGGTACAGCCTCAACCACAGGTAGCCAAACAGGTCCAAGTGCCTACGGCTCCTGTGCCAGAGGCAGATCTGATGCAGGTGTTGCTGACCATTCATGGTCAGTTAACCGACGTGCAAAAACAGATCAGGGAGCAGGCGGCTAGGGTAGATTACCTCTACTCTATTCTGCCGGCAACGCTTAATGGTTAAAGGCGCGCTGCCTGAGCGACCCTTTAAGATCCTAGCTGTGAATGTTAATTCGCTGATTAGGACCGAACGTAGAGCAAACCTCTTTCATTTGCTGCAAGACCAAAGTCCTGATGTGTTTATGGCTAGCAAAACTAAGCTAAACCAGAAACACAAACTGACTAATAAAAATTACAATATCGTAAGAAGGGATCGGCCCAACTCCTCTCAAGGGGGTGGGGTCGCAATCTTCATACGAATGGGCATTAAACATAAAGTTATATATAATAGTGAAGTGCGAAGATTCGGGTTGCTAGAAGCCTGCATCGTTTGCATTCCTCTCCAGCAGGGGAAAAGAATGTACGCAATCGCGGTGTACGCACCTGACGCACCTCAGCAAGCTAATTTTATCGCAGAGCTCGAAAAACTTTTCGAATGCTTAAGACTGAACTTGGATGAGAATTATTATCTCATGGCAGGGGACTTAAACGCCAAACATGTAGATTGGGGAAACCAAATACAAAATCCTAGAGGGAACCATCTTTTTAATTGGATGGGTCGATACAGTGTTGAGTGTAGGACCGACCTTTTGGCTACAGATAGACCGTCATTTCCGAGAAGTGGTAGTTTTCTGGATCTTTTACTGCTTGACTCACGACTAGTTATAACTGACGCAACAAATCAACTGACAAGAAACTGTTTACGAACAATTGAATATGACAGTGATCACTGCGGACTCGCCACCGTAATACAGCTTCCAAGCGAACTTGTGGAATTGGATAAGTATGTGCCAGCGCACTCTTACAATTTCAGTAAGATGCTTTGGCCACGCTTCTCCAACTCCTTGGCAAGAGAAATACGTTCCGATGACATTTTTTCACCAAATGACAGGAACCTGACGAACGTCGAGATCGACGGGTACCTGACTCAAATGGACACGACTATAAAACGAACAATGGACAGAACAATCCCAAAATATAAGGAACAAGACCCTAATGGTTTATACAAGAACGCGACAATCGACGCACTACACCGACAAAAAAGTGGACTGCTGACTAGATTGAAACTTCTTTACAGACGTTTCACGGACACACGTGATCTGGAGATTAGGACATTGAAGCCATTAATGTTCTGATTAAACAAAATTATAGATTGTCTGTTAATTTATATTGGGATAACGGAATTCGGGCCGTTAACTCTAGCGACCATAGTATGTTTCCCCAAATAAATAAGATATTTAGAAGAAATGATCAAAACGAACTTCCATGTCTTAAACTTCAGAGGACAACAGATAACGAAGACGTACTTACGATTGCGGGAATAGATCCGGAGAGTGCCGTTTTCGATGATAACTTTTTTATGATAGAAGATCCTCAGGAAAAGGTAGAAGCTGTAGGGGCTGCTTTCCAGCAAGTGTATAAGGTGAATGCTAGCATTCGTCCGAATCATGACCTGGAGAACAGAGCATTACTACACAACTTCTACCTTGGAAATAACATAACGCAATGGCGATCTGAGAATACTGGTTTCACCGTGTTCAATGACGAAAATTTGGCAAACGCCACCATCGCCGAGCGAAATGGACCCAGTTCATTGTTAATTTCGAAGGTAGAACTTCAGTTAATTTTTCAAACATTAAAGAAAAAGAAATCTGCGGGGGTCGATGGTATACCCAACATTGTGTTACGACATCTAACTGAGGAAGCCATAGACATTTATACCACACTGTTCAACAACGCACTGAATAATGCATATTATCCAATGAGTTGGAAGACAGCTGTGGTCCATCCTCTCCCCAAAAAGGGAAAGGACAGCTCCAATCCGGCAAATCTTCGGTCGATAAGTCTTCTTCCAAGTATCAGTAAGGTATTCGAAAAGATTCTCAATAGAGCTCTGTTCAAGTGGGCTGAGGACAAGAATATTATTCCAGACAATCAGTTTGGCTTTAAGGCGGGACATGACACTATTCATGCCGCGTCTAAGTTAGTTTCTGATGTTCAATGGTACAAAGCGAAAAATCAATGCACGGGTGCCGTTCTTGTTGATTTAGAGAAGGCTTTCGACACCGTATGGTTAGAGGGTCTTTATCTGAAATTAACTAGATTTGGCATAAGTAAACCACTGTTATATATGCTTCATGACATGCTCAATGGTAGAAAGTTTGTTGTCAAAAGTGGCAATGTAACTTCGACCACAACTTTTGATATTAAAAACGGTCTACAGCAAGGAGCTGTGAACTCGCCGATTCTTTTTAGTATTTACACCAGCGATCTGATAGGTAGTCTCACTCATGCGATTGCGTATGCCGATGACCTTGTAGCGTACAGGACGGGTCCAAAAGTTGAAGTCATCAAAATTCTCTTGCAGCGTGACTTCGACAAGATTCAGCGATATTGTGATGACTGGAAGTTAAAAATTAACTTTCAGAAATCAGAAACTATCCTGTTTAGAACCCCGTTGTCTAGGGCTTCTAGGGATACAAGAAAGAACTGGAGAAATCTAGTGATCGTTGGACCAAGTGGACATCCACTGGCGAGTAAAGATGTGGTAAAGTACCTTAGCATCTGGCTAGATCAGTATCTATATTTCAATCGACATGTAGATGCTGCTCTGGCCAGAGCTAGGGGAGCCTTTGGGTTGACAAGACGGTTGTTTTATAGCAGCCGCCTTGACAGCAGAGTAAAGGTGATTTGCTACATGGCCCTTATCCGGCCAATGATTGCCTATGGGTGCCCTGTGTGGTTCAACGTTGCCCTATCTCAAATGGAAAAGATTCGGGTGTTTGAGAAGCAGTGTCTTAGACGCTGCCTTGGATTACACAGAACACCAGAGTCGGAGTACACACATTACTATGCCAACGAAGTTCTATACAACAGGGCCAATATAAACAGGATAGATAACTTTTTAATCAAGCTGATTCGGGGTCACATTGCAAGAGCGATGACCTCGACCAATGGACTTATTTTTGGAGCTTACTACCCCAATGATGAGTATAGTGAAAGTGTACGTCTTAACGGTTTCATCCCACCCGAGACATTCCTCTTTTTAGACAGTCGTGGGCTGATACAGGATAGATTGGCGGTTCCGTTAATCTACCACGTCAGCCGTAGGACTGTGGATCGGCGACTTCTTTGCGATCGGGACGTCGGCTCAGGGAACGGAGCAGAGCGTCTGCGGTTCAGTAGAGCTGTGCCCCTTCGGGACAGAAAGGACTTAGTTAAGCAAGTCAAAAAATTCTGGTGGTTGGGTGACCACCGTGATATTGATATTGAAAGTTGACCATATTGTTGCTTTGGCCGACTTACATAGTTCTAAGATAAAGATAAATAGAGTAGGTAGAACAGTGACGGTGGCACAAAAAAAAAAAAAAAAAAAAAAAAAAAAAAAAAAAAAAAAAAAATTCTGGTGGCTGTTCTAGTTTTTAAGTTATTTTAAGTAGTTTTAATTAGGTATAATGTAGTTTAAGTTAGTTTTAATTTAGTTTTTATTAGTTTAATTTAGGTGAAGGGTAGCTTTAAGTTTTATAAAAAATTAAAAAACAAATGATATAGAAAATGAGTTTTTTTTAATAATTTTCTCGTTAGTTTTAAGTTATCAT
Organism: Baccha elongata; assembly: GCA_951217065.1. NCBI lineage: Eukaryota > Metazoa > Arthropoda > Insecta > Diptera > Syrphidae > Baccha > Baccha elongata. Next base: position 557,711 of record CATNUY010000333.1, read on the forward strand.
GAATTCTAATTATAAGTTATTTTACGTCGAAAGGCATTTAAATATAGTCATAGTTTAATTTAGAGCGCCCGCATGGGGCCAGTAAGTTAGTTAAGTTAATATGGTAAGCTAGTTGTTTAAGATTTTTTGTCTAGCATTAAGATAGATATAAGGAAATGAAAAAATAAAAATGAATTAAAAATGAAAAATGAAAATGAAGGTTTTTTTCCGAAAATTTTGGTTTCATATACGCGTAATGGAAATCATACATCTTATACTTAGAGATTTCTAAAACGGAAAACCCTAAGTATATTGGCTTGCTATATACCGTAGAGGTTCTTTTCATTTGAATAGCAGCCATGTTATCACCAAACTCTAGAATGCTGTGAAAATTTGGTCACATCTTTTATTGCTAATAAAATTCCATTTCTTTTTTTTTTTTTTAGGATGATGTTGTTTATGAGGCTTTTGAATGAATACTAACAATATAAATTTTTTTTGTAAGAAGAACTAGAGTATACTCATAAATATTTAATTACACACATACATTCTTAAAATATACTCATATAGAAAGTCATAGGTTTATAAAAACCAATTATCAATATTGAGTGAATAAATATTTTTTTTTATTTTTATTTTTTTTTTATTTTAAATTACGGGGTGAGAATTTTTTTCTCTCTTCTATCAACTCAACAATTTTGTTTTTGAGTTGCTCATCAATATATTTTTTTACAACGGCATCCATATAATTCTTAGGATCACTGATTTCAATGATATGATCTATTTGATCGTCAACATATTCCTTAGAAGCTGCTTGGTGTGGTTCTTCAGGTCTTCCAATATTATTTAAACGTTTATTTTCCATATTGAAATCACCAGATGGCAAAATTTTAAATCCTAGACCTGGAGGACCTGTAGGGCCTTTAGTTTTTAAAAGTCCCTTGGAGTTTCTTCCGAACTTGTCAACACTCATGTTTAGTTTGAATGGATTTTAGGTTTGAATGACATTAATATATGATATTTGATTCCTTTAATTCCTCAACTATAGAGCTAATTTCATTTTGATGGTTGTTATTACCAGCTTTTTGGATGCTATTAAAATTTTTATTCTGTTAACGAGCTCATTAGGATCATTCCAGTATGCGTATTCAATGTTTTTGTTTGTGTACTTCATTTCAGCAATTTCGGAATAAGATTTTCTGTTTTTTTTTTATTTTTAAAGCCAGAAACAAGGTTCTTTATTATTTGAGTGTACTTTACACCCCTATTACTGTTGATCCTAAAGGTATTATCATGATTGCGCATGTGTGCACTAGTTTTTTGTAAGATCTTCCCATATTGCTCTAAGTCATCGTTAGTATACATATGCTTTCGGGGTTTTTTCTTTAGTATCAACTCAATAATAGTATCAACTCAATAACATCATCATTCAACCAAAATTTCGATTTACCGATTTTCGTTGTTTGTGTATTCGCATCATAATACGGTCCGTAGACATTATCACAATTTGATTCAGATAATAATTTTCTATTAAAAGATGTAGATAACTCAGATTTATTGAAATTATTTGGTGTACTAAACACCATATCATCATCTCTGCTATCTAATTCAACTATTGGTAAGTCGAATATTTGATTGTAGTCTGCTCCTTCTTCCTTACTGAATAATTTAAAATTAAGTTGACGTCGTTTAGTTGGTTTTGTTTCAATTCGTTCATCATAAGGTTTTCGCTTTTCTTTCTCTTCTTCAACATTTTCAACAAACTTTTTTAATGGTTCAACAATAGGTTTGAAAGTGTTTACCAACTCCGTATCTCTTATTATTTCACCAGTTTTCAGTTGTAAATATTTGTTTTTTAAAATATTTTTTGTTTTTATTAAGTCATTCAGAGTTTTTTCGTTCATTTTCGTTTTGATAGTATAGTATATATAATGTAGTAAGTTTTCTCAAACAGAGCACTTGTTAGAATGAATTCCTTTTAAGGAAGAAATGTGTATTTATAGTAAAACAATTTCATAGAAGCCAATCTTATAGCGACCGTTCTTAATACTGCTTTCCTTATCTATAACTAGAAAACCATAACTATCACCCCAACAATGGAAGCATAGCTCTTTAAATTGAGTAAAAGTCATATCTGAGTTTGCATGATCATTATGAAAATGTTTTAAATTCATTTCATCTTGTTTGAAAAGTATAATAAAATTTGCATTATCCCGAATCAAATGTTTTGGAATATGTGTATAGGATTAACAAAAATAAAAACTATCAACACCATTGTGACGACCCATACAAAAATAATCTCTTATGTTGTTTTGTTTCTGACATGCAACATCATCAAATATAAACACTGAATTATTTTTAGCATCTGTTGGTGGCATTATATCAGTATTATCTGAAAATTCATTGTATTCCATTCCTTTTACTGATGTTATAACCTTCTTTAAATACGTATATTTCGGTTGATGTAACGATTTGGAATATATGTAAATATTTTCAAACTTTAATCCATTGGGGTCAAGAAGTATGCTAAGCATAGCATTTGTTTTTCCACAGTTTGAAGGGCCAACGATTATTCCACGGATACTGTTTGGAAATAATAACCCATGTTTCTTTTTGATTTTTACGTCAGAAACAAAGTTCTGTACCTTAATGACTTGCGACTGTTTGATGAACCGCATATTGATGACTGACTTATTGTATAATAAAACGACTCGTTTATATATACTTGCATTTATAAATGTTTGGCACTTTATCCAAGCAGGGTGTGTAAATTACAATACCTTATATATATGATTGAGCACAACAGTAAAACCATCAGTTATAAAAAATCTTCTGAAGGAGCAGGACTTTTAAATAATATTATTGATAAACTATCATTTGAACTACATTTACCATCTTAAAATTACTGTGGACCTGGCACAAAATTGGAAAAACGTAAAGTGGAGGGGATAAAGGCATTAATAAACTGGATGATTCATGTCGCATGAATGATATTGCATATTCTAAAAGTAGTTCATTATCGCAACGTCACGTAGCTGATAAAATTTTAACAAAACAAGCGTGGAAAAGATTTAAAGCGAAGGACTCAACAGTTCCTGAAAAGTTAAGCAGTCTCTTAGTTACCAACATGATAAAAGCTAAGACAAAATTGGGGATGGGTATTAAAAAGAACAAAAAAAGCAGAAAACAAAGAGTGAGAAGAAAACATGCATGAAAAACTTATTTAAAAAAGCAATAAACGAAGCAAGAAATGCTATCAAAACCAATATCAGCTGCGGTACAACATCTATTACTGACATTGCTTTAAAAGCAGCAAAAAGTGTTATTAAAAACAAAAACAAAAATGCCATTAAAACACCAAGAATAATTCCAATTCCAAAAATAGGTGGCTTTCTTCCATTTGTAGCTCCTATTCTTGCAGGCTTATCTGCTATAGGGACTCTAATGAGGGGAACAGCTGGTGTTGTAAAAACCCTTAATGCTGCAAATGCTGCTAAGAAACAGTTGCAAGAAAGCATGCGACATAACAAGGCTTTGGAGGCAGTTGCAATAAAGGGAAATGGTTTATATCTACAACCATACAAAAATGGTCTTGGCCTTTTTATAAACAAACCTAATGCAAAAAACTAATAGACCTGCTGCCCAACCGTCCTTTAACCAACTTTGACAACGATTTGGAAAGAAACATTTACCTTATTTGTAACGGAATTTAAAAAAAAACACGCAAAGACTGAACCATCATCACAAAACAACACGTCAACAGTGGGCTGAATCTCAAAGATAAAATAAATTAAATCTAAGAATTCCTTGATCACGAAACTTCCTGTCCTAGCGAAATTTCGCTGCCCCTCGCAGGGCATCACTTATGTAATAGAACATAAATTGCAAATACAAGAGATATCACACTAACCGTGGACAAGGATTTTAAGCGATCAAACAAAAATAATCTTATCCACAGATCTCTTGATTATGAAGTTTTCAATGTTAAAGAGATTGGTGTAATTTCGAGTTAGATGATACTCGAGTAAAAGTTTTTGGGTTCTTTTAAATTATTATAAGTTCTTCTTGTCGTGGATCATTACACAGAGTTATTTATAACACAGAAAATTATAAATCAGAAATTCATTTGAATAATTGTGAGTTGGTGTGATGGGATGGAATGAAAAATCCAAGAACACAAAAAGTGAATCAAGTGATGACTGAATTTTCGTAGTAAAAATTTTGTATGAGTTTTGATGATGTAGAAAACGAAAATCTACTAGCTATCTGTAAGTGTGTACAATATTATTATTAGATGTTGCATGAAATGATAGGATGCGTGTGTGTACGTGTGTGCAATGATAATAACGAAGAAAAACATAACGATAATTTAAAATATATGTTACAACGATGTTACTTAGTCTCTTTTTCAGATAGTACACTACCCTTACTCCGATTCGAAGCTCTACCACAAATCATGGTCCCCAGAAAATCTCGTGACAGTGAAAGAAAACCTTCTTGAGATCTCTCAGACTAATGTTTACCGAGAATCCGCTCTTCCACTTACTAGCCTCAACTAACTGACAAAAGAAACTAACTCATCCTTGTAAATCCATTATCCATAAAAAAGATACTCCTGAATACGAAGAGCGATGTAAGAAACGATAATTTCACCCTCCATCCATCTCATCAGATAGGACAGGGATCTACATTATCTGCTCCGTATCGTCCAGTAAACAGCGGTACCTGTGTGTACCTAGATGGTGTATACACTGGTTATATTACACTTGGGAAGATTCCTTGACCTTACTTCTGATAAAAGGAAAAGCTACATTACAAAACGTAACTCTCAAATGGTCTTCAAAACTCCTGACGAATCTTCTCTCCCCTTCCTTCACTACTACGGAAAAGTATTCAACTTCTCTACCATGACTATTATAAGGTGTGAGTGAGAAAGAAAATTCAGGGAGTTCAAAGAGAACTAACATTGACAAGGATCCTAACCCTACCCACTACCGACATTTAGTACTTCCCTCGACAAAGAAGCACATCCAAGCCGAAGTAGTTAGGGGTGGCTAAATCTCGACTGCTGCGTCAGGTCCTTCTCATCCACCTCAACTAGCTCAGGGTGCTAAGGGTCGCGAGTCTTTGCTACAGGAGAAGAAGCCGGTGTTACGATATTATTTGACCTGGAATCAAGGTATTATTTGACTCGAAAATGATTAAAAATGCTACAATGGGGTTATACAAAGCCTAAAAGTCATGTTGAAAAGTGCAAAACGATGAAAAGATTGAAATTGGAAATTGATACCAGCGGACTGATTCACAAACAGGGATAAAGATGGACCTATCCTTCTGAACTACCTATACCCTACCCACCATGTTCTTTGCGTTCAGGGAATTGTTACAAGAGCCCTATGAATTGGGAGAATCAGATGTGAAAAAGATTCCCCTCTGTGTCTAACTACCCTACCTACGGATTTTGTATGATTACACAAACAAAAATCCTCCCAATGACGTTACTTCTGACACGATTCTATTGAAGTAAACATCCCTCAAAATCATAAGACTCAGAGCGGAATGTTACTTTTGACTACCTTACTATCACATTGTTGTTGTTGTTGTTGTTGTGGTTGTTGTTGTTGTGAAGGCAATTACCTTCATGGTGGAGATGATCCCAGCCACGACCCCGTACCTTATTGTCCTACTCTGCCATTATGATATCTGAAACTCAAAAAAAAAACTAGAACTGACTTCCCTGAGATCATACAATAATCTCATTTAAAAACTACATCAAATAAAAAACATAAGAATTTTCACTTTCAAATCCTTATACAATTTTATTCATCAATAACTCTGTTGTGCCATTAAACTGGAGACCACACACAATTCCCAAGAATCGCTTGCAATTGCAAGACACATGACATAGTTCGATTATTGCTAAAGGTTCCTCATGTGTCATATGTTACACTTTAAAGAGAACAGCAAAGGTTCCTCATGTGTCATATGTTACACTTTAAAGGGAACATCAATCGAACTATGTCAACCAAACAGTAAAACAACGACATGGGTCATATTGCAAACATAAACAATGCTGACCCATGGAGTGCAAGTATGTCAATAATAACATATGGTGCATTCGTTGTTTAAATAAAGAAACTGTAACTGTGTCAATGCAAGTGAAGTAAAGTAGAATGCGTGGTTGACCTGGAAGTGGTGATCTAGGTTTCGGAATAGGTAACGAAGGAATGAGTCACTCTCATTTTAACAACCAAAAAGAGAAGTCGTTTTACTTGCGTTCGCGGAACATAACATTTGGTGGCAGCGGTGGGATTTTCAAATCAAAGCATCTGATTTGAATCCCGAAAAAAAAACCCGGTTCTAAATTCAAAGTAAATAATTATACATACAAAGAAAAAGTGCTAGATCAAAAACAAAATTCAAATTCAAACAAGAATTCAACATAAAAAAAAAAAAAAGAAAATATAGTGCCGGAAAATAGTGAAAAATAAATAAAAGAGTGAAAAAAAAAGTGTACAATATCCCACAGAGGTAAGCGATTTCCTGTGGTCGAAAGAAGGAAGGAAGGAAGAAATTGCCACGCCGAGGCAATCAACATCAAAATCAACATCAAAATCAACATCAAAATCAACATCAACATCAACATCAACATCATTTCAACACATCAAGAGGCATCAACAATGTTATTGTAAGAAATAATAAATATTATTTATATAAAATTATTTATTTAATTTGTTTTTGACGTACTTATATTTATATATTTTTATTCTTGACATTTAAATATTTTTGTTATTGATGTAACCAGTTCTTCTTTTGGTACCTAATTAATTTATACACTGTCCCTTTTCCTTATCCTCATACAAATCTGGTACAATTTCGTTTAAATTCGTTCAAATATATATGTCTGAATTGAATTTAAATATTTCATTAAGAACTAGAAAAATTCCGCGTACCCGAAGATCATCAGAAAGTGATCTTCCTAGGCTCGAAACAAAACAAAAACCCATACCGCCTCTCACCCCGATTGAGATTAAGTCAAATTCTATCTTTTGTCCACCCAAAATAATGACTTTCAGATCAGCCCAAGCCATAAAACTCATACCTGAGTTTAATGGAAGTGCGAAAGATTTAGATAGGTTTATTCAATTAGTAGACCTGCAATCAAACAAAACCTCCACGGAACCCGACTCAACCGATAAGGCTGAGCTTCTTGATATTGTCAAATCGAAATTAACAAGCCGGGCATATAATGTTATAATCAAATATAACAATTATAATGCCTGGGCAGAGTTAAAAGAGGCTCTTATCAAAAATTTCCGAAGAACTAGGTCTGTACAAATTATACAGACTGAAGTTTTTCAATTCAAACAGGGTTACAAGGAATCTGTGAGCTCTTACGCAGAAAGAGCTTATGCCTTGTTTGATGAACTGAATAATGCCAATGCCAGTACGGGGGACAACGCTGCTAACACAGCCATCAGCAGTTTAAATACAAAAACTATTCTAAATAGAACACAAAATTCGGGAAACGAGCAAAGACCTGGCCCGACCAACACCCGGAACCAGGTAAAACACATGAATTAAGGTGTGGAAATTACTATAATACAACTAAAACTCTAAATCCACTGCGTCAAGAACCTAAGAATAAAGGTTCAATTTCACTGTATCCACTGCGTCAAGAATCTCAAAAAGAAGGTTCATTTTCTCTGTATCCACTGCGTCAAGAATCTCAAAAAGAAGATTCAATTTCACTGTATCCACTGCGTCAAGAATCTCAAAAAGAAGATTCATTTTCACTGTATCCACTGCGTCAAGAATCTCAAAAAGAAGATTCATTTTCTCTGTATCCACTGCCTCAAGAATCTCAAAAAGAAGATTCAATTTGTATAAATACACTGCGTCAAAAATCTCATAAGGAAGATTCAATTCCTCTGAATCCACTGAATCCCCTTTCTCTGAATCCACTGTCTCATAGCCAAAAGTCCAATCCATTTCGTTCACAGCCTCAAAATGAAAATTCGAAATCAGAATCACTGCATCCAAATCCCAGAATAGAAGTACCGCGCAAATAAATAATTTGCAAGACTTCCTAAGCGGACCATTGAGCTCTGATCTAAATAATTATTATGACAAACATTCGCATACTCTTTCAAAATCGCAAAATTTTAACGAAAAATCCAAACCTGTTGCTCATATAGGATGTTTAAATAATGCTTCTAGTTTCAAAAGCGAAATTAATATAATTTCTAAAGATACTATCTCCAACCAAAACATTATGCTTTTAGACACAGGTGCAAGCCTGAGTTTAATAAAAATAAATAAATTAAATAAAGAGCTTTGGGTTCATACTAACAAAATTACTGAACTAAAAGGCATAGGTAATACTCCCACATCAACATTAGGCACACTGCTTCTGAATATAGAAATAACACCTGGAATTAATCTTAAATACTTATTTCATGTAGTGCCTGAACATTTTCCAATAACACAAGACGGAATTTCAGGTGAAGACTTATTTCGAAATTTTAATGCCATACTAAATTATAAAGATAATACTCTTATATACCACTTCAAAGGTAAAAGATATACAACAGATTTCATTAGTAAGCGAAAGTCTGTTACCATACCTGCTAGATCTGAAAAAATAATCAAATACGGACCTATCCGTGAACCTACAAATCAAATATATTTTTCACAAGAAATTCGCCCTCAAGTTTATACCTCTTCAGCTATAACTGAACCTTCAAACGGATATATATATATATCCATTCTAAATGCCAACAATGAAGATGTTGTCTTACAAGACTTAAATTTAGAACTTGTAAATAGTAATGATTACTATATCTATAATCTAAATTCATTCGATACTCAAACTTATATAAACGACAGATTGAGTAAAATACAAAACCAACTTCCACTAGATCATTTAAATAGCGAAGAAAAGAAATCGGTGATTGATATCTGCCGTAAATATAATCATTTATTTTTTCTCGATGGTGATACCCTGTCAACTACCTCTGGGATTACACATCAAATAAAGACAAACCCAAATCTACCCGCAGTTAACATTAGACCATATCGATTAGCACAAATTCACACAAATGAAATAAATAATCAAGTAGACAAAATGTTGCAGGAGGAAATAATTAGACCAAGTTCAAGTCCATGGAATGCCCCTCTTCTAGTCGTGCCAAAGAAAGGAAAACAAAAGTGAATAAGCTAGATAGTAGATTCCTCAATTCAGAAGTATTTATTTCTACATTAAAAGATATCCAATTAGAATTACCAAACAATATAAGATTCCCAATAAAAATATCTAGAATGAATCTTCCAATCATAGACAAAATCACTACGACGAGTCCGATTTTCGTAAATCAAAATCTCATGATACAAGTTACTATTCCATTGGTAGATGAAGAATTTAACTTAGTAAAACTTACACCATTACCTTCAAAATACAAAGAAAACACGTATAGTTTTGTCTCAATATATAGTGAGTTTGTAGCTATAAATGAAAATTATAGGCGATATATATTTTTGAATAGCGAAGATCTAGATAAATGCACTAAAACAGACTCAAATCACTTCATATGCGAAAAAAACTTCGTAGTTCATAACCATAATACAAACAACTGCATTATCCAATTAATATCAGGAATGCAAAACTATGCTAATTGTGAAACAAAAATATTTGCGCTTGAACAAGAAGTTTGGTTCAATCTAATGAGTAAGAATTCATGGTTGTATGTTATGCCAAAGCCAACAAACGTTAGGATTTTGTGCGGAGACGAACCAAAAACGATCACAATATCTGACAGTGGAATTCTGAGTGTAGACCCATTTTGTAAAGCAATAACAAAAGAAGTTTACCTCCAAGCATCAAATACCATACAAAATAAAACTCCTATTTCATACTTTTTAGAAGAACAAACCATACCTAAGAACATAGTAATTCCCACAAATTTATCCCAAATTTCACCCCATACCACCCATATAGAAAAACTGGATTTAGATAATTATAGCATAAGTATTAAAGATTGTAGGACTTATATTTGTCTGCCCCACGTTGAGGTGCCAATATACTTCCAATATGTGTTCGGCGATGGTTCTAGGTTTCCTTTTCAATGGGCGCCTTAATAAGACAAGAGTATTTCAGTGGTGACGGTATGGAAATACAAACCGTCGACCAAAGCGAGCACAACTAAAGAAAGTAACCCGGGGTTTGATAAACTCTCTACCGCGATCTATGCTGTCCTGGGACTGCAGTAGTTCGTTGAATAGGCAATCTATCAAATCTTTGTCTTATTTCGTAAATTAAAGATTTGCGTTTGTATTTTAAAAATAAAAATTCTTTATTGAATATCTTTATAAATTAGGTTTAACAATATTTTATAAGTACGAATAAATTGTATTTACTCCACACAAAATTATGCTGTCCGTGGGACTACAGTAATTTTCTAGGGGGAGCAAGCAAAATTTAATAACGCGACAAGAGGAGTGCGGGAAGCGCAAATTGCTTTGGTAATACTTTCAGTGGTGACGGTATGGAATACAACCTTCGACCAGAGCGAGCAAAACTAAAGTAACTTTGTCCAGCTTGTGCGCGCTCTTTTATACAAATTCTATAGAGCTTTTGTGTGGAGAAATGTATCTGGTGTCAGCTGTTTTTGTTTATATAAATAAAGCTTTTCAACATAGCGTGGTGAATTCATTTCTTTTTATGCTTTTGAGCGTTGCCAGATTTAATATTTAAATAATAGTTTTAATGTTTGCAAAAATAAATAAAATTATAGTTGTATGAAATTAATTAAAATAATGATTTCAATGTAAATGTATGTCATTTAGTATATTTATAGGCATTGCCAAATTAGTATTTTTAACATAATGAAATTTCATAGAAAATAAATATATAAAAATAGTTGATTGTTAAATATTGTTGTTACATTCTCCCCCTCTGGCGTAGAGATCGTCCCGATGATGCGCCAGGAATAATCTTCTTGGCAGGTCTACCTCGTCTGCGCAAAGTTCGGATAGGTTGTTCATCAATATTATTTTGAGTCGTCTTGTATTTGGTAAGAGAAGACACATGGTATGTCCCCAAAGGTAAAGAAGGATTGTCTTTAGCAGCAATTTGAAATGTAGTGACCCCCAGTTGTTTGATAATAAGGTATGGTCCATCCCGTCGAGGAACAAACTTAGAAGTAAGCTTTTTAGATGCTTGGCTTAGAATATGGGTAGTAACAAATACCAAGTCTCCTACCTCTAGCTTAGGTTTTGGTCGTCGTTTTCTATCTGCATATTTTTTGTTATCATCTTGTTTCTTTTCAGTTGTTTCTTTTGCTTGTTGCATGATTTCAGTGAATCGCTCAAGTTTTGGCGTGATTTGTGGTATGAAGTTTTCAGACTGTACGATACTTCTTAAATCGTGCTGAACGTCGTCACAAGTTCGAAGTTCTCTTCCAAAAGTCAAATATGATGCAGTATAACCCGTACTTTGACATTTGGCGGTGTTTATAGCAAAGCGAATCGATGGCAAGTCATCTGCCCATGTTGAATGGTTATTGCCTACAAAAATAGCGAGTTGAGTTTTTAAATCTCTATTCTTTCTTTCGACCGGATTGGCTTCAGGGTGGTATACTGGTGTAAGAGTTTGTCGAATTCCAAGACAATGTGTCAATTGTTGCATAAGCGATGAGATAAATTGTGAACCATTATCTGTTAAAAGTTGTCGTGGTATTCCATATCGAAGGAAAACTTCATAAAGTAAAGTGGTTGCACATTTCTCAGCAGTGGCTTCCTTAAGTGGAAATATTTCAACCCATCTGCTGGCAAGGTCTTCAGCTATAAGTATCCATTGGAAACCCTCATCAGTTTCTGGCAGTGGACCAAATAAGTCTACTGATAAAATCTCAAAACGTTGGTTGCTTGACACTGTTTGAAGTAAACCAGCGGGCTTCATATTACTTGGTTTATAACGTAAACAGGCGAGACAATTTCCTATGTGGTTCGTTATATCTTTACGCATTCCATCCCAGTAGTATCGGGAGGCGATTCGAGCAATTGTTCTGTCGATACCATAATGACCGGCTGTAACAGCATCATGATAGTTATTTAAAATTGCTTGCCTTTCTTGTAATGGTATAACTAGTTGAGCATTCTCGGCATTGGATTCGGACGAATACCTATAAAGTATTCCTTCATTCAGAATATAACCTCGTGATGTCCATCGTGATAAATTTTCGTCGTTATTTTCGAATGACTCAATTATGGCTTTCAGTTGATCATCTTGAAGTTGTGCGTCGCGAATTTCTTTAGGTTTTCTTGCCGGTATATCAATATGAAATGAGCATACTTCGCAATTGTTTTCCTGGTGCTGTTGATCTACACATGGCGGGCGTGATAGCATATCGGCGACTATGTTTGTTCTACCCGGTGTATATTCAATTTGAAAATTATATGGCTGCAATTGTAGAGCCCAACGAGCAAGTCTACCAGTTGGTGACTTCAAGGTCATGAGCCACTTTAGCGGTTGGTGATCGGTTATAAGAGTCACTTCTCTTCCTTCAATATATCCTCTAAACTTATTTACTGCCCAAACAATGGCTAATGCTTCACGTTCGGTAGTCGAGTAGTTTCGTTCTGCAGCAGTTAAGAGTCTTGAAGAATATTCAATTGGATGTTCATCTGAGTTCTCCCCCTGGACTAGAACACAACCTATTGCATAGTTGCTAGCGTCAGTTTTAAGACGAAAGGGTTTGTTATCGCAAGCCTGTTGGAGAATTGGTGCACTGGTAAGTAAAGACTTTAAGGTGTCGAATGATTTTTGCTCATCTTTTCCCCAGTTCCATATGGCATTTTTCTTTGTGAGAGAACTTAATGGTTTGGTAATCTCGGCAAAGTTTTTTATAAAGCGCCTGTACCATGAACATGTTTGCAAAAATGATATAACTTGCTTAGGGTTCTTAGGTTCTGGCCGACTAGAAATAGCAAAGGTTTTGTCTGGGTCGACTTGTATACCTTCATTCGTAATCAGATGGCCAAGATATTTAAGTTTAGGGCAACAGAAATTCGATTTCTTTCTATTCACTTTGAGCTGAAAAAGTTTTAGACGCTCGAAAGTTTGTTTCAAATCAGAAATGTGTTCCTCAAAACTACTGGAGCATATTATTAAGTCGTCCAGGTAAGTTAGAAGAAGTATGTTCACCAAGCCGTTGCGAAATCTGTCCATTAATCTTTGGAACGTAGCTGGTGCGTTGCGTAAGCCAAAAGCCATTCGTTTAAAACGAAACATACCAAACGGCGTAATGAATCCAGTCTTATCAATATCTTCTTTAGCTATTTGGATCTGATAGTAACCTGACTGTAGGTCTAGTGTGGATTTGAATTGTGTCTTTCTTGTAGAATGAAGAAGATCATCAATTCTGGGTAAAGGATATGGATCCGGAACTGTACGTTTGTTGAGTTGCCTGTAGTCAATACAGACTCTTATTGCTCCGTCTTTCTTGGGTACCAAGACGACAGGTGCTGCCCATGGGGTTTCGCATTCTTCAATAATGTCGTTTTGTAACATCAGTTCTAACTCAGATTTAAGTTGAGCTTTTCTTGTAGGTGAGAGACGGTATGGGGTAGTTGCAACAGGATCATGATCAGCAGTGTTAATTTTATGAACAGCAAAAGGTGTCGGTTCAGATATAACGTCGAAAATAATTTCTTCATCTTTTAGCAGTTGGTTTAATCTAGCTCTGTTTTCTGAACTAAGTTCTACAGCTTCATCTTCTCGGAGTATGACGTCGATCGCAAGTATTTCCGTAAAGTACGGTTCCAGTTCCACTTCTTCTTCTTTTTCTTTTGTCCGAATTAGTGCAGGAAACAAATTTTCTTTCTTACTTTTTCTTTCAGGTGTAATTTCATCGACTCTTAAAGAGCTTCGAAAAATTTGTTGGATGGAGTGTGGAGAATAATTATTGCTTGCTGTTGTTTTTTGTCTTTTGCGAGGTAGTTCTGGGCCAATGTTTTCTTCTGTTAATGATGAAAAAGATGAGGTTTGCGTATTTTCGAACCATGAAACAAACACTGAAGTAACTTGAATTGGACTCTTGTGTTTAATGGGTTGACTGCTTATGTTATTACAAGTAGGTGTTTTTGAGATCGGAGAAATTGGTGTGAACATTTGAAGCATTTCCGCAGCGGCAGAGATTTCATTGATTGATGTGTCTTTCTTTACTACTACAGTTTGCGCGTCGTCGTAAAAGTCAAATACTCTGTTCTTTTGATCCGCAAAATACCATAAGCGTTGACCAAGATCAAGCACAATGCCATTTTCTTCAAGGAAGTCAATACCTAACAATGTTCTGTTGTCAGTGGCTTTGGGTAGAGCTATAAATTTGATTGGTCTCCATCGATTGCCAATAAAAATTTCTGTTTCGGCTACAAAAATTTCTTGTTTATTCGAATTTCCATCCGCAAGTGTGACATCAGCTTCTACTTGCGAAAATTTTACACCTTCTTTTAGAAGAATAAGGAACAATTCTCTTCCAGCAACACTAGTTCGAGCTGCCGTGTCCATATATGCTATTCCATTTTCGTTACGGGTTTTAATGGTTACTGTAGGAAGGTTGATGCCTAATTGTGTTTTCATACAATTGAATGAAACAGTGGCTGGTCCTTTTGGCAAATCTTTGCAGGTTGGACAATTAGAACGCACAAAACCTGGGGCCTTACATTTGTAACAATGTATTTTTGTTTCTAGGACATTCGGTTTATTTTTGGCTGCATCCTGTCTTTCCTTTTTTCTACATTCTTCCGTTGTGTGGCCAGTATGCCTACAAAAATTGCATCTCTTTTTAACAATTTGTTCGCTGGTTGCAGCTTTTTGTGAAGTTCTTTCACTATGTGAGTGTTCCACAGCTCTCGCTTTGTTAAGAAAGTCTGAAAATGTCTTGACGCTATCGCGAGGAACTCCATCACGAATAGTAAATGTCAATAGTCCATAGATCATATCTATCATCATTGATTCCTTAGGAACGGGCTCAGAAAGTTGAGAGAATAAGGCACGCTTGGTACAAATAAAGTCATCAGTAGATTCACTTTGTTTCTGTTTTTGTGACAGCAATTCCATGTAAATCCTGAAATCGGGTATGATGGGTGCGTAAGCATTACGTAGCAGTGTAAGCACATCTTCCCATTTGGTTGCTTCCGTCTTAACTCCTTGCCACCAGTTAACGGCATTACCTTGCAAAAGCAATGGAAAACCTTTTATTGCATCCGCATCAGAAATTCTTTCAATGTCTTTGTAAATGTTTTTGGTCGAGATGAATCCTTCAACAGTGGCGTTATCTCGATCACCTTTAAATCGTTCAGTACAATTTCTAAAACTGCCTTTATTTGATTCAGATTGAAGAGCTGTTAAAAGTTCTTTTAGTTGTGAAGCTGAAAGTGCCATATCGTCGTTTGGATTGCAAACCGTTTGAGATATCACAGCAATACGTTTGCTTCTTCTTAAATTGGTCGTGGTAATTGTTAATTCTTTTCAATTCGGGCCACTAGTTGGGTGCCAATGTAGGACTTATATTTGTCTGCCCCACGTTGAGCGCCAATGTAGGACTTATATTTGTCTGCCGCACGTTGAGGTGC
Organism: Baccha elongata; assembly: GCA_951217065.1. NCBI lineage: Eukaryota > Metazoa > Arthropoda > Insecta > Diptera > Syrphidae > Baccha > Baccha elongata. The sequence goes on from CATNUY010000333.1 coordinate 573,323, forward strand.
CAATATACTTCCAATATGTGTTCGGCGATGGTTCTAGGTTTCCTTTTCAATGGGCGCCTTAATAAGACAAGAGTATTTCAGTGGTGATGGTATGGAAATACAAACCGTCGACCAAAGCGAGCAAAACTAAAGAAAGTAACCCGGGGTTTGATAAACTCTCTACCGCGATCTATGCTGTCCTGGGACTGCAGTAGTTCGTTGAATAGGCAATCTATCAAATCTTTGTCTTATTTCGTAAATTAAAGATTTGCGTTTGTATTTTAAAAATAAAAATTCTTTATTGAATATCTTTATAAATTAGGTTTAACAATATTTTATAAGTACGAATAAATTGTATTTACTCCACACAAAATTATGCTGTCCGTGGGACTACAGTAATTTTCTAGGGGGAGCAAGCAAAATTTAATAACGCGACAAGAGGAGTGCGGGAAGCGCAAATTGCTTTGGTAATACTTTCAGTGGTGACGGTATGGAATACAACCTTCGACCAGAGCGAGCAAAACTAAAGTAACTTTGTCCAGCTTGTGCGCGCTTTTTTATACAAATTCTATAGAGCTTTTGTGTGGAGAAATGTATCTGGTGTCAGCTGTTTTTGTTTATATAAATAAAGCTTTTCAACATAGCGTGGTGAATTCATTTCTTTTTATGCTTTTGAGCGTTGCCAGATTTAATATTTAAATAATAGTTTTAATGTTTGCAAAAATAAATAAAATTATAGTTGTATGAAATTAATTAAAATAATGATTTCAATGTAAATGTATGTCATTTAGTATATTTATAGGCATTGCCAAATTAGTATTTTTAACATAATGAAATTTCATAGAAAATAAATATATAAAAATAGTTGATTGTTAAATATTGTTGTTACAAGATTTGTTAAAGCAAAATAATTTGTTATTCCATGTCACACATGAACATGCTCAATTTTCTGTTTCCATTATTTTTCTTGTTCTTGTAGTTCTAGCTTTATACGTAATATTTAAAAAAATAATTAAAATAAAATGTACATTTAACAAAAAATCAACAGAAAATTTAAACGATACTGAATTGAATGTAACACCTGACCTTGAAGAAACATCGCAGGTATATTAACTTGTAAACAAACAAAACACAAAACAAAAATGCAACCTAAACATTATAAAAAAAAAAAAAAAACAAAACTTATAAAAAAAAAAAAACGTCAACAAACAAAGAGAAAACAAAAATTGAAAAATATGTATGTATTAAATTATAAGTAGGTAAAAAGAAAAAAAAAACAAAATATTGCAATTTAATAAATACAATGTTGTGATAAAGACCTGTGAATTGTTTACTTCCGCACCTGAAGCCGAAAGATCTCACTCATCACCTCGTACGCCTTTCTTATTTTAGGGGGGGAGGACTGTTGTGCCATTAAACTGGAGACCACACACAATTCCCAAGAATCGCTTGCAATTGCAAGACACATGACATAGTTCGATTATTGCTAAAGGTTCCTCATGTGTCATATGTTACACTTTAAAGAGAACAGCAAAGGTTCCTCATGTGTCATATGTTACACTTTAAAGGGAACAGCAATCGAACTATGTCAACCAAACAGTAAAACAACGACATGGGTCATATTGCAAACATAAACAATGCTGACCCATGGAGTGCAAGTATGTCAATAATAACATATGGTGCATTCGTTGTTTAAATAAAGAAACTGTAACTGTGTCAATGCAAGTGAAGTAAAGTAGAATGCGTGGTTGACCTGGAAGTGGTGATCTAGGTTTCGGAATAGGTAACGAAGGAAATAATGAACAGAGTTTGAGTCACTCTCATTTTAACAACCAAAAAGAGAAGTCGTTTTACTTGCGTTCGCGGAACATAACAACTCTAATATATTCTTTAACAAAAATCTGATTTGATTAATTTCTCAAAAAGTAGTGTGACCGTACAAAAAATCTTTATCATAAAAGTCATAAAATTTTACAGACTCTAAAATCTTTACTGATAAACTCAAACTATAATTTCTTATCTTTCGGATGAGAGATCTTTAAAAACAGACGGAACTATTACTGTACTTTATAATCAAAAATTCAAAAATTTAAATCTGATCCAAGATAAAATATCTCGTTCAGACACCGTAAAAACAAGAGGTGGTAAAAACAAAGAAAATGTTTTATTTCCCCTCTACGCGACCGTTGTCAAATTACCTCGTTAGATAATTTGAACTCAAAAACTCGACAAAAACTAATCACGAACAAAATTGAACATTGTTCGTATCGATCCTTTATATGAAGACTTACCCGAGAGTAGGATAAGTTTTTTCGCTCTAATCTTTCAGGATGGATACGAGACGGTTCTTCAAAACACGCGAACAATACCGAATATTGTTACCAAAACTCGACTTACGCAAAATTTCAAGAATCACAATTCAAATGAACTTAAAAGATGATCAACATCACCCACAAAACCCTTCAATGTCGAAAAAGAAAAACAGCAAAAATATGGTAAAATTTAAATGACAGACGCTAAGGAATCAAAAGTTATTTAGTTTATATGTCAATATAATGATATTAAGCAATATAGTAAAACAAATATTTAAATATCTTTAAAATACTCAGGTTAACTCGTAGAAATGCATTCCCCCGTTCCCTGGTAGGTTTCAATAATTACAGACAAATAAAATTTTCTTAAAGTGTGGTTTTCTTAATCTTTCATTGAGGTGTGTCATCAAAGTTTTCTCAACAATGACACGTAGGTACATGAATTTCAAATTCGTTGAATTCGACACTTCATATATTTTTAAATAACTCTTTATTTCAAACAATATGATTATTAGGTTCCTTCACGCGAATATAATAATCGACAATCAAACAAAAAAAAAAACTAATCGCGACGATATACCACGATAAGTTTAGTACAATAAAGGTAAGTAGGTACTTATTTATTCCACTAGGTTGAAACCATAATTAACTTCCATTAACCCGGAGAATGTTAATTTTGCTTCCACACTGTGTACTAACTTTTCTCAAAATAAACTAAATGTTGTTTTAATTTTACGCAACTCAACTTTAATGACTTTAGCAAAGTGGATATAATTCATACATAGGCAAAAATATGTGTCCAATAACCTCTATGTTGAATTATGTACGCTTTCTTTAACGATTTTATTTTTCAGTCACAACTGATCACAAAAAAAAAAACAAATACTGTATTCACACTTTATTTGCACTTTTATCACGCGAACGACCGATAAATTTACTTAATTCAACCAAAATTAACTTCCAATTTGATTTCAATTTATTTGGTTCGACCAAAATTCTTAACCGACTTAAGATTCGAGCAAAAACTCTTTATAATCAAATATCTCTCAAGCGAATTACAAACGTGTTCAAATAAATAGCTAAATGATTGTTTTAACTTTCATATTTCATATAATTTCTTTATTATTGTATCTTCAAGTAATCGAAACTTTTACATACTTGAGATTTGTTTCGCAAATGTTTATTACAATCCCTTTATACTTTAATGTTTTGACAAGTACGATCGTACAAAGCTATAGGGTAAGTATTTTTAAATAGTTGTTAGTGATCGAGTCTCATGTAATTATTACATGTGATTCTCACTTAAATTGTTCATGTACGTATGACTTGTTATCGCAAATTATTTTTATCTTTAAAATCTTTCAACAACTCAATTATATTTATATTTCAAGTTCTCGACATTTACTTTAGGACTTCGTTTTTTCAAATGCACTTCTATGCAAAAATAGGTAAGTACCTAGGTACTATCATACGTTTTCTCAATTTTTCCAAAAATTTACTGAAAAACTATCTAAGTTTGGTTCTACACAAAAGGTAGGTACTTTTTTCTTTATCTAAATAATCGTAATTGGTCACACTTTATAATTTTACAAGAATCTTATTTTATTTTTCGTTTCAGATACTGTTTCGTGAGATTCAATTAAATTTCCCCCATGGGTAATTTTTATGGCACCAAAGTATAAAATTTTTAATTTACAGTACCTTAATTTTCGGGATACTTAAATAAATTTCCTTTGTGCTGGATATTGTTGCTTGAAGTTTTACAGTTGTAACTCTTGATGTAACTGTATGCTGAAATCAGTGACGTACGGTACTATCACTTGCTTCTGCTTCTAATTCGATGTGCTTTCTTGAAAGCTGATGATAATTTGGAAAGTGGCTGCTTATCCAAAGATCGTCAAACTGACTGATGCAAAGAACCGACAGGGTTCTCAGCCTTGTTCCAAAGAATTTCAAATGGAGAACTGACAGAGTTCTCAAAATCAAGTTTTCCGATGCGATTACGATATCTCGGAATTATTTTACCTGGTAAAAATAAATTTTTACCAGGTAGTATGACCTCCGTCGACTTTTTTCTTGACGCTCAAACTTCCTTCGATTAATTTTTGTTAGGGCTTCGTCTTTTCGTCTGCCTGATTAGGCTCTGACTTGGCTCCTCGAATTGGTTTTGTGCGTCTTGAATTATGTTGGCTATGGTTAACTACCTAATGTCATACAAAAAAAAACTTTATTAATTTTCTGACCTATGCTATAGCACTGGAGTGTGCTTCTACAAAAAAAATGTCTTATGGGACTTTTATACATATAAAAATTATTTTTCTATTTTCTACCATTTTCGCTAACTATTGTGTAATAATTTTCTTTACCTGGTATTGGGGATATTCGGGACTATATTCCTGTTCTTTTCTTTTCCGCCTTTTTCTCGGATATATTCTAGACTTTTTTGTTGCGATGTCTGCTTTATGTTGCTGGTGTCGTTTTGATGAATTTTTTTGTGCAATTTTTGCGTGCGTATTTTTCCAGATATATTTTGTTTCCTATAGCCTGGTTACTGAATCTTTCTTCATCCTCGCTATTTTGGTTCAATGTAGTACGACACGTTTTTTTTTTTGGAAACGAGTCTGCCATTAGCGACGACGCCAAAGCAATTTACTGGGGGTGGGTAAAAATTTCTATTCTAAGCTTCTATTTTTTTTCTTCTTTAAATTCTACTTACATGTTTCTATTCCTTTTACTTTTTATACTGGATTGCTTTTCTTTCGTTTTAAATATTTACTACTACTACGCGTTATTTTATCCGATTTATCAAAGCTAAACTTACTTAAATTGAAGGCGGGTGGAAAAAAATTTCTTTTACTCGGCTCCTATATCTAGTTTATATGCATGGTTGAAGCGAGCTTGAACTTAGGTTCACCCATTTGTAAACGGGGATGAGTTGGAACGAAATGGAATTCGACTCGATCGCACCCGAGCAGTTGTGTTGAGTCGAAAATTAAATGAAATACCTGGGTTGAAATGTTGAATACACAATTATTTCTGCATGTGATCAAATGTGATCAAAAGAGCAATAAAAATATTTTTTTCTCGAAAACTCAATCTTTTTGCCTTAATGTCTACAAAGCAACGCAAGTATTCTCCTGTCATTTCAACTTTTTCGCACTTAACTCAACTCCTCAAGCTTTCAACTAGTTTGCTGAAATACCTGCGTTGGAATTTCGTTTCAACTAAAACTCGATCTTTCGACTCTGCATATAAAGTAGGTACTAAACTTTTCGACTCGGCAGTTGTTCTGATAGTCGGCCGTTCCGAATTTAAAATCTTAAGAAGGGGAAGAGAACTTTTGTGTGAAACGAAATGGGTTTCCTTATTGGATCTCATTTCCTCTCTCGAAATGTGGTGTGTTTGCCATCTTGTGTCACATTGATATTTTATATGTGGACTTTGGATTTACTTTCCACATATCTTAATGTATGACTGAGGGGCATGATTGATGCTTTATGTTTTCAGCTATTCGTAAGTATGTTATTTGTATTTTACGTTTGATAAATATGTTAATGTCTGGTAAGTATGTTAGTTGTTATTTTGTCTGTTTTAGTACTTGGTACTGAAATGTTAAATTTTTATTTTGTCCGTGCAGGACTGTTGACACATGTCTTAATATGTTTCTATCATTATTGTTCGTAATGGTATTTATTTTCGTATTTTCGAAGTGTACAATTAGGTAAGTATTGGTTAAAATGTTCGTAAGTATAATTGTTACGTTATAGGGCTTTTTAGGTAACAACGATATATCTCTTTCTCGTTCTCACAGAATTGTCAAAAACAGCAGTATGGTGAACAGCTGATTTTTTTTGTATCATTGTTGAAAAATTGATTGAAAACAAAAGCGGGAATTTTAAAGATTTGTGCGCGAAAATTGTGAAAATTGTTGGTTTTGCTAATTAAAATAAATTTTTAAGCCACGGAAATCACAAATTTCACACAAAAAAGAATACCGCATTTAAAAATTATTCCCAAATTGTTTTCTCCAAGATCCAAGTTTGACAGTTTGAAAAAAGCGCGGTACATATTTCAATCTGTCTTCACCATAGTGTGAGCTTTGACAAGATGGTAAAACTCCCTATTGTCACTTTATTGTCTGTCAGCTGATTTGACATTTCGATGTCCTATCGTTTCTCGTTGAGAGATAGATCGTATGAATACCGTGTTTGTCTATTGTATTTCTTTGCTCTTTTCTCCACTCTGAATATTTTCTTCTTTCTAGCTATCTTAACTGGTCAATCTTGATTGAGACTAACTAATTCTGACTACTAGGCGGTGTTTCTGTTCTCGCTCTTTATTTTTATCTGAACTTTATTTTATGATTTTCTTATTGTCGACGATATGTTCTCTTTGTTTGCTCTATTTATCTTACTAATATTTGCTTTTTGTTTTGTTTTCTCATTAATATCTACCTCTTTCATATTAGTGGATTTTAAACTGTTCACCTCGATTATCTACTAAAAGCACTATGTCCTAACTTGGTCTCCTTGTATTCTATCTGCGCAACATTTGCTCTATGTTGCTCGTCTATCAACTGCGTTAGCCATTTTGCCATTTAGGTTGACGTCATCATTGCGCACATTGGGTGGTGGTTTTTGTGTGTGCCGATTATCGAATCGTTCTTGGTGCTTTTCTTATTTCGTTCGCAGTGATAGCTTTATTGCCGGGTAAATACCAGTTAAATCTTTTTGTTCATAGGTGTCGTTGTTATGCTTTTACGTAAACTTTGCTATAATAAGTTTTTGTTGTTTTTCTGAACCGATTGTATTGGTTCTGAATATGTGTATCTTTTTTTGCTTTTGCGATATATTTTGGTTGATGCCAACTTTGAATGTCATGTACTGAGAAAAATTACGGGGTGTATTTTTCATTTAAATTTTTCGAGTTGGTTAGGTAGTGATGTTATGCCTAATGTTTATATTATGTTATTATGATGTTATGTATGTTGCGTAATGTTCGTGTATTAATACATGTATTCTATAGGTGTAGTAGATGGTTTCCCTACATAATTTAGAGGAGTTTTTATGCGAAACTCATTACCAAAGAAGCCATTTAAAAAGGAGTGTGGTGTTATCAATTTGGATGATGAATCTGGTAAAGGAACTCATTGGGTGGCATATATAAAAAAAAACAATATTGTAAGGTACTTTGATAGTTTTGGAAATTTAAGACCACCAATTGAAATAATAAGCTATCTGGGAAATAAAATAAGTTATAATTATATTCAAGAACAAGATTTTAATACATTTATATGTGGTCATTTATGTTTAAAGTATTTATTAGAACAATGTTTTTAAAAATAAAAATGAATTAAACGATGTGAAAATAACACAAACGTGTCATTCGTCTGTTAATCAACATGTCGGTCACATTAACTCTAAGTGGAAACGATTCAAATCTTACAGCGGAATATTTCCCACCAATTGTACTTAAATCCAACTATGTATGTATGTGGGCTAATAGATTTTCAATCCTATAATTCTATTCCAAACGTTGATGATTTCAATAACTTGCTGCATATAGGTGAAAATGTTATTTCACTTCCTATTGGATCATATGAGATTGGAGACATAAATAATTTCATACAAAAGAAAATTACTGAAATTAATAAAAAGAAAAAGAATTTAAATAGAAAATATGAAATTAAAATCGTTGCCAACAACAATACTCTAAAATGTGAAATTTATAGTTCAGAAGTAATCGATTTCTCTAAACAAAATTCAATTGGCTCTCTTTTAGGATTCAGTAAGAAGATTTTAAAGCCGAATATATTACATGAATCAGATCTTTACGTTGACATAAACAAAGTAAATGCAATACGTGTTGAATGTAACATTACAAATAGATCGTATATAAATAGTCAGTCTGCGCATATCTTACATGAATTTTCTATTAACGTAAGCCAGGGCTATAAAATCATTGAAGTTCCTAGCAATGTTATTTATTTACCTGTGAACATCAAACGAATAACATCGTTGAGCTTAAAGTTCATTGATCAAGACGGAAGAATTATTAACTTTAGATGAGAAAAAATAACTGTTCGATTACATTTAAAACCGGAAATATGATTATATATGAACAAATTTTCTCATGCTGAAAATCCTTATATAAAGACTGGTATCAATAATTCATCATTTAAACACGTTTTTGAGCTCAGCCTCGTCGATACCTCATCTAACGAAAGAAAATAAGAAACCGGAAACATGATTGTATATGAACAAATTTCTCACGCTCAAAATCCTTATATAAAGACTGGTATCAATAATTCATCATCTAATCACGTTTTGAGCTCAGCCTCGTCGACACCTCATCTAACGAAAGAAAATAAAAGATTTTTGCTATCCTTGGGATTTGTCTTAAAAAAAATAAAACCCAAAGAAATACTATGTTGAACATTTTTCAAGATCCAGAGGTTGATGAATCTATATCTAAATATGACTTCCACACCTATTCACCTTATCAAAACAATAATGAACGCAATGACATCATTCAGATTACTATACAACATCAGAATCTTAATGTTGTACATGCGGACAGTGTTTTATTCTTACAAGGCACAGTTAAACAGAGTGGAGGAAGTGGAATTGTAAGCACAGAAATGGCAAACAACGCAATGCCTCTTCTTTTCAGTGATATGCGTTATTTATTGAATGGAAAAGAAATTGACTCCAATATAGAAATGTTGGAAATACTTCAGCGTTAAAAAACTATCTTTCTTTAACTAAAAATGAGAGTGATATGCTTTTTAATGTATCCTGGTCTCCTGAATCAAGTATTTCCTTGGACCCCTGTAACTTTAATTACTGTATTCCACTAAACAAGCTTTTGGGATTTGCTAAAGATTACAAAAAAATTATACCAAACGCCAGACATGATCTTATTCTCACTCGTGCCAGAATGGATGAAAATGCATTAATTTCCACGATTGATGAACAAGTTGAGATTCAACTTCATAAGGTCCAATGGAAAGTACCACATGTAACTTTGTCCGATGCAGTCAAGTTGGATTTATATAAATCTATAAACAAGAATAGTACAATTAAAATTGCTTTCCGCACTTGGGATCTGTATGAATATCCTATGTTAACTTTCTCCGAGCATAATATTTGGAACGTTAAAACAACAACACAAATTGAAAAACCTCGATACATGATACTTGCACTAAAAACTGAAAAATATAATAAACTAACAGCGGATTCCACCACATTTGATCATTGTCATCTAACAGACATAAAAGTTTATCTAAACTCAGATATATACCCTCATGAAGACCTCAACATTTCTTTTGAACAGAACAATAACAGTTTGCTATACAAAATGTATACCGATTTTCAAAAATCTTTCTACAACAAAACAATGGCTGAACCTCTTCTATCGTTGGATAAATTTAAATCGTGCGCTCCAATGTTCGTTATTGATTGCAGACATCAAAATGAAACATTAAAAACAGGACCTATCGATATACTCTTGGGGATGAGATCATCAAAGAAAATTCCTCTAAACACTTAAGGTAACTGCCTTATGCTGCATGATCGCATTATTGAATATAATCCCCTTAATCAAGTGGTAACCAGAATTGTTTAGTAATCAAATATCCGAAAATAAAATAAAATTTAAAATCAAACACATAAAAAGTATTTTTTATTTCTAATCAAGGGTTGATTTCCGTTTTTCAGTTTATGAATGTAAATTGACTCTCTATTGTTAAGAGGAGTTTCTCAACTTCTAAATATTATTTGCGGCTTATTTACCTACACTAATGTCTTATCCTTTATTATCAAACCTCATTTATGTTTATTCTTGTACAGTCATGAACGAAAGTTGTGATTACATGACTATCATACTTTTTGACTTATACGCGATAAACATTCATCCCAAAAAAGAAATAAATGTTATCGTCGAATGCTAGCATACATGTGTGCATATTTCCGCAGTATACTCATGAAGGATAATTTTATCTTAAAAGCAGATTAAGACTAAACCAAAAAAAAAATCCTCCACTTTTGAAATGCATGCAGACCCGCCCATGTTGCACATCTGGGGTGAGTGCTAACTACTTTTGCATACATTGTTTCTTTGTTTTCCAATAACCTCAACATCCCTTGTAATAATCTTTCTAATAATAAACCAGTCGAAGTCGTTAAGAGTGACAAATAAAGATAAATAAAATCTTAAGCAAACCACAAGCGCAAGATAAGAAAAAAACAATGCTAACATACATGTGTGCCTGTGCATATTAACCATTAAAAATCCCATTGATCATCGTTCTAGTTGAAGCGCTATCACCCATGAGCCACCGCCCACTGAACACATATGAGCCACCGCCCTTTGAAAACTCATGAGCCACCACCTATTACCTATACTTACCTGTTCACCTACACTCACCTGTGCACACCTGTACACCTGATCTTACCTGATCTCACCTGAACACACCTGATCTCACCTGTGTACTCCTGTGCACAACTATGCACACCTGTACACCTGTCACACCTTTCTCACCTGTTCTCACCTGTTCTCACCTGTGAGCCACCAAGCCACTGATCCAGGACACCCTTAATTAAATACTGAGGGAGTCTTACTCACTTTCGGTAGATTTGCTATTAGCGAATCCGCAAGCCATACGCGGGAATAATTAATGTCGGTTACGTTGTTCGTAAAATTTGTATTACTGAAAACGAAAGGCATCCGCAATCCATACAAATGTTGGAAAAGCAAATCCGCAGTAAAATTGGTGCGGATGAGAGTGATTTTTATAAAAAAAAATTCAAGAAGAAGCAGATAATAAACCAATCTGAAACAGAAATAAAAAATAAAAATGTTTGGATCGCCGAAACGCATAAAGTTTTTTTTGCAGTATTTCTAGTAATTTATTGACAATGGCCGTTTTCGAAAACGTAATCTGCGTTTTTTTAGGAAGTGCAATTTTGGTGTCGTTTTTTAGCCAAACCATGGACATCTTCCTAGAAATATAAATATAGTACCTACGACCTAGTTTGACATTTCCTCTATCCAACAGCAAATGAACCTTGAAAATCGGTTCAGTGATTGCTGAAACACAGACGGATTAAGATTGGTCGTTAAAATCAATAAAAATGCGGTACAAAAATTATTTTAGTCAAAATAATTATTTTTTGTCCTATTATTTAGAGTTCCGGAAGTACAACTTTGGTGTCGTTATTTGGCCAAACCGTGGAAATCTGTCCAAAAATATAGTCCCCATAACCAAGATTGACATTTCCTCTATTCAACAGCATATTTATCTTGTAAATCGGTCCAGTGATTGCTGAAACACTGACGGATTAAGATTGGTCGTTAAAATCATTAAAAAAGGTTTAATTTGCGATATTAGATATTTTACGATACTAAAGTATCTTAGATTGCTTTTCTCGTGTTTACTTGAACGCTCCCAATGTCAACTTTTGATATCAACGATAATGCAGTTTCAAAAATGGAAAAGTAGTTCGCGGATCGACAATGCAGCTCATTCATCGGATTCAATAATAGAATTTTATGCGAATGCAGATCCACTGCGGATCCAATCGGCTCCCGGGGAGTGAAATTTTGCGGATTCAGTTATAGGCATGAATATGATTGAGCATAACATTCAAACTCATTCCTCTAAAAAAAGAAACTATTTCAAAGGAGAAGGGATTTTGAATACAGTTATAGACAAACTATAATTTGAACTACATATTCCTTAGTATGATTACTGCGGTCCCGGTACAAAATTGGAACAACGTCTTCGTAAAGGAATTAATCAGCTGGATGATGGCTTGTCGTCTACATGATATAGCATATTCAAAGAGTAGCTCTGTCTCAGATCGACACATTGCCGACAAAATTTTAACAGAAAAAGCGTGGAAAAGATTCAAAGCGAACGACTCATCAACATCTGAAAAGTTAAGTGGACTCTTAGTCACCAACATTATGAAGGCAAAGACAAAATTTGGGATGGGTAATAAAGACGCTAGTTTTTTTTAAAAGTTAAAAATATTAAAAGAACTTGTAAGAAAAAAATGTTTAAGAAGGCTATAAGCGAAGCGAGAAATGCTATTAAAAACAATGTCAACTGTTGTGGTACAACATCTACAGCCAATATCGCTGTGAAGGCTGCAAAAAATGTCTTTAGAAACAAGAAAAAACAGCATATTCAAACACCTAGAATAATTCCACTTCCCAAAAGTGGAGGTTTTCTCCCCCTTTTAGCTCCTATTCTAGCTGGTTTATCAGCTGTTGGATCTTTAACGGGTGGAGTAGCTGGTGTTGTCAAAGCACTCAATGATGTACGAGCTGCTAAAAGACAGTTTGAAGAAAACAAACGTCATAATAAGACTATGGAAACAGTTTCTATTCAATGAAATTGGTTTTTCCTACGACCATATAAAAATGGCCTCTGTCTTTTTCTAGACACAGAAAATACAAAAAACTAATTGACCTGTTACCTAATTACCCCTGATTTTAATACGTTTATATGTGGTCACTTATGTTTAAGATTTTTAATAGATCAATGTAATATTATTTTCAAAAACTAAAATAAGAAATGAATAAAATGATGTTGAAAATCAAAACTGTGTCTTTTGTCTTTTATTCGAGATGTCGTTAACATTGACTTTAAGTGGGAATTATACTGAAATATAATTATGTATGTGGGCTTATAGATTTCCAAACATATAACTCTATACCAAATATAGATGAGTTTAATATCTTGTTCCATGTAGGTGATCATGTTATAACGTTTCCTATTGGTTCATACGAGATAGAAGATATAAATAGTTTAATACAAACAAAAATACTGAGATTATTAAAAACAAGAAAGGTGGAGTAAAAAAAGTGAAGTGAAAATTAAAGCAAATAACAATACATTAAAATGCGAGATTTACAGCTCAGAAGATATTGACTTCTCTAAACCAAACTGCATTGGAACTATTTTAGGGTTTAGTAAGAAACATTGCCCTGACATTTGGCCAAGCGTCACATGGCCAATTTAACAAATTTGGCCATTTGACACTTTCACAATGCCTCATGTGGCCAAATTTGTAAATATGGCCATTTGTCGCTTTGCCAAAGTGTCATATGGCTATTTTGGCATAATGTTTCAAATGCTTTTTCTTACGCGCCAAAAAAATCTGGAAAATCCTTAATTTGAAATGAAAAAAATTAAATGATATGAAAAAATGGTAACTGAAAAATATTAATTATTATTATTATTATCAATAATTTATATTTTACATAATAATATATTTTAAATTATATTGAATTTATTTTTAGCAATAAACAGTTGTACTTATTTCTATTGTTCTACAAATAGGAAAAAGAATAGCATTATTTTTCTCAATATATGTAGCTTTTCGACAGCATTGTAAAACATTCTAAACATAATTCAAAATGATTTCAAGGCTAAAGAAGAATTGTTCTTGGATTTTCACAACAAATAACACATAAAACATAAATTCGCGCGAATTTTTGATTTTCACACCTCAAATTGATTAATTATTGGGAAAAATTTTGTTTACGCTCGCTACGCTTTCCTCGAATGACGATCATTTTAATTATAATTAAAATTTAAACTCGATTAGATAATTCCAAAACAGTTCAAAACAGTTTCAGTTTTGAACAAATCCAAGACTTCACTAGCGTTGACCGGTGTTTTTGAAAACGTTGTTTTTGAAATAGTTTCCAACATTAATGCACCAACACAAAAATTATCCAAATGGGTCCATAACGAATTAACTAAAATTGGCTGTATTGAAGGATTCAGAGTTAATAATAGAGAAGAGTTGATAGAGCGCACTAAGAACTTACGTTTGAATGATGATGAGATTTTAGTCTCGTTTGATGTCACTGCCCTGTTTCCCAGTGTTCCAATACCGGAAACTATAATAATCTTGAGAGAATGGCTGATTGCTAAAAATGTTCCCGCTTTCAAAGTAGACATGCTGGTGGAAATGACTGAGATTTGCATGAATCAAAATATTTTTATTTTCAATGGCGAATTCTTCAAGCAAGATGAAGGAACAACTATGGGCAATAATCTTTCTCCTTTTATCGCTGATCTTTTCCTTTGGCATTTTGAAGAGAAGGTAAAAAATTCAAGGGATTTTCCTCGAGTTTGGCTGCGATATGTGGACGATATTTTTGCTGTTTCTACACTTGAACAATACCCAAGAACTTTGAATCTTATAAACTCGCAATTCAGCTCGGTTAAATTCACAGTGGAAGTGGAAATTGATAGAAAATTACCTTTCCTTGATCTTTGGCTTGAACGATCTTCAAATAATACAATTAAATTTAACATCTATCGAAAACCTACACAGACTAAAAGGTATATAACAAGTGATTCATTTCATTGCTTCTCACACAAATATGCTGCAATGAATGCAATGATCCATAGAATGTTAAATACTCCATTGAATGAAGAAGATTATAATGTAGAGTTCAATTACATTATGGATTGTGCGAGACTTAATGGTTTAAATGAAAAAATTATACAGAACACAACGAGAAAGAAAATACAACAACAATTTAAAGAACAAAATACAACTCTCTTAAGTGAACAGCTAACATCGGAGCTTTCCGTTTCGAAATGGGCAAAAATGATATATTATCCCACTATCACAAACAAAATTTCTAATGTTCTACGTAAACAAAAAATAAAATTAGCTTACAAGTCCAGTAGAACAATTAAAAATATGCTTGAAAGCACAAAACAAAAAACTGACCAACTTGATAAATCTGGAATATACAAGCTAGAATGCAGCGGATGTAATGCAGTTTACATAGGGCAAACCTCTCGCTCACTCAAAAAGAGGTTTAGAGACCATCAACTAGATGTCCAAAACAAAACTGAAAAAACAGCTTTCGCTAAACATGTACAACAAGAGAATAATGCAATGGGGAGAGGAAGAAGAAAACAAAAACCACACGGAGTAATGACCGATAACATAACATTGTTAAAAGAAGTACAGGGCTTTAGGCAATTGAATGTTTGGGAGTCCATCTACATAAACAAACTACATAACGTAGCGCTGAACGACAACTTTGGATTTGCTGACTCATCGTTATTAAAAATTTGCAAATAAACCAGCTGTTTTGTGTTTTCATTATTTGTTATGTAATTTGCCTTTGTTTAGAAATTATGTTGTGTTAAAAAGCTTTTTTATATAATTTTGTTTGTTCTTTGTAAAGTTTGAAATTGTAAAAGCTTTTTTAAGAAATCAAATTAAGTCGATGGTGATTTGAGGATGGCTGTTTAGCCGAAACGCGTCATCAATAAAAATTTTATATAAGCAAGACTATAAGGTGTTTTTTTATTGACTTATTTCTTAATTCAATTACAGTCTTGTTGGCCGAACTTCTTTATTTAATAAAGTTTACACCATGTATTCGAATGAGTTCAATAAATATCGACGAGAAAAAACAAAATTTAAACTTTTAACACTGGATATTAATTTCTTGAATGGTTGTAAGCATAAAAAAGTTTTTCCGACGTTCATACATATAAAAAGCGGTACACAAAATGAAAGAGCGATGAGTGCTTTGTCGATTGGAAAGAAAAAATGGTTGAAAAAAGAAATTGATTTTCTTTACGCGAAACGATCTTCGATTGAATTTAAGCTATATATTCTACACTTAAAACTAACGAAAGAAATTAAAAATAAAGATGAATGGCTTAATTTTGAACGTGATTTATTTGAAGACATTAATAATGAATATAAAATAAAAAAAACATCGTTTAAAGAAAAAACTCAACAATCTTATGTTAAGTAAAAATGAAAGTCAAGTGGTCAGAAAGCCCATGCATATAGACAATTTTGTGATAAATTTGAGCACTAATGTGACTTTTAGTTCTGATGAAATGACTTCGTTGAACAAAGGCTTGAATTTTGCGATTGCACCCATTGGTGTTCCAGTCGATGAAATCGTAGCGGATGTTGAAGTGGGTATTGTTCATTTATCTGAGGATTCTAAGTCCACAGTCCGAGGTGAGATAAAGAATATTATTTTAAAAGAAAATCGACAAAAATCTCAAAAATCAAAAGAGGTTCTTAAAGTAAATTCAATTCTTAAAAGTATAAAAAACAAAGATTGTTATGTTCTAAAAGCAGACAAAGGTAATTCTATCGTTATATTGGATAAAACTGAATACATAAGAAGAATGGATTTGTTGTTGCAAGAAGAAACTTATAAAAAGCTTCCTAAGAATCCACTTCCCAAGATGATAACAGAGGTAGATGATTGTCTTAAAAAATATGAAGTTCTTTTCCAAGATAAATTTTGGAGAAGAAACCTTAAAAATTCCAATCCACTAGTTCCAAAGCTGTATGGTCTTCCGAAAATACACAAGCCAGGGGAAAAAATGAGACCTATAGTTTCCAACATTAATGCACCAACACAAAAATTATCCAAATGGGTCCATAACGAATTAACTAAAATTGGCTGTATTGAAGGATTCAGAGTTAATAATAGAGAAGAGTTGATAGAGCGCACTAAGAACTTACGTTTGAATGATGATGAGATTTTAGTCTCGTTTGATGTCACTGCCCTGTTTCCCAGTGTTCCAATACCGGAAACTATAATAATCTTGAGAGAATGGCTGATTGCTAAAAATGTTCCCGCTTTCAAAGTAGACATGCTGGTGGAAATGACTGAGATTTGCATGAATCAAAATATTTTTATTTTCAATGGCGAATTCTTCAAGCAAGATGAAGGAACAGCTATGGGCAATAATCTTTCTCCTTTTATCGCTGATCTTTTCCTTTGGCATTTTGAAGAGAAGGTACAAAATTCAAGGGATTTTCCTCGAGTTTGGCTGCGATATGTGGACGATATTTTTGCTGTTTCTACACTTGAACAATACCCAAGAACTTTGAATCTTATAAACTCGCAATTCAGCTCGGTTAAATTCACAGTGGAAGTGGAAATTGATAGAAAATTACCTTTCCTTGATCTTTGGCTTGAACGATCTTCAAATAATACAATTAAATTTAACATCTATCGAAAACCTACACAGACTAAAAGGTATATAACAAGTGATTCATTTCATTGCTTCTCACACAAATATGCTGCAATGAATGCAATGATCCATAGAATGTTAAATACTCCATTGAATGAAGAAGATTATAATGTAGAGTTCAATTACATTATGGATTGTGCGAGACTTAATGGTTTAAATGAAAAAATTATACAGAACACAACGAGAAAGAAAATACAACAACAATTTAAAGAACAAAATACAACTCTCTTAAGTGAACAGCTAACATCGGAGCTTTCCGTTTCGAAATGGGCAAAAATGATATATTATCCCACTATCACAAACAAAATTTCTAATGTTCTACGTAAACAAAAAATAAAATTAGCTTACAAGTCCAGTAGAACAATTAAAAATATGCTTGAAAGCACAAAACAAAAAACTGACCAACTTGATAAATCTGGAATATACAAGCTAGAATGCAGCGGATGTAATGCAGTTTACATAGGGCAAACCTCTCGCTCACTCAAAAAGAGGTTTAGAGACCATCAACTAGATGTCCAAAACAAAACTGAAAAAACAGCTTTCGCTAAACATGTACAACAAGAGAATAATGCAATGGGGAGAGGAAGAAGAAAACAAAAACCACACGGAGTAATGACCGATAACATAACATTGTTAAAAGAAGTACAGGGCTTTAGGCAATTGAATGTTTGGGAGTCCATCTACATAAACAAACTACATAACGTAGCGCTGAACGACAACTTTGGATTTGCTGACTCATCGTTATTAAAAATTTGCAAATAAACCAGCTGTTTTGTGTTTTCATTATTTGTTATGTAATTTGCCTTTGTTTAGAAATTATGTTGTGTTAAAAAGCTTTTTTATATAATTTTGTTTGTTCTTTGTAAAGTTTGAAATTGTAAAAGCTTTTTTAAGAAATCAAATTAAGTCGATGGTGATTTGAGGATGGCTGTTTAGCCGAAACGCGTCATCAATAAAAATTTTATATAAGCAAGACTATAAGGCGTTTTTTATTGACTTATTTTTTAATTCAAAACAAATAATATTATAAAGTATTTCGATAGTTTTGGAAATTTAAGACCACCAACTGTAGTAATAAGCTATCTTGGTAATAAAATAAACTATAATTATATTTGTGAACAAGATTTTAATACGTTTATATGTGGTCACTTATGTTTAAGATTTTTAATAGATCAATGTAATATTATTTTCAAAAACTAAAATAAGAAATGAATAAAATGATGTTGAAAATCAAAACTGTGTCTTTTGTCTTTTATTCGAGATGTCGTTAACATTGACTTTAAGTGAGAATTATACTGAAATATAATTATGTATGTGGGCTTATAGATTTCCAAACATATAACTCTATACCAAATATAGATGAGTTTAATATCTTGTTCCATGTAGGTGATCATGTTATAACGTTTCCTATTGGTTCATACGAGATAGAAGATATAAATAGTTTAATACAAACAAAAATACTGAGATTATTAAAAACAAGAAAGGTGGAGTAAAAAAAGTGAAGTGAAAATTAAAGCAAATAACAATACATTAAAATGCGAGATTTACAGCTCAGAAGATATTGACTTCTCTAAACCAAACTGCATTGGAACTATTTTAGGGTTTAGTAAGAAACGGTGCCCTGACATTTGGCCAAGCGTCATATGGCCAATTTAACAAATTTGGCCATTTGACACTTTCACAATGCCTCATGTGGCCAAATTTGTAAATATGGCCATTTGTCGCTTTGCCAAAGTGTCATATGGCTATTTTGGCATAATGTTTCAAATGCTTTTTCTTACGCGCCAAAAAAATCTGGAAAATCCTTAATTTGAAATGAAAAAAATTAAATGATATGAAAAAATGGTAACTGAAAAATATTAATTATTATTATTATTATCAATAATTTATATTTTACATAATAATATATTTTAAATTATATTGAATTTATTTTTAGCAATAAACAGTTGTACTTATTTCTATTGTTCTACAAATAGGAAAAAGAATAGCATTATTTTTCTCAATATATGTAGCTTTTCGACAGCATTGTAAAACATTCTAAGCATAATTCAAAATGATTTCAAGGCTAAAGAAGAATTGTTATTGGATTTTCACAACAAATAACACATAAAACATAAATTCGCGCGAATTTTTGATTTTCACACCTCAAATTGATTAATTATTGGGCAAAATTTTGTTTACGCTCGCTACGCTTTCCTCGAATGACGATCATTTTAATTATAATTAAAATTTAAACTCGATTAGATAATTCCAAAACAGTTCAAAACAGTTTCAGTTTTGAACAAATCCAAGACTTCACTAGCGTTGACCGGTGTTTTTGAAAACGTTTTGTTCCTTTTTCGAATCAGCTGTCTACGAAGCTTACCAAACTGGACCTTATGGAAACAAACCAATTTGAAAACAGATGAAACTAATTTTGTAACCGACTGAATTTAAGATAAGTACATATAGCAAGTGAATATTTAAAATTTAACCTATGAATATCTAACCTGAGGAGTGTTTTCATCACTGACACATGCGTTCACTTGATCAAACACATTTCGAATGCGACTTCTTTTTAGTGAGACGTTTGCACTCTCCGTTTTAATTGTATTAATATGGTTCATTTCTTAATTCAATTGTTTATTGTCTGAATGGTTTATGTGTGGCACTTGATTTTGGTATACGTACCAGATTTTGATTGTTTAAGCATTGTATATACATTTCTATAGTACAACCATGGAGCAGCGCCATCTAAAGAAAGTTGTGAACCGCACATTTAAAGGTTCTTACATTTACTAAGTATCTATTCTGTTACCCTTACAATAGTCGTCAACAAAACAAATAAATAATATATAATGTATTTTATTGGCTCTAAAATCCATATTTCCTTGACAAGAGTCGTAAACAAAACAAAAATCATATATATTTACGACTGTTGTCAGCGTTACAGAGTAAACGCCATACGCATCGAATGCAATATCATTGAAGGAACGTATACAGGGTGTCTCGCAACTCAACGTCAAGCGGGTACCGGGTGATAGGGTAGGTTATACCCGTAGTGCAAATAGAAAGAAAAAAAATTACCTCGCTGGGTTACGTTATAATAGCAATATTTAAAAAAATGATGAAAATCGATACCCAGGGCCACATTTTTATGTACTGTGGTCACAAATTTTGTTATTCTTTAGTGATTTTTTTTCTACGTAATCCTTAATAACCATGCTACTGAATGCAATCTCGAAATCCAAAATAAATATTGTAAGTTTTGCAAGAAAAATGAAGTTTGACTGAGTCATTTTTCAAACAAATTTTGTAAGCAAACTTTAGCACATCATATTTAAAAAAAAAATTTAGGACACTACCCACGGCAAGTTATTTAAAAAATTGGCCCATTTTATCAGGTTTTCAAAATAGTTCAACACTTGCCACTTGCTGCTTCCATAATCATTTTACCAACATTTAAACCATTTTCGAGCAAGTAAAATTTATTTTTTTTTTAAATAGGAACATTTTGTACCTTATTGATGTAGGACTCCAGTAAGCCATTCGCTTAAAATATTGGTTAAGCTACTCAAGTAGTTAACATACTAAAAGTCCTGATCCTAGGGAGGTTATCCGGAAGAGGGCGAGGAGTATAAATCCGCCGAAAGGGGTCTTTTGGCGACTTACGCTTATACCACGGAAACAGTTTGTCGTAGCGATTTTTTTTAAGAATAAACAAAAGACCATCGAATGTTGTATAGTTTTTGTTATGATCACTTTTTTACACGCATCGCAAGGGAGAAAAACTACAAAAACAAGTGTTTTATTTATATTTTTCATCAAGCATTCTATTATATTATCTTCTAAACTGTTAATCTGACAAAAAAAATTCTTCGATAAAGTTAAAGAAAATTAGATCAAGTACAAAAAATTACCCCTTAAAAATAGATTCTTGAATGCAAAGACCAAATTAACCTTACTTAAAAAATGCAAAGTTGTAATTTTACAAATGTAAAACAAAATAATAAAGGTGAATTTGGTCTTTTGCATGCAACAATCAATTTTTAATAGGTAATTTTTTAAAAGAAATTTTATTCTCTATAACCTTATCCAAGGGTTTTTTTTTTGTCATTAACAGTTTAGAGTAAACGATATGATGGAATGCTTGATGAAAAATATAAAGAAAACACTTGTTTTTGTAATTTTTTTTCCCTTGCGATTCGTGTATCTCGGAAATAGTTGATATTTGGAAAAAAGTGATCATAACAAAAATTGTACAACATTCGATGGGCTTTTGTTTATTCTTAAAAATAAATTCGCTACGACGCACTATTTCCGTGGTATAAGCGTAAGTCCCCTAAAACCCCCTTTTAGGGGCCTTATACTCCTTGCCCTAATCCGGATCACCTCCCAGGGATCAGGACTATTAGTATGTTAACAACTTAAGCAGCTTGAACAATACTTTGAAGGAATGGCTTACTGGAGTCCTACATCAATAAGGTATAATACGTTCCTGTTTAAAAAAAATTAAAATTTTACTTGATCGAAAATGGTTTAAATGTTGGTAACATGATTATGGAAGCAGCAAATTTAAATTTTACTTGCTCGAAAATGGTTTAAATGTTGGTAACATGATTATGGAAGCAGCAAGTGGCAAATGTTGAACTACTTTGAAAACTTGATAAAATGGGCCAATTTTTTAATTAACTTGCCGTGGGTAGTGTCCTACATTTTTTTTCAAATATGATGTGTTAAAGTTTGCTTACAAAATTTGTATGAAAAATGACTCAGTCAAACTTCATTTTTCTTGCGAAACTTACAATATTTATTTTGTATTTCGAGATTGCATTCAGTAGTATGGTTATTAAGGATAACGTAAAAAAAAAATCACTGAAAAATATCAAAATTTGTGACCACAGTACATAAAAATGTTGCCCTGGGTATCGATTTTCATAATTTTTATAAATATTGCTATTATTACGTAACCCAGCGAGATAATTTTTGTTTCTTTCTATTTGCAGTACGGGTATAACCCACCCTATCACCCTGTACCCGCTTGACGTTGAGTTGCGGGACACCCTGTATAAATAATCTAACAGCACATATTTTACATGAATTTGCTGTTAAAGTAAGTCCTGGCTATAAAATCATAGAAGTTTTGAGAAATGTTATATATTTATTTATTATTTTAAATTACCTGTGAACGTCAAACGGATAACATCACTATTTTTAAAGTTCGTTGATCAAGACGGAAAAAGCATTACTTTCAGAGGAGAACAAATAACTGTTCGATTACATTTAAGGCCGGAGCCATGATTGTGTATGAAAATATAAACATTTCAATTCCTTATAAAAACAAGAGAAATCTAATCTCAATCAAGCTTCGAACACAACTGCGATAACACCTCGTCTTACAAAAGATCATCAAAACTTTGTATTATCATAAGAAAACATCTTAAAACATTGAGAACAAAACAAACAAAAATGTTAAATATTTTCCATGACCTTGAGATTAACGAAAGTATTTTTAAGTATGCATATTATACTTACTCACCATATCAAAACAATTTTGAAAAAAAATCGCAACATTCAAATTACCATAAAACATCAAAATCTTAATGTTCATCAATCGGAAAGTCTTTTATTTATCAAATAGAACATACAAACCATTACTATCACTTCTTGGTGGAATACGTTATGAGCTTAATGGTAAGGTAATCTGCTGTAATCGTAATGTCGGAATTACATCAACACTCAAAAACTATCTATCATTAACTAAAAATGAAAGCGATATGCTTTTAAATGCATTTTTTTTTTTTTTTTTTTTTTGTATGTTAAGTTTTTATATTTCAATTTTCTTATAACTACTTACTTGCTAGACAAAAACCTTAACAACTAGCTTACATATTAACTAAACTAACTTACTGGCCCTATGCGAGCGCTCTAAATTATACCATAACCAACTTAAAATTATTGCCTTTTTGGCGTACCTAGCTTAAATACTATCGAAATTCATTTATTACTTAAAAATAAGAAAATTGTTAAAAAACTTATTATATCTATCATTTTTATTTTTTATAAAACTTAAAACTACGCTTAAAACTACTTAAAATAACTTAAGACTAGAACAGCCACAGCAACCGTTTTTTTTTTCTTTTTAGTGCCACCATAATTGTTTTCTACTAACCTAGCCTACTTTTAAAGCCAAGGACACGCCTAAACCTGCGTAAGTCAAACCAAGGCAATAAACTCAATAAGTCAACTTTTATTATTATTTATTTTTTAAATTTTGTTAGTTTTTTACACATCATTCAACCACCAGAACTGGCGATTTTGGTCCAATCTATCTATCTGGTCCCTTTCGGACACAGCCCTACTGAACCGAAGGCGCTCTGCTCCGCTTTCTGCGACGACGTCACGACCATAAAGGAGTCGCCTATCTACAGTTTTTCGGCCGACGTGGTAGATCAGCGGTACCGCCGAACTATCTTGTATCAGCCCTCGACTGTTTAAAAAGAGGAAAGCGTCGGGTGGGATAAATCCGCTTAGACACACACTTTCGCAGTATTCATCTTTGGGGTAGTAAGCCCCGAAAATCAAGCCATAAGTTGAAGTCATCGCTCTTGCAATATGACCCCGAATCAGCTTGATTAAAAAATTATCTATTCTGTTTATGTTAGCCCTGTTGTATAGAACCTCGTTGGAATAATATTTTATGTACTCCGACTCTGGTGTTCTGTGCAATCCAAGGCAGTGTCTAAGACACTGCCTCTCAAATACCCGAATCTTTTCCATTTGAGATGGTGCAACGTTGAACCACACAGGACATCCATAGGCAATCATCGGCCTGATTAGAGCCATGTAACAAATCACCTTCACCCTGCTATCAAGATGGCTGCTGTAAAACAGGCGTCTTGTCAGGGCAAAGGCTCCCCTAGCCCTGGTCAGAGCAGCATCTATATGTCTGTCGAAATACAGATATTGATCCAGCCAGATGCCAAGGTACTTCACGACACTTTTACTTGCCAGTGGCTGTCCAAGGGGTCCAACGATCACAAGTTTTCGCCAGTTCTTTCTCGTATCCGCAGAAGCTCTAGACAAAGGGGTTCTAAACAGAATAGTTTCGCATTTCTGAAAGTTGATTTTCAACTTCCAGTCATCGCAATATTGCTGAATCTTGTCGAAGTCACGCTGCAAAAGAATTTTAATAACTTCAACTTTTGGACCTGTTCTGTACGCTATTAGATCATCGGCATACGCAATTGCATGAGTTAGACTACTTATAAGATCGCTAGTGTAAATGTTGAAAAGAATCGGCGAGTTAACCGCTCCCTGCTGCAGACCATTTTTTATTTCAAATATTTTGGAAGACGTTACACTGCCACTCTTGACAACAAACTTTCTACCGTTGAGCATATCATAAAGTATATACAATAATGATTTACTAATACCAAGTCTGGTCAGCTTTAGATACAGACCTTCTAACCATACGGTGTCGAAAGCTTTCTCCAAATAAACCAGACAGGCACCCGTGCACTGTTTTTTTGCATTGTTCCATTGAATTTCAGAAACAAGCTTAGACGCGGCATGAATAGTATCGTGTCCTGCCTTAAAGCCAAACTGTTTATCAGGAATAATATTTTTGTCCTCAGCCCATTTGAACAAAGCCCTATTGAGAACTTTTTCGAATACCTTACTGATACTCGGAAGGAGACTTATCGACCGTAGATTTGCCGGATTGGAGTTATCCTTCCCCTTTTTAGAGAGAGGATGTACCACTGCTGTCTTCCAACGCACTGGATAATATGCATTATTCAGTGCGTTGTTAAACAATGTGGTGTAAATGTCGACTGCATCCTGAGGTAGATGTCGTAGTACAATATTGGATATACCATCTACTCCTGCCGACTTCTTTTTCTTCAATGAATCGAAAATGATCTGAAGTTCTAGCTTCGAAATTAACAGGGAATCAGACCCGTTTCGCTCGGCGATGATGGCGTTTGCCAAGTGTTCTTCATTGAACTAAGAGCGGTTCTCGGATCGCCATTGTGTTATATCATTTCGAAGGTCGAAGTGGTGAAGCAGGGCTCTGCTTTCCAGTTCATGATTTGGGCGAATACTGGTATTCACCTTATACACTTGCTGAAAAGCAGCCCCCAAAGCCTCCACTTTCTCCTTAGGATCCTCGATAATGAAGAAATCATCATTAAAAACGGCATCCCCTGGATCTATGCCTGCGTTCAAAAGTAAGTTTTCGTTTTCAATCGTTTTCTGAAGCTTGAGACACGGAAGGTCATTTTGATCTTTCCATCTGAAAATTTTATTAATTTTAGGAAACATACTTGGGTCACTAGAGTTAATAGCCCGAATTCTATTATTCCAATAGGAATTAATAGTCAACCTATAATTTTGCTTTATTAATTGATTGATGTTTTTAATCGAAGACTTCAGAGTCCCAATCTCCGAATTATGTCTATCAGTGAACCGTCTGTACAAAAGTTTTAGTCTTGTAAGCAGTCCACTTTTTTGTCTTTGTAGTGCGTCAATTGTCGCTTTTAAATGCATCCTGGTCACCTGATTCACCTATTGATTTAAAACAATCACATTTTAATTTTTGCATTTCATTGAAGAAGCTTTAGGTCTTCGCCGAAGATTATAAAAAAATCGACACGATCTTACTATCACACGTGATAGTATAGATGAAAACGCACTTATCTCGACAGCCAATGAAAATATTCAAATAAAACTTCATAAGGTACAGTAGAAAGTACCCCACGTTACATTATCAGACTGATTAAGATTAAGTCTATACAAATCTATAAACAAAAATAGTTTTAGGAAAATTGCTTTCCGAAGCTGGGATCTCTATGCATACCCCTTGTTAGTAATGAAAAACAAATGACTACAATAAAACAAGCACTATAAAACAATAAAACATATAATTTAACAACACAAAATACATAAAACATGAACTAAAAGCGTGGAGCACTGGTTTTAAGTACATTCTTAAGATTTATTTTATTGTCATTAAAATCAATCATTTTAGAATTTAAATTGAAAAGCTTGCACATGCGGTTAAGCGGCTCATTTATACCATAATTAGTCCTATGGTGTGGAGAATGTAGGCACCCCCACGATAATTGAGTCCAACACAAGTAAGTAGATCAGGTGCATCTAATGCGCCCGAAAGAAGTTGGTGGATAAAAACTATATCGTTATTTACACGCCTCTGTAACAAGGACTGAATGTGTTGTAATAGGTACGGTGTTAAAAATTTGAAGTTAAAAGTTCGAAAATGTCGATTGGTATCATGAGCAGGCATGCTTGTCGTTGCTCGGCCAAATAGCTCGTCGAAAATGGGTGGGATCTTTGCCCATGATACTCAATCTCGCCTATTGACAAAACACATATCATGCCGAGAAAATTATACAAAAAAATGTTCAAACAAAAAAAGAATCGGACGGACATTACCACTAGAGGGCGCTGTGATGTTATCAGCGTTAGCCTAAACCCACCCTTCCGTGGAAGTCAGTGGCTAAAAATTGACTTCCCCTAAACCTTCGGCTTACCTTTAGTCTCTGCTCAGTTCATCCGTCCATCACCGATTCCGCTACCATCAACATCCCCTGAAAATATAGAACCCTAATAATACATCAAGCTATGCGCTTGAAGAAAAAGCATATGTTCAACCATTTTGGCGTAATGAACACAGAACATTTTTATTAAAGATGGTTGTCATCCAATGAATTTTAATACGTACAAAAAAATAACAAAAAAATGCAAAATATATTTAAAAAAAGTAGAGGAATATAATGCAATAGATAAATACAAAAAAAATGATTTTTATTTATAAGAATATAAACAAAAGAACAAAAAAAATGAAAGATAATTGCACATATGCAAATATACATATACATATATCAATACATATATTTTTGAGAAAGTAGCGTATGTTCAGCCACTCGTTATTTCAAAAAAAGGAGATCAAAAAAAAATACAAAAAAAAGTGATTACCCCCCCACCTAACTAGAGCTCAAAGTCGGTAGATTACAGGAAATACCTTCCCTTGCATTTATTAATATCGATGACCAAATTGTCCCATAGAATATTAATAAAGTCGGAAAATATATATATAAAGATATATATACATCTTTAAATGTATGCACGATTTAATCTTTCGTACAAATTAGATTTACTTTAATATGATAAACATAAAACAAAGAAAAACAAGAAAAAAAATACTTATTACGCCAAAGGTTATTTAACTTATATAAAAAAAATACTCCCACGATGATGTTGGATATATCGCTAGTATACGGCCGCACAGGTATCAACGTATATTTACATATATATTGAATCCAAGGTACCATGTGAATTAAAAGTAATTCAACCAGTAGGTACATACATATATAGTTTTGAATAATTTTTGTACATGAGCCACGAACTGTTGAATTTGCATTAAATGTGCCAGTGTCCGTTCAAAATTCAATTTTCAATTTTATTTATTTGAAAAATAAAACTTAAGCGTTGGAGCTTTAAATTGAAATACGATTTTAGCAACAAAAAATGGCGAACGTGAAATTCCTTTGTTGCAAAGAATCCTTGTTTAATATTTTAAACAAAATTTTAGCGGGCGATCCGGATTCCAACTGGACTATCCGCGATCGCCAAGGTAATTCCTGGTAGTTGATAAAGAAAAAAAAAACTACTAAAACGCGAACCCAAGATAAATCTTAAAAAAAATCACTCACCAATATTCACTTTTTATGTGGTTTTGATTTAAAACTTATATGCATGGCTTTATAGCACACTTTTTATGAGAATTTAAATTTCACACTTCCGCACCTTACAACAGTTTATATGACTTTCATCGCATACATAATTTAAGATTTCGAACAAACCCGCATCGTTCCAATTCTGCGAGCAGTTATCTCAGATCTTTCGATCGAAACGGCCAATCAAATTAAATTTTATTTATTGATTTTATCTTTTTTGTTGTACCACTGTGAATAGTGCGAATCAGGATTTAAATTTGACCGAAGCGGCATCTATCCACAAAAGTACGTATCAATCAATTCGGCCATCATTGATTCGGAACAAATGTTTCTCAATAACGACCAATCAAACAAAACAAGTTACGTCGGCCATCATTAATTTCGTAACAGTGTCTGACAGGTCAAGTCAGATCTAATGTAAACAATTTTTTTTTTTTTCGAAATAATTGTATAAATATTTTTTTTGTATTTAAAAATTATTTAATTAACAATTTAAGCTACTGACGACGCTTAAAATTGTCGTGCCGCGCGTAAATAAATTTATTTTTCATCCCATGATGAAAATATAAAGTGTTTCTACTATTATACTATCATGTTTGGGAGGTATGTACAAAAATCGTAAACAAATTTCGCTCTGTGCAAATAAATCAAAGAAAATTTAACATCTATATTATGCTTATGTTTATTTTGTTTATTTTAGTATCGTAACAACACCGATTTATTTTCAATGAATAAATCTGCGTTTTGTGTTGGATAAAAAAAAGGAAGGCCACAAATTCAATCTCCACAACATATCGGCAAGTAACTTGCAAGCATATACCTACATATACCAGGGTTGAGGTCAATGACCCTGTGGTATGTTGCTGGAAATGGAACGATCATCAATTTAAGGCGGTAAGTACTTTTTATTATTTTCTTTTTCTTTTATAAGATACATTGAGATAAAAAATAATTTTTATTATTTACAGGGTGTCCACAACAAAACACTGGACTTGTGAAGGAAAAGTTTTCCAACGACGCCGACGACAGGTACAGTGGAAAGACACCATATAAATTTTTTTTTTCAACCAACGTAAAGGCTGGTGAGTTCAATGACCTGTGGTCTTCAGATTTAAGATCAGGTAGATCTTCTTGATTTTTTTCTATGGTTTTTATTAATTCTACGTATTCTTCTGATTTAAATTCTTTTGACTGAAGGTCGATTAAGGGTGCTATATTTTCTAAGTCAATACTATCAACTTCCATGAAGACTCTTGACAACGTATCAGCTACCGTGTTTAAATTTCCTTTACGATATTCAATAGTAAACGAAAATGCTTGTAGTTATAAGCTCCAGCGAGCAAGTCTACCGTTCAAATCTTTGAGACTCATGAGCCATTTAAGACTTGAATGGTCAGTTATGACGGTAAATAGCATTCCTTCAACATAGGGCCTATATCTCTGGATAGCTAATACTGCGGCTAAACATTCTTTTTCCGTCACGCTGTAATTTTGTTGGCATTTGTTCAACTTTTGGGAAAAGAATGACAAAGGTACTTCCTCTTCGGCATCGTTCTTCTGGAAAAGCACCGCACCCACCCCTGTATCAGATGCATCGCACTGTATATAAAATCGTTTATTAAAATTTGGATGCGTTAAGGCCGGGGCTTCTGCTAAAGCTTTTTTAAGTTTTTCAAAAGCATCTAAAGCTTCTTCCGTCATTTTAAATTTGGTATTACTCTTTTTCAGGGTGTCTGTGATTGGAGCTGTCAGGGTCGAAAATTCCCGTATAAACCTACGATACCACCCTGCTAGACCAAGCAGCCTGCGAACCTGTTTCGCAGTTTTTGGTACCGGAAAATTTTCTATTGCTTCTACTTTGGCTGGATCCGTCTTGATATTCCCACCACCAACAATGAAACCCAAGTATTTTAATTCTTTAAAACAAAATTTTGACTTCATTACGTTGATGGTGAGTCCAGCTTTATTAAGACAAGTTGCAACTTCGTCTAGCAGAGCGATATGTGTCTCGAAATCCGGAGCTATGACGAGCAGATCATCCAGGAATACGAAGACACGGTCCCTTAACCTTGAGGGAATGACCTTGTCCATCAACTAACATAACTTTTGGGCTGCGTTACACAAACCAAAAGGCATGACAGTAAAATGGTACAAGGGCCGTCCCGGTATTGTGAAAGCAGTTTTTTCTCTGCTCTGCTCCTCCAGTGGTATTTGCCAAAATGCGTCTTTGAGATCGATACTACTTATAAAAACAGTATCACGAAGACGACTGAAGATGCCTTCGAGATTTGGAAGGGGATATGCATTTTTTTTCGTGAGAGAGTTCAGCTTACGCGAATCCAGACACAGACGATTTTTGCCGGGTTTCTGTATCAGGACCACTGGCGAACTCCATGGGCTTTCACTCTCTTCTATCACTCCAAGGCTCAACATTCGATCTATCTCGGCATACATCAGAGCTTGTATCGCTGGCGAGACAGGATAGTGTCGCTGCTTCACAGGAACCGCCTCTCCGGTCTCGATGACATGCTCGACAAGGGTCGTTTTTCCGAGACCGTATTTGGTATAACACTGGAACCTTAGTCAGACAGCATCCAATTTTGACTGCTGCTCAGGAGATAAATCGTGAGTATATGTTGTATCGTTTGTTTCGTTAACTGAAATTTCGCTGACTATTCCAGGGGCGAGGTTAAATGCTCTCCAGAAGTCGACACCGAGGTATAATTCCTGATCCAAACATGGAACAAGATAAAACGTAATAACATGTAACATATTTTTATACTTAACTTGTAAGTTTACTTTGCCTATAATGGATTGAGATTTTCCATCAGCGGTTTTGACATTTGATATAAAAGGCATTATTTGAACGTTAAGATCATATACAAGAGTTCTACAGCCCTTGCCAAGTATGCTGACGCTTGAGCCACTGTCTAGCAAGCCTAACATTTCTCTGCCAGCGATTGTTACAGAAGCATATGGTCTAGGGTCTCCAGAAACATCAATTATAGTTGACAATAAGTTGCCTCTTAATTGTTTTCTTAAATTATATCTTTTTCTGGCTTTAAGAATCTTATTACTAACAGTACTAACTTTAAATATTCTATTTCTAGCATTATTGTATTCGTTTATTCTTATGTGTAAAGGTTTTATATAACTAATTTTGTTCTTAATGTTTTCTACTAAAATATTATTTTCTCTCTTCAAGAGTGTGATTTTCTTCACTTCACTTTCTTCATTGATTGGTTCTTCTAGGCATTTGGTGGTTTCATTGGATCGGCAATTTGCTTCGAACACGATTCCCCCGTTGGAATCGTGCTCTTCAGAAGGTTTTTCGATTTGCATTTTGGGCAGTTAGAAACTATGAAGTTTTCTTCACCGCATTTGAAGCAAAATATATTTTGTTTCGGTGATGGGCATTCCCAATATAAATGTCCAACGGTTTTGCAATTCCAACAAGTAAGTACCTTATTTGCTGGTCTCGGCCTGTTGTTATTTATATAATGCATAGCAGCTATATTGTCCTCATAATGATCATGCTCTTCTTCAAAATATTGGAGCTCATTATTTACAAATTTTTGAGGAGGTCTATAAAAACGAGTGGAATTATGAGAAGTTATTGGGAAAGCATTCTCTGCTTCCTTACAAGAGAACCTGAACTGATCCATGGAAAAGATTTGCATTGGATACACAAGCTTTCCAATCCTATCATTTAGATTTCTCTTTAACATTTTTATGAGCTCGAATTCGGGCATTGGCATTTTAAGTTGCGACTTTATTTTAAATATGGCCGAGAAATAATTATCGCACGACTCAGCTGGGCCTTGTTTCCGATCCGAAAGCTCACGCATGATCTCGAAATCGGATTTTGTGTTTCTAAAATGTAGCAATAAGGCTTCACGCAATAAGTTCCAATTTGGCCGGTAATTAGATCTTTGGAAACCCCAATACCAATCCTGAGCATCTCCAGCCAGAGTAAGATGGAACTGTTTTAAGATTTCTGACCAAGGACATTGATATATACACTGAAGAGTTTCTAGCCTGAAGATAAAATCTTCGACTGTCAATACTCCAGGTTTTCCTTCAAATTTCAAACCCCATCGGTCGATCTTGATTTGTTCATGATAACCTCTGTTAGGATTAAGATTCGTATCGGGATTGTGATTAGATGAAGTTTGTTGATAACCGTTAGGGTTATCTAGATCAGGATAATTATTTTGAGAAAACTCGATTGGTTGTTGTATCTGGAAATTAGATATTGGTTTGAAATTATTTGATGGTAGTGAAAATGCCGAATTGTAGTTGGTATGTAAATTTTGGTTTGGTATTTGTCTCAGTTTTTGTTGTTGCTGGTAAAGAAAATTTTGAGTAGTATGTGGTTGTTGTTGATAAAGAATATTTTGGGAATTTTGTTGGGGAGCGAAGTTTTGGTTTGTCTGTTGCTGTTGTGCAATATTGAGGTTTGATTTGAGTTGCAGTTGTTTTTGAGAAAAAATGTTTTGGAAAGATTGTTGTTGTAGAAACTTTGAATTTTGAAAGGATTTATGTTGTAAACTAGGATTTTCTAAAGATTGAGCTTGTTGTTGGTTAATAGATTGTTGTTGTGACTGAGAATGTTGTTGTAGCTGAGAATGTTGTTGTTGAGCTTGTTGTTGGTTAATGGATTGTTGTTGTGGCTGAGAATGTTGTTGTGGCTGGGAATGTTGTTGGCGCTGTGCCGAACGTCGTTGTTGCAAATGTTGATTTTGCTGAGTATATTGCGGTAACGGTTTTCGAATCGCATTCGGGATAGTAACGGGCTTGGGATTTGGCTCTTCTCGTCTTACGGGCTGAGTTGTAGAATTTAAATCACCTAGGAAATCTATGAAGTTACTTTTAATTGAATTTTTTATACTTTCGGAAATATCCGATTTCATAGATTCCGTGTAGGACGAAAAGGCGTTCAAAATAGCCAAATTTACATAGGCTTTGAGATCAGTTGGTATAGAATCGTTATTATTAACTTTTTCATGATTAAGATTTGATCTATCTGCAATTTGTTCATTTCGAACGATTTCAATACTATGGTCAAGACCCGCGAAAGCTGCGCCTAAATTACTCAGACTGCTATAAGATGGAGCTCTGATTGAATCTGATCCCGTTGACCTATTAAGCGGACCTACACCTAAACCATTATCCGTATTATCAAACATTTCTTGTTGATGATCTTGTTTTTGACTTTGATTTGAATTTGGATTTTGATTTATTGTTTGTATTTGGTTTTGACTTATGTCAATATTTTCTATTATTGGTGTGCGTACTATTCGTGGACGAGATTGAAAGTCTGTCAAATTATTGTTAGGAGCATTAAGATCATTAATCTGAACTGATGCTGCTGCAGAATTGGAACGAGGTTGGTTGTTTACGTTTGATGTTGCATTAACTGGAACCAATGGACTTAAGCTATAAAGCAAACGTTCTTGCTCGCTAGGGTTTAACCTTGCAGAAGACCTTGAGCCTTTTTTTTTGTTAGTGCCAGTTTTAGAAGTTTGACTCATTTTGATTTATCTAAGCAAAATAACGAAAAACAGAAAACAGAAAAATATAACGTTTAAAAAGTTTAGAAAAATTTGTACTTATATAAATGGATTTATTTAAAAAAAAAGGAATAATATTGGAGCATATGAAATGTTTTTATTTTTTTGGTTTAAAGTGTATTTTGTTTTATTTAAGAAAAAATAATTAAAAAAAAATTTTCAAAATTGTAAACTCTGAAAATATTTTTCTTTAACTATAGGTAGTTTTAAGAAGAACAAAAAAAAAAGGATATTTTTCAAAATTGTAAATCCTGAAAAATATTTTAAATAATATAGAGGTTTATGATTTTTTTTGTATATTTCTATCAATAAATTTTAAAAAAAAGTTTTTTTTTCAAAATTAAGAGTTTGTTGTATATTTTGTTGGGTTTTGTTCATATGTCATTGCGGGGATGCTTCAGGTAACTTCTTCGGTGATGGTATTGTTGGCGAAGTATGAACTGAGCTGAAAAGGTAACGAAAATAATTTGATTCTAAAAGACATTCGGACGGACTAATTTGAAAATATTCCCTCTGAGTGGTAAGTAGATAAACACAAAATTAGACGTAGGACAAAACTCGTTGCTATCTATTTGCTTCCGCAATTTTAGAACAGCCTAAGGCTCCATCTAAAAGACATAAAGCTGTAAGATAAGCAACACACATCAAAAAAAAATTGAAAAAGGAAAAGAAAATTGTGCAACTGTATGACACTTCGTCATTTAACAGGTCACAATTTTTTTGAAGTAAAAACGAGACAGTGGAATGAAAATTGAAAAATGAGAAAGATAGAAAAGTAAAATTATAACATCTATGGAAAAGGATTGACAAGAAATAACACGTTTGAATTATCGTTGTCATCACCATCTTGTTATCTCGTCGCAAATGAGAAGGTATGCTAAATAACTGTCCTTATTCATGACTTACGAGTGGCTAATGGTGATGAAAAGGATAGTTCTGAAAAATTAAATTTGAAAAAAGGGAAACAAAAACGAAGACTCACGTGCGGGCGCCATTTGTAATAGGTACGGTGTTAAAAATTTGAACTTAAAAGTTCGAAAATGTCGATTAGTATCATGAGCAGGCATGCTTGTCGTTGCTCGGCCAAATAGCTCGTCGAAAATGGGTGGGATCTTTGCCCATGATACTCAATCTCGCCTATTGACAAAACACATATCATGCCGAGAAAATTATACAAAAAAAATGTTCAAACAAAAAAAGAATCGGACGGACATTACCACTAGAGGGCGCTGTGATGTTATCAGCGTTAGCCTAAACCCACCCTTCCGTGGAAGTCAGTGGCTAAAAATTAACTTCCCCTAAACCTTCGGCTTACCTTTAGTCTCTGCTCAGTTCATCCGTCCATCACCGATTCCGCTACCATCAGCATCCCCTGAAAATATAGAAGCCTAATAGTACATCAAGCTATGCGCTTCAAGAAAAAGCATATGTTCAACCATTTTGGCGTAATGAACACAGAACATTTTTATTAAAGATGGTTGTCATCCAATGAATTTTAATACATACAAAAAAATAACAAAAAAATGCAAAATATATTTAAAAAAAGTAAAGGAATATAATGCAATAGATAAATACAAAAAAAATGATTTTTATTTATAAGAATATAAACAAAAGAACAAAAAAAATGAAAGATAATTGCACATATGCAAATATACATATACATATATCAATACATATATTTTTGAGAAAGTAGCGTATGTTCAGCCACTCGTTATTTCAAAAAAAAAGGATATCAAAAAAAATACAAAAAAAAGTGATTACCCCCCCACCTAACTAGAGCTCAAAGTCGGTAGATTACAGGAAATACCTTCCCTTGCATTTATTAATATCGATGACCAAATTGTCCCATAGAATATTAATAAAGTCGGAAAATATATATATATAAAGATATATATACATCTTTAAATGTATGCACGATTTAATCTTTCGTACAAATTAGATTTACTTTAATATGATAAACATAAAACAAAGAAAAACAAGAAAAAAAATAATTATTATGCCAAAGGTAATTTAACTTATATAAAAAAAATACTCCCACGATGATGTTGGATATATCGCTAGTATACGGCCGCACAGGTATCAACGTATATTTACATATATATTGAATCCAAGGTACCATGTGAATTAAAAGTAATTCAACCAGTAGGTACATACATATATAGTTTTGAATAATTTTTGTACATGAGCCACGAACTGTTGCATTTGCATTAAATGTGCCAGTGCCCGTTCAAAATTCAATTTTCAATTTTATTTATTTGAAAAATAAAACTTAAGCGTTGGAGCTTTAAATTGAAATACGATTTTAGCAACAAAAAATGGCGAACGTGAAATTCCTTTGTTGCAAAGAATCCTTGTTTAATATTTTAAACAAAATTTTAGCGGGCGATCCGGATTCCAACTGGACTATCCGCGATCGCCAAGGTAATTCCTGGTAGTTGATAAAGAATAAAGAAAAAAAAAACTACTAAAACGCGAACCCAAGATAAATCTTAAAAAAAATCACTCACCAATATTCACTTTTTATGTGGTTTTGATTTAAAACTTATATGGATGGCTTTATAGCACACTTTTTATGAGCCACCGTTCGTGTGAAATTTACTAAAAAAAACACAAAAATCTTACAAAAATTGAATATTTAATTAATTTTTTTCACTACTACCATTTAATTTTGACATGACATTTAACTTTTAATTTATAATTTTAAGAATTTAAATTTCGCACTACCGCACCTTACAACAATTTATATGACTTTCATCGCATACATAATTTAAGATTTCGAACAAACCCATCGTTCCAATTATGCGAGCAGTTATCTCAGATCTTTCAATCGAAACGGCCAATCAAATTAAATTTTATTTATTGATTTTATCTTTTTTGTTGTACCACTGTGAATAGTGCGAATCGGGATTTAAATTTGACCGAAGCGGCATCTATCCACAATAGTACGTATCAATCAATTCGGCCATCATTGATTCTGAACAAATGTTTCTCAATAACGACCAATCAAAAAAAACAAGTTACGTCATCCATCACTAATTTCGTAACAGTGTCTGACAGGTCAAGTCAGATCTAATGTAAGAAATTATTTTTTTTTTCGAAATAATTGTATAAATATTTTTTTTGTATTTAAAAATTATTTAATTAACAATTTAAGCTACCGACGACGCTTAAAATTGTCGTGCCGCGCGTAAATAAATTTATTTTTCATCCCATGATGAAAATATAAAGTGTTTCTACTATTATACTATCATGTTTGGAAGGTATGCACATAAATCGTAAACAAATTTCGCTCTGTGCAAATAAATCAAAGAAAATTTAATATCTATATTATGCTTATGTTTATTTTGTTTATTTTAGTATCGTAACAACACCGATTTATTTTCAATGAATAAATCTGCGTTTTGTGTTGGATAAAAAAAAGGAAGGCCACAAATTCAATCTCCACAACATATCGGCAAGTAACTTGCAAGCATATACCTACATATACCAGGGTTGAGGTCAATGACCCTGTGGTATGTTGCTGGAAATGGAACGATCATCAATTTAAGACGGTAAGTACTTTTTATTATTTTCTTTTTCTTTTATAAGATACATTGAGATAAAAAATAATTTTTATTATTTACAGGGTGTCCACAACAGTGTAGAAGCTGAATTCGGTGTTCATAAGGGTGAAGGTTATAAGGATCTGTCCAGGGAAGACCTTTTAAGGCAAAACGAACAAAATTATGCTGAACTGATTCTATCCTAGATCTATGAACATCATAGAACGGAGTCCATACCTGCGATGCGTATTCCAGATGCGGACGAACAAAACAATTGTATAAAGATAGGGTAACATAAGGGTCTTGAAACTCTTTGGACCACCTTTTTGCAAAACCTAACATTGAGTTAGCCTTTTTAACAAGAGAGTTGATGTGCTCTGTGAAATCTAGACTTGAATTGAAGACGATTCCAAGATCCTTAAAACTAACAACACGGCAATGTTGTGAAATATTATAGTCAAATATGATTGATACTTGTTTCTTTGAAAAAGTCATAGTTTGACATTTCGCTGGGTTAAGGTTTAATCCGTTCTTGCTGCACCAAGTACAAAAGCTATCAATGTCAACTTGCAGATTCACACGATCACCGCTTGAGCATATAGATTTAAACATCTTCATATCGTCAGCAAAAATCAGAATTTCACTATTGCGAATACATGATGTTAAATCATTAATAGCAATAATAAAAAGAATAAGACCTAAATGACTTCCTTGGGGTACTCCAGAGTTGGCAGTAAAAGGGTTTGAAAATGTTTTTCTGAATTTCACCTGGTAGGATCTATTATGAAGATAAGAATATATCCAATCAATTAATCGAGCAGAAAATCCAAAGGCCTTAAGTTTAAAAATTATAATGTAGTGTGAAAGTTGGTCAAAAGCTTTTGAAAAGTCGGTATAAATGCAATCTAGTTCCTGTCCGCTCTCCAAAGCATTGGAGCACTTGTGTAAAAACGTTAGAAGGTTCGTTACCGTTGACCGCCTCTGCATAAATCCATGTTGTTGATTACAGATAATATTTTTGCAGAAAAACGTCATACTATTACAAACCACTTGCTCAAATAGCTTTGGAATACAAGAGAGTTTGGCAATCGGTCTGTAGTTCTTTATGTCAGACTTACTACCCTTTTTAAAAACGGGTCCCCAACTTAAGGGATAGCTCGAAAAGAAGAGGAAAAGCTATAATGGAGCTACATTTTTTCAGTATAATTGGAGGAATGCCATCTGGGCCCGGAGAGTAGTCATCTTTAAGCAATGAAAGAAAATGTAAAATTTTGTCATGTTCCATCGGAACGTTGTTAAAAGTAATTTTAGGACAGTCACGCAAATATTCAAAGAACTCGACATCAATATCAACGCGAGTGTCAATAAAAGAGTTACTAAAATTTTCTGAAAATGCATTACAGATATCAGAAAAGCTCGTTAACGAAGAATCATTATAAACAGAGTTTATTGGATATCCGTCAGACTTCCTTTTTTGAATTTACAAAATTCCAAAACTTCTTTGGATTAAGTTTCAATGAAACCTGCATTTCCTTTAAGTAGTCAGAGTATAAACTTTTAGAAAGGTTATATTAAACTGCTCAAAAAGCGAAATATACACATTTCGATCCAAAGTAGAAAGACTTTTGATATAAGTTTTCCAAGCCTTATTTCTTTTGTTACGAAGAGATGTGAGCTCCTTTGTAAACCATGGATGTGAAACTTTGGAAGTTTTAGACAGTTTAGTAGGAACAGATTTTGCTTAGCAGTTATTAAAAATAGTATAAAATTCAGTAACTGCAAGGTCAATATGAGTTAAAGAAATATCTGAAATACCAGAGGAACTTAATTCATCATAAAGTAATTGAAAATTAGCTTTACGAAAATCAAGAGAATATGAACAGTCATGCGACTGAGTGTTATTGAGCAAATGGCAGCTCAAATCTAAAAATATATCAAGGGGAGGATAGTAGCTGTCTATATTAGATAAGGCTGTGGCAGATTCTACCACAACAACACTAGCAGCGTCAGATGAAAAGACTAAATCTAGAATTCGATTTTTAAAGTTTTTAATACAGTTTACTTGCTG
Source organism: Baccha elongata (assembly GCA_951217065.1). NCBI lineage: Eukaryota > Metazoa > Arthropoda > Insecta > Diptera > Syrphidae > Baccha > Baccha elongata. The sequence continues at coordinate 612,591 of CATNUY010000333.1, forward strand.
TAAGTCATTACAAATAATATTATCCAAAAGAAGAAGCTTCTATTGAGAGGAAGTAGGGGATGCTTCAAAATAGGACTCGTCTTCTGAGGGGATCCAATTAACGTTAGGCAAATTGAATTCACCCACCAGTAAAATATTACTATTAAAGCCAGCTGTAACAATAACATGATCCAAAGCTAAGGAGACCTCAGAATAAATTGCTACTGGAAATAAGTTCAACTGATATATTAAAAGGAAAGAGACAAGATTAGATGTGAGGTGATTACGAACAGCAATCAAAAAACCACCACCAACTTCTTTGGGCTTATCTACATGGCGATCTCTTCTGAAAACATTGAACTCTTCGTCAAAAATTTCCTTGTCTAAAAAGGTGTCATTGAGCCATGTTTCAGTAAGAACAATGATATCATGCGGAAATGCCTGAGATTTTTTGAAAATTTCAGCAGTTTTGCTGTGAATCCCTCTAACGTGCTGGTAGAAGAGGAATAACCTATTTAGTTTTTTGAAGCAGGGATTTCCGAAGATTTTCGATTAACTCTTTGTTTAGAACGCACCGAAAATTCCTTAACGAGAGTATCTGTGGGCCAATAATTGCTATTACAAAGAGCATCAAATAATGATGAGGGAGCTGTTATTTTGAAAGAGGATACTAAGCTATCAGGTTTACTGATTTTAGTGCATAAATATTAAATACTGATTCAAATTTTTTCGGTGCTACAGAGGTTATCACGGAAAGAGAACTAATGGTAGGATTTTCAATCTCAACTGTTTGGATGGGCGTATCAACGGAAGCTATTGGTTGATCTAAGTCAGCATTTAAAATTATGGCGGGTGAAATGTTCATTTCCTGGACAGAAACTGAAGCGTTTTCAACTGTTTTATTATTTTTTTACTCTGATGTATATCCGCATGAAGATGTGAATTTTTCGTTTGAAAAAAACAGATATAGCATGTTTTATAAAATGTATGCAGATTTAAGAAAAAACGTACTATAATAAAAGCACATCAGAACGTCTGCTTTCGGATCTATTTAAATCACGTGCTCCAATTTTCGTGATTGACTGCAGACATCAAAATGAAGCCTTGAAAACAGGACCTATTGATAACCGTTTGCAGATGAGAACATTAAAACTTATTCCTGCAAAACTTCAGCTTACTGTCTTATGCTTCAAGATAGAATTATTGAATATAATCCACTTGATCAAGTTGTTAATAGAATTTTTTGAAATCAAAATACAAAAAAAAAAAAAAATTAGTGTTGTTTTCATTTTATAAAATCGAAAAACTTTACACCGAGTTAGAGAACAATCCAAACCCAAACCCGAACCTTAACCCTAACCTTAACCCAAACCCAAACCTAAACGTTCTAGTCCACGTTCGCGTTTGCGTTCGCGTTCAAGTTAAAAGGTTAAAATCGATTCCTATTGGTTCGATCGATATAGAAGTATGTCCAGGTACCTACATTGAAAAAATGCATTGTGTTTCATGTAGAAGAAATGAGATTCTTGTTTTGATATTTTTTTTTTATTGGTCATTTTGGTTTGACATAGAAATACATTAGAGTTTCTATAGTGAAAATAGGATTTTTTTGTACGTATAGGTATGTATATATTCTTTTTTTATTACTTTAACTGTAGTGATATTAAAAGTATTTATAATTAAATTTGAGGTATATTTTCTTGTCCCCAAGCATATGTGCTTATACCATCCTCCCATATAAACCTTTTTGTATCACCAAAACTCAAAGTTTTTTTATTTAACATTTGAGTTTATATGAAATGTTGCTTACTTCTAAATATATACATTGTCTTGAAAATATCCTATTTTTTTAATTAAACAATTTCTATAATCTCTTAATTCTAAATTATTTGTAACATATTTTTTTATACCTTTTGCTTTCTTTGTCACTTCACCGTTTTCAATCCCAAAGCAATATAATCTAGCCCGGTTACCTTACCATTATTTAAAGGGAAATTATGAATGTTGCTCGGAAGATACTCAGAAATATCAAATCTAGATCTCTTAGGATTAATAACATCATCATAGATCTTAGCATAAAAGTCGTCAGTAAATATGGAATAGATATAAGAGTCTGTATCCATATAATTCAAACGAATTTTATCGACAAACTTTGGCTTCATGTAGTCAAAATGAAAATCATACATTAACCACTTGGAGAGTTCTAAAACGTCAAAGATAAATTGGTTTATCTAGTTTGAGACTCCCCTTCCTCAGCTCAATAGCACACATATTGGGTGTAAATATGCTAGGATGCGCTATTAGCTTTCTTGCAGATAATTGGTTTCTATTAGCATCCCATTCTGAAACAATCCTTACATTTCTACGCTTTTCAACATTTTTCATGGTTTTGCCGTAGACGCTATTGTTCATCAACTTAAAAAAGTCTTTCTCGAACTTATTTCTCGCAACTTTTCTTTTTTCTGTGTTGAGAGAAATATACTTCTGGAGCCAATTCGATTGACTAAATCTCATGACTCTATATACTTTCGATAAAATTAACCCGTTTGAGATACATTGCTGTAAGTTTCTTAAATGAATTATGAATTTTTTTCTTAGACTTAAGTGAGCGACAAGCTTAGGGGTTGTTATATTTTCAGGACAAAATGGGAGATCATTATGGGAGTCATGAATACTCATCGGGTAATCGAAATCTACTTCGAATACATATCAGAAGTCATCACTTTTAATGTTGGAGATGTATTCAGATGTATAGATCTCAGGATTATCCCATTGAAAAATACCATATGGTAGAGTTTGTGACATAGCCCATCCGTACAAATTATTTGCATCAAGATACATTAAGTATTCTGATGTTAATTTTGGATCGTAGTTAGACATGTATTTTTATACAGCATATCTGTGACTACACTGACATAGTAGTCCACCCCTAATTCCGCTCTTAAAAAAATTATACATGTCAACATCAGTTAATAACTCCAACTTGATATTAGTTGTTTTGAGCATTGCGTCCCATGATAACCCAGGAGCCGTGAAATAATGACAAGGGTCGAGTTCATAAATCGAAATACAAAGTTTCCCAAAACTTTCAAATATGTCTGTTAACAAAAGAACATCACTCTTTAGGTAGAGAACCATATAATCTTTAATAGTTTTACACTTAAAGTGGTCCCACACCTTGAGAGCATGTTTATAATCGACATCTAAACATTCTTCGTCAACCATTTTCTTGTAAATTTTTTTCTTTGAAGGCAAAGAAGTTTCATCAAATCGGTCCCATGAATCTAAATGATCATAAGGAAATACAACTTTCCTTAGCATTTAATTGAAGGACTAATTGTTTTGGAAAACGCTTTTCGTATTTTTCAAATCATCAGTCGATAAATTCCTTGCCAAAGATGAAATGCTTGATTGGAGGAATCTATTCGAATCCAGAAATCTTATCTCAAAAGTGTTTGTCGCATCAAAATATCGAATATATATTTTGAAAGAGAAATATAATTTTCTTAGTTTAATGGAATAATCGAAACTTCTCCTTCTATATTAGATAGACTCTTTATAAAAAGATGGCAATCATAACCCGAAAAAATATGAAAGAATACAGGGGAAAATTTGGATACTCGGTAATTTAAATAACAGTGAACGTGTGCAGGTCCTCTATATAGTCCGGTGAAGTGAGAATGATCTCTTACTCTTATATCTGTAGTCTTAAAACTTATCTTACATAAATGACATGTTGGTGAATGTCTTTGTTTGAAGTCTTCCACTATGCATTGGTAACGGTTTCGTGTTTCGAATGAGATCTAGATATAGTTGCTTCAATTCTTCCGCCAACATTTTAATAAAGATGTCTGATGAGTTGTTGTATGTTGTACTTTTCATGGAATGAACATTTAATGAAGTATGAAAAAGCACAGGGTACATTTTGTTGTATATCAGCAGTTGATGAAAAATCCGAATTAGGTTGTTGTTGGTTTATTGGCAGAAAAATGGATTCAAAGTCTGCATAAACTACAAATGGCACTTCTTACTTCCTTTCATGTTTTTCGAAGTTCAACGATGACTTAGATCCTTCTGGCATTGTTGTTACAACTCTACAACATTCGCTTTTGTGGTCTTTCAATAAATGTTCACTAGGAAAACGTTGTAGACACCCATTACAGATAAATATTTTTATAGATTTACGTGTAAGTTGTGATCTTATTAATCTGGAGATGTTTTTGATGAAAAAATAATGTATTCTCCCATCTTCATTTTCACAGAAGAGTAAATTAATGGGCCAAGTAAATTAATGGGCCAATGATTTGAATATTATTATTTTTAGCTGACATCTCATAGCCAAACACATTCACACTTATCTCAGGGTTGTTTCCCTCAAATATCTTTACATCTTTTATAGCCAGAAGGAACTCCAAGTTTTTAAAGTTGATAAATCTACCACATACTTCTATTATTTCACTCTGAGTATTATTTTTCACAAGCGTATGATGAATGTTCTTCAAGGATTTTGTATCTTCTTTTCTTCAAGAGCAGCTATGATTGACCATTTAAAATAAAACTCATCATCGTTTTGTACGTTTATACATGCTTTTTTTTGTTATTGCTGCGGGTAACTGGAAACAGAATGATCCTCCTAGAGTTTGATATATGTTGATATTAATTTCAAATCTTATGAATGAAAGCACAGCGCTGTCTTTATACTGCAATTCTTCTTATTTCACTTTTATTTCCTCAACCAACTCATTGAGTTTTTCATCTATTTCGTAGCTATTCAAAATACACCTTACAAAATAACCATAAAGATCAATGTTTGTCTTGAGAGATCTTAAAATTTCTATCTTGTTTTCTAGTAACTCTTTGATGATAGATTTATTTTTCTCAATAAAAACATTCACATCTAAGACTGATTCGTCAGTGTTTCTTACGCAATATGTTTTAATTCTATTTTTAAAAGCTCCACTTATTACGCTAACGTTTTCTGTTAGAATCTGCATAGCTTGTGCTTTATGTGTAGCTTTTCTCAGATGATGTGTCATTTTATTCTGTTCGACATCTTCCTCGCAGATGTAACAATGCTCAGGAATACTTTTTCTCACGATGATGAAACTGTTTGAGTTGAAACGTTCCAATTTTTTTCTAATAAGAGTTGTGTACTAAGTGTTTTGTGTAAAGCGTTTTTAAGATGCTGACTCCGATTGTTATCCTCAACCTCAACATCTTCCTCGCAGATGTAACAATGTACATTAGTAATTATTCTAGGCTTTTTACTTTCTATTGCGCTAGATGTCGAAGGTTGGGGAGAATGTTCTCTTTTTCCTCGACTTGCTTCATTCGTTACAACAGCTCCTGCTGTATGTGTTTTCTTGCAGATGTTCTAACATGTTCGGTTTTGAATAAAACATATCGTCTAGATTTCAATTAATCCCTTAGGAAACCATTCATTTTTAATGGCGGTTGTACAATAGTACTATTAAACGACCTTTTGCATACAACAAAATATATGTATACAGGGTCATTGGTATAAGATGCACCAAAAAGCTTGAGTATGTAGGTGGGGTTAAGAAAAGAAAAAAATCGTAGGGGAGGGGGTCTATTTCCCCCCGTTTAGGCGGGAGGGGCAATTTTCAAAAAAATTGACTTATATCAGAAAACAAATTATTTAAAAACAACGGTGAATGATACAAAGCAAGAAAACTACTCTTTTATTTTATTTTTAAATTAAGTTGTTTGAGTGAACAGTTTTAAAAAAATTAATCTTCAAACTCAAAATTTTGAAAAAAAAATTTTTAAACTAATTTTTTTCAAAATTTTATGTAATTAACTATTACTTTTATTTTCAAAATTCAATGCTCCTATTAATTTTTAGTCAAAAACAGAAAACCGGATGCCAAAATGTATCTTAGTTTTTGAGAAATTAAAAAAAAAATTAAAAGTAAAACTAGTAAAATAAGTAAAAAGTTAATTCGTTTTTTTTTATTTATATATGTGGGATATAAAAATAAAAAGACAAGAGTTAGACTTCACAAACTTTAATTTAATGTGCAAATTCAGAGTAAAATTATATTTAAATGATAAAAAAGTTAAACTATAGACATTCGTTTTACGTCGTGTGTACCCGTCAATCGTTCGTCGCTGTTCATCATCGAGTAAGTCGTTCTTTTTGTCTTTTCTCATCAAAAGCTTAGCTTGCTGTTCTTCTCTTAACTTCGAAAAGCTTAGGTTAGGTAGCTTAAAGATTAAAGACCAGTGGCGTAGCCTTCAATCCTACAAATCGGCCATCCTGTATAACAGCTGACCCCAGCGTTCTGTAAATAGACAAAAGTACAATTATGTTTAAATTATTCTTCGTCAGACGACGAAGTAATGTCAAAGTCGGTTTGTCGCCAACTTTTTATGTAGTCAGCACTACTTGATGTTACACTCGGTCCTTCGTGTTCTCCAATCTTCTCAACTTCATATCTATCGTGATTTAAAACTTTCGTTATCTTGTAAGGACCTAGAAATTTTCCGGCCAGCTTCAGATTTGGTCCAAACTGAGTTCTACGAATATCTACCAAATCTCCTTCACAATGCTGTTTGGCTGTTTTCCTTTTCCGGTTGAATGTTGCTTGATTCTCCTTCTGCACTTCATCTATCGATTTCCGTGCTCGCTCTCTAGCATCATCTCGTTCACTTGAAAATAGCATTCTTAGATCCTCTTCAATCAAATCTGTAAGACCTGTATCAGATGTGTTCCTCATTCTTGTCCCAAACATCAACTCGAATGGTGTTGTCTTAATACTGCGTTGCCATGTTGAGTTTATGCATCTTTGCAGTGCACTCGTGTGCATATACCATTTTTTTGGGATTTTCGGCCGATAATTTGCTAAGAACGGAAATTATCACTCTGTTGATACGCTCGACTTGTCCGTTTCCTCTTGGAACCCCAGTTGTTATGACAAGGTGTTCAATTTTCTCCTCTTGACAGTATTCCTCGAATGCCTTGCTTGTAAAAGCAGACCCTCGGTCTGATATAATTCGCGCTGGACTCCCAAATGAGACTTTCTGCATTTCCAACTTTGCAATTACCTCCACCGCTGATGTTGTTTTAGTTGGATAGATCCAAACAAATTTGGAAAATGCATCCATAACGCAAAAGATGTAGGTGTATAGTTTTGTAGTCTTCTCTAACGGTCCCATATGATCGATGTGGTAAGTACACAGTGGGCTACTTTCTTTGTCGATTGGTGATAAAAATCCTTCCTGTTTTCCAGCTTTTCTTTCCGCCAATATACACGGTATGCAATTTCTTCGAACGTCATCTAATTTTTTATTCAAATCTGGTATAAAATAGTCTCTCTTCACTATATCTTCCATCTTTCTCGACGCAAAATGCCCGTCGTTATGTATGTTTCGCAAAAGTTCAACCTGCATTTTCTTAGGCACATACAGCAGTTTCCGTCCTTCTTCGTCCGTTCTATAAATTATTCCTCTTTCGGAAAGAAAGTTCTCGTATGAGCTGTGTTTAAGAAGCTTCTTTAATAACGCAATTTTTTCGTCGCTTTCCTGAGCTGCAATGATTCTTTGTAAAAATTCTGTTTTAATTAAACTCACCGCATTTCTGCTAAGTGCATCTGCGTGACGCATTCTCTTTGCAGTACGGTGCTCGAGTTCAAAATCAAACTCTTGTGTAATAAGCACCCAGCCTGCGATCCGCGATGAAAACTCCTTCTTCTCCATAGTGCCTTTACATGCTGCACAGTCCGTCACTATCTTAAAGTGTATACCCAGCAAGTAGTGTCTGAATTTTTTTAGTGCTGCTACCACCGCTAACGTTTCCAACTCGTAGCTGCTATAGTTTTGTTCTTGGGGTGAGGACTTCTTGCTAAAATAAGAAATTGGAAAAAATTTATTATTATCTTTTTGCAACAGCACTGCTCCGAAACCCCATTTTGAAGCATCCGTATGCAGCTCTGTCTCTGCTTCTTGTCGATAAAGTTTTAAGACCGGTGCCGTCGTCAGAATTCTCTTTAGCTCATCGAAAGCAGCTATCTGTTCAGCTCCAAATTTAAATTGAACGTCTTTTCTCAGCAAATCAGTCATTGGTCTTGCTATACACGAGTAACCTGGAACGAATCTTCGAAAATACCCAGTTAGACCCAAGAAGCTTTGAATTTTAACTATATTCGTCGGTTGTGGAAATTTTTGTACAGCTGCTACCTTGGTTTCAGATGGTTTGATTGTCCCCGCTTCAATTTGAAATCCTAAATACTCAATTCTGAGACAGAGGAATTGGCACTTTGACCACCGAAATTTTAGCCCATACTCACTAGCAACATCAAAAACCTTGACTAAATTGCGAAAGCCTTCTGCATAATCTATCCCAAGTACGACAATATCATCCATATAAAGAAGTACTATCTTTAAAATCATAAGATCTCTAAAAACTAAGTTTACGTGTCTTTGGAACACAGCGGGTGACACACAGAGACCAAATGGTACTCTGTTAAACTCGTATTGGTCCCGATGAGTAACAAAAGAAGTAAATTTTCTGCTTTCTTCATTGACTGGAACGTGGAAAAATTCGTTTTCGAGGTCTAGAGTGGAGTAAACATTTGCTGAACTGAGCTGGTCAATTTGATCATCTACAAGAGCTAAGGGATTGTGATCACGAACTATAATTTTGTTGATTTTCCTATAATCTACGCAAAGTCTCTTACTGCCATCTTTTTTATTTGCAAGCACGATTGGAGAGGAATATTCAGAATTGCTACGTCGAATAATATTAGCATCTAACCACTCTTGAATCTGTGTTTCCACAATATCCTTTTCTAACGGAGCAAGTCTCCGAGGACGTTGTGCAATAGGAGCATCGTCTTTAAGAATGATTTTCATTTCAACATTTGTATGTTTAGTTTCTGTAGGCTTGTAATTTTTAACTAAGTTTTCTACTTTATGTCTGTAATTTGGATTGCCAACACAAATATCAATTTTCTTACAAATTACCTGGTAGCAGTTTTTCAGTTCCGATTCAAGTTTTTCCACTTGTACTCCATCTTTGCCTAGAGTTATACGCGTTCCTCTCAGTATGTCTTTTCCAATTAAAAGATTCTGCTTCAAAGACTTTGAAGATACTACGTATATCTTCGAACGATACGTGATGTCATCGATTTCAACATTGGCCATGAAGTATCCGTAGGGTTTGGTACAGTCTTCCGATAAACCCCTAAAAATATTATTATCGCTTACCAAAGTTGGACATCCAAGTTTTAAATATTCTGTTGACTGCATTATAGTAACGTCACTGCCCGTATCTATCCGTCCTCGTACCTTAAAGCCGTTCACAATCACCTCTTTTGCTTCCAACTCTGAGATCTCCACCTCAGCCGAATTCACCGCTTTGACATTTTCTTTGCGCAATGGACAATTTGGTGACACGTGTCCAAATTCTTGACAATTGAAACATTTTGGTCCTTTGTTTTTATTATCGCACATTTTACTTTTATGCCCCTTAAGGCCGCAGTTAAAACATCGAATGTTAGAGCTGTTAAACGAATCTCTAGATATTTTTGGAACCCTCAACTGCGACTGAGATTGTCGTCCCAAGGTGCTTCGAAAGCGTTCATACTCTACCAACTTTACCTTGAACTCATGCATTGAATGTGCCCCATACAGCATCACCTTATTGGCCGATAAATCGTCAATACCGTCGATCACATATTGGATCAAAGAACGTTCATCTATATCGCCTTTTGCACCAAGTTCACGCATAGCAAATAAAAATTCCACAACTGATTCTCCACATTTTTGTCTCCTCGTTGTCATTGCCCTGTGCACATCAGCTACAGTCATCGTATAAGAAAACTCATCAATCAAGAATTGCTTTAAGTCTGCCCAATTTACTATGGTAGGCTTCGTTTTTAATGCCATTTTCGCGGTGCCCGTCAACAACCGCTTTGAAAAAAGAATATTTTTCATTTCGTCCCATCTCATTAAGACGGATGCGGTTTCGAATTCATCAATCCAAGCTCTTACATCACCTTCTCCACTAAAATGAGAAACTGCATTCATTGCGTCTTCAAAGGTTCCTACACTTGCCCGCTCATTGCGTCGTTTCAAACTATCGATCTCCGTCCGCAGTAGTGATATCTCAATCTCTGGCCCCGTCGTATTTTCTGGCCTTGGTGCGTCTTGTGGCTGCTGGTTAATTATTTCGTCTGTTAACCCGACCGAATGCATTCCTTCAATAGTTTCCTTATGCAAATGTGTAACGTTTCTGACCCCGCTGCAAGAAGCCTGTACGTTTTCTACGTCTTCAAAATGCTGAGCAAGTCCAAAATCCCTTTGTGAACTTCTCTGTCCTTGATTCTTCATAAATTTTAGTTCCAATTCACGTCTAGTAACATCTGCTTCCCGTCGCATAAGAATTTCTAACATTTCTGAAAAATCAGGCCCCGTCGTGATTGCCGTACTGTTAAGATTTTTATTGCGTCTGTTACCCATCGTTTTTTGTAATAAAAAAAAATTACTGTAAAAACTTGAATTTCGAGCACGTCGTGATAACACAACTTCAATCGTTTTACCGTATTTTAGTTTTTACTGGAAAGCAGTTTTCCCGTAAAAAAATTTTACTGTATAAGGCCGTTTTTACCGTTTCGCCACTTGTTAAAATGATGGCCTTATATTATTTTCTTTCTGTTGTGAATAAATTTAAGCCCACGCACAAACCAAAATAAGCAATAAACATACAATTTGCAATTAAAAAACTCGTTTATCTTTTATATTTTTACCACGATATTTTTTTTATAGGATTTTATCTGTTCGATGTTGTTTTCAGATCGATCCCGGTTGAGCCCCCAGGTTGTGGGATATAAAAATAAAAAGACAAGAGTTAGACTTCACAAACTTTAATTTAATGTGCAAATTCAGAGTAAAATTATATTTAAATGATAAAAAAGTTAAACTATAGACATTCGTTTTACGTCGTGTGTACCCGTCAATCGTTCGTCGCTGTTCATCATCGAGTAAGTCGTTCTTTTTGTCTTTTCTCATCAAAAGCTTAGCTTGCTGTTCTTCTCTTAACTTCGAAAAGCTTAGGTTAGGTAGCTTAAAGATTAAAGACCAGTGGCGTAGCCTTCAATCCTACATATATTTGATTAAAATCGGATGGTATGTAATGAAAAATAAAATTTGGGAAAACCAAAAAAAAAAGTGTTTTTCTTGGAAAAAAAACTTCTAGTTTTTCTTAATTTCTCAAAAACTAAGATACATTTTGGCATCCGGTTTTCTGTTTTTGACTTAAAATTAATAAGAGCATTGAATTTTGAAAATAAAAATAATAGTTAAATAGCTACATAAAATTTTGAAAATAAATTAAAAACATTTTTTTTTAAATTTTTTTTTTCAAAATTTTGAGTTTGAAAATTAATTTTTTTAAAACTGTTCACTCAAACAACTTAATTTAAAAATAAAATAAAAGAGTAGTTTTCTGGATGTTCAAAAAGATATAATAAGTCTTTTTATCATTCACCGTAGTTTTTAAATAATTTTTTTTTCTGATTTAAGTCAATTTTTTAGAAAAATGCCCCTCCCGCCTAAACGGGGGGAAATAGACCCCCCCTTCCATACGATTTTTTTCTTGTCTTAACCCCACCTACACGCTTAAGCTTTTTGGTGCATCTTATACCAATCACCCTGTATACAATATACATATACATATAAAAACATTATACTCGCAGCCAACTTACTTGTAGTTGGTTGAAGTACCTACAATTTTACAACGGCTTGTTTGTAGTAAGAAAATACAATTGTAAGAAAGAGTACCTACATATACAAAATATATGTACCTATTCGCACTTTCGTAGGCAACTCTTACTGATATGTACTGTATGTTTGTAGTTGAAGTACCTACCTGAGGTCCTGTTTACAAAAAAAAAAAATATTTGTGAAAATATGCGCGGGCAATTTATACTGCAGTTTATTTTTGTTGTTGAAGTAGGTACCTAATGTAGGAAATGTTTTTGTAATTGTATAGTGTATCTACCAGGAATGGATGATGAATCTTACGAAATATATCGAAAATTAAAACAAAAGTGTATCGAATTGTACTTTTTGACTTTTCAAAAACAGATTTTTTCGTTCTTTGCTTTAAAATTTTATTTTTTTTTTTTAATTCTTAAAACAAAAGTTTATAATTGTTTATAACAGTTTGAACTTTAAAAAGCTTCTACGTGAAATTTGAAAAATGTATCTACTTATTTCATTTTGCCACCGGACCACAGAATCAACAACTTTTTAGTAGGTAGAAAGGCGAGTTCTATTTCGTGAAAACAGAGTCAGAATTGACTCCAATAGTTGTTTTTGCTCAAGAGGAAGAGGATAATTTTGAATATTTTGAACACACAACTCTGTTTCTGTGAAAATTTAATTTTGTGTTATATTAATGCTGAGAAAGGCTCAATATGTAGACGATTTGTACATTGAGGCCCAGTTTTTCAGTTCGAGATTATTTCAGGGTTAGTTAAACCCCGAGTTAACTGTTATGAAAACAGTGTCCCGAGTTAACAAAATTAATACAGCTAAATTGGTGAGTTAATTTTGAGTGAACTCGGGATCTCAACTGAATGAAAGCCGTGTTTCCATCGTTAACTTGAGATTAATCTAATCCTGGAATTCCTACTAATCTTGACAAACAGGGCCTTAGTCGTACATTTTCTCCGCAATAGGTTTAATAGATAAGATAAACAATAAAAAACAGGAATAAACACCTGATTTTAGTTTTGATTTGCAATAACACAAATTTAGTCAGAGTCACAAAATAATTAATACAATTAATGAAAAAAAGAGCAAACCATGAAGCACGATAGAGACAGACGGATGACAATACAGACAAAACTTGTTCAGTGCACTACCACCCAAATGCATCTAATTCAGGGACTGAGAAATATTGTACTGAATTTCATGAAAGTGTACTGTTTTCCGTTTTAATACAACTCACTTTACACGTCTTTTCACTTTTAATTCCACTTAATATTTCAAAACACTATTTATTTCCTTTTTACTTTCTTTATTTTAAATTCTAACTTGATCACTTTCAAATTACCGACTTGTACACGACTAATTTCAAATTCAAACTGACGTCTTGCCACATGGTGCGCTCGTATTTATAGTGGATTCACCATTTAGCACTCCGCTTTAGAATCTTCTGGTACAGTGCCTTCTGGAGCTTTCTAGTCTATCGTCTTTCGTTAAAAAAAAAATACTTTTCGTTAACTTCGTTGTACAGCAGCGTTTGCGGCTGTCACTTTAAGTTGGAATCACAATGGTGAGTTTACGCATCGTAAAAAAAAAATTGGAGAACATCTTATATAACACGTTATATTGCCCTCCTCCTAAGATAGTTCGCCCGAACAATTTAATCACCATCTTCTCCACTGTAGCGGTATAGCCGGTCAATGTGAACAGCTTTTGGATTGCCTCTTAGACCTCGCTGAATTCGGAAAACCACATCATTGATAATTGTTGCAACACGATACGGTCCTTCCCAGTTTTGTTGAAGTTTTAGTGACAGTCCCTTTTGTCGATGAGGATTATACAGCCTCACTAGATCTCCCTCATGGAAAGGTTTCGTTGTGGCGTTTGCATCATAGCGTGTTTTCATTCGGTCACTAGCTAGCTTTATTTAAGTCATTGTCCTGTCATGGATGTCAGTGAGTTATTCCTTTAGGTAATCTACGTATTCCTCTTCATTTCGTTTTCGCCCGTTGGAAATCCGAATTTAATTTCGCTAAGCAACCAAATATTTGTACCGAAAACAATTTCTGATGGAATGTGACCGGTTGTGCTGTGCACCGCATTTCAGTATGCCATTAAAAATAGAGGAGTGTGTTGGTCCCAGCCTCTTTTGAAGTGACCTTTTACTTTGGAAAGGTGTTCTTTGAGAGTCCTGTTGAAAAGCTCAACCATTCCCTCAGACTGCGGATGAAGTGGTGTTGTTCTCGTCTTCTTGATGCCAAGGAGCGAAACCTCTTGAAAATTTTTGGATTCGTTCCTTTCTTGGTCAGAATGGAACTCCATATTAACACCGAACCTGCTGACCCAATTGTACTCAACCTGATCCACAACTGTCTTCGCTTCTTGGTTTGGAATGGCAAACGCCTCAGGCCACTTGCTGAAGTAATCCATGAAAACATGAATGAATCGGTTTACACTGTTATGCCTGCAATATCGATTGCAATTCTTTCAAAAGGTTCCCCAACGTTGCACTGTTGCATCTTACTCTGTAGTTTTCTGCCTGGTCTCTTGGTGGCTGCACAAGTGACGCATTTTCTGTACCATTTTTCCACATCGTCTTTTGCATGCAGCCAGTAGAAACGTTCTCGAATTTTCTCAAAAGTATTGTTGATACTCAAATGGCCTCCAGAAGATCCATCATGCATCTCACGTAGAATGTCGTTAACCTTTGTCCGGGGCACAAGAAGCTGCATCACATAGGTTTTGCCATCTGAGGATTCCCATCTTCGTTTAAGCAAATCTTCCTGCAAATGAAGGAATTCCATTGTGCCCAATAGGCTTTGAGGGTCGGACTTCTATCAGAAATGTCTCCCTATTCTGGTTTCTCTTCATGTTCTTTCCATGCAAGAATGGATTCGATGTCCAAATCTTCTTGCTGAGCATTCCTGATTTCCTCGTTACTCCAGCCGCCAATGGGTTCAACTCTTGTTCGCTGTATGGCAATAAATTCTTTTTCTTACTAACGAGTGCAATGCTTGCAGTCTTGGTTACATGGCCGACGAGATAGGGCATCTGCTTTCGAGTGTAGTTTTCTTTTCAATGTTGGATTTCATAGTCATTTGTCTAAAGTCTCTCGATCCACCTGGCTACTTGACCTTCTGGATTTTTAAAATTCAAAAGCCATCTTAGCGCTCCATGGTCCGTTCGTAAAAGGAACCTCTGTCCATAGATGTATTTATGAAAGTGTTTTGTGGTTAAAACTAAAGCAAGAAGTTCTCTTCTGGTTACGCAGTAATTTCTCTCTGTCCTTGAGAGCACCTTGCTGAAGTATGCTACAACTTTTTCTCCACCGTCATGAACCTGGGAAAGAACGGCTCCTATTCCGACATTGCTTGCATCTGCATCGATTGTAAACTGTTTCCAGTAGTTGGATAGGTTAACACTGGAGCATCACACAAGCGTTTTTTAAGTTCCTTAAAGCTTTTCTCGCACTCATTTGACCACTTGAATTGTTTTCCTTTTTCTGTGAGTTGGTGCAAGCTTTTGGCGATTCCGGCAAAATAATTCACAAATCGTCGGTAATGTGTAGCTAGCCCAAGAAAACTTCTAAGTTGATGCTTGTCTTGTGAATTTGGCCAGTTCTTCACTTTCTCGGGATCAGTTCTTACCCCTTGAGACGAGATGATATGCCCCAAATACTTCACTTCAGTCTAGAACAGCTCTTAGCTGTTGTTGATCGAGATTACAGCAGCAAAAAACTTTTCTCTTAAAAGCAATGACTTTATCTGGATTCACAGATTTTTCGGGATGTTCTTCGGTTATCTTTGTTATTGCCGCTACAGGGTCACATTTACCGACAACTTCTCCTTTTCTGAGCTTGATCTAATTGGGTTTGATGTTAAGTATTCGTATGGGCACAATGTTATTTTAAGGTGCCACCAGCGTCTTTCTCACGATGTAGTTTTGAGAGCAATGCTCAGAGTCTGGTTCCACCATGAGGTATGATGGCTCCCAGAATCATATTTGATGCTTGTCCAAACAAAGAATTCTGACGAAGGAGGTAGGCACATGTCTTTTTTGATGATTGCTCTTATCGATTATGAGTTTTGATTGCCATAAACCATTGGAATCTCTATATTTTGGTATTTAAGAACTTGGTTACCAATGTCGAGAATTATTTCATGCTTTTTCATAAAGTCGATTCCAATAATGCACTCATCAACAATATCTGCTACTAGAAATGGATGTTCAAACTCTGCCAAGCGCATCCGAAGACGGACTTCTCCGTACACTCTTGCTGCTTCTCCTGTTGCAGTCTTCAGACAATAGCTGTTGGTATTGTGTAGCCATGCCATCTTGACCAAGTCTCTTCGTACAATGAAATCGGTGGCAGCAGTGTCGATGGTAACCACGTGTTGCTTGTTGTTAATAGCTGCTTCGACAGTTAGACTTTTTTTGTTTCGTTTAGTATGCGAGCCTTGGATGATGTTTCTGGGGCCATATATACCAGAAACCAGCTTCTGCCCCCAGAAGTTGGTTTTTACTCGTTTCCCTGCTGGGAAACGGGGTGGGTTGTTGGTCTTGTTTGTAGTCTCACCTGATGTATTATTTCTGCTTCCGCAATGTTGACATGCGCTTCTTCTTGGTGGCATTCTTCACTGGCACTGGAAATGTCCGGTCTTATTGCAATTCCAGAATCGGATTTGTCCATCTCGATGGTTGTTCTAGAATGCCATTCTTTGGCACGAGCATTCTTCTAAAGTTCCTTCTCTCACCCGATGTACTCCTAATGAAGCCTGTTCAGCTGCTTCCATAGTCAAGGCGAAAGCTTATGTTTCTGGAAGTGTTCGTTTTCCAGCTGTTCGTACTGCTCTCTGGAGATTAATGTCAGACAAGGCACTGAAGAGTTTCACCCCGTTTCTGAAGTCTGGTGTTTAGTTTAACTCTAAGGTCTTCTTGCATATGGCCATCTCAAAAGCGTTTTTCAATGGCTTGTGAAAGTGCACTAAAGTTGCCATGCATCCTCCGCTGGTATTGTTTGCAGTATCTTAGCAGCAGGTCCTCTAAGAGCCAGTGTAAGTGCAACAAACTTGTCTTCATCGTCCCAGTCGTTTGTCATTGCTGCTGCTTCTATAATTGTCTCTTATAGATTGACCAAGAAGTTTGTCCATCAAAAGTTGGAGGGTGCATCTGGTTCCTTCAGTTTTCTTACTTTGTCCAATTCTTTGGCAATATTTTAAAATGTTTGCTCGAATTTTCCTTCTACGTTCGTAATTTGTTCTTTGAACCTCTCAAATGTTGTGCCAACACTTAAAAGTTGTTTTTCTACTCCTTCAACACGTTGGTCAACAGCAAGAAACTTGTCTTCTTATACAGTAAGCTTTATTTCGAGAAGGTTCTTCTGTATTTCGGAACGTTCATTTTGTTCATTGCATTGTTCTTCGAAGAGTTCTTTTTGCTCATTTCTTTGGTCTTCGAAACGTTTCGTTTGTTCATTCTTTTGTTCTTCTCTTTGATCTTCGAAACGTTCGAGAAGTTTCGTTTGTTCATTCTTTTATATTTTTCTTTGATCTTTGAAACGTTCGAGAAGTTTCGTTTGTTCGTTTCTTTGATCTTCGAAACGTTCGAGAAGTTTCGTTTGTTCATTCTTTTGTTCTTCTCTTTGATCTTTGAAACGTTCGAGAAGAAGAGCTAACATATTTGACAAGTCTGTGTTGGTATTTACTTATTCTTGTGCCATTTCTATTTCCAAGACGGATGTGTCTGGATTTTCACCGTTTCGTTTCATGGCTTCTTGTAGACGAATAATGAGGTAATTTTTCGTTTCAGCAGTAGTTTGTTTGGTTCTGACTTTAGTTCAACTGCGTTTAAATCCTTCAGAAGATATGGGTATATTTTTACTTTCAACACAATCACTTTTCACTAAAGTTTTATTTAATTATCCCACTCCTGACACCAATGTTTAGTTTTATCTAGGTTCGTTTTATTAAATAAAACTTATTTCAGTTTTAATACAACTCACTTTACGTCTTTTCACTTTTAATTCCACTTAATATTTCAAAACACTCTTTATTTCCTTTTTACTTTCCTTATTTCAAATTCAAACTTTATCATTTTCAAATTACCGACTTGTACACGACTTATTTCAAATTCAAACTAACTTCTTGCCGCATGGTGCGCTCGTATTTACAGTGGATGCACCATTTAGCACTCCGCTTTAGAATCTTCTAGTACAGTGCCAGTCAGAGCCTTCTGGAGAAATATATGTAAATATGTGTGAGCGTGTGTGTTCTACAAAGGCTTATTTGCAAAAATAAAATGGCACTTAGAGTGTATTATATAACATTTTTGTTTCCTCTTTAATTAATGGTTTAGTCAAATACCTGTAGCGAAAATTGATGAAATGATAACGGATTATAGTTGGATATTAGAAAAATATTATTTTTTTACGAAAAATCGACTTTTAACTGTTTTCTAAAATTTTCAAGGGTGCTCATTAACACCCTTTGTATATTCGAGTAAAATTTCGTAAAATCAATTTTTATTCAAACCAAAATTGAGTGAACCCTTTTGATTTCCTCAAAATTTTCTATTAGTCTTTTATTCACACCGAACTGAGTGTTTAACATCAAAAGGGAAGTGAACCTACGAACTCGGTTTTTATTCACCCCACCCAATGCGTTATTCCAATGAGTATTATCTTCAGGTAAATGCAAACGCCTGCATGCTTCACGAAATCTAGAACGTCAACTGTTCTCAAACATTGAAAAGAAGTTGGTCCTCGAACATTGATTAACAATAATCGCGAATAGCAGAATTCAGCATTGTTTAGATCGACTGTGTACAGGGTGTCCCGTAACTCAACGTCAAGCGGGTTAGGTTATGCCCGTAATGTGAATAGTAAGAATCAAAAATTATCTCGCTGGGTTACGTAATAATAGCAATTTTTAGAAAAATTATGAAAATCGATACCCAGGGCCACATTTTTATGTACTGTGGTCACAACTTTTTATATTTTTCAGTGATTTTTTTTCTATGTAATCCTTAGGCCGTGGCTCCATCAGAAATATTTATTTCAGATATTATGTCAGTGGGTATTTCTAAGGTTTATATTTTTTTACTATGTAGGCAGAAATATTTCTTGATTTTTCATTCTAAGCGATAATTTCCTCAACGAGTCCATTCGCATAATTCATGTGATTAAAAAATTTTCAGTAATTTTAGTTTTTTTTTTCATTAAATTATATTATTGTATGCGATTTTTGTTTTTTAAATTTTTAATATGCACACAATAACAACAAAACAATACAAAAACATGAACTAATTGGTTGAAAATGGCTGCCAAATAATGAAACTTCAAATTTATTTCTCCATTTATTTCTTCTACCATGACAAGAAATAAATAGAGAAATGTATGTCTAAAAATAAAAGAAATCAAGAAATAAGGGGCCTTCACAAGAAATATTGACTACATGACACATTTCATGCAATCATTCATTTCAGGTGGAGGCTCGGGGTTAGTAACCATGCTACGGAATGCAATCTCAAAATCCAAAATAAATATTGTAAGTTTCGCAAGAAAAATGAAGTTTGACTGAGTCATTGTTCAAACAAATTTGGAAGCAAACTTTAACACTTCATATTTTGTAACGAAATAGACTACGCCCCTCTACAATCCTCGTTGACCACCCTTGCAACCTCATATGTACAGGTACATGAGGCTGGTCCGGGCAGCAGGAGGCAGAGGGGTGTCCAATACTCCGGCCCCCGTTCGGCATGCTGGCAACCGGCCGTTTCTCGTCGGATGGGTGTGAGTTCTTGGAGCCGTGTATTGGACTGTTGTTACGCATATCATCATGCCTGTCTATGCTGGAAAAGAGAAATGAAGGGAACCCGATGTTAAGAAGTTTAAGGGGAGGGGTGACTTCAGTAGGGACGAGGGTCCAGATGTTGTTGGCCCTCGGAGGATTTTCCCACCCATGTATCTTTATGATACCACCATGGCTACCACGACCTCCAGTGTTGTGTGGCAGCCCCTAATCCCGAACCACCCTATCCCTATGTTCCCCTACCGATCCAGCTTACCTCTGCTTCAGACCAAAATTCTTATTGTACCTTCATATTAATTTTCAACGAAAGAAATCAATTTGAAACGGTTAATCTGTATAACCATAAAAACAATAGAGTTTCAACTTATTGTATACATTTATTAAATAACTTATATACTAACATAATTTGTGTGAGGTAAGAATTGAATTATGAACACTTTTATATATATATTTATATCTTCTCAGTGTAAGGTAAGTATTACTTTTAAATTTAACAAAATTTTATATCAGTGTAAGGTAAATATTAATTTTCGATTTATCAAAATTTTATTTCAGTGTAAGGTAAATATTAATTTTAGATTTATCAAAAATTTTATTTCAGTGTATTAATAAGTATTAATTTTAAATTTATTAAATTTTTATTTCAGTGTAAGGTAAGTATTAATGTATTTAATATAATAAAATACATGATATATATTGTGTTTATATATGATATATTTCCTTTTATTAATTTTTTTTTCTTTTTTTTTCAGGGAAAAGTAAGTATTTACTTGAAAAAAGTAAGTATTTACTTGAAAAATTCCTTAAATAAATAAGTACATTCCAAGAAAACAAAATTTACTTACTCGCTTTTATGTGTACATCTCCGCAGCAGTGCACTACTCTGGTTATGTCGAGCTATATTGAGGGAATTTTAGATTATTTAATGAATTTTTGTTTTCCTTTTTTTTATCTTATTTACACTGTTAATTATTTTCTTTTAATTTTAACCTTTAATTTTTTTTTATATATAGATTTTAACCTTTTTTTATTTACACATTTTTCTCTAAAAAATTTACATAAAACTAATAATTTACCAAAATATAAAAAAAAACGTAAACTTAGAACACAAACACAACGTACGAGAGGGCGAAAGGGGGCGTTTTTTTTTCTTTTCTTTTTTTTTTATATAGAATAGGAGCACGGGGACACAAACAATAAAGGGGGGAAATGGCTGCTCCGCTTCCGCTGCTGCTGCTGTTACTGCTGGTGCTGCTGGGGTTACTGCTGCTGCTTTTATCGTTTCTTTATTTTCATTAACTTTTTTTTTCAGGGTAAGTAGGTAGTTTCTTTCCTTTTATTTTATTAGCTTTAGTTTCACTTGTTTTATTTATTTACTTTTATTTTCTTGCAAATGATGGCTGTATCGGTGTAACAGGTAAGTAAATACCTTTATTTTTATTTATATGGGTATAGGCACTTTTGGTTTATTTTATTTGTTTATTTGTTTCATTTATTTAATTTAAGTTTTGATTTAACTTTTCAAATTAATATTTATTGTTTATATTTATAACCGATTTTTGGCACTTATTTTTAATTTATCTCACCCATTTTCTTTTCTTTTATTTTCTTTTAGGTTCGAGTAAAAAAAATCGAGGAAAAAGAACACGACCCACAGGCCCTACGCAAAAACACTTCGATTACTATCTGTCTTTATTTTTTTTTTTGTTCCTTAAGTTTTCTTATTTTTTTTAGAATTTTTATTTCAACCGCCCCGAATGAATGCTTCTTATCAACTCCCAAAATCATCAATCACCACACAACCTGCACTTGCATACCTTTCTTTTTTCTTCACCTATGCTTAAGTTGACCCGTTGTATACGATCAGCCCATATAGTCCGCTAACTTTCGGCAACAAGAATTCTATGCTTAAGTTGACCCGTTGTATACGATCAGCCCATATAGTCCGCTAACTTTCGGCAACAAGAATTCTGCCCTTGAAATAGAATCATACCATTTAGCAGTTAAAATTTTCTGCAAGCACAAGTTGTGTGGTGATGGATGAGTTTCTCCAATACCCAGCACATCGTTGTTATGCTTAGCATAATATATGGTGGGCAGCGGTACTTCGTAGAAGAAAAAAATTATTATGAAAAGACTATGCAATGATGTGTATTTGTTGTTGTTAAATTTTGGCATGTTTTTGTGTCGCATTAAATTGACACTGCGGGTCGGTCGATTATGTTCTTTTTTTGTTATTTTGATATTCGAATTTTTATTTTATGTTATATTATTGTTTATATTGGTATTATTATTGTTGTTTGTGTTATTGTTGTTGTTTATATTATTGTTGTTGTTGTTATGTTTGTTATTGATGTGTTATAAAGTAAGTATTATTGTTTGTTTATTTTTATTTAAGGTAAGTATATTATTATATATTATTTCTTTTTATTTTATTTTATAGGTACAATTATATTATTTTTAGGTAAGTATGTTTTATTATGATGTTATTGTATTATAAGGAGGTAAGTATTATGTTAGGGTGAATATTATTATAAGTTTTATTTGTTTTTTTTTCTGTTATTATTTATTAATTCGCCGTTCCCCACAAAACTTCTTATTTTGGCGAGTTTATGATTGAGTCGAAAGAAGAAGAAAAGGAACGATGTCCTTTGAAGAGTCTCATGCACAGGCTGCTAGCCGGGCTTATAAATTTTCTTGTTTTGTTTGTTTTTGTTATTTTTTTAAGTCTTTAGCATTTTATACCCCCGCCTTCTTTCCTGCCATGTCCTCCAGCTCGTATAGGTTGTTACCCACTAGACGACCCACCCTCATCTTGAGGAACTTTGGGCCCAGTTTTGCACAGAACTTCTTCGACTTCTCGCTGAGCGCGAAGTTCCTCCGGAACACTACGTCTCCCACGGCAAACTTTGCGCTTTTGCTCCGTAAGTTATACGCGTTTTCGTATCGAGAATGGGCGTTAGCCAAGGAGGTTTTCAGGTAGGAGTGGATGATGTTCATCCTTGCGGACTTTGGGACATTGTCGATTCCGGAATTGTTGAGGGCATTCAATTTCCTTAAGATTTTGTAGTCGGTTCCGTGTTCCAGGCAACCTTGACCGAAGAGCGCTTCGTAGGGCGACATGTTGATGGCTGAGTGGATTGTTGTTCGAAGGGCACTGGCGATGGCTGGCATTTGTCTGTCCCAGTTTCTCTGGTCGCTGTCGATATATCCTCGGATAGCGGCGAGAATAGACCGGTTTACCCGCTCGCTAGCATTTGCCTGTGGTGAGTAAACAGCGGTCCGAACGTGAGTTATACCGTAGGTGTCCATGGTTTTTTGAAACTCTCGGCTGACGAACTGCTTCCCGTTGTCCGACAATAAAGTTTCGGGGACGCCAAATACGCAAAATACCTTTTCGTAGAGAACCTTCAGCACAATGTCCGTTGTCGCCCTACGAATAGCCTCTATCAGCACGAACTTAGTCAGCTGGTCCAGTACTACTACTATGTGAGTGTTTCCGTCTCGCGAGCGTGGGTACGGGCCCAAAAAGTCGATGTACAACATCTGAAAGGGTCTCTCGGCTACAAATGCTTTACCCATAGGAGGCCTAAGGGTGACATTTGGAGCTTTCGAGGCCTTGCAGATGTCGCACTTTTCCAAGAAGACCTTGACTTGCGCTGCCATATTAGGCCAGAAGAATCGTTGCTGCAGCCGGTATAGGGTTTTCGCGATTCCACCATGCGAAGCCCTAGGTGGTCGATGAGCCAGTGAAATTAAGCGGTCGGTTAGCGGTTCAGGGACCCAAAGCTTCCAAATAAGGTCGTCCTCTACAGGATTCCCTGTGCAATGTTTGACCTTCTTATACACGAAATTTTCCGAGACTTGAAGGTCATGTAGCGTTTCTTTTTGTTCTTCGATGTCTTTAATGATCTTGAGGTATTCCGAAGATTTAAAACTTGGGTCCTCAAGGTCGATATGCAGAACATCGTGAGGATCTTCCAGCTGCGAGACATTGCAACCCAGTGCATCTACCTGATGCACCCGTGAAAGTGCATCAGGCACAACGTTTAGGGTACTCTTGCGATGCTCGATGCTGAAGTCGAATCCCTGCAGCTTTAAGCTCCATCGCGCTAACCGTCCACTCAAATCTTTTTGTCCCATCAGCCACTTTAGGCTCGCATGGTCGGTCACTATCCTGAAAGGGTGTCCCTCTACATAGCCACGGAGCTTCTGCACTCCCATGACAGCAGCAAGGCACTCACGCTCGGTAACGCTATAGTTGCGCTGGGCTGTGTTGAGCTTCTGTGAGGGATAGTAGATTGGACGTTCACTACCACTCTCGTCAACCTGACTCAGAACGCAGCCGACTCCTGTGTCGGATGCGTCACACTAGATGATGAACTCCTTCGTGAAATCCGGGTGAACCAACACAGGCTGGGATGTCAGGGCCTCTTTGAGAAGGTTGAAGGACTCCAACGCAGCCTCGTTGAACTCGAACTTCTTCCCCTTCTTCAGCGTGTCTGAAATTGGTGCCGCAAGCGTTGAAAAATCCCGCACGAAACGTCTATACCATCCTGCGAGTCCCAGGAAGCGTCGGACTTGCCTAGATGTAGTCGGAACAGGAAAATCAGCAATGGCTGCTATTTTATCTGGGTCCGTCTTCAGGCAGCCTTCTCCAACAATGTAGCCTAGGTACTTCAACTCCTTGAAGCAGAATTTCGACTTCTGGACGTTCATCGTCAATCCTGCTTCCTTCAGGCGACCGGCCAAAACTTTCAATAGCTCCACATGCTCATCGAATGTGCTCGAAACTACCAAGAGGTCATCCAAGTACGGAAAGATTTGTTCTCGCAGTTGGTGTGGTACCACTTTGTCCATCAATCTGACCTTGCGTTGTGGAGCATTGCAGAGGCCAAAGGGCATGACAGTAAACTGCAACAGGGGCATGCCGGGCACAGTAAACGCCGTCTTTTCTCGGGATTCTTTCTCCAGCGGGATCTGCCAAAATGCGTCTTTAAGATCCACGCTCGAAATGTAACGAGTATCCTGCAGACGCGATAGCAATCCCCCTATATGAGAAAGTGGATACGCATCCTTCTTGGTTTTCGCATTGACTCTCCTGTAGTCCAAGCGCAAGCGATTTTTGCCGGGCTTACGAACTAGAACTACAGGAGAGCTCCAGGCGCTGTTGCTCTCTTCGATCACTCCAAGTTCAAGCATGCGCTCCAACTCCTCATATAGGAGTTTCTGTACCGCTGGAGAAACCGGGTAATGACGTTGCTTAATGGGCTCTGCATTACCTGTATCAATAGTATGTACCTCTAGAGATGTTTTTCCTAAGCCTTGTATGGCAGAGGACGGAAACAATTTAATGGCATCTTTTAACCGTTTGGACTGCTCTAAGGTGAGTTCGTGAGCGTTTGGATCCACATCCTTTTCGACTGGGCACTGAACCATTGAAAGTTCAGAGATAAACTGAGGAGCAATGCCGAATTCCTTCCAGAAGTCGATTCCTAGGTACAGTTTCTGCTGCAGAGATGGAACCAGATACAGTGGCATTGTTTTCGTCATCCCTTTGTAGCAAATATCCGCATAGAACTTTCCTATTATGCGTTGTTGATTTCCATCAGCTGTTTTGACCTCAGAAGAAAGTTTGGTGAAGTTTCGGCCATGTTTCTTCAGGAACTCCGGTCCCTCGACACCTAGGCAACTTATGCTGGCTCCA
Source organism: Baccha elongata (assembly GCA_951217065.1). NCBI lineage: Eukaryota > Metazoa > Arthropoda > Insecta > Diptera > Syrphidae > Baccha > Baccha elongata. Next base: position 637,818 of record CATNUY010000333.1, read on the forward strand.
CTGTCCAATAGTCCTAGGACAGACTCTCCAAAAATGGTGACGTTTGCATAAGGTCGTAAGTCATCCGAGCTGCATAGGGTGGTCGCTTCTATGGCTTTATAGGCTTTCTTCTTCTCCAGAAACTTCTTCCACAGTCGGTCCACCTTTTCCGAGACAGCCATCCCTTGTGTGCCAAATATCCGCTTCCTGGCCTCATAGTAACTGTGCAGACGTTCGTGCAAAGGCAGGATGGGTCTCAAACGAGGTGGTGATGCTTTTGGTTCTTCGTCACGGGGTTGAGGAGGTTGTGAGAGGATGCTGACGGCTGGACTGGAACTGGTGTTAAAGGTTGGGTTTGGGTGGGTTGATTCAGGAGGTCTCCGGGGTCTTCTCCGAAGAACAATTCCCCCGGAACCTTGGACTGCTCTTCGGCTCGTTTCCCGAGCATCGTGGACATTCGGGACTGGTGGTATTTTCCCATCCACACTTTAAACAGAAAAGGGCTCTCTGTGGGTCTGGGCATTCGAAGAACGAATGGCCGCGACCTTTGCAATTCCAGCAATTGTAATTGCGAGTGTCCCTTTCTCTTTTAGGGTGGAAGGCTTCGATTTCGGGCACTCGCGAATCTTCTTCATCATGTTCTCCTGCAGCTAGCTCCGAGACCGCATTGCGACGTGGTGGGGGTATGGGAGCTTGACGGGTCCTCTGGAACGCGGCTTCTCGATCCACCAAGTACTTTTCTACCTTACGGCACACGTGAACCATGTCTGCGAGGTAGTTGGTTTCGAAAGTGATCATCAATAGACCCATCTGCTTTCTCACATTGTTCTTGAGGACGTCAATGATCTCCGCATCCGTTTTGGGAACTCTAAGACGGCAGTTCAGTTGCTGGACCGCAAGGTAGAAATCATCGAAGGTTTCGTTCGCTCCTTGATGGCGGTCGTAGAGGCGTCTTGAGAGCTCAGAATCAGTTTTCAGACTCCGGAAGTGCTCTATCATGGCATTTTTCAACACCAGCCAGGAAACATCGGGGTTGGTTTTGATTAAAGCCCAGAACCAAGTTTCCACGGGGCCTGCGATAAACTGATGGAAATTGGTAGCGACATCATCCCAGGTGGCTTTATAACTCACCCGTAGTCTTTCCAACCGGAACAGGAAGTCGTCTACCGACATATTGCGGTTGTCGAACTTCAATCCCCATTTGTCGTAGTTCAGAGATCGGTATCCAAATCCAGAAAGTCGCGGAGCTGATCTGGAACTGGAAACGGGGTCACTAAGGGAGAGGTCGTCAAGGCGACGGAGGAAATTGTCTGCATTGTTTTGACCAGGTCGGTGAGGGGATGGGCCTTCCGGAGGTGCAGGATGTCGGGTTGAGGTTGGTCCTGGAAGCTGTGCAGATCGTAGCCGTGAGGGTTCTAAGATCTTAGAACCCCACCTCGAAGACTGGTGTTGGCCTTCTTTTGACCACGTCGACGGCCAGACATTTTGAAAAGCGTTACGCAGAAGATTTAAGAATTGTAGATGACACGATTCAAATTCAATTTTGCCGTGATTTGAAACACTAAAAATTCAATTAAGTTAAAATTAAACGAGAACTCCAATAAATTGTTCAATTTAAAGAGAATTAGGATTTTTTTTCAATTTTAAGGTGATTTGAAACACAAAATAATCCAATGGCAAAAAAAAAATACACAGATTTTTTTTTTTTTTTTTGAATTCAGTAAAAATGAGTATTCTCACAAAAAAAAATTCAAAAATATTGAAATAATAGATTCAGAAATATTTAATGCTTAAAATATATTGAAAAATTCAATTATTCGATCGGCTTGTAAAAAAAATTATTTATAGATCAATTTCATAAACATAACAGTTGAAGCAGAGGAGCTGGTTGTATAGTTGGGGAAGGAACAAGGCGGTTGTCCCCTACTGAAGTACCAGTAGACCACGAACACCAACAGGCCCACTGCGAACACAATGTTAAGTTTGGATCCAGGATTCACGAAAGAAGATGACGCTGGCAGTGCACAGTGGCACCTATACCGACTGTCAGTCCAGCCTTAGAGCTCACAAAAAATATTAAATAAAATATTCAAATAACTAATTTCAATTATGGTCGAACAACTATAGTCGAGTTCACCTCATCTAAGGCTTCGACAAAAAAAATTGAAATTTTGAAAAGAAAATTTAATTTTGAAAAAAATTTACAAAAACGCAACTGTCGTAAACCGAGACACTATCATTTACCGGACGATTGTAATATAAAAATAATGTTCAAAGATGGAAAAAAGAATTTTAATTTTGAAAATTCTACAAATACGCAACTGTCGTAAACCGAGACAACTCTCATTTAACGGACGATTGTAGTATCAAAATAATGAACGAAGATGTTATTTAAACTAAATGAATCCGGGAAAGAAACTCCGCCCCTGTGTTCTGGATCTACTCCCCTAAGATAAAAAAATCAATATAACTGTTTAAGTACATTCGGGCCCCACGTTGGGCGCCACCTGTAACGAAATAGACTACGCCCCTCTACACTCCTCGTAGACCACCCTTGCAACCTCATATGTACAGGTACATGAGGCTTGTCCGGGCAGCAGGAGGCAGAGGGGTGTCCTATACTCCGGCCCCCGTTCGGCATGCTGGCAACCGGCCGTTTCTCGTCGGATGGGTGTGAGTTCTTGGAGCCGTGTATTGGACTGTTGTTACGCATATCATCATGCCTGTCTATGCTGGAAAAGAGAAATGAAGGGAACCCGATGTTAAGAAGTTTAAGGGGAGGGGTGACTTCAGTAGGGACGAGGGTCCAGATGTTGTTGGCCCTCGGAGGATTTTCCCACCCATGTATCTTTATGATACCACCATGGCTACCACGACCTCCAGTGTTGTGTGGCAGCCCCTAATCCCAAACCACCCTATCCCTATGTTCCCCTACCGATCCAGCTTACCTCTGCTTCAGACCAAAATTCTTATTGTACCTTCATATTAATTTTCAACGAAAGAAATCAATTTGAAACGGTTAATATGTATAACCATAAAAACAATAGAGTTTCAACTTATTGTATACATTTATTAAATAACTTATATACTAACATAATTTGTGTGAGGTAAGTATTGAATTATGAACACTTTTATATATATATTTATATCTTCTCAGTGTAAGGTAAGTATTACTTTTAAATTTAACAAAATTTTATTTCAGTGTAAGGTAAATATTAATTTTCGATTTATCAAAATTTTATTTCAGTGTAAGGTAAATATTAATTTTAGATTTATCAAAAATTTTATTTCAGTGTAGATAAAGTAAGTATTAATTTTAAATTTATTAAATTTTTATTTCAGTGTAAGGTAAGTATTAATGTATTTAATAAAATAAAATACATGATATATATTGTGTTTATATATGATATATTTCCTTTTATTAATTTTTTTTTCTTTTTTTTTTTCAGGGAAAAGTAAGTATTTACTTGAAAAAAGTAAGTATTTACTTGAAAAATTCCTTAAATAAATAAGTACATTCCAAGAAAACAAAATTTACTTACTCGCTTTTATGTGTACATCTCCGCAGCAGTGCACTACTCTGGTTATGTCGAGCTATATTGAGGGAATTTTAGATTATTTAATGAATTTTTGTTTTCCTTTTTTTTATCTTATTTACACTGTTAATTATTTTCTTTTAATTTTAACCTTTAATTTTTTTTTATATATAGATTTTAACCTTTTTTTATTTACACATTTTTCTCTAAAAAATTTACATAAAACTAATAATTTACCAAAATATAAAAAAAAACGTAAACTTAGAACACAAACACAACGTACGAGAGGGCGAAAGGGGGCGTTTTTTTTTCTTTTCTTTTTTTTTTATATAGAATAGGAGCACGGGGACACAAACAATAAAGGGGGGAAATGGCTGCTCCGCTTCCGCTGCTGCTGCTGTTACTGCTGGTGCTGCTGGGGTTACTGCTGCTGCTTTTATCGTTTCTTTATTTTCATTAACTTTTTTTTTTCAGGGTAAGTAGGTAGTTTCTTTCCTTTTATTTTATTAGCTTTAGTTTCACTTGTTTTATTTATTTACTTTTATTTTCTTGCAAATGATGGCTGTATCGGTGTAACAGGTAAGTAAATACCTTTTTTTTATTTATATGGGTATAGGCACTTTTGGTTTATTTTATTTGTTTATTTGTTTCATTTATTTAATTTAAGTTTTGATTTAACTTATCAAATTAATATTTATTGTTTATATTTATAACCGATTTTTGGCACTTATTTTTAATTTATCTCACCCATTTTCTTTTCTTTTATTTTCTTTTAGGTTCGAGTAAAAAAAAATCGAGGAAAAAGAACACGACCCACAGGCCCTACGCAAAAACACTTCGATTACTATCTGTCTTTACTTTTTTTTTTGTTCCTTAAGTTTTCTTATTTTTTTAGAATTTTTATTTCAACCGCCCCGAATGAATGCTTCTTATCAACTCCCAAAATCATCAATCACCACACAACCTGCACTTGCATACCTTTCTTTTTTCTTCCCCTATGCTTAAGTTGACCCGTTGTATACGATCAGCCCATATAGTCCGCTAACTTTCGGCAACAAGAATTCTATGCTTAAGTTGACCCGTTGTATACGATCAGCCCATATAGTCCGCTAACTTTCGGCAACAAGAATTCTGCCCTTGAAATAGAATCATACCATTTAGCAGTTAAAATTTTCTGCAAGCACAAGTTGTGTGGTGATGGATGAGTTTCTCCAATACCCAGCACATCGTTGTTATGCTTAGCATAATATATGGTGGGCAGCGGTACTTCGTAGAAGAAAAAAATTATTATGAAAAGACTATGCAATGATGTGTATTTGTTGTTGTTAAATTTTGGCATGTTTTTGTGTCGCATTAAATTGACACTGCGGGTCGGTCGATTATGTTCTTTTTTTGTTATTTTGATATTCGAATTATTATTTTATGTTATATTTTTGTTTATATTTGTATTATTATTGTTATTTGTATTATTGTTGTTGTTTATATTATTGTTGTTGTTGTTATGTTTGTTATTGATGTGTTATAAAGTAAGTATTATTGTTTGTTTATTTTTATTTAAGGTAAGTATTATTATATATTATTTCTTTTTATTTTATTTTATAGGTACAATTATATTATTTTTAGGTAAGTATGTTTTATTATGTTGTTATTGTATTATAAGGAGGTAAGTATTATGTTAGGGTGAATATTATTATAAGTTTTATTTGTTTTTTTTTTATGTTATTATTTATTAATGTGCCGTTCCCCACAATTTTTTTACAAATATATCAAAATTTGTTTCAACTGTCAACGAGTGCAGACGCGTTTTTAATCGCTCTTCATTGCCCTTTTTGCTATAAATTATATTGTTTTTTATTTATTACATTTAATTACTTAATTCTGCCTACTTTTCGCTTCTCTGTCGTGAACTTGCTGAGTGCTTCTTAACCCATCGTCACCACACCTCATACCTCACAAATGTAATTTTTTATTTGTCCCAATTTACTACCTATCAAAATGGAAAATTGTTTCGCTAATTGCATCGACAAAAAAAGTGATGAGCTAGTGAAATGCAAAGGGCTGTGTGGTAAATCTTTTCACCCACTCTGTATTGGTCTAAGTTTAAGGTCAACTGCTTGTTTGAAGGATTGTCTATTGCATTTTTCATTTTACTGTGATGAATGTAAAGAAATTTCTCTTTCACATGTTTTACTTGCCATCAAATGCCATAGCGATCTTACTAACTCTATTTTAGTTAACAACAATCAATTTCATAAAAGTGTCATGAGTCAGTTGGTGAAAATTGATGACTTTTCAAAAGCGTTCGATTAACTTACATAATAATACAATTGAGTGCATGAACAATCGGTGTTTAACGAAATTCAACTCCATCGAAAAAAAACTCGCCGCGTTAACGGAATTAGTTACAAACAATAACAATGACGATACAATAAAACGTTTGGACGTTTTTAAAAATGATTTGAAATCATATTTGAACTCTTGTATCACTACCAACTCTATGCAAACAATGGAATCTTTAAATTCTATTCGTAGTGACTTTTATTGTCATCTTCAATCATCCTCTAAAATAACTTCACCTGGTCTGCATCAACCCCTTGCCCTTCTAGAAGATGCCGCCGCGAGTGTTATTCATTTAACGAGCAGTGAAATGCTTGAAACTCGAATAAACATTGGCCAGCTAACCGAAGAAATTAAATATGCATCAAGTAAAATTGATGGGATACCAAGACAAATGCAACATTCACCCATTATGTTCGAGACATCTCTACTGGAAGAATTATTGGACTCACCGCCATATGCTCGTATTCCCTTACCTGCTATTTCTTCTGCACCACCACCTCCTGCAGTTTACCAATCTCCTTCTTATGCTTTATTTTCGCCTTCTGCTGCTCGTCAACTACCCTCTACTAAAGAAAAATTACAATCTCTTATACAATTTGGAATTACTTGGTCTCTGTCGGAATGGAACAACAGGAAAAGCAAGCTGAATATATCTGATAACGTCCCTTTTTTTATCTGAAGTGCTCTTCGTCATGCTGATGTTAATCGGATAAAGAATTTTTTTCTTGTAAATTCACCATTTCAGTTAATGAATGTCAAAAAATTTCATCACCCCGATCGCGTCATCAAAGTTTTAAAGTTAACATACCATCCAGATACATATGGCTTTTTTGGGACTTTTTCTGGCTAGGACAGATGACTTTAACAAAATGGATAGACAGACCACAAAGTAAATCCACCAGTGCATTTAAACCTTAAAGATCATGCATGAAGAAATCATCAGCGCACTTAGTATTTAAAAATGAACCTAGCGTTAAACCCAAAAATGTTCCCAAACCTAATATAAACCCAAAAAAAGTCCTTAAATTAAACTTAAACTGGAGCTTCAAAACTAATGTTTTTCCCACGTTTTCAGAATTCACCTCTTACCCTTTAAGTAAGCTTGTCACATTTGATTTAACTTCCAATCCAATTCATTCACCTCACCACACCTCCTCGTCTGATAACAACCTCCTCAATACAAACTATCCTAATTTTATAAACTTTCACACTCTCAATCCTTCCAAGTCCCCTGCAACGAACATCCCTTCTACTAGTCCTACTCCATCTCTTACTCTATTCCCCCTTCCTCACCCCATCCACCTTTTTTCGACTCAATGATCCTTCCCTCAGTAAAACTGACTTCCCGATTGGTTGGTCCCACATCGACGGTCAATGATTTAGAGGGCCGTTATATAATGGCAAGATTACGGGATCAACGGCTCTATGATAATATTTATATGGCGAACCAGACTCTATTTGCAAGACAAAAACAAATGTCATTGTATTTATTCAGAAGGAAGGCCTCCCTACCGATCCTTCTCTTCTTAAAAAAATATACATCCGCTATAAAATAATTGATTCGCCCAGTTTTTCAGTCAGTCTTTTTCCACGATCACCTTAAAGTCCGGTTCAGAATATTTCTCTTACCTAAGCAAATACACACAAACATCCTTAACCTCTTCTAAAATTTGGTCGGAAACTGTCGGGGTAAAATTAATAATCTCAAAGAGGATTATTCTGCGGGTCCAGATGGGATTCCTGCTATAATACTTAAAAAATTTTGCTCTCATTTTGTTAAGCCCCTGACAGCCTTATTTCAGCTTTCAATTTCACAAGAAATTTTTCCTTTCGTCTGGAAAAATTCGTTTATAGTCCCTGTTCATAAAAAAGGCCTGAAAAAAGAAACTTCCAACTATCATCCAATCGCCAAACTCTCCTGTATTACGAAGCTTTTCGAAAGCCTTATATACAATACAATTTTATTGTAAACAACTTGTATCACCTAAACAACATGCTTTTCTGAAAGGCAAATCAACTACTACCAATTTAGTAGAATTTGATTCCGGTGCTTTATGCGACTCCAAGATGGCAATGATGTTGATGTAATTGCAACTGATCTTAGCATTTCTCATTCCCTAATCCTTTTCAAGCTTAACGCTCTAGGCTTTCAACCAATATTTATAGCATGGATCTAATATTCTAATCTTACTTAAAAGACCGCAAGTACAAAGTTATCTTCAGATCTTCTAAATCGGATTCAATTCTAGCCACCTCTGGTATCACGCAAGGCAGCCATCTCGGCCCACTGATATTTATTTTAACCATCAACGATGTCGACTTCGTCATAAACGACTCTTTGATATCTCTTTACGATGACAAGAAAATCTGTAGGCGTATTTCCTCCCCTTCCGACTCCTGTCTTCTCCAAAATGATTTTAATCGGTTTTCAACTTGGTGCCTGAAAAATTTTCTCCAGCTGAATGTGAGCAAGTGCCAAGCAATAACCTTTTCACGAAAGCGTATTCCTCTGTGACAAAGAATTGAATTTTCGATCTCACTTCGATCTCCTCTATAAACAGACCTAACTCCGCGCTTGGTTTTGTTAAACGTTGGTTCAAAGAATTCTCCGATCCTTATATATTTAAGGCTCTCTATGTTACATTTGTAAGGCCCCTTCTTGAATATGCTAGCCAAGTCTGGTCACCCTACTTCATCTCTCACTCCTGTCGTATTGAATCTGTTCAACGAAGATTTCTATGTTTTGCACTTCGTGGCCTTGATTGGTCAGCTCTATACAACATCCCTCCCTACGAAAACCGCCTAAGGCTAATTGATATGCAATCACTTGAAAAACGTCGTCAAGTGGCTGACATTGTATTTATTCCAAAGCTATTAGCCGGAAATATCGATTGACCCGCGCTCCTCCAAAAAATCTCACTCCAGACCAATCCCAATAATCTTCGTTGCATTTTCAAAATAAGGCTTTGGAAGTAACGAACCCACGACCCGCATGCTACGGTTAACCGATACCATGCAAAGCTTTTTCGCCTTCCACCATAACAAAGATTCCTTAAAAACCTCCCACTACAGACCCTCCAACTCTACCTAGCTTTCTTTAGATTTAAGAATTTTTAGAATTATGTTATTATTGTAAGTTTCTAAGTGTTTGCTTTTATTAAACTAATAAAGTTAAACAAACAACTGGAGACGGGAGGAAGTCCTATCCCCTTCCTCTTGTGGTGTTTGTTGCTAAATAAATAAATAAATAAATCACACTACTAACGGCAAGTTGCTTAAAAAAGTGGCCCATTTTATCAAGTTTTCAAAATAGTTCAACAATTGCCAATTGCAACTTACATAATCATGTTACCAACATTTAAACCATTTTCGGGCAAGTAAAATTTAATTTTTTTTTCAAATAGGAACGTATTATACCTTATTGATATAGGAGTCCAGTAAGCCATTACTTCAAAATATTGTTCAAGCTGCTTAAGTAGTTAACATACTAGAAGTCCTGATCCCTGGGAGGTCTGGAGGAGGATAAAGCCGTCCGAAGGGGGCTTTTGGGGACTTACGCTTTTACCACGGAAAAAGTGCGTAGTAGCGAAATTTGTTTAAGAATAAACAAAAGCCCATCGAATTTTGCACAATTTTTGTTATGATCACTTTTTTCCAAATATCAACCGCTTCCGAGAAAAATTACAAAACAAGTGTTTTTCTAAACTGTTGATCTGACAAAAAAAAACTTGGATAAAGTTAAATAAAATTAAATTAAGTACAAGAAATTACCCCTTTAAAGTGACTTCTTGAATGCAAAAGACCAAATTAACCTTATTTAAAAATGGAAAGTTATAATTTTACAAATATAAAACCAACCAATAAAGGTTAATTTGGTCTTTTGCATTGAACAATCATTTTTTACAACATAATTTTTTAATAGAAATTTCAGTCACTTCATCCACGGACTTTTTTTTGTCAGATCAACAGTTTAGAGTAGACATATTATGATGGATTGATGAATAATATAAAGAAAACACTTGTTTTTGTATTTTTTCTCGCTTGCGATGCGTGTATCTCGGAAACGGTTGATATTTCAAAAAAAGTGATCATAACAAAAATTGTACAAAATTTTATGGGCTTTTGTTTATTCTTAAAATAAATAAATACAATAATAAAATAAGCCGCGTTGAAGTATACAGAAATACATATTCCATGTCACATAGAGCACGTTTTCAACGCCGCGTTGAGTTCCACATCGTCGTTAAAACGCGGCGGTGAAAAAGGCGGTGTTCTTCTATGAGTTTGGATAAGTTCTTTTTTCGATAAAATGTACCTGAAAGAAGTTATAGTCAAAATGAGGAAATAAGTAGTTGTCAAAATTGTATTTTTTAATCAGCAAAAACATCCTATACAACCTATCAAACATTTAGAACTACCCGAACTTTTGTAGCGGAAAACTATTTTTTTCATCTTTATTTACTCTACTAGAATACAAGGTAGGTAGGAATAGCGGCTATTCTGCTAGAATAAAAAACCCAATTAGCGCTTGGTGCGCCATTTTGATACCATAAACTCATAAGACCTATTATTATTTGGAGGTTGGGATAAGGTTTTGATGACTGTGGTTTTTTTATGGTATGGAATTGTGTTGCTTGGGAGATGATCCCTTTATTACCAACTTCCATAAGAAAACAAGAGATCCTCGGGCAACTCAGCCAAGGGAATTGGCCCATACCCCCCACCAGGCTTTATGCTAGGCTGTTAGCTCCGATATGTCTGTCTTCGCCAAAAACCTAAACAGGCAGAGTGCTGGGTGGATAAGTTTAGAACCAGTTTCCCCGTGAGATCGATAAAATTTATTGAAAGACATGATTTCCGCCGTAGACACAACCCGCCTACACGGCTAAATACATGGTTCCTGCGGAAAACATGTAGCTCTCTTGATCCGTTTTGTCGGCCCATGGCAAAGGATGAGATATTAGTACGGTGAGTTATGTTATAAGATTTGAAAAAGTTTTGCTTGGGAGTAAATCCCTTAGTTACCAACTTTCATATGGAAAACAAGAGACCCTCGAATACCTCACCCAAGGGAAGTGGCCCATTCCCTCCACCAGACTAGAATACAAATCAAGTAAAGTTTTGATTTTTATTTGTTTATATTCTTCAGATTATTAAAGCTAAAAGTAACATACATTAAAAGAATATTCCTATAAAAATGAACACGTTGGTTTCCTACAAATTTGTTGTCTCAGAGTAATAGTTTCCGAGGTAATTAAGTTAAGACAATTTTCATTGTCGGTCGAAAACTCGGTTTTTATACTCAGGACGAACGCTTGTTATTTTTTCCGTTTCCAGTAGGTTATATTACCCAAGTAACATTTAAAGCTCGTTGTAAGTTCTAACAGCGCGTGAAAAGCTATTTTTCGTAGCTACATGTTTCACAATTAACTCTATATACGCTTCTAGAGCCACTGTACGACTTATTTGGAGTCAATTTTATGAGTTTGAGAGCACTATTTTGCTCCTTATCAACTCTAGAAAAGCAGTTTTACTGTCTGTATGCTTTAATGTCAGCTCTAGAAGTGCTTCTGAAGCCGGTGTCTTGCTTATTTAAAGCCATATGCATATTTGACAGTTGTTTACCTACTCCTTTTCATCATTCGTGGTATGTCGCGTCGTGAATAGAAGTTTACAGTGTAATAAATATTTTGCGTTAGTATATGTATAAACAAAGATAGATAAATTATCATCGTCTGTGAAAAAAAGTTATTTGTGTTTGTGATAAAATTTACCATCTATTAAATCGATTTCAAATTACGAAATTAAGTGAATTAGATATTAATAAAATGGCAATACAGATTTTTTCAAAGTGATTTCTCAGTGCGGTTTTGATTTTTCCACAAATGTTTGTAAAGTACTAAGCAAAAGTACAACGCGCCTTCAAAATGTTTACTTTTTGGAAATTAAATAATATAAAAATAATTACAAATTACGAAAAATAAACGAGAAATCATTTGGAAAAAAATTCATAAATTCTAAATAAAAAAGTGACAATGAAAACATCTTCTTATTGTTTTGAATAAATTAAATAAAAGTAAAAAGAAGAAAAAAACACATGTATAAAAGACTTGATTCGCTTAGCGTGGCAAAGCTCTTTTCTACGCTATGAACAACAAAAAACGACATGTAACGCTCTTGTCTGAAGAACCCCAAATGTAGTTTAACTTGTATAGAAAGCAGCTGAATAACACGAAACTGGTTATAATGTGTTAGAAAAAAGAACAAAAACTACAAATGGCAAGGGACGTCCTAAGGGCAAGCATAAGTTTTGCGTAAACACAGATTTCCATGTTTTAATCAAACCATGACATTACGATGACAGAAAAGCCTAAAAAAGAAGGTGTCGTCATGCCGTCTGTCGTTGTGCCTGTGCGGATGTGGGTATGTGCGTATTTGCGTATGCGTATGTGCGTATTTGCGTATGTGCACTGAACTGCACATCCTATATAAGGGTATACGTCTTTCCTTAAGTTTATTGTTTAACACAAAATAGCATTTAAAGTTTCTGGGTAACCAAACTTTCCCACGTTTAGGACATTTTCTGATGTTTTTCCATTTGAACCAAGTTTATTTACCTATTCGAATTCTTCGCAATCCTTTGTTTGTATATTTTGCTCGCATGCAACCTATTAGTTCTCAGTTTTACTTATCCAGCATTTAATATTTAAGAAAGTAGTAATTTAAATAATATGCTGTTATTGATCAAATGTGTAAGAAACTTTTATTAAACTTTTTTATTAAAAAAACAAATATTCGTTTCTTTCAAATGTAGGTACCTACACCCTGTAAAAATGTACCCACACTTTCAATTCTTATGAGAAAAAATTTATTAAAAACAAAAAACATACAACATGCTTTGTAGAACTCTTAAACATCTTAATAAGAGCAAATAGACCTTAAGTAGAGGTGGATTGTGTTATTATAAAACTAGAAACTCGATTAAGAACTATAATTACATCACTGTAGAGCTGTTGTGTTTTAAACCAACTCTATAAAAGTACCTACATAGAAAAGGCACATACAATACATAGACAAAGCAGGCATTCAGCTGTCAGTTAACAGATTTATTAGAGCTGTAAAAGAACTTTTTAGAAGCAAAACCGCCAAGAAAACATAAACAATGCAAATTTTATTGAAATTTCAACCAAAAACTATTTAATTTCTTATGAACCAATAAGCGCTTAAACTAATATCGCCAGAAGAACTCTATGTACATAAAACACAAACAATATTAATATTAATTTAATTATTCAAAAGTTGAATTTTCAAACATTGGTTTCAAACAATGCGAGAGTGTGTTAAACAGCTGACGGTTTTTCAAAAACAAACAGTTCCATTGAGCCTCTATAAGAACTCTATTTGCTATTTAGAAGCTTCTCTACAGCACAACGACGTTGAGTGCGTAAATGCTTTTATAGTGTCATTTTAAACGTAGTTAAGGAGCATATTTTTAGAGCCAAATGCTTTATAAGGTAATAGAGCTGCAAGTTGTTGTCGAACTTCAATATAGAGACGGTCTTTTAGAAAAAAACGCCAACAGCTGCAAAGGTTTTCGAAATAGAACAGAAGCCTTGAGATTAACTTTTTTAGAGCTGTTTAAAAACTTTTTAAGTACTTGCAGCTCCAACGATGTTACTTGGGTAATGATTGAAACAAGGAGCTGAAAACTCAAGTGTGACCCATAAACTTAAAGTATGGATACTCTAGTCAGTGTATATTTGCACTACAAGGAATATTTGCCTTTGAGTCTGACCAATATGGACTTCAATAAACTATCACCATTTCAAAGCATACTGTTACCGCATTTTGCCAATATGTATATTGATAGGGTTACCAACTGATTATTAAAATTTTAGTTTTGATACTGACAAATATCCGCTGTTTTTTTATATATAGTTAAAAACATGTTGACCGGAATAAATTCTTTAACATACCACCAAGAGTTCATATAACACACTCGTTACGGAAATGAGATTTGGCCTTTGGTTTTATTTTCCTTCAATAAATTGTAGCAGTTTGTTATGATACAGTACAAAAATGCAATGAATGCATTTCAATTTCAAGGTTTACGTTTTTATTTCATGCCAAAAGCGACAGGTATCACTGTTTTTGAAAAAGATCTCTCATAGGGCTCGTGGTGCAAATATAAATTGAATAGAGTATAGTTCGAAACAGAATACATTTTATACTCACAAACTGTTCTAATGCTGATCCTTTGTTGTTTCTTTTTCCACGAACTCCGAAGAATGCTTTTGGAGCACGTTTAACACCGTCAAATTTGAAATTTTGGTAACGTTTCCCTCTCATTCCAGTAAATCCTGAAGGAGCCCGTTTATATACAGTATTTTCCCCTCTATCATTTACTGAATAACCTTGTACACACAATGGTATGTTTAGTCTGTATGCATTCATATCATACCGGTCATCATAGTTTTTTTCGTAAAATTTGATAAGCAATTGATCCAATAACCTCTTTTCAAAATCCAATTGATCCATCTTTTTGCCTCGAATAGCATTGAATCCAGAAGGTGCTCTTTTATTGCGAAAGTCATTGAAACTATAGTCTTCATCAAAGTTCCAATCCAGATCATTTGGATTTAGATCAGTGATTTCGAAAAGTTTCTTGCCTCTCATACCTGTGAAGCCTGATGGAGCTCGTTTGGCAACAGAAACTGATTGTAGATATCTTTATGAAGAAATATGTAGGTAAAGCTGTAATTGTGTTTTTTCAGTTTGAAACGCATACATACCCCAAATAATTTTTTGAGGAAAACTCATTTGATTCCCTGCTCTCTTCGCTGCTCATCCCAATCGCACATTTGTACCTTTTTGACTGTACAAAATAATCGTTTATTAGATTGCAGCTGCAAGAAACAATATATCGATGCCATTAACTTACCACTCTTGTGTTGGATTTCTTGCTTTCTATGGTGTTAATTTCTTCTCCACTCACATCCAAAGAGAGAAAAAATGACGCAGAGAAAAAAATTACAACAATAAGAAAATTGTTTGCCATTAAAAATTTTGTCTGAAAGAGGAACAAAAAACTTATGATTATTTTTTTGAAATTTGTTTTGACCAATTTAGATTGTAATTGTGGATTTTGGATGAAATCTTATTCTTCCTTCGGCTTATTTGGTCATTAGTAGTGACAATGAAACAAAGTTTACATTGATTTTACGTTTCGACAGAGATTTCTGTCCTCTTCAGGGGATCTTTATTAACACATAATGAAATAAGATATAATTAGAACATGTTAGCACATAATGGTTTAATAATTATACAACTTACGTTACTTTAAAACAGATTAAAAAAAATATGAAATAGACAATCAAACATTTTAAAAACAAAATTATTTAAAATTTAAATATTTAAATAAAAAACAATTAATTTAAATGAAAAAAAAACATTTTTAAATAAAGCACTTCGGCTGACGAAGTATCGTCGTATAAATGTTATATTTTGTTGTTGCAGCAAACTAGAGAGCAGTAGACGGATGAAATGTTGTTAGTGTCTTGTTTTCTATTCATGTTATTTTTCGTGTTCTTTTTTTCATTTAAATTAATTGTTTTTTTATTTAATTATTTAAATTTTAAATAATTTTGTTTTTTAAATGTTTGATTGTTTATTTTATATTTTTTTTATCTGTTTTAAAGTAACGTAAGTTGTATAATTATTAAACCATTATGTGCTAATATGTTCTAATAATATCTTATTTCATTATGTGTTAATAAAGATCCCCTGAAGAGGACAGAAATCGTCGAAACGTTAGGAAAATCAATGTAAACTTTGTTTCATTGTCACTACTAATGACCAAATAAGCCGAAGGAAGAATAAGATTTCATCCAAAATCCACGATTATTTTCTAATGTATATAAATAAATGCAAATGCTTAATAGGTATAATTTATAAAAGATACCAATGCCACCAGCTTACGGTTGAAATACCTGAACGAATTGGCATAGGGGATATTCGCAAATGCGCTGCGGATCGCTCTGAAAGCGATAATTCAATTTCGACCGTGTTCGCTTTAGGGTATTTTCAAAAACGAACACGGTCGAAAATCATACTTCCATTTTCCATTTTAATTGCAACTCTGTTTTAATTTTATAATTGAGTATAATTTCAGGGTCGATTTTAGCAACATTCGGGGGCTTAGATCGAATATTGTTTCTGCTTATCCATACTGTAGTATACCCCAAGGAGCATTTTGTACACATTATGCTACTTATTTATTGAGTGGCATCATTGTATATACATTTCTATAGTATTTTCATGCTGAATAATCACAGCCTGGCCATCTTAAAAAACTTGTGAATAACACATTTTTAGGTTCGTGCATTTACTAGGTGTCAATTCTGTTACCCCAACAGTCGTAAACATACATGATTTTTGTTTTGTTTACGATTCTTTGCAAGGAAATATGGATTTTAGAGCCAATAAAATACATTAAATATTCATGCCATCATGCCTTTTACTGAATTCGCACAATTTAACTCCCTGAGAGTCGGTTGGATCCGCAGTGGATCCGCATTCGCATAAAATTCTATTATTGAGTCCGATGAATGAGCTGCATTATCGATCCGCGAACTAGTTTTCCATTTTCGAAACTGCATTATCGTGGATGTCAAAAGTTGACATTGGGCGCGTTCAAGTACACACGAGAGAAGCAATCTAATATACTTTAGTATCGTAAAATATCTAATATCGCAAATTAAACCTTTTTTAATGATTTTAACGACCAATCTTAATCCGTCAGTGTTTCAGCAATCACTGAACCGAATTTTAAGATTAATTTGCTGTTGTATAGAGGAAATGTCAAACTAGGTTGTGGGGACTATATTTCTGGGAAGATGTCCACGGTTTGGCTAAAAAGCGACACCAAAGTTGCACTTCCTAAGAAAAACGCAGATGACGTTTTCGAAAACGGCCATTGTCAATAAATTATTAGCAAAAAAAAACTTTATGCGATTCGGCGATCCAAACATTTTTATTTCTGTTTTAAAAAATTCAGATTTGTTAGCTATCTGCTTTTTCTTGATTTTTTTTCATAAAAATCACTTTCATCCGCACCAATTTTACTGCGGATTTGCTTTTCCAACACTTGTAGGGAGTGCGGATGTGGTGCGGGTGCCTTTCGTTTTCGGTAATACCAATTTTACGAACAACGTTACCGAAATTTATTCCCGCGTATGGCTTGGGGATTTGCTAATAGCAAATCTACCGAAAGTGAGTAAGACTCCCTCCGCATTTCATTCGTCGGATTCCCTAATAGGACTGATCGTTGATTAGTTTTGTTGACGACTATTGTTAGGGTAACAGAATAGACACTTAGTAAATGTAAGAACCTCGAAATGTGCGGTTCACAACTTTCTTTAGATGGCGCTGCTCCATGATTGTTATATAGAAATTTATATACAATGGTGACATATACAATTCATATACAGTAGCTAAAAAATTACTAATTACATTAAAATAAAAAATTACATTAACTAATTGGTCGTTTTGTAAATAAGTCGTTAAACAGAGAATGTAAAAGAAACAGTACATCTTCAAACGTAAATGAACTTTTTTACAAATATCATTAATGTAATATCAACACCACGAAACATTTACACCGGTATCAGTTTTGTAAGGCTATTTTCAAAACTTAACGCTTACAAATCGTTTACAGAGAATATTTCAAGCACATATTCAAACACATCTTGTATATTAACTGTCGTTAATGTATAATAGACATCACGAAACTTTAACATTTGTACCAGCTTTGTAAAGCTATTATAAAAAACTTAACCTTTGCAAAACATTTACATTGTAGATGTATAAATACGATATCATCTGCACGAGACTATTATTGTGCTCTTCCATTTACAAAGTAAATTTTCTAATCCATAACTTCTGTCAAAAATTAGATGGAGGTAAATATGTTTAATGATTACAAAATGAAAAATCAATGTACAGAACTTAAAAAAAAATTTAATGCGTTTTTGTTTACATTTATATTATTACAACCACTTCGCATATTTCCTTAATAATAATTTTTTAATTTTATATAGGAATAACATCGACATAATTGTTATTAAGTGGAAAGAAAATTTATTAATATTGTGCTGTGAATAAGTGAATATTCAGGAAATTTCAGTATCAAGATCATGATCTTATTAAAAAATTGTACACAATTCGTAAGCGTTATTTTAGTTCTTGATTTTTGACAGAACTAAAGGTTTGTTTGATTAAATATTTTTTTGAAGCAAATCTCCACGCAGCGTTTATTTGTTAAAGCTGTTACAATGGCGTAATGTACAACGCCTGAGCAGGGGCGGATTAAGGTTAAGGGCGATTTGATCATCAACATTTTGCCGCCCTTCCCTGTGAAAAAAAGCAATATACCTTAACTCAGTATACCAAAATGCACAGTTTATACTAAAATTTTCAAAGACATTTTTCTTTTAAATTTTCATTTTTTAATTAAACTCATTTCAGTTTTTATATATAGTACTACAAATTTTAATAAATATTGAAAAAGTTTAAAGAAAATAAGTTGATAGATGTTAGAAAAAGCATATGCATTCTTTAATTGATTTGTAATATTATATAGTTGTGAGGATAAAGAAAATTACAAATCAGAAATCAAATTTTACATATTTTTATATTTTAAATTATTATTTTGAATATAAATAAAAATAAGAAGAAGGATGTAGTTCATCTTACATGATCTATTAGCGAAATCAAACATACTTCATTATTAGATTTGTATCATACATGGACTTTTAGATTAGCGAAATAAAAAAAATACACTTTATTTTGACTCATAAAGTTTGTGCTTTTAGTTTAGCTAGAACAGAAATAGATACAAAAGGAGCTGCATTATCCGTTGAAACGTGATGAGCTTTTAGTTTAGCTAAAACAAAAAATAGTAAACTAAGGTATGTATTACGATATGATATCGCGTGTGTAGCAAACCGTATAAGCATTTTCCACCCAAACTCTCCATTCAGCAATGACTTACATTCTTCAGATGAAAGAAAACTCTTATTTAAATGAAGTCGCTGGATTTCCTGCAAAATTGGACAAAAAGCTAAAAAATTAAAT
This sequence comes from Baccha elongata, assembly GCA_951217065.1. NCBI lineage: Eukaryota > Metazoa > Arthropoda > Insecta > Diptera > Syrphidae > Baccha > Baccha elongata. Next base: position 656,807 of record CATNUY010000333.1, read on the forward strand.
ATGTTTTCGGTTTGATTTAGGTTCCAAAGGGTACAGTTTGGGTTAATGTTAGTTCTGTGAGGCCTAACGTTGAGGTGTAACATCTCTGCACGAATTTTAAAAAATAAGCTCATTTCCACTACTGAGAATTCATCCCTGAAGTAATTGACTTCGCCCAACTTAAGTTTAAGTTGGCCCAAATTAAGTTTAAGTCTAGACAGATCTAGATGCAGAGGATCTAGCTTGGTCGATACCTGGCTGAAATAATCTTTCATCTACTATGGATATGCATTTGTACAAAATAGGTCTCCACAAAACTGAATTATCCACACTCAGGCTCAACGTGAAATCGTAGACCGATGCTAACTCAGACCAGTTTTTAAATGGGGTAAAACTAATTTTACTGGGCTATATGATATTGATTCTGGTTTTAATTATTTCGCCAAACTTAATGTTTTACCTACCATCTTCAAACAATTTATCTCAATGCACAAAAAAAAGAACAAATTGACCCTTTGAAGAAAAAATTCTTCAGGTGGTCTAATTCTCAGTCTCTTGGCATGTCAGAATCCCGTTTTAAAATCTTCCTATTTCAGTTCCCACACAAAAAAAAAACTATCATTGTAATCTCAAAAAACACAAAATTATTATGAAGTAGAGAAATATTAGTGCGATTCATTTTATTGGAAAAAAAAGTTATTAAACTTTGTCCGTCGCAATTTGTAATCAGTTTCCTGAAAGATTGAAAACGTAAAAAATATCGATAACTTCTGTATATAGATCTAAGTCCAATCTTAGGGAGTATCAATTATCGAGTCTCGTTGAACCAAAATTGGGTTAACATCTCGCGTCTGTTTGTTATGTCCTTTTTAAGAAATACATTTGTGCAAGAGGTCGATGTAAACGTGTTTTTTTATTAGTCCCCTGTTGAGTGCTAACATATAATTTTTGTATATAATTAGGAATATTTGTAAGTATATGTATTAAATATTTAGGCTAAGTAAAACCATAATATATTTTATGTTTTTCATTCTTTCAAATTATACGTTTTTATGTTTTTTGGTTAAAAAATTTAAGAAAAACTAAGTCCTCTGGCAATTTAAAAAAAAGGACTTAAATTCTATCCAGATATCTGAGAAATTTTTAGAAGATGATGCATTTTTTTGCCGACGGTTTTGCTATGCAATCTTAAATCGACGATCGAACATAGTTTTTTAACGTCGATATTGAGCTACAAAAACCTATTTAAGACGCACTTCCAAATTCAATTAGTCCCAAGATAATGCTATCTTATCTCGATAAATCATGCTGATATCGATAGAGTTAATTCTGATATTTGAATTAAAAGTCATATTTTGATTTGAATAAATAATAATTTATAAGATATAACTGTTTTTTTTCAGTCCCCTGGTAACAAAATCTCAGTCTCCTGACCACATTTTTTTTTTTTCAAAAAAAATCCATAAAATTGTTATTATTTTTTGTTTTGTTTGGCCGCTTTCAATAATGTAAGAGGACATTCTACCATATAACTAGAACTAATTTCTACGAAAGCATCCAAAAAAATTGTTACCAAATTATGAGCATTTAATTTCACTTTTTGTAGAATCACTCATAAATACATTGACACAAATCACAAGTGTCACGCAGAAGTGTCAGAGCGAAAGACAAAAAGTGTTTGAAGGATTTTGTGTATTTTGTTTTTTGCTTTTCATTTTGTTTAATTCTGTACGGTAAACATAGAGTAATAAGAAGAAGAGGAAAATGTTTCGTACTTCATACCATCCGAAACGTATGGTTCGAGAATAATAATTACAAAGTTCTTTCAGTAGAATTTCGTATCTTTTATTTGACTTTGTAGGTGTACTGTATAGCAAATGTTGCAAACCTTCGCTCTGGGATCTTTGTCAGTTTGCCGCTCTTGGGTCTTATATTTTTTTCGGTGTTCGGTTTCCGCTTTGAATTTGAATGTATGTATAGTTTTTAGGGGGTCAAATGTTGACAAACAATTGATTCGCTCTTGTATCTTTGTAAGTTTGCAAATCACCAACACCAATTGATTCGCTCTTGTATCTTTGTAAGTTTGCAATATCACCAACACCAACACCAACACCAACACCAACGAAAACACCAGCACCAACACCAACACCAACACCAACACAAACACCAACACCAACACCAACACCAACACCAACACCAACACCAACACCAACACCAACACCAACACCAACACCAACACCAACACCAACACCAACACCAACACCAACACCAACACCAACACCAACACCAACACCAACACCAACACCAACACCAACACCAACACCAACACCAACACCAACACCAACACCAACACCAACACCAACACCAACACCAACACCAACACCAACACCAACACCAACACCAACACCAACCCCAACACCAACACCAACACCAACACCAACACCAACACCAACACCAACACCAACACCAACACCAACACCAACACCAACACCAACACCAACACCAACACCAACACCAACACCAACACCAACACCAACACCAACACCAACACCAACACCAACACCAACACCAACACCAACACCAACACCAACACCAACACCAACACCAACACCAACACCAACACCAACACCAACACCAACACCAACACCAACACCAACACCAACACCAACACCAACACCAACACCAACACCAACACCAACACCAACACCAACACCAACATCAACACCAACACCAACACCAACACCAACACCAACACCAACACCAACACCAACACCAACACCAACACCAACACCAACACCAACACCAACACCAACACCAACACCAACACCAACACCAACACCAACACCAACACCAACACCAACACCAACACCAACACCAACACCAACACCAACACCAACACCAACACCAACACCAACACCAACACCAACACCAACACCAACACCAACACCAACACCAACACCAACACCAACACCAACACCAACACCAACACCAACACCAACACCAACACCAACACCAACACCAACACCAACACCAACACCAACACCAACACCAACACCAACACCAACACCAACACCAACACCAACACCAACACCAACACCAACACCAACACCAACACCAACACCAACACCAACACCAACACCAACACCAACACCAACACCAACACCAACACCAACACCAACACCAACACCAACACCAACACCAACACCAACACCAACACCAACACCAACACCAACACCAACACCAACACCAACACCAACACCAACACCAACACCAACACCAACACCAACACCAACACCAACACCAACACCAACACCAACACCAACACCAACACCAACACCAACACCAACACCAACACCAACACCAACACCAACACCAACACCAACACCAACACCAACACCAACACCAACACCAACACCAACACCAACACCAACACCAACACCAACACCAACACCAACACCAACACCAACACCAACACCAACACCAACACCAACACCAACACCAACACCAACACCAACACCAACACCAACACCAACACCAACACCAACACCAACACCAACACCAACACCAACACCAACACCAACACCAACACCAACACCAACACCAACACCAACACCAACACCAACACCAACACCAACACCAACACCAACACCAACACCAACACCAACACCAACACCAACACCAACACCAACACCAACACCAACACCAACACCAACACCAACACCAACACCAACACCAACACCAACACCAACACCAACACCAACACCAACACCAACACCAACACCAACACCAACACCAACACCAACACCAACACCAACACCAACACCAACACCAACACCAACACCAACACCAACACCAACACCAACACCAACACCAACACCAACACCAACACCAACACCAACACCAACACCAACACCAACACCAACACCAACACCAACACCAACACCAACACCAACACCAACACCAACACCAACACCAACACCAACACCAACACCAACACCAACACCAACACCAACACCAACACCAACACACCAACACCAACACCAACACCAACACCAACACCAACACCAACACCAACACCAACACCAACACCAACACCAACACCAACACCAACACCAACACCAACACCAACACCAACACCAACACCAACACCAACACCAACACCAACACCAACACCAACACCAACACCAACACAACACCAACACCAACACCAACACCAACACCAACACCAACACCAACACCAACACCAACACCAACACCAACACCAACACCAACACCAACACCAACACCAACACCAACACCCACATCAACAATAACATCAACACCAACACCAACACCAACACCAACACCAACACCAACACCAACACCAACACCAACACCAACACCAACACCAACACAACACCAACACCAACACCAACACCAACACCAACACCAACACCAACACCAACACCAACACCAACACCAACACCAACACCAACACCAACACCAACACCAACACCAACACCAACACCAACACCAACACCAACACCAACACCAACACCAACACCAACACCAACACCAACACCAACACCAACACCAACACCAACACCAACACCAACACCAACACCAACACCAACACCAACACCAACACCAACACCAACACCAACACCAACACCAACACCAACACCAACACCAACACCAACACCAACACCAACACCAACACCACACCAACACCAACACCAACACCAACACCAACACCAACACCAACACCAACACCAACACCAACACCAACACCAACACCAACACCAACACCAACACCAACACCAACACCAACACCAACACCAACACCAACACCAACACCAACACCAACACCAACACCAACACCAACACCAACACCAACACCAACACCAACACCAACACCAACACCAACACCAACACCAACACCAACACCAACACCAACACCAACACCAACACCAACACCAACACCAACCAACACCAACACCAACACCATTACCAACACCAACACCAACACCATTACCAACACCAACACCAACACCATTACCAACACCAACACCAACACCAACACCAACACCAACACCAACACCAACACCAACACCAACACCAACACCAACACCAACACCAACACCAACACCAACACCAACACCAACACCAACACCAACACCAACACCAACACCAACACCAACACCAACACCAACACCAACACCAACACCAACACCAACACCAACACCAACACCAACACCAACACCAACACCAACACCAACACCAACACCAACACCAACACCAACACCAACACCAACACCAACACCAACACCAACACCAACACCAACACCAACACCAACACCAACACCAACACCAACACCAACACCAACACCAACACCAACACCAACACCAACACCAACACCAACACCAACACCAACACCAACACCAACACCAACACCAACACCAACACCAACACCAACACCAACACCAACACCAACACCAACACCAACACCAACACCAACACCAACACCAACACCAACACCAACACCAACACCAACACCAACACCAACACCAACACCAACACCAACACCAACACCAACACCAACACCAACACCAACACCAACACCAACACCAACACCAACACCAACACCAACACCAACACCAACACCAACACCAACACCAACACCAACACCAACACCAACACACCAACACCAACACCAACACCAACACCAACACCAACACCAACACCAACACCAACACCAACACCAACACCAACACCAACACCAACACCAACACCAACACCAACACCAACACCAACACCAACACCAACACCAACACCAACACCAACACCAACACCAACACCAACACCAACACCAACACCAACACCAACACCAACACCAACACCAACACCAACACCAACACCAACACCAACACCAACACCAACACCAACACCAACACCAACACCAACACCAACACCAACACCAACACCAACACCAACACCAACACCAACACCAACACCAACACCAACACCAACACCAACACCAACACCAACACCAACACCAACACCAACACCAACACCAACACCAACACCAACACCAACACCAACACCACCAACACCAACACCAACACCAACACCAACACCAACACCAACACCAACACCAACACCAACACCAACACCAACACCAACACCAACACCAACACCAACACCAACACCAACACCAACACCAACACCAACACCAACACCAACACCAACACCAACACCAACACCAACACCAACACCAACACCAACACCAACACCAACACCAACACCAACACCAACACCAACACCAACACCAACACCAACACCAACACCAACACCAACACCAACACCAACACCAACACCAACACCAACACCAACACCAACACCAACACCAACACCAACACCAACACCAACACCAACACCAACACCAACATCAACAATAACATCAACACCAACACCAACATCAACAATAACATCAACACCAACACCAACACCAACACCAACACCAACACCAACACCAACACCAACACCAACACCAACACCAACACCAACACCAACACCAACACCAACACCAACACCAACACCAACACCAACACCAACACCAACACCAACACCAACACCAACACCAACACCAACACCAACACCAACACCAACACCAACACCAACACCAACACCAACACCAACACCAACACCAACACCAACACCAACACCAACACCAACACCAACACCAACACCAACACCAACACCAACACCAACACCAACACCAACACCAACACCAACACCAACACCAACACCAACACCAACACCAACACCAACACCAACACCAACACCAACACCAACACCAACACCAACACCAACACCAACACCAACACCAACACCAACACCAACACCAACACCAACACCAACACCAACACCAACACCAACACCAACACCAACACCAACACCAACACCAACACCAACACCAACACCAACACCAACACCAACACCAACACCAACACCAACACCAACACCAACACCAACACCAACACCAACACCAACACCAACACCAACACCAACACCAACACCAACACCAACACCAACACCAACACCAACACCAACACCAACACCAACACCATTACCAACACCAACACCAACACCAACACCAACACCAACACCAACACCAACACCAACACCAACACCAACACCAACACCAACACCAACACCAACACCAACACCAACACCAACACCAACACCAACACCAACACCAACACCAACACCAACACCAACACCAACACCAACACCAACACCAACACCAACACCAACACCAACACCAACACCAACACCAACACCAACACCAACATCAACACCAACACCAACACCAACACCAACACCAACACCAACACCAACACCAACACCAACACCAACACCAACACCAACACCAACACCAACACCAACACCAACACCAACACCAACACCAACACCAACACCAACGCCAACACCAACACCAACACCAACACCAACACCAACACCACCACCAACACCAACACCAACACCAACACCAACACCAACACCAACACCAACACCAACACCAACACCAACACCAACACCAACACCAACACCAACACCAACACCAACACCAACACCAACACCAACACCAACACCAACACCAACACCAACACCAACACCAACACCAACACCAACACCAACACCAACACCAACTCCAACACCACCAACAACACCAACACAAACACCCAAACAAATACTAACAGCAACACCACACCAACATCAACAGCAGCAATAACACCAATTTCAACACCAAAACCAACACCAACACCAATATTAACACCAACACCAACACCAACACAAACACCCAGACAAACACTAACAGCAACACCACACCAACATCAACAGCAGCAATAACACCAACTTCAACACTGAAACCAACACCAACACCAATATTAACACCAACACCAACACCAACACCAACAACAACAACAGAAAAAAAATAACCTCAACAGCAGTACTACGACTAACATTAGGGGATATTTAATCGCAACAGACGGCTCGAACGAGCCAAAATCCATGTTTTATGCTATATTTATACTGAATTACATACATATAAAATAATTTTCTTATTTCATATTATGTATAAAAAAAATGTACGCTCTTCTGAATTTTTTTTTTTTTGAATCTTTTGTTAATCTAATGATTTTGAATAAAACAATTACTTACTTACTTACTTACTTACTTCCTTACTTATTTAGTAAATTTGTAAAAAATAAATATTTATTTTTTGTAGCGTTTACGCTGTAAACATATATTTCCACAGTTGTAGTAAAGTCTCAGAACATTTACATTTTGCTTCAAAAAAATATCTGCTTCCATTTGGTGTTGCCATTTAAGTTAAGGCCAAACAACCGATTACTTGTTTGATTATTTTGTGAACAAAACTTTTTATTATTTTTATTAAAGACCAAGAAAAATCTAATTCAATGCCAGTTAAGATTTTTTTATTAAATTTAATTTTTTTTCTTTTTGTGCTTGAAGCGTTTTCATTAGATTACTATCATTTTAACAATGATTAGCTTCTTATTATTGTTAAAAAGATAGTATTCTAATGAAAACGTGCAAGCACGCTGACACATCTTTTTAATTTTTGACTATAGCAACAAAATCTATTTAATAAACATGTGTGTTTTAAGAAACGGGTTAAATACAGTCAAGAATATTTATTTCACGACGTTTCATTTGTTTCACGAATATCATTTGGTCTGATGCTGAAGCCCGTTTCTTGAAACGAACACCTACCTAATAATTAACAAAGGTCATCCTCAGCACCATCAACATTTTAAAAAATACAAGGAAAGGGAAAATTATTTTATGTTCCATAACCGAAGCTGAGGTTACATCAGCTATTGCACAAGTGTGTAACTAGAAAGCTGCAGGTCCCGATAAAATCCAAAACATCTGGATAAAAAAATGCCCAATCCTGCACAAACTCTTAGCGATACACTTCTCGTCTTCTCGAAATGGCTTGATGACCCTGAAAGCATGACACTTTTCCTCATGCAAGGTAATACATTCCTCCTCCCAAAAGGAATGCCATCGCCAAGCCCTGTGCATACCGACCTAACTATTACTTCTTTGTCAACGGTTTATAAACTCTTCACAAAAATAATTACCAACCGAGTATATGCGCACTGCTTTGAAAGCAATATTATTACTGAATAACAAAAAGGCT